>OZ022238.1:28771616-29414116 GCA_963978895.1 Erpobdella octoculata | reverse complement strand
GAAATATTGTAAAAAAAACATATACATACATACATACGTACATAAACACACACAGACACACACATGCACATACACATACATACACACATACACATATACATACATACGCACATACATACATGCATGCATACACACATACATAATCCCGTTCCCGCTCACGCTCACGCTCATTTTTTCCTTTCCACTCTTTCCTAATTTCTTTTAGCCCATAAAACGTAAAATAGATTTGCTAAAACTTGTTTGAAGCCTTCAAACGTTGTTACGTAAACTAAATTGGAATTTTATTACACAAATAACCTTTGATGGTCGTACATAGGCACTCTCGGCCTGGAAAGTTTTTTAGCCTACCTGAGCCGGGAGATCGGAGCTGGGAGTCCAAACATTCTTAACATTCATCCCCTGTATGAAAACTAGCTCCTTGCCAAATTTCATCCAGATCGCTCTCCCGCTCTGCTCATTTTGTGACCGATTTCAATTTTTTTTCACAAAAACCTACCATTGACTCTCAAGCTTGTGTAAAAATTGCACTACGATTGAATGATTGGTGTTGCAATTAGAGATGGGAATCGAACCGAACCCGAACCGAACACACCGAACTCGAACCCTACTTTTTACCAAACCGAACCGAACCCGAACTTAGTTGTTGACCGAACCGAACCGAACCCGAACTCTGTTTTGCTCGGAACGAACCGAACCCGAACGAACCCATGCTAAATTCATCGAAACTATTTTTTTAAATTTAAATTCTGACTATGAAATATTCTTGAAATAAAAATCGTTATTTTGTTTTCTGTATTTAATATCGCTGTTATTGTTTAACTTATGGAAGCCTATGCACATCTTTGTTGTTATGTTTACTTGCTTTTTCGCGTAGCTTATTACACCGTGCGGTCGTGTTGCTTGAATTACCTATTTTGTTGTTTGTTGTATTTATTATATAGAACAACTTAAATAATATGGCAAATACTAATAAGTTAGTCAACGGTTCTAAATGGAGCAAGCAAAAGCTGGATACGTTTGTTACAGAAGGAAAAGCACGCTTAGTGTCAGCAACATGACTATGAGTGAGCGAAGAGCTCGAATGAGTACAGAAACATTAAAAATGTAATTTTTTTTAAATACAATATGGAACCTTAATTTTTTTAAATGTCTTGAATTAATAAACTGATTATTTTTTAATGCAATTATCATCGAATCTAGCTCGAGCCATAGCTATCCCAAACCATGCCCGAACTTTAACAACTAGCGAACCGAACCGAACTCGAACTGTAAGCCGTACCAAACCGAACTGAACCCGAACTGTAACCACTACCGAACCGAACCGAACCCGAACTGTAACCACTACCGAACCGAACCGAACCGAACCCGAACTATAGCCACTACCGAACCGAACCAAACCCGAACTCTTAAATTAGGGTTCGATTCCCATCTCTAGTAGCAATGCATAAAGGACATCTATACTTACATACATATTCTCATTTATATATATATATATATATATATATCTATATATATATATATATATATATATATATATATATATATATATATATATATATATATATATATATATATATATATATATATATATATATATATATATATATATATATATATATATATATATATATATATATATATATATATATCTCAACTTCAGACTCGAACCCACGACTGTCGGATCGGCAACACCGCCTCGCATCATGCCAACTACCTTACCATCAGCGCCACCTCCACCGTCAAAAAACAGTGGTTGTTAAGCGCTTTTGTTGGGGTATGTTGAACACAACACTCGACTATGAATGGGTACGAATCAATGCTCGATAGTATTATAAGTTGTACGGCGTACAATCCGTCACTAGCTAATTTAATAACTATCGAAGATATATGTTTTATGATATATATTATAAGGAAACATAGCGTTGATATGTTTTTACGAGCCACATATATCAGAAACTTGGATGGCGTACAATCCACCACGAAATAACGCAAATATACATGTCTCAACTTCAGACTCGAACCCACGACTGTCGGATCGGCAACACCGCCTCGCATCATGCCAACTACCTTACCATCAGCGCCACTTCCACCGTCAAAAAACAGTGGTTGTTAAGCGCTATGTTTCCTTATAATATATATCATAAAACATATATCTTCGATAGTTATTAAATTAGCTAGTGGCGGATTGTACGCCGTACAACTTATAATACTATCGAGCATTGATACTTATATTATTTTGTTTCATTATCGGTTTTAACTAATTGCACTTTTCATTATTCTATCCATGTTTTGTTTTTTCTTTTCGGGCTCTGATGATGACAAACTAACTGTCTAAATGCGTTAGCCCTGTTTATTACTTTAAACTTTTATTTTATTTATTTTATAACATAATTGTTTTTTTAATTTTTTTACAAAAAAACGTAAATACGGCTGCAAACAAAGAATTCGTTAATAGTCTATCTTCTTAACAACGGGCTTCCTTCGACGTTTTGAGTCTTTGGCGAAAAAATTAACAAATACAAAATGGGCAATTATATTCAATGCAGTTTGCGTACAAGAATATATATATATATATATATATATATATATATATATATATATATATATATATATATATATATATATATATATATATATATATATATATATATATAGGTAATCTTTCCTACGGACGGCCCGTGCCGAAAAAATAGTCGTATTTTTTTATTTTGTTACAATAACATAAAAAAACAAATTTTATACCAAATTGAATTAAAAAAAAATATCGTAATTTGAGAGACTTTGAAAACGGTAGGTAGTACCCTTCCAAGCACTATTTACATCGTAGTTGTGAGTGGTGAGGTACGGTGATCGTATGAATGAAATGAATAAAAAGAAACAAAATTAGCTTATATTAAAATTTTATTTAAAAAACAAACTATCAGTTATAAAAAAATTAATTTAAAATTTTAAAACTCTTTCTAAGTAAAACGATAAAGAACAAAAGGCGAGAAAAACGACGAAGTAAACCACGCTAGTCACTTTATATAAGGTCGCTGCTATTGCCCCGGCGGTTCGCCGTGATTGCAATCTGTAAAATTGCAATCCCATATTAAAATGAAACCCTATCCCTACCCCCTAACTTTACCCCAAACCCTTACCCTACCCTACCCCTACCCTAACCTAACCCTACCCAACCCTACCCATAACCCTATCCCTACCCCTAACCCTATCCTAGGTAGTCGCATAAAAAGTTTCAAAATAGTTTTTTTTTTAATTTCACTAATATTTTAAATAAAGGTAAAAATTCTGAGTTTGAATATACCATAGCGGGAAAGCGACCGTAAACGGGAGACAAGCGTGGCCGGAAGCGTCTTACACAGACGTGGGCTATTATATTATATATATTCTAGCATTCAAAATAATTTGAATAAACAAGTGTAAAACATGTAAACACAGATTCTGAATAAATATTTTTGAATAAGTAAAATAGAATGATAAACTGATTAAAATAAGATATTATAACAATTGAAAATTAAATGTTAAAGGCATAAACCAAATAAACACATTCTTACATGACACCTAATTTAGATGTTGACGGATTGATTGTGTGATTGGCAATCCAAATCCAACCACAGAGAAGCTGTTTTAGTATTGTAACGGATCCAAACGGATCCAAACATCGTTATTTACTCTGAGTAACCTTAAAAAGAATCATTTCAAGTTTATTAAGAAGAATGGAAAAATGTATATATTGTGTTTGTGGTCGTAAAATTCTATTCTTTTCTATGGAAAAGGGTTAGGGGCAATACACAACAAGAATTTTTTTTACCAAGAAGCGTTGACCAGTATGGCCATGTTATTTGCAGAATATTTTACTCTTTACTCATTAAACTCGATTAGTTTTACGTGTTATAAAACTTTTTTTTGCTGAAAACCTGTTAAAAAAATAACATCGCAATATCTAGTTCTTCCTAGAAGAACATGCAATTTTTCGGGTTTTAGTGTTTGTCCCAGTATAATAGACGCCATTGCCAATCGGATAAACAAAGTTTTTGCCAACCGGATTATTTGCTGAAGTTTTCAGACGTAAAATATTTCTATGTTTTCTTTGTCTAATAAATTACTTAAAAAACGTTTTGGCTCACACAATATTTTTTATAAATTAAATTAAATAAATTCTTTTTTCAAACATCTCAAAAATTATGAAATTTTCAGTGTTATTGTAAAATCAATTAATATTAATAAATAATACTTTACTACAAATAAGTATATTATAACCATTTCAATCCAAATTAATAAAAAAAACTTCAGTTATTTTGAACTTTTTTCAAACATCTCAAAAATCTGTTTTCTATCGATACCAGTGCTAAAAGAGTGACTTTCATGTGAACAAATTTTTTTTTAGGTAAACCTAGAAATCAGTAGTTATTAGTAGGTACATTACATCACTATATTACAGATTTGTTTGACCAGCTTATAGAGATGAAGATCGTGTTGTTATTAAATTGCCATCTTACCAGCAAACAATTGTGTATGCTTTATTATGAAAAAAAAATTGAATCTGTTTCTAATACGATTTAATAATAAAAATATATTTATTTTAATTCTTCGGTATTGGTTTGTCTTTATCTTCCCCGCCTTCAACGTTATGTCAGAATATGGGAATGGGCTGGGCAGTCAATACAATTTCAATTTTAGTTTGAAGAAGTAATAATTTTTGAATCAATTGGATTTTCTTGGGAAGGCCAAAGGCCTACAATGGGAATATTAATCCTAAACCCTATTTTAATTTCCTTTTTGCAAACTGTTCTGCAAAACTCATTTTGTTCTACGGCTCCGTCTTTTTAAACATTTTATTGTCTTGGACTAACTGGCCAGTTTCGGCTTCTAGTGCCATCATCAGAGTCCATACAGTAAAATCAAGAAATATTTATAACCGAATGAAAAGTTAAATCTAAAATCTATCTACAAGGCAATTTGCCACGCCCTCACAAATTTAGTCAAATATTTTTAAGAATACGAAATTACTAAAAAACAGAGAGTTAAAATAATAAAAGCGTAAACCCTGCCATCAGTTCGTAAAACTATTCCTTTAAAGTACGCTCGCCGCCACAAACGTTAAACTACAAACTGTCAACAAACAAGATTTTCAAATTATCTTCAACGAGTGGTAATGTTAATATTGTCAAGAAAATAATGAAAATTATCAAATTTTCTATTGGCCTGATTATTTCTATTTTGAACGATTTCGCAGTCTTCATCAGTTATCTCTGTGACCAACTCAGTCTCTTGTGCTTGTGAGCAGTCCTTTATGTCATCCTTTTCTGAACAACCAATCCCAGAATTGTTTTTCACATAATCAGCCTCAGGATCGCCTTCGAAGTTATCAATCGAGTGACCATCTCCGGAGCAGTTTGTCGTATGATCTTCCCCGGGAACATCTGCTAGTTGAACTTCCTCCGAAAAATTCAATAACTGATCAAAACATTCACTACATGATTGTTTTCTACCAGTTCTCTGTTCTTTATTGTTGTTTTTTCTGGGGCATTTCTTTGTCAACATATCAGATGAAACAACCAGAAAGGACTCAGGATTTTTAGAGTCACAGTTATTTTTATTTAATCTGGTTGTCCATCCCATCCGCATGCTAGAATGTTGAGAAGCTCCAAGTACAAATTCACTTTCATTTCCAGTACGACTTTCATTGACTATTTTTTCTTTCATCTTTGAAGCCAACTCCTGTCCCTCAGTGTCTGATTTTCGGACTACCACGCTGTCGTCGTTTCTCTTTTGTTTCTGATTTTTCCAGTCAGATCGGACAATTCTTCACCACTTTCCTTTGCTGTATGATCGTTTCCTTGCAAAACAGTCCCTTTTCTAACTGCAAAAAACTTGTCCGCTGTTGAACCATTATGGAGTTGTAATATATTAAAAAAACAAATTCTTGAATATTGATGCTGGATTTCAGTCTTAGAATCATGAGAGCCTCGGTTATTCGCAAGGGCCATGGTTCGCTGTCAAAAGCTAATATCCTGGTGTTTTCAATAAGAATTTGTCTTATTTGAGTTGTGGAGTTAACAATATGTGGAGCTAAGGAGTTCCAAGGTTTCACGACCCGGCTGGTGAAGAAATGGAGCCTGTGAGTGGTGGACCATTTTTCTTGGCGTAGAAGAAGGATGTGACCACGAGTGTGAGACAGCAGGAAATTAAGGAATTCAGAGAAGATGCAGTGAGTGAAACTATATAGTAATTTGTGACAAAGGCATAACTCGTGGATAAGTCGTCGATGTTCCAGTGTCTTTAAACCAAGTTTTTTAAGTCTTATCATATAAGGTAAAGTTCGTAATCCTGGTATGGCCCTTGTGAAAAATCTTTGAACTTGCTCAATTTTTGTTATAAACTGGCTGTTATGTGGGCTCCAGACCGGAGAACAATATACAAGAATTGGACGAACATATGTGCATTACGCTTTGGTCAATATTTGCTTGTCCCTTGAACGAAAGCATTTGAGGATTAAGTGTGTTCTAACAAAGGCTTTGTGAATGATTTGGTTGATATGGGCTTTGAAGTTGAGTTCGCTGTCGACGATGACACCTAGGTCGCGTACATTGTCTGTGGAGGATATGGGTCGTGAGCAGATTGAGTATTTGTTGGGCATAATGCTGCTCCTCGTTGTTTTGATGGAAGATTGGAGGCATTTGTCTGGGGCCAACTGTAATTGCCATTTTTTGCTCCATAACACTAACTTGTCAATAGCAGTTTGAAGGGAAAACTGTGAGAGGATGATGATGTTGAGTAAAGCTTGATATCGTCTGCAAATAGTTTGTATTTTGCAGAGTTGTCTGTAAATGCGTCTACAACATTGTTTATGTAAACAAGGAAAAGTGTAGGCCCAAGCACACTCCCTTGGGGTACACCACTTGTCACATCTCTACTGTGGGATAATTGGCCATTCACCTTGACAGCCTGAACCCGGTTCGCCAAAAACTTCATTATCTACAAGAACAGGTTGCCTGAAATTCCGTAAGCTTGAAGTTTTGTCAGTAATTTAGGGTGGGGCACTGAATTAAAAACTTTTTTGAAGTCGAAGTATATAATATCAGTACCCTGATGGTTTTGCTTTGAGATTGACCAGTCATTGGTACACTCAATCAGATTTGAACATCTAGACCTTGAATTCAGAAAACCGTGTTGAATGGGAGACATGAGGTTGTTTGTCTGAAGGTAATTGAGGATAACAAGAAGATGTTACCGATATTGGTCTGTAATTCCCTGGATTGGATGTAGAACCTTTTTTGTGAATTGGAACATTATAAGCTGATCTCCAATCAAGGGGTATTTCATGCGTATTGAAAGAGAAGTTGAAAATATGGCAGAGTGGTACGGAAAGTCCAGCAGCACAATTTTTTTTTTATTCATTTATTGAACACCAACATAAGTATTAAACTTAAACAAAAGAAAATAACCAAAACGACAAGAAAAATATAGTACCAAAATTTAAAAAAAAAATGGATTAGCTGAGAAAGGAATAAGGTGCCCAAAAGGTTCATCCGAAGGGAATTCCTTCCCGCTTAATGGACAACCTGTACAAAAAGTGGGTTGAGTTAAGACATTTCAAATAGTAGTTCAATAAACTTATCAAGGAAGAGACTGAAATTGGTATGCTAAGGTAATAGGTATTGAGCAGTTATAAGTGTGACAATAATAAGTAAAATTTCAGAGCTTGCTTAAATAACAAAATACGTTTCAAGGAGGAGACAGATATTGGAATGGTTGAATAAATACGAGGGCCAGAGCATTTAATAGATAATGTTTTAAGAGTTGTCCGAGCAAAATCCTGAGTAGGCTATTTGAAATACCATCAGGTCCAGATGATGAAGAAGGTTTGAGATTTCGAAGTATCTGATAAATACGATTAGGAGTAAAAATGATTTTTTTTCAGGTTTGTTGATGGTTCGACCAGGCAAGATACAATTTAAGTCATCATTGACCTAAATACACTGCAAAAATAATTGTTGAAAATGTTAGCAATCTCAGTTTGATCAGAGGTGAATGTTCCATCCTGACTTTTAATCTACTGTATTGGATTATGTGTCGATAACTTTCTGTTGACAAATCGAAAGAAACGACCAGTATCCCCAGCTGAGACAAGTAAACTTTTCTGTGATTTATGGTAGTGTTTTATACTCCTTCTGAGGTCTCTTGAAAATTGCCTGTAGATATTTTTGCTTTCGATCCTCCCATTTGAACGCCATTCATGGAAGGCCTGCAGCTTAGGTTTCTGAGCATGAACGATGAATGTAGGGTATGATGACTTTTTTACTTTTGTGATTTTGATAGGTCGATCTTGTCCTGGAGCAACACTCTCGATAGCATTGGTAACAATGTTGAGAAAATGTTTCCAGCAGTCATCAACCGAGAAGCAGTATTGAAACACGTCATCCCATCTGATTTCACAAAAATAGTTATTTAGGTTTCTATAGGAGGATTTGGTTAGGTGTTGATAATTTTGGCCGTGGAGCATATTTGTATGTCTGGGAAGGTTGGGTTTGAACACTAGAGTGTTGTGGTCGCTTTGAGCAATCGGGGGCATTATGTGAATCTGTGATATAAAACAAGCATCGTTCGAGAAAAGCAGATGAAGTATATTTGATTGACGAGTTGAAGATTCAACATATTGATGTAATCCCATTTCATCTATAAAACTAGTAAATAAATCATAAACCTTGTTATTGGGATGAGAATAGTTTTTCCAGTTCATTTCAGGAAGATTGAAGTCACCCATAATGCATACTAACTTTGTATCATTGCATAAGTGAGTGAAACATTGGATGCTCTTGAGAGTGTAATTCACAGATTCAGAATTAAATCCTCCTGGTATGTAGTAAATTATAACATTATAACTCTGCATATTGATGTATCAGTGAAAATGTCGACACAAACCATTTCTATATGGTTATATTCAGGTGGAATTGAGACCTGTCTAACTTTGACTCTTTTCTTAGCAATCAGAGCCACACCACCACCACGAGATCCCCTGTCATAACGAAAAGCTTGGTATTCTTTAAGAAGAAATAGGCCGTCCGCTTCGTTATTCAACCAAGTTTCGGTTAAAGCAAAAATCTCTAAATCATGAGTTTCTAAAAATAAAACAAATTCTTCTCGTTTATTTACAATACTACTGATGTTCGTAAGTGCCCAGACCCTCGGTTCATACCCGAAAGGGCTGAATGTTGGATTGGACCAGAACTGAAAAAGGCTTCCCTGTTTCCTGGGCCGTCTTGGATCTCTTTTCTCATCTTCTCACATAAGCAGCTTTGGCCTCTCTAGGAGTTAGATCATGATTTATAAACACTTTCCTGATAGCAGGATCGGTCGACAATCGGAGGACCCGAGACGAGGAAATTAGATCAGACACTGCTTCAGAATTTGTTAGAGTGACACAGAGTCTGGTATTTGCAGGTTCTTTTCCAAGTCGGCGAACGTTGACGACGACAGGTTTGATGGTGAGGTTTTGCTCAATGAAATCTTGAATGAGCCTATCATCGTTAATTGAAGACTGAGGTGGCAAACCGGAGATTATGACGTTTTTGGAACGTTTGGTTTTCTCAAGTTTTTCTTTCTCAATATCCCACATGACATTTTTGATAGATGATAAATCCATGCATGGAGGGCGGGCTGGAATAGCCCGCTCGAGCGCCTCAAGTCTGGTCATGATGACTTTCGTCATCTCGTTGAGGGTTTTAGACATGGTTTTGGTGATTTGAGAGACCAATCATATATTTGAAAATGTCTCCATTATTTTACTCATGTGATCGTTTAGTTGCTTCATTAGTAAATTTGACTTTTCGTTTGTTTTTTCAATGAGTTTGAGAGAGTCCGCTGTAAGTGACTTTGCCATGCTTAGTAAACAATTATAAACGTAATGTCTAAAACTATAAAACAGATTAAACCACTATTTATCGAAGCAAAGTATTTAGAACAAGATTAATTGCAGTTTTATCGTTAGAGAAAGAAAGATCTGTTTACATACTATTATCGCCCACAGATTTTCTTGTAAGTCTTGTCAATTGATTGTTATGACTTTCTCGAAAGTGTGCTGCAATGCTGCCTTCTTGTAGGTGTATAGTCAATCTTCTTGAAAGACTTGTCCTAGTTGAGCCTAGGTACGTCATAGCCGTTTCGTGATGATGGGGACACTTAAACTCATAAACAACATTTTTATGCTGCACGTATTTTACTTTCCGAGATAAGTTGTTGCATATAACTAAACTACGAGCATGTTGAGGTCTATAAAAGATATTGAACTGAAGTTCTGAACTTTCTGGATATGCTACTTTAATTTCTGTTTTTATAATGTTTTTAATGGCCGACTCATCGATTGCGTAGTTTTTATGCTTGTGAGATTTGTAAAACAGTTTCAAAATGGTTTTGTTATTATTTTCTTCAGAGCGTTTTGTTTTAATCATTTGATTTTGGAACCTTTTTACAACCTCATCGATCATTCTGTTATTTATCAGTAGAATCTTTATTTTCACAATTTCTGCGTGGAATTTTTCGATGCCATCTGTAGGATGGCGAGCTCTTTCCAGCATGTTCAAAATAACGCTCACTTTGTATTTTTCAGGCAAAAATCCATATGCATTGAAAGTTTTTCCATGATTGGTCGGTTTTCGATAGGTGTTGAGCTCTAATCTTTCACTACCTTGTATCAAGAAATGGCAAACCACCCTAATGACTTAGCTCCCAAGTAAACCTCAAAACAGAGTTTTTTCTAAAGCTGTGTGAAGTTTCTGAAGTTCTTCATGATTGTCACAAAGTAAAAAAATGTCATCCACGTATCTGACATACAACTGGGGCATTTTAGGCAATTTATTCAAGACTTCCTCTTTTAATTTTTCCATATAGAAGATAGCAAACGTTGGGCTAAGTGGGGAGGCCATCGCTACTCTGTCAATCTGTTGGTAAAGGTCGCCATTTGGATGTTTGAATGGAACTTCGCCAGTGCACAAGGCCAAGAGATCGGACAAAATTGCAGAGTTCACTCTAGGTGGGCGCATGGTGGGATGATGGTAAACTCTGTGAATAGATTTTCTGCACCCAGAGATGCCATAACACCTTGCAAAAAATTGTCAAATTAGAAATGGGCTGTTACGTTCAACGAATGTTGTATCAAAGAATATATTATTCCTAAGTACGTTTTAATATATATATATATATATATATATATATATATATATATATATATATATATATATATATATATATATATATATATATATATATATATATATATATATATAAATGACTGTCTGTATGGCTGTCTATATGTTTGTATGTTCTTTATGCATTGCTACACCAGGCGGGGAGAAAAAAGATAGGAAAACTCTAAAAACCTCAAGAAACGCCAACCTCACTTTATTTTTTATTCCCCATTGTGGCAATATTTCGCAATTGTCTATTCCCACAAGCGATCTAATCATATTCCTATAAAAACATTCCCGCATTTGTTTTTTTTATGAAATTTTCTGCTATTTATTATATTTTGTAGGAAAAAAAATCAGAGACATTTTTAAATCAAACTTCGTTAAAAAAAACAGCACTTCTTGAATTTACTGAGTGCAAATTTTAAATTTTCATTTACCAAGTTGAAATGCTAAAGAAAAAACATTTTGCAGAACAATTCATCAATAAACTTCATTGTCACCAATTACTTGTTTTCCATCTTTTCGAATATAAAACGGAATGGCCTTGTCGCTAGATTAATACTGATTAGTTTTTTCAGTGATTTATTATGCGTTTATAAAACGTGCTTTTTTCTGCACAAACAGTTTAAACCATATAATTTTTTTAGAAAAACAATGAAGCGGAATATCCAAGTTAATTTCTCCAAACTAAAATATTTATTTATTATTTATTATTCATCAAACTGAAGAGTCTTTGAGACCAATGATACAAGTCTGTATAGTGTACATAGTGTACATACAATATGCAACACAAGGTCGAAATCGAAAAAATAATCAGGAATAGGAATAACGAATAAGAATAATCATGGAATAAGAATAATCAAGTAGCTATTAAAGTCAAAATTGCGTATTAACGCGTTAAAGTGAGAGATTGTATTTGAGTTCAGAATTTTATTTGGTAGTGCATTCCATGGTTTCCTATTGCAAAAAAATATTTTGTAAAGTCTGTTGAGAATCTATTGTATCGAAGTTTGAAATTATGTCCTCTCGTGCTCGGGTAATCTTGAAAAAGTAGTAGATGCTTCAAGGGTGAGTACACAAATCCATTTAGTAATTTGTAGCAGAACGTTAAGTCCGCCAGGAGGCGGCGTCTCTCCAGGGTCATAAGTTTAAGATGTCTCAGTCTTTCTATGTAGGGGTATTTGGCAAGTGAAGGTATTGATTTGGTGAATCGTTTTTGGATTTTTCTACTTTATCGATTAAGTACTTGTAGTGAGGGTTCCATACTGTTGAACAGTATTTGAGGATTGGTCTGACACAAGTGCAAAAGACAAGTTTTAAGACCTCCTGGTCTCTCGAAGAAAAGGATGTCCTGATCATCCACGAGACTGCTGCAGCTTTATGAGTGATTGTATGTGGGTTTCTAAATTTAGGTTTGGGTTCAACATAATCCCAAGATTCCTATTTCTGTACACTCGCTGGAGAGTCTGACGTTAATAGAGTACTCACGAGAGTATCCCTACTTTTTTGAGGCCTGCTAAGGAAAATATTTGACATTTCTCCGGTGCGAGCTGAAGTTGCCATATGTTACTCCACTCAACTCAAATTTTCTTGGGGATCAATTGAACCCCGAAACCCACACGATTTTGGGGAACAATAAGCGGGAGCGAAAATGTAAAAGAGAGATGAAGAGAGAAAAAATAAGAAGATTGCCCTTCCCTGCAAAAATTTCTGCGGGCGCCCATGCCTATATTTAAATTTTTTATATTAATATCACCATGTTTGTTTGCTTGCTAGTTTGAGATATAGGTTGGGATTCAGACAGCTGGGTACATCTTAAACCGAACTTCGCTTACATCTGTTAAAGGAAAATCACCATGTGAACTGTGGTACAATAGAAAACCGAAAATCACTTATTTCCGAATTATGGTTGTACTGGCAACTTCAATCAAGTAATTTTTCGAGACCTCTCCGACAACCTCCTCAAAATTCGTCAGAGCTCAGCAACGCTCAGCCACAGGGCCAACTCTAGCGGTGTCCCGCCACAAAACTGGACGACTTCTCCTTTTGCTGTCCACCGCATGACACACCTGACCTGTGCAGTCTGTACGGCCGTCATCTGTCACATGTTCTGAGACACAGCTGGTGGACTCCAGTTCAAACTGGGATTTGCCACAGCAACTGACATAATTTTCTTCACCAGCAACACGCTGGTCCAGAACCGTGTCCACCACTGTTTCAGCCATCCCTGCGACCAAACTCTCAACATTCAGACCGCACTCAAGCAAACCATTGCCAGAAACACTCCTATTTTCATTCTCTTTGTTATTGTTTTCTGACTGCAACGTTACACCGGCCTCTGTTACTTTGTTTTTTAAGGCCGACCTGACCTCCTAGAATTAATTCTTCACTTGCCCTCCCCTTTGTTGCCTTGTTTTTTTTAGCTAGTTGTTTTTTTCCGCTCCAATTATTTTTTTTAACTTTCTCCGATTAACCACAACTTTTATGTCAATATCGAATTCATACTCACTATCCTCAGGCCCATAGCCTTCTTCACTAATGCGGCCAGGAAGCGTTCCCTATGTTTGTCATTTTTACCTTTATTGCTTAGGTTACGTTTCTCCAGTTCGTCTCTCAACTCACTCATCAAAAGGTCATCCAATGCTTTCAAAACCATTTTTTATTCACTTCTAGACACCAATGTCTTTTTAGTCTTGTTCCTAATAAAAAAAATCATTACTCTTCAAAACATCTATGCTGTACTGCCGATACGTGGATGATCGTTTTGTTGTAATGAAAATATGTCTCTTTAAAACTAAGCTTGTTGATAATTGTAAACTAAATTTTATTTATGAATTAGGTAATGATAGCTGCCAGCTTCCTTTTTTTGATGCATTAATTATCCTTGCTGAATCCAAGTTCTCTTGTAAAGTGTATACTAAGCCCACTAACACTAACTCGTGTCCCAATTATTATAGTGATTGCCCAGACAGATATTAATTATGGGTAAATAATAATTATTTTAGTAGAGCATATAAGTTATCTGAGAGCTGGACTAAATTTCATGTTGAGGTGCATCGGATTAAACAGTTGCTCGTAAACAGCAATTATCCGAACTACTTCATTGATGAGACTGTTGCAATACTATTTATGTTATTCCTTTATATTACTCTAACCAGATGACAAACAATTATAAAATTGATGAAAAAATCTTGAGAAATATTGTTATTTGGTATTGTTACTGTTCTTGGTGATCAAATGTCTCTTAAATTTCATATTTACATTAAAATTAAAAAAAACATCTCAACTTGTGATGCGTAATAATTTGGCCCCCATTCCTGTTGCCAATGCACAAGCAAATCTGGTGTACCGATTTACTTGTCTTTTTCCACACAGGTGGAGAGCTATATCGGTAACACAAAAACACATTTTCAAGACGTTTAACCATGCCCATTCAGCATGGTGCAATAACGCAACATTTACTTAATGTTCATTTATTTTAGCCTACTTATAAATTTCTTGTCGAAAACAAGGCTATTTTTTAGCGAAACCATACCATTTAGACATTATGTAAATGAAGCTTTGGCTATTAGTATATATAAACTATATATTGCAATTGCACTTACACTTAACAGTCATACTCCTACAACACATTTTATTTTTTTAATAGATAATTTTGATTTTAAAATTTTAGTCTATTTTTTCTATGTTGTTTTAATTATAAATTGTATATATTTATAACGTATTATCAAGCAATGTAACGGGTTTTTCTAACAACTTTTTTTACAATTTACAAGCAAATGAGATTGATCAAATTTGGGGAGTCTTCCAGGGTCGTCATTTGGGGGGCAGGATTTTCAAAAGAGAAAGTTTTTGGGTATAAAATAAATAAAGATGAAACTTTAGAAATTTTTTGGAAAATGTACCTCCGAGTTTTAGAAATTTTTTGGAAAATGTACCTCCGAGTTTTAGAAATTTTTATAAAAGTACTTTCGACTACCCCCCGCTCATCAGTTATTTTTGGAAGAAGATTTTTAGAAATATTTTGCAGTATTTGATAGAACACAACACGAATAATTTTCTGCATTAATTTTACTACTGTATTTAGACTTGATAACTAATAAGCTTGAAAAGCTTTTTTAACAAAGGTTTGTTGTGGGAAATTGAATAAGTACCATTGTATATGGCTATTTGAGCAATGCGGATAAATTTCAAGTTTAAAAAGCCTGTTGAAATTTATAGGCGACCCTTATAAAATCGTCAGGCAACCCCATTAGGGTCGCGACACACAGGCTGAGAACCGCTGATGTAGAGGTAGAGTGTAGCGCCCTAGACAATTTTAGTTGTACAACCGTTCAGGATGTTTTGACTGATGGTATCAATGATGATGAACTTTTACTGTCTCGATTGACAAATGTGATACACAGTGATAATATCACAGTGCGACGTAAGCGGTAGCGGGAGTTTTGACTGTATTTTACTCTGTCTGCCTTAGTTTATTTTGATTTTGTTGGTTTCGTTTCATTTTATTTTTTCTTCTCTTTTTCTTTTTAACTAGCGGTGTACCCGGCGTTGCCCGGCTTTTTAGAGGGTTTTTTATCGTTTTTCTTTCCCCGCTTGCTATCCCGTTCCCGGTCGTTTTCCGGCTCACGGTCGCTTTCCTGCTCCCGGTCGCTTTCCCGCTCCCGGTCGCTTTCTCGCTCACGGACGCTTTCCCGCTCCCGTCGCTTTCCCGCTCCCGGTCGATTTCCATTTCCAGCTCGCTCTTTTGCTCTTGGTTGTTTTTCCGTTCCCCTTAACTTCCCGTTACCGTTTCAGCTTATTTTTAATTTCTGTTTCAACTCGCTGGGTAAGCGAGTTGAAACAGCTCCGTTCTTTTTGTGACCAATTTCAATTTTTGAAAAACGACGTCGCTGATCTATAAAATATTAAATCATTTAGTTTATACTTCTATGTTAATGTCATTTGCTCCTTCCAATAACATTTAAACGCGTGGTCATTGTTATAAATTACGATTAAATAAATTAACAAAATGTTAAATATATCTATACTAATTAATAGTTGCAGTTTCGACTTCTTTACCGCCGATGTTGTAAATTGCTCCAATTCAATTTATTTCAATTCAATTCAACTAAAATTTATTAATCGCCTAAACAAAACAAGTTTTGCCCATAGGCGACAGCTTGAAATAATATAAATTTTAAAGGTTTTAAACGTTATTAAGTAAATGAGTTTTTGAAGAGGTTTTAAAGTCAATAGTTTCTGATATCCCGGTAGTAGATGGTAGGCTATCTCGCGTAATTATGACGAACGCAGGGAACAATTAGTTCGCGACGAGATGATGAATGGAGTCTGCGTCTTTCCGGGTAGTCCGAACAGATTTTGATAAGATCGAGCAGGTAAGTTGGGAAGCTGTTTTATAGAATATTGTAAGTGAGTGCTAGTAGTTTATAAGAAATTCTGGACGAAATGGGAAGCCAGTGCAATTGAAGGAGGATAGGAGAAATATGTTCGCGGGTTGGTGCACCAACCACCAGGCGGGCGGCGGAACACTCGTATAAGGATGGAGAGTCGAAACGGGGAGGCCAGCTAGAATTCTATCACAGTAATCCAATCTTGAGAGAACAAAAGCGTGGATGAGAATCTTGAGACAGGACTAGTCCAGAGATGATTTTATCTGTCGAATGCGGCGAATGTGAAAAAAAGCAGGCACGGGATACTGAGGATATATAGGGGATGAGGCTAAGTGAGCTGTAAAAAAGAACTCCTAGGCTACGATTGCAGTGTTTCATCATTTAAATAATCATTGAGATCCGTTAACTTAAATACTTACCTCCACTACAGCTATAGTTATTTTTAATTTATTCCGCTATTCTGTTCTATTTCATTGAATTTCATTGTCACTTCTCGATGGTTTTTGTTTCTCTGATTTCATGAATAATAATGTTTGTGCTTTTTATTATTATTTAGTTCTCATGCTGGTGTTAGTGGCTTAGCAGCCCTTTTGGCATTTTCAATAATGAAATAAATAAATTTTCAAATTAAAAAATTAAATGATGCTTTCTTTATACAACCTAAAACTATTACCGTATATACTCGGGTATAAGTTGAGAAATTTATACCTTTTTTAGAATGCCCAAAAACGACTTCGACTTATACACGAGACATTGAATATACCGAAGATTTTTGGAGCTGGTCATTTAAATGAAAGGCATTAAAAATTAAACTCTATGTTTAGTTAAACGTTTTTGTTGTTTTGACATTGTTTTGTAAAGAAAAGACACGTTTCCCCAAATCTTTCTTAAAATGGGGTTTAGCAAATGATATGGACAAAACTGAAGATGACTTACTATTCCAAGATGACGACGAATCAGTAACTGTAAGCGACAGTGAAAATGATGTCGAATACACAGCAGATATGAAAATTAAGCTTAAACATTACGAAAAAATATATGGTGATTTTGATGACGAGGTTTCAGATTTATTTAATTATTTTTTGTTATTTTATTTTTTTGGCTTCGACTTATACTCGAGCGTCGATTTTGGACGCTATTTTACCTCAAAAAGTACACTTCGACTTATAGTGGGATTGACTTATACCCAAGTATATACGTTAGTTCAATTTTCTACAGCAAATTTGTAATTTTTTAAAATTATTAAAGTTTTTAATAATTTTTTTCTAGAATTGATTCAATTTTTATCTGTTGAAAGTTTAATAGAATGTAATGTCCGCGACAACAAATAAGTTGGTTTTTTTCAAGTGTCAAAGGGTCGCAACATGTGGCTCAAGCAAGCAAACACGTTGAAGTTACCATAAAGGATTTAAAAACAAAATTTTTATCATAAATTTTTTTGACTAATTGAAAAATTGAATATCGCTTTTTTCAATAAACTAAAAACTGATAGTTCATTTTTTTGCAAAGAAAATTTTAATTTTTTAAAGTTTTTAAAATTTTTAATTAAGTTTATACTATATTTTATTCACATTTCATTAAATCAATTTCAAAATTGATTAGAATTTAAAGCACTTGACGATAAATAAATCCACCAAATTTCAGCTCGATTGGATAACAGGAAGTTGGTTTTTTAGCATCAAAGGGTCCCAACGTATGGTTTAAGCTCTCAAGCAAGAATACACGGTAAAGTTAATATAAAAAATTAAAAAAAAAGTTGAAAGAATTCAACAATTGAATAAATCGATAATAGGCACAAATTAGGATAAGAAAAAAGAAAAGCAATGAAAAGAAGGAAGATCATTTAGTGGCAAAGTATAATTTTTTAAAAATGCAAAATGAGACAGAAATAAAATTAACTTAACATGTAAAGGAAAAAACAAGTTTTTCAAAACAAATTTTTATTTCAAATAAACTCGATTTAGTAATACGAACTTACAATGAATTAAAATCAGATGATATTATTTTAGCGATCGTAACATAAATAAAGAAAGAAAGAAACATAATTAAATAAATCGTGACGTCATGAATGTTACGCGGTTAAATCTTAAGATTTATTATTAATTTATTAACAATGTCAAAATCAATTGAATAATGTATTGTTTTCCAATATAAAGATATGCTGAAAGTTTAGGCTTCCTAGCTAGTCAAAAAGCTGGTTAAATTTTACTTGCTAAATTTGCATACAGAGAAAACCACAAAGAAACAAACAGAGATTGCAAGTTGAATAAAAGTATGTAAAAATATCAGACTAGAACCTAGGACCAGTATATTTGATAGTTTCATGTTTTTCTTAGCAAAATCCGAAGCAGGTACCATAAACGGCTGCCGCTAGTTGTTGAAATGGCTGTTTACACAAAAAATCTTCTAAACCACTATAATAAATGTAAGATTTGTTCTCCTGCCAGCAAGCAAGACTGGTGGTGAAGTTAATAAAGGAGACTCAAAATGCATTAATAAGCAGTGTCGTAGCTTGCGTTTCCACCACCCGGGTTGGGGAGGCTAGATTTACCGCCCCTATTTTGATGTTAACATATTTTGTCGCTGACATTCTGCCGCCCCCCGAATAAACTTTTTAGCCACATTACGCCATTATTAATAATTTTTCACCTTTAAAATATCATCCATAGATTAACGGAAGGTGAATGCATGCTATTTAAATGCATTCATGGATTACAAAGCCATAGTCACGTTCGTTCTAAAAGCCATCTCCACTTTTAATTTTAAAACTTTCGTTTGCAGTTTCTATAAATAAAATGCTTCTTGTCTCAATGTGAACAACATTTTTGTTTTAAATAAAGTTTTTAAAAACAATTTTTTAGCAAAGGTTTTTAAATAAATTAATTTATTCTGGGCATCCGTTCTTGAATGTATTGGTTTACAATAATGAAAGCAATTAACAATAATAATGTTTTTAAATTATTTTATATTACTTTTCTTCTTAAAATAAAAAAAAGTCACATCTGAGCAGACGAACATAAGATTGCATGAAGATAATGACATGGAAGGGATGTTTTATTGTAGATCATAACGTCATCGATATAAAATAAATTAAGAAATAATATGACAACCAGCAACAGTTTTATAAAAAGATATGTTTTGATGTTGGTTTGTCGACCTGGAAGGCATTGTAAATTGTAGATTGGCTGGCATGGTGGCTCAGATAACCCAATTCAGTGTATTTTAAAAGGTTTTGCATACGATGGTGTCTTATTTGTATAGTTTATTCTACAAATAACTATTCGTACTGAAAATTATATTGAAATAAATGGTGTTGAATAGATTTTCTAGTTTTAGTAATGTTAATGATAAGAATTCAACTTTCTAGTCTTCCTAACTTCTAAATTTGACTCCCATTTTGTGTCAGCTACTTAGCGTGGAAACGTTTAAAAACTATTGCAAATACTATCTAGATGTTTATTTTATTTCTAATTTTCAATAATTAAAAAGCGCTTAAAAAGTAATTACAGCTTTAAATGCATTGAATGGTGAATCTAAATTAACCATTGGAAATGAAGCAAAAAGATTTTTTTTTTCATTTTATCGTTTTAAAGTCATAAAAATAAAAATGTAGAGTATTTCTGTGTGACTGGAGTAGCATGACATGGAGAGTTGATGGAAGATTGGGCGATAATATAATAAAAAGCTCATTTGGAAGCGTGATTGGAAGCGGCTTGCAGGCATGCTGGTCTCATTAAATTGTGAGATTACATTTATAATACTAACATATCTACCAGAAAAATTCTGTCCATCGGTAGAGCTAAGCACATTTACATCCTGTTAGTACACTAGTTAAGTCACATAATCACACACTGGTCATCTCATCTTATCACACACACATACACACACACACACACACAATGAGTACTGTTTTTTTACTCATTTTAGAGGCGCTGGTGGCAGAGCGGTAGAGCGCTCGCCTGTCGATCATCAGGTCGGCAGTTCAAGCCTCACCGGCGTCACCAGCGTAACTCCCTTAAGCAAGGAGTTCACTCGCATTTGCTAAAGGGGTAGGCGCCTATAAATGGCTGCCTCTGCAAAGAACCCTTCAGTGGCCTTGAAGTCCTTTAGGATTTACGCCACTCTAAATATTGTCAAACATTATTATTATTATTATTATTAAAAGGCTATTGATAGTAATACGTTGTGTCATCAAATTCTTGTCATTTCAACTTATCACGCACCCACAATGGTACGTCATGTTAGCACTAGGGATGGACAGAAACTCGTCTCGGCAACTCAGACTCGGCCGAATTTGTGATACTCGGCAAAGCTTTGACTCGCAAAACAAGAGTCCCCAAAACCGAGTTTAAAAAATTCATCTATTTAGAACTGCAGGTGGTATATGCACAGACAAAAGATCGCAACTGTTTGCTTCAAAAACCGCAATGCTGCTTTTCAATAAAAAGGGCTTGGTTGCACTGAACTCTAACTACTAACTTATAGTTTTATAAAACAGCTGTACAGTTAGATATTATTTCCTTGTATTTATATTATATTCATTATTATTTCAATTTTTACATGTTAATAAATTTATTATATTAACGAGCGTGTTAGAAAATCAACCAGTTACAAAGCACATTATGTTAACTAATTTATAATATATCAACACTTTTGTTGCAGCTGTACAATTGCCACACCGCCGTATGAGGATTTTTCTCCTTGTTGAAAATAAAAGCAATATTATATATATTATTTTATATACACTAAAACTCAGACTCGGTGCTTGGACTCATTAAAAAATGAACCCAAAGCTCGGATCGGCACCAAATTTACCGCTCGGCCCATCCATAGTTAACACATTCCAGTAATTTCATTTTTTCACCTTCTGGTAATCTCATCTTATCACACTATGGTTACCTCATCTTATCACATTCTGGTTATCTCATCTTATCACACTCAGGTAATCTCATCTCATCACACTCTGATAATCTCATCTAATCACACTCTAGTATTTTCATTTCATCGCACAAAGAGGACAGAGAGACATTTTGCCACACACTGGTTGCATACATCCATACATACATACATACATACACACACACACACACATACATACATACATACATACATACATACATACATACATACATACATACATACATACATACATACATACATACATACATACATACATACATACATACATACATACATACATACATACATACATACATACATACATACATACATACATACATACATACATACATACATACATACATACATACATGTGTGTGTGTGTATGTGTGTGGGATTTTGTCACCTGAGCAATCATGTTTTAGAAAGTCTGGGCAATAACCTCTGTGGACTTGCTGAAATTATCATTCAACTGTTTGGTGATAGACAATATCATCTTCTCGTTAATTTGTGCAAACAAATCTGCACCAGGTCCCAACGGCATTCCATATTTGTTATACAAGAGATGTACAGGCGTGCAAAAGCTGCTCTACAACCGTTTAAAGATTGCATGGCGATCTAGATGCGTAGATAGGGAATGGCAAAAGGCGGAGGGAGTTTTCTTCCCCAAAGAAAAAGATTCAGTCAATATCAACCAATTCCGACCAATCTCACTTTTGAACGTGGAGGGAAAAATATTTTTCGCTGTTCTGGCCAAGAGGCTTACGGATTTTGCAATCCGTAATGAGTACATTGACAGATCCGTGCATAAAGGAGGAGTCCCCGGAGTACCGGGATGTATCGAGCACTCATCCATGATTTGGGAGGCCATCAAAAGAGCAAAACAAAACCAACTCAGCCTACATGTGGTCTGGCTTGATTTAGCAAACGCGTACGTGACTGTTTGCTATCAATTGCTCTGGAAGACACTCAAAAGGCACAATGTTCCAGAATTACTCATCGATGTTCTGCAACAGTATTTTCGCCGTTTTAGGCTGCGTCTGTCAACATCGACGTGCTCCACAGAGTGGTTCAACTTGCGGGTCGGAATTGCTATGGGGTGTTCAATTTCTCCCATCCTATTTGTTCTGGCTATGCAATTATTGCTCGGTTCGATTGCATCTCGGGTTAAGGATGTTTACCTGGGAAAAGGAATTTTCATGCCATCAATAAAAGCCTTCATTGACGACACTACTCTTATCTTGAATCACTGCGGCGAAATGCGCCGCATTCTTCAAAATTTCAACGACTTGTTGTCCTGGTGTGGAATGAAGTTCAAGCCAACCAAATCGAGAAGCCTTTCTTTGCGACATGGAGAGATTGATGGTTTTGTCTCATTCTCAGTGGCTGGTTGCGAAATCCCAACAATCCAGCAAGAGCCTGTAAAAAGCTTGGGAAGATGGTACAACCTCTCCATGAATGATGTGAATCAGAGCAGCATCGTTCTGCAGGGCTTGGTTGAGGACCTGAGGAAAATCAATTCAACCGAGCTGCAGGGAAGGTTCAAGGTATGGCTGGTACAGTTTGTTTTGATACCGAGGTTGCTATAGTCATTAACAATCTATAAGATATGTTTATCTCACGTGGAGCGAATGGAAAAGAAAATGAACTGCTGTATTCGGAAATGGCTAGGACTTCCACCGGCGTTAACAACTTTGGCTCTATATAGTAAGACAGCTAAGTTAGCTCTTCCATTCAAGTCCCTAGTAGTAGAGTACAAGATTAGCAAGATACGGACACAGTTGATGCTGGACAACTCTTCAGACCAATGTATCGTGAATATGGGCGCATCAGTTGGATCAGGAAAAGGCTGGACTGCATGGAGGGACATCCGTGAAGCCGAGGAATCTTTGCAATGGTCTGAAAAGCTCGGAGCAGTGCAACCGGGACGGCTCGGTCTGGGTTGGTTCCATCATGTGTGGTGGTCTAAGGCATCGTCACAGGAAAGGACAAACCTGATTATTCAAGATTGAAGGCGAGCAATGGAGTTGGAAAGAGTGCAGTTAGGTGCTGAGATGTCGCAACAGAGCGATTGGACTAGATGGAAGGCGGCAGTTCAACATTCGATGACATGGAATGATTTGTGGCGTTACTCGCCCATCCGCCTATTTTTCTTGATTAGAGCGATGTATGATCAATTGCCGACAGCTTCGAACTTAGTGAAGTGGGGAAAGCTTGAAAATAAAGCCTGCAAGCTGTGTGAGAAAACAGAAACTCTGATTCATATTTTCTCATGTTGTCCGTATGCCTTAGCAAAGGGAAGATACACGTGGCGCCACAATGAGGTTCTAAGAGAGATACTGGGCATTATCAAGAAGAACTGCAGACTAGCCAATTTGATGCAGTTGTGCCCCAGAAGGAAAGTTTATTTCTTGAGAGAAGGCTTGCAGGACTTGGGCCGCAGAAAAGCAAGTACGAGAAGAGAATCGTTGCTTGATGCGGCAAATGACTGGAGGATATCAGCAGACTTAAAAGATGAAGACTGCTTTCCGGAATTGATTCGCAGCAGCGGATTGAGACCGGACAATGTCATTTTTTCCAGTTTGGCCAAGACGTTGCTGTTCATCGAACTAACAGTGCCATGGGAAAGCAACATGGAAGCCTCAAATATCTTGAAAGAAGAACCTTACAGAATCCTTGCCCAAGATTTAGAGTGTGCGGGATATAGAGTCGAAATTTTTCCAGTTGAAGTAGGCGCCAGGGGTTCAGCCGGTCGCTCACTCGTCAAATTGCTTGTGGCTCTCGGAATGTCGGGTCGGAAAAAAACTCAAGCTAGCAAGAAAATAGCTGAAAGAGCAGAAACAGCTTCTTTTTGGATATGGATGCAAAGAATGAAAAAGGAGATAATAAATTTAAACAGCCACTTCTAGCTTCCGTACGACAGTGTTAGCTCCTCATTTGTTTACAAGTTCAGGGACGAAGTCGCATTATGGCTGCCGGCGAAAGTATCGGTTGTTTGCAATAGAAGGAAAGTTGCTAGCGTTTAGAAAATTATCGAAACAATGTTTCCTGCCATTATGGTTTGTGGTGTTTCTCGTTTGGTAAAAGTGGTGGCATGGCTCGAAGTTCCGGAGGTGAATGTTTTTTTTTGGTCTCGGAATCTGGCGGTTTGGTGGATACTACAGTTACTACATGCTTCTCATCTTGTTACAGTTGCTTGACGGTTTCAAAATGACTTCTTGGTTCTGGTACTTTGAAGATTTGCCGGTTATCTGGTTCTGGTCGAAAACGGCATGTGATACACAAATTTCGTCAGGGGGCGGCCGTCTGATCAACGGTCGTGGCCAGCTCTCCCGTGGTAGCGTCAGGAAAAGGGCCGAAACGCTGGAAGGATCTCCCTCTGAAGACCTCTGACGAACTTGCTCGAAGAAGAGTTTTCACATACATACATACATACATACATACATACATACATACATAAGAACTTATGCATGTAGATGAGTAGAATAACTGGCCAATTCTCAATTATTTGCAATTCATTTATTCAGTTAAGAATTTCTTTGATAACAATGTTTTTTTTGTAAAAATTCTTGAGTTTTCAATAAATCTCCTTGATAAAAGGTATATTTCACTAAAACTTTTATATTTTCGTGATATCTTCCTCGAGTTAGCGCTACATACAGTTGACCATGAGCGAAGACTGGCTCAGTAAGATATATACCGGCGAGAGCAAAAGACTGTCCTTGACTCTTATTAATTGTCATTGCGAAAGCTAACATTACTGGAAATTGTCGCCGTTTCATTCTGAATGGCAATGTGCTTTCGCTCGGTTCAAAATCGATTAGAGGCAGGCAAACTTATGTATGCAGACTTATACTACATATCTAAACATGTAATGTATGCAAAATGCGCGATGCAAGTTGAAATGGCCTTTGAACAGGGGAAAGGTTGGGTATAAAATAAATATATCCTGAATTAATTGTAATTTTAATTCATTGAAATATTTGAAACAAATTTTTTGCTTAATTTTAAAGTAATTAAATTTCCTAAAGATTGCTGTGCTTATGGTTTAAACCTTAAAAGCCGCTGATCACGTCATACTAGGGGCATACAATTTCGCTTCGATTTATCCTCGCTACTTACTATAGGCATATACGGGGCATTGCATGTCTATGTATATGTACTATAAGTCTATGGTTTTTCCAATATCAAGCACTAAAGGTAGGATTTTTTTCGTAAGCAGTTTTTATCAGTTGCATCCATGAAAAGTTGTTTTCTTCGTAGGCGGTAAATAAACCATGAAAGGTTGTTCTTTTCATAGGTGGTTTTTTCTATATCAGCCACTAAAAAGTTTGGGTTTTTGTAGGCGGTTTTAAACGTTATCAGCTAATACATTTTTTTTCGTAGGCGGTTTTTTTCTCTTATCACCCATTAAAGATTGTTTTTTTCGAAGTAAGTTTTTGTCAATATTAGCCATTAGAGGTTGTGTTTTTCGTTAGTGGTTTTTTCACTATTTGCGATTAGGTTTAGGGGTTTTTTGTAGGTGGTTTTTGTAAATATCAGCCCTTAGAAGATGATTTTTTAGTAGGCGGTTTTTGTGTTTTTCGAGTGAGATGATAACTATCATCTTTCAATATAAACAAATTAAAAATAAATAAATCTTTGAAGTAGTAAGATGGCGGGTTATTCTCAATTTTGAGCGTACGTCATCACTCAATGTAAACAGGTTGAAAATAAATATATCACCGAAGTGTTTTCATTCTCCGCCATTAAAGGTTTTCCAAATTTTGAGGGTACGTCATCACTCAATATAAACAACTTAAAATAAATAAATTAATTTAGTAGTACGTCAGCGTGTTTTTCCAATATCTGCCATTAAAGGTTGGGTATTTTCGTGGGCGGTTTTTTCAATATAGAGAGAGGTAGAAAAAAAAGAAACGGGAACAGGAACAGGAACGGGAAAGCAAGCGAAAACTGGAAAGTGAGTGGGAGCGGGAAAGCGAGCGGAAAACAGAGAAGAAACGGTAGAGCGAGAAAGAGCAGGAAACTGAGCGGAGACGGAAGAGCAAAGGAGATGGAAACAGAAGCGAGCTGGAGCGAGAAAGCAAGCGGGGAAGGAAACAGGAGCGAGAAGGAGAAAAACGAGAAAGAGAAAACGATAGAAAACCCTCTAAAAACCCGGACAAGCCGGGTAACGCCGCTAGTATATAGAACGGGAGAGCGAGCGGGAACAGAAGAGCAAGGGGGAAAGGAAAGGAGGCGGTGGAGCAAGAAAAAGCCGTAGATCAAGTGGGAGCGGGAAAGCCAGCTGGAAGGAAACGGGAGCGAGAGAGAGGAAAACGATAAACAGCCACTAAATACCCCGGTAACCCCGCTAGTATTAAAAAAAAATAGACTTGATACCATACTCTTGATCTTATTGCTTCATGTCGAAACTGTTTGCGTGTATAGTGTGAAGAAATTCGAAGCTATTCAACCTTGTAATAAACGATGTATTTCAACAAAGTAATCTGATGTATTAAATTGATTGGTTGTTTTCACACTGAACGGTGGAATAAGATAAAGGACAAACCAGAACTATGTTGTTACGTCCTTTGGTCATGTTTTTTTAGAATGGAAGTATACAGCAGCCCTTTCAACCGGTATTTAAAAAAAAACGTTTTCTATGCATTTTTAACAAAAACAAGTAAAGAAAAAAACGATTTTTTCAACACAAACTTTGATTTCAAATGCACTTGATTTAGAAATACGAAAGATGTTCAAATTAAGTTTTTTTAATTGAATTATGTATTGTCATCCAATATAAAGCTATGCTGAAAGTGTAAGCTTCCTAGCTAGTCAAAAAGCTGGTTGAATTTTACTTGCAAGATTTGCGTACAGAGAAAACCACACACACAAACAGAGATTGTAACCTAAATAAAAGTTTGTAAAAATAATCAAAATTCAAAAAGGAGCGTTTTTCAGTTTGTAATTTGTTGAATCAGGTTATTGAAAAATTCTTACATTTGTTCACTCTTCATGCCAACGGCTCTTGCAATGGTTATGGACGCTAAACAGCATTCAGTTTCTCTTTATCTGCGCCTTACGATCAGCGACATTTTATTAAGCATGATTTGATTGGTTCATTACTGACAAAAATTGACCTATGTTAATGTAGATTAATTTTTTTATAATTTATACAATAATATAATTTCACTGAGCAATTCGTAAAAAAAATATCGCATCGTTGTTGTTTGCATAAATCACAAACTCAATCAGCATTCCTTGAGGCACTGAAGATGAAGTAGTCACGTGGTAGCAAAACTTGACATCCGGCTTTTGCGTTGAATCATGAGAATGACAAAAAAAGATTATAAAACGAAAAATAAATTACTTTTTTGTGGTGAAAACTTCAAGGTTCATTAAAACAAAATGAAACAAATTTATTTTGTAAACTGAAGTTTGACACAAGAAAATCAAATTAATAAAACAGTAAACTAATAAAAAAACGCACAACTAAACTGCATAACGTTTTTTTTGGACACCTTTTGTTGCCAACGACAAAAGAACAAACAAGTTTTAATCAATTGAGAACTGCATCGGAAGTTCTAAATCCATTTGATGTACAACTATCACTCTGTGTGTGTGCTTGTTATTATTCAAGTTATACTTTTTCAATGGTTTTAATGAATATGTGTTTAATAAAATAAAAACAAATAAAAGTAGTTATATATATATATATATATATTTTTCAAATAATTAGGAACAAGCTGTTCTTTCAGACACGCTTTATTAAAGAATATTGAAGCCCATTTCTTATTACAAACTTTTTCTATCAACCGTGAAACTTTTCGAAAATCGGAAATACCAAGACACTTTTGAACCAACTGGTATATATTTTTATTAATGTTTTGGTCATGAGCTGACCTGCATGTTTCGGATTTATTAGCCATCATCAGAACTCATAAAAATAATTTAAAATTACAGCTACAACGAAAATATATAAAGTGGTGTGGCGAGACATATCAGATATGTTTACACATCAATCGAGGTCAAAGTACAAAGAAGAGTAAAAGCAAAATATGAAAACCACTAAAAAACAACCAATTTTTTTGCCTCAGAGTAAATAAATAAACAAAAAATAAGAAAAAATAAAAAATTACATGTGCTAAACTATACAACCAAATTAAGTAGTAAAATATAACTATTAAAAGAGAATTACTAATAAAAGCAAGAAGGTAAAATAATAAAATAAGAATTTAAAACTACAATTCAAAAATAATAGGATATCGATAAAATTGAGAGTTCAATTAAAAGTTGAAAATGATCAACGTCTACGTATAGTAATATTGCAGTAATCGATCAAATGCGGACAGATCGCACCGGTCCCAGCACCATCACGCAGGTCAGCAGTCTCGAGGCTTCGAGGAGGTTGGCACATGGTTGACAAACCGGTGGAGCACTGTTCGACCGCGTCCAACGCTTCAATATGGTTGGTAGATGGAGCAAAAGAAACAGGACCACAAACTGGGCCGTTGTCGTATTGGTCACAAGGATGATCATAACTGTGATAAGATACATTTGTAGTCTTGGTTGGCGAACTCCTAGTACGGAATTCAGATAAATCAGAAAAGGAGAGGCGAGGTGTGACAAAAGGAGAATGCGGAAGAACAGTGAATAGCGGGGTCCTTGGCATGTCGGCAGGGCACAGTTCGGTTGCGTTTGAAACTTCGATACAGTTGGTAGGGTCTATTGCGTTGGTAGCGTCTATTGCGTTGGTAGACAAAGGAGAGAAAACTCGACGAGAAATGGAACCGTTGTCGTACTGGTCACAAGGATGGTCATATATATATATATATATATATATATATATATATATATATATATATATATATATATATATATATATATATATATATAAACTAGCTGACCCAGCAAACGTTGTTTTACCTTATAAATTATTTTAGTTTTTTTTATTAAAAATTTAATGTACAAATTATGTCAATTTAAAAAAAATCAATCTCGAAGAGCAATCGAGTGTACAATGTTTTTTGTCAGGCCATCTTTAGCCAACACAAACAAACTAGATGGTTTGTCCTCGCGAGAACATGCCAAGTATAATTGTCCATGAGAAAAACAAGTCCAAATCTAAGCCACAAACAGACATCGTTTGGACTTGCGACTTATTAATTGTCTTTGCGAATGCCAATCTAATTGGAAATTGAATTCAATTGAATTCAATATGCACTTCTGTGGAAATCATTGGGATCCGTGGCAGCAAAACACTTCCCCCCCCTGAACTTGCCATTCAAAATGCTGGCAATGTTTTTATTCAATTCTTTAATTACTAATCGCGTGCCATTGCACAGCCGCGGTGGGTTCAAATTCCGAAGTAGAATAACCGGAGATTTAACTTTAAGTTGTAGATGATGCGGTGACATGCCTCGCAAATCCAATGGGTTCACAAAATCTGTTGGATGATTTACGGCTTTGCTGGCTTCGCAAACTGTATCAATCAATTTGTATGACACCAATTCGCCTGGCAACAACTGCTGTATCTTGAAATTTAAATCATTGACATTTTTTGCTGCCAAAATGACTCTTTCTGCCAGCCACTCATGATTTTATGTTGCACATTGCTTAAGTGCTGAATGAGCTGTTCTGCCTCCATCCAATAAAGTTGTTGCAATGCCAGACGATGCAACGGCCAAAGCTATGCCATTATATGATCGTATTCCGGCGAGAATTATAGAAATGAAAAATGTTTTCCCAGTTACACCTGGTGCATCAAAAAAAAAATCCACCTTGTCCTTCCAAAACTGCCAGTATAATGCGGCCGTAAATCATTCTTTGTTCATCAGTCATTAGTGGAACATAGCGAGTAACAATTGCTGCAATTTCTACAGTATTGTACCGCAGTTCACCTGAAAAGAATCTGCCATGTTTTTGACCTCAAAATGCAAGAAGATAATAATTTCAATCTCAGACAGTTAAAGATACTCTTTTATAGGAAACAGTCTAAATGTAAATCATTGATCAAACTTTATATATATATATATATATATATATATATATATATATATATATATATATATATATATTTATATATATATATATTTCCTTTTACAATAAACAAAATATTGAAGGGGTGAAATGACTACAATAATTCTGTATGCTTGCTTGAACTCAGTCAGTGTTACATTCGCTGAGCCACTTTTGATATTGAACAAAACATGATTTGTATTTGTGAGCTAAATACTTAGACTAAGCGTGTCCTAAATATCTTATTCAATAAGATAGAATATTGGAAATCAAAGTACATTCTCAATCTTCCATGAAAATTCTGGGTTGCTTCTCCTTTATGTATATATATAGTTATATATATATATATATATATATATATATATATATATATATATATATATATATATATATATATATATATATATATATATATATATATATATACGTAGATCGTAGTTAAAAATAAAATTATGACCAAAATAAATGGAAGGTTTTAATTAAGACTAAAATCAAGAGAGCAAATATAAATTAAATATAACATAAGAATTGTTGGTGTTAGTTTTTCGTCGATACAGGTGTTAATTTTTCGTCAATAAGAATTTTACATAAAAATTGAAGGCCTTAAATGTCAAAGTACACATAGATAGAAAGAAAATAAATAAATAAAATTAATAGCAAAAATAAAACACTAGAAGACCAAGAGCGAGAAAAATCTAAAGTTAACGTCTACGTAATGTAATGTTTGGGTTAATAATTAAATGAGAAAAGAGGGTGTTATAGTTACCATTACTAATCAAAGCAAACAAACGAGGTAAGTACAATGTTCGACTGGTAGGAATCATGGTGAGGGGGCACAGGGGCAACATTAGTTGGTTGAAAAGGCAAACAAAGACTGTATGGAGTATGCTGGCCTGGAATCGTGCTGACGGTCGGACGTAGACGAGAAAGACGTTCACTATGGTAGTTGTAAACACCAATTCAAGAAAGTAAGAAAGATGGTGAAATTGAGCAACGGGGATCACAGCCTTGAGAACGAGGTTTTTGGCGGGAAACTTTCATAGTTTTTAGTGGCAAGCTCCTAGTGCAGAGGTAAGATGCAATAGATTTTCTGGGACACGCTGCTTCGTGGTCGATGGAGGATGAAAAAGCACAGGTAGGTAGATGAAAGAGAGAACCAGGATTGTACTGAATTTCATTAGTTGGCATGGGGCGTCGTGGAGAAGAACGTTCGCTTTGGTAGTTATAAGCAAAAATTCTAGGGTTTGAAATGGATGATGAAGGAGAAAAACCAAGATTATGGTCCTGAGAGCAAGATCTTTGGCAGGAAACCTTCACATTCTCCGGTGACGAACTCTAAGTACAGAGTACAGATACACTAGATCGTATGGAACGTTCAGGTTTGTGACCGACGGAAGGCAAAGCAACAACGGCAGGTGGAGAGGAAGGCAATCCGTTAATCATTACATCTTTAGAAGTAATGGTATGAGCATTATGAAGTAGGATTATGTTATGAGCTGAATGATTAGTAGCTTTAGGGTATGTCCGAAGTGATCTTCTTGTATATTTATGGAAAGTCGATCACGGACTATATAAAGTGCCTCAGCAATTTTCAAACGAGCTGGTTCTGGCACTTGGTGCAAAATAATGGTATTATCCACAAGTGTTTGTCTAGTGAGTTTAACAACGTGGGCAGTCTGGAAATGTGCTGCTATGCTACTCATATACATATACATATACATATACATATACATATACATATACATATACATATACATATACATATACATATACATATACATATACATATACATATACATATACATATACATATACATATACATATACATATACATATACATATACATATACATATACATATACATATACATATACATATACATATACATATACATATACATATACATATACATATACATATACATATACATATACATATACATATACATATACATATACATATACATATACATATACATATACATATACATATACATATACATATACATATACATATACATATACATATACATATACATATACATATACATATACATATACATATACATATACATATACATATACATATACATATACATATACATATACATATACATATACATATACATATACATATACATATACATATACATATACATATACATATACATATACATATACATATACATATACATATACATATACATATACATATACATATACATATACATATACATATACATATACATATACATATACATATACATATACATATACATATACATATACATATACATATACATATACATATACATATACATATACATATACATATACATATACATATACATATACATATACATATACATATACATATACATATACATATACATATACATATACATATACATATACATATACATATACATATACATATACATATACATATACATATACATATACATATACATATACATATACATATACATATACATATACATATACATATACATATACATATACATATACATATACATATACATATACATATACATATACATATACATATACATATACACATACACATACACATACACATACACATACACATACACATACACATACACATACACATACACATACACATACACATACACATACACATACACATACACATACACATACACATACACATACACATACACATACACATACACATACACATACACATACACATACACATACACATACACATACACATACACATACACATACACATACACATACACATACACATACACATACACATACACATACACATACACATACACATACACATACACATACACATACACATACACATACACATACACATACACATACACATACACATACACATACACATACACATACACATACACATACACATACACATACACATACACATACACATACACATACACATACACATACACATACACATACACATACACATACACATACACATACACATACACATACACATACACATACACATACACATACACATACACATACACATACACATACACATACACATACACATACACATACACATACACATACACATACACATACACATACACATACACATACACATACACATACACATACACATACACATACACATACACATACACATACACATACACATACACATACACATACACATACACATACACATACACATACACATACACATACACATACACATACACATACACATACACATACACATACACATACACATACACATACACATACACATACACATACACATACACATACACATACACATACACATACACATACACATACACATACACATACACATACACATACACATACACATACACATACACATACACATACACATACACATACACATACACATACACATACACATACACATACACATACACATACACATACACATACACATACACATACACATACACATACACATACACATACACATACACATACACATACACATACACATACACATACACATACACATACACATACACATACACATACACATACACATACACATACACATACACATACACATACACATACACATACACATACACATACACATACACATACACATACACATACACATACACATACACATACACATACACATACACATACACATACACATACACATACACATACACATACACATACACATACACATACACATACACATACACATACACATACACATACACATACACATACACATACACATACACATACACATACACATACACATACACATACACATACACATACACATACACATACACATACACATACACATACACATACACATACACATACACATACACATACACATACACATACACATACACATACACATACACATACACATACACATACACATACACATACACATACACATACACATACACATACACATACACATACACATACACATACACATACACATACACATACACATACACATACACATACACATACACATACACATACACATACACATACACATACACATACACATACACATACACATACACATACACATACACATACACATACACATACACATACACATACACATACACATACACATACACATACTCATACACATACACATACTCATACACATACACATACACATACACATACACATACACATACACATACACATACACATACACATACACATACACATACACATACACATACACATACACATACACATACACATACACATACACATACACATACACATACACATACACATACACATACACATACACATACACATACACATACACATACACATACACATACACATACACATACACATACACATACACATACACATACACATACACATACACATACACATACACATACACATACACATACACATACACATACACATACACATACACATACACATACACATACACATACACATACACATACACATACACATACACATACACATACACATACACATACACATACACATACACATACACATACACATACACATACACATACACATACACATACACATACACATACACATACACATACACATACACATACACATACACATACACAGACACAGACACAGACATATACATATACATATACATATACATATACATATACATATACATATACATATACATATACATATACATATACATATACATATACATATACATATACATATACATATACATATACATATACATATACATATACATAAACATATACTGACAAGGGCAGTATGGAGAAATCATTTTAACAAGATACTTCGCAATATCAAATGTAGGAGTGGGGCTTTGCGAAATTATTGGCCTAATTGGGAAATCAGATTTGTGAGTTTTTACGTTGCCGTAAATATATCCTGGTGAGAAATCTCCAATAATCTGATGCATGCCAGATGAGCCGAAAGAATACCAGTTAATGGGTATAGCAGATGATCTTCGAACAGTTAAGGAAATTCTGACGAATAACAACAAATTAGCTGAGGCTTTAGAGGACCAGAAAGGATACCTCCAGGGGTTAGGAAAAAAAATTGGATAATCTCAGCAAGGACTCAATTGAAGGACTCAAGGAAAATCAACGGGCAACCAAGAAGTGGTCTAGTTTGTTCAAAGAAAATAAATTGATAAAAAAAGAGTGGTCAAGCCTGATTAAAGAAAATGTGGAGGTACTGAAAACAGATGTTGAGGCGGTACAGAGGACTGTGGTGAGTAAATTTGATGTAAGCAATGAAAGATTGAAAAGACAAAATAATATTGTGGTTTACAATATGCCTGAGGATGATGATGGATCAAAAGTCAAGGACAGGGAAACAGTTCTAAAATTATTAAGAGAAGTTACAGACAAAGAGATGGATAATGACATTTTGGAAGTTTTCAGATTGGGAGGGAAAATGGAATCTGCCAGAAAAAACAGACCATTACTATTCAAGTTTGTGAACCAAAGCACACAGAATATTGTGTTTGAAAATAGTTTTAGACTGAGGAAAAGTGAAGATTTCAAAATTATAATTTTAAATCAGGATCTTGCAAAAGAGGACAGAGAAGAGTGTAAAAAGTTATTGGATAATAAAAATAATGAAGTTGGCCTTAGAGATGATGTAAAAAATTGGGTATTCAGAATAAGAGGGAGACCTGGAAGTTTTAGTGTTCTAACTTTCAGGAAGAAAATTTTATAAAAATGAGCAGTTCAAGCCATAAAGTTAGAAGAAGCTGCATTTATGTTTGTTACACCAATGCAGATTGTCTTTGTAATAAGTTTATGGAGCTACAGGTATTCTTGGAGTCTGTTAGTCCTAGTCCAGATATAATAATTATAACAGAAATTAATCTAAAAAAATTTAAAGTCTTTCAACAGTTGTCTGAATTTGGTTTGGATGGTTATCAGGTGCTAACTTCAGGTTTTTTTAAAGTGGGCCACAGAGGTATAATGATGTTCTTCAGAGATAATCTTGCAGTTGTGGAAATGTGCATGACTTCACCTTTTGAAGAGAAGTTGTGTGCAAAATTGATTATTGAAAGTAAAGCTTTTAACATTCTGTCGATTTATAGAAGCCCAAACGGCTCTGATAATAATGATAATAAGTTTGTTGGTTTATTGAAAGAGTTTGCTGCACTAAAAGGTGATCATCTAGTTTTGGGAAATTTCAATTTTCCTAATATCAATTGGGAGTTAAGAATGTGCTTGGGATCAAAAGAAAAAAATGAAATCAGATTTCTAAAGTTTATTGATGATAGATTTTGGATTCAACATATATCAGAACCTACAAAACAAGAGAAGGACAAACACCTCATATCTTGGATTTGATTTCAACTTCTAAAGAAAACATAGCAAATATCGAATATCTTTCACCTCTGGGTGGCAGTTATCATTCAGTTATCGGGTTCAGTGTTGGTTTAAAAATGTTAACTTGTGGAGCAAGGCGCAGGTTATGTTACGATCTTGGTGATTTTCAAGGATTGAACGAATCTCTGGCCGGTGTTATGTCTGCAAGGGTGAAGGGTAACTTTTCTTTGGAATCAGAGTGGACGTTTTTTCGCAACACATTGAATGATCTTACTGCGATGTTTGTTCCTACGAAAGGTGCTGGGAATAAGCGAAGTTTTTGTATGTCATCTGAATTGATGAAGCTTATTCAACTGAAACATCACCTATGGAAGCGGATATGTAAATATGGAGAAATTGAAAAACTTTTGTTGTTTAGGAAAATTAGAGATAAAGTAAAGAATGACACAACACAGTTGAACATTGAGTCTCAAAACAGAATTGCAGAAAGTTACAGTGATAACCCAAAATACTTCTGGAACTATGTGAGGAACAAAACTACAACTCGAGATAAAGTTGGAGTTTTGGACACCGACAGTGGATAATTGCACGAAAACATTGATAAAGCAAATGCTTTTGCAAAATATTTTTTTTCAGTATATGTTACAGATGGGATTTTTGTGGAGAAGGGTTTTGTTGTCCAGGAGTACCTGTAGGTGGCATGCAGGAACTGAAAATAGATGCCTGTGTTGTGTACAAAAAGCTGAAAGAATTAAAAGCAAATCTGCCGGTCCGGATGGGATTCATCCGAGAGTTTTGTGGGAAACCAGAGAATCAATTTTCTAATATCTAAGCTACATGTTCGAAAAGTCTATAAAGTTTGGAGAAGTGGTCAACGATTGGAGAACAGGCGACGTGGTCCCCATATAAAAAAAGGGTAGCAAAAGTGAAGTAGAGAATTATAGGCCAATTACCTTGACTTCTGTCTGTTGCAAAATTCTGGAGTCGATTGTTAAAGACCACATCATGAGTTACTTTTTGCAGAACAATTTATTTACTCGTTGTCAGTATGGTTTTCTCCCTGCAAGAGCTACGACTTTGCAGCTCTTGAAGTTTCTGGATAAACTGACGGAAGCTATTGATTTAAATAAGGTTGTTCATGTCTTATACACAGATCTGGAAAAGGCTTTTGATAAAATCTCACACAGCAGGCTCTTATATAAATTGGAGCAATATAGGGTTCATAAAAAACTGCTTAGATGGATTGAAAACTGTCTAAAAAGAAGAACCTTTAAAGTCAAACTAAACGATGATACTGCATTGCTTCTGCCGGTTTCCAGCGGGGTTCCTCAGGGAAGTGTTTTGGGGCCTTTACTGTTTATTGTCTATATTAATGATATACAGATTGCATGTGAAGACTTTTTTCTATTCGCTGATGACGCAAAGCTTTACCGGGTTATTGAAGGCACTGACGATGTTTCCAAACTGCAAGCAAACATTAACAGAGCAATGGAATGGTTTTGTAGATGGAGAATGAGTGTTAATTGAATAAGTGTTGTCTATTGAGGGTGGGGAGAAAAAAATAAGAGGTAGCCTACAAACTGTTGGATATAGCAGGAGTGAGCCATGAAATACCTATAACAAATAGTGTCTCAAATCTTGGCGTTGTGATTGATGCGGGACTGCAGTTCAAGGAGCACATTGAAAAAAAAGTAAATAAAGCCAACAGCTTGCTGGGAGTTATTGCAAGAAATTTTAAATATTTATCCGAGAAGGCATTTGTGTGCCTTTATAAATCTCTGGTTAGATCTCAGTTGGAATATGCGACCCCGGTCTGGAATCCATATAGGCAAGGATTAATAAAAGCAATTGAGAATGTCCAAAGAAGGGCAACAAGACTGGTCCTGGCAAGTAAAGGTCTGAGCTACGTAGAAAGACTAAAGAAACTGAAACTGCATTTGTTGGTGTATAGAAGGAGACGGGCAGACCTAATCTTACTCTGGTCGATTGCTGGAGGAGCATTGCCCTGCTGTGAAACTCTGTAGAGAAGTAAGAACGAGGGGACACGACTTCAAGTTAACCACTACGTTATGACATAAAGACTGCAAAAAGTTCTTCAGTAATAGAGTCGTGGCTGACTGGAACAGTCTGCCGGGAGAAGTTGTAGAAGCGACAAACATTTCTATGTTTAAATCTTTGATAGATAATTATTATGGCAATTTGGTTTTTAACTGCTGATGTTTTCAGTTTTGCTTAGAACTTAGAATAGGTAGAATTTGGACTGTTTTTGTTTGTATTGTCTTTATTTAATGTATTTCATTTTTCGGCGAAGGGCTTGCCCGTGCTGAGTCTTAAATAAAAAAAAATAAAAAATAAAATTTTTATATATAAATATAAATATATATATATACACAAACACACACACACACACACATATATATATATATATATATATATATATATATATATATATATATATATATATATATATATATATATATATATATATAACCTCAATTTGGTCATCAAGAATGATAGAACAAGTATCACTGACCCGTTGCAACAAAGTCACGTGGTGTACCATTTCAAATGTTCTATTCCACATTGTAAGGTGGATACATACATTGGTCACACTACCACTACGTTGTTAAGGAGACTCACGATGCATCTCCAGTTTGGGAGTATTCTTAATCATTATGAATGTATTCATTTGAAAAAGCTAACACGAAAAGAACTTGAAGAAGGTGTTTCGATTTAACTAGTGAATCCGACTCTTTCCGGCTGAAAATTAAAGAGGCTCTCTATATCTTATTAATGAGACCCGCAATTAATAATCAATTTGATAAATTTCCACAGATTCTCCACTTATTCGGTGTCAAAGAAAGCAATATGCATCGGTTACTCTGTATTCCTTCTAACGACGAGGATAACATAAATGATGATACTTCTGACTCGTCCTCTGACACAAATACTTTGGCTGTTGAGGCTGCTCCTGACGAATCTCATTGTAATGTATCTGAGGAAATTCTTGTCTCTTCTAATATAACACAGCGAAAGCGCAAAAATTGATTTCCAATAGTATAAATTTTATATTCTTTTGATTTGATAGGTAGAGTGTTTTTTCGTTTTTTCTTTTGTTAGTGTGCTAATTCTTTGATAATTTCGGTTCTTTCTGTTTGTTTACTTTTCTCGTTTTACTTTTGACCCTGAGGATGGCTGACATAGCTGAAACGGTCCGTCGTTCTGACAATAAAAGTTTAATGGAAAAGTTTTTGGCTATTTGTAGTCTCGAACAGAGAGCTTTGTACCGAAAGGTCGAGAATTTGGCTCGAAAAGTTGTTTCTGCCAAATGGCGAGTTGTGTTTCTTGGAGCGTGTCTCAAAGATAAATTGATTCCACAGTTTATTCGCAATATATATATATTTATATATATATTGCGTTAAAGAAAATTCTAACTTCTACATTATTCTGTCTTCTTACGAACTCAGCAGTGACGAGAGTGAGTTCTTGAATTTAGGTTTGAATTTTCACATTTCAAGAAGATATGAACCTATTGTTAAGAAAACTGAACTGGAGGTAATGTATCATAAATTGTGCTCGTACAAAAGTAGTGGAATTATCGACTTTGGCCAGTCTCTACAAGTTGAACTGTTACGCGAGGGATTGATTAACAGAAGCATAAATGTAAAACCTTCTGTTTCGTATCGTTTAAAACTCGCAGCTAAATCTCTCCGCAATAATAAAGATATAGTTGTACTCAGAGCCGATAAAATTCAGTGTTATGTTGTAATGAATTACTCAGACTATATACAAAAGCTGAATATCATAATTTCTGATTCTACAAAATTTAGACTTATTACAAAAGATCCCACCAATAGTCTGAAACAGAAAGTTAATAAATTGATTTCTCAAGTTAACTCTTTCGATTCAGAAGCAAAGCTATCTAAGTTGATAGGTGAGTTTGATACTGGATATTTGTATGGAATGATAAAGACGCATAAATTTGATAATCCTGTTCGTCCAATTATCTCGCAATGTCCAAGTCCTACTTATCTCTTGGCAAAGTTTGTTAACAAAATTATCACACCTTACTGCCCTCATACTTACAGTTTGAAATCCTCTCTGGAATTTGTTGATCTTATTCATGGCTGCAGACAAAGTGGGATTGCTGCAACAATGGATGTCGAGAGTCTCTTCACTAACGTCCCTGTTCGTGATACAATATCAATCATTTGCAATTACGTCTATCATAGTGATACGTTGCCACCTCCAAAGATTCCAGAATCTCTGCTGCACGAGCTCCTGCTGGTATGTACTACAGAGTCTCCATTCAGACACTTAGACCAGAGCTTGTTTCTACAGATTGATTAAGTGGCGATGGGATCTCCATTGGGACCAACCTTTGCTAACTTTTACATGGGTCGTTTAGAGGAGATTGCTTTCGCTGAAATAGAAGAAACCCCAATTGTTTATGCGCGATATGTGGATGATATCTTTCTTCTTGTGAGGTCTGAACGTGAAGTCGTTGCTTTAAAGAATACTTTCGAGAGCAATTCAGTTTTGAAATTTACCTTCGATCTAAATGACAGTAAAAAACAAGTAAATTTTCTCGACACCATCATCACAATAACTGATTCTGGTCCTACTACCAAAGTCTTCATCAAATCAACTAATAATGGAACATGCCTAAATGGTGACAGCGAGTGTCCGGACAGATATAAAAGAAATGTTATTAATAGTTATCTCCTCAGAGCTTATCGTTTTTCCGAAACCTGGTCAGATTTCCATAAAGAAATAGTTAGAATCAAGCAGTTATTGGTTAACAACAATTATTCTAATAGCTTTGTCGACGGTTTTATTAACAATTTTGTAACCAAAATGAAAACATCTGTGAGTTCGGCTGGGTCTGACGCTGACAAGGGTCGTGATGTACGCCAGGAGTTCCCCGTGTTCTACAAAAATCAAATGAATCTCAATTACAGAATTGATGAAAGTATTATAAAGAAGATAATAAAAAAGGAAGTTTCTGTTATAGACCCCGTCAGGAATTAACTGGGTTTATATATTTATTACAAAAACTTGAAACTTTTCAATTTGGTCATCAAGAATGATAGAACAAGTATCACTGACCCGTTGCAACAAAGTCACGTGGTGTACCATTTCAAATGTTCTATTCCACATTGTAAGGTGGATACATACATTGGTCACACTACCACTACGTTGTCAAGGAGACTCACGATGCATCTCCAGTTTGGGAGTATTCTTAATCATTATGAATGTATTCATTTGAAAAAGCTAACACGAAAAGAACTTGAAGAAGGTGTTTCGATTTTAACAAGTGAATCCGACTCTTTCCGGCTGAAAATTAAAGAGGCTCTCTATATCTTATTAATGAGACCCGCAATTAATAAACAATTTGATAAATTTCCACAGATTCTCCACTTATTCGGTGTCAAAGAAAGCAATATGCATCGGTTACCCTGTATTCCTTCTAACGACGAGGATAACATAAATGATGATACTTCTGACTCGTCCTCTGACACAAATACTTTGGCTGTTGAGGCAGCTCCTGACGAATCTCATTGTAATGTATCTCAGGAAATCCTTGTCTCTTCTAATATAACACAGCGAAAGCGCAAAAATTGATTTCCAATAGTATAAATTTTATATTCTTTTGATTTGATAGGTAGAGTGTTTTTTCGTTTTTTCTTTTGTTAGTGTGCTAATTCTTTGACAATTTCGGTTCTTTCTGTTTGTTTACTTTTCTCGTTTTACTTTTGACCCTGAGGATGGCTGACATAGCTGAAACGGTCCGTCGGTCTGACAATAAAAGTTTAATGGAAAAGTTTTTGGCTAATTGTAGTCTCGAACAGAGAGTTCTGTGCCGAAAGGTCGAGAATTTGGCTCGAAAAGTTGTTTCTGCCAAATGGCGAGTTGTGTTTCTTGGAGCGTGTCTCAAAGATATATATATATATATATATATATATATATATATATATATATATATATATATATATATATATATATATATATATATATATATATATATATATATATATATATATATAAAAGAACATGTCCTGACTGACTGACTGATGACTGACTGATAATCAACGCCGAGCTCAAACGCCTTATCCTAGGAACGTGAAATTTGGAACATATATTACTTTATAGCGTAAACATCCGCTAAGTGAGGATTTTTAAAAAGTTTGCTCCTGAGGGGAAAAAACTGGAAAACAAACTTTTTTCTAAAACAATGTATATCTCGAAAACCAAAAATGAGGAGATTTTGAAATTTAGTATATAGATTCTTTTTGAAAAATAAAAAGATACGTGTTTCACCATTTTTTGAAAATTCGGTTTCCCGCACCTCAAATGTTGGTTGGAAAATTGGGTTATTTGGTTTTTTAAGTAGCTGCTATTCAAAAACTGTGAATGCTACAGGAGTAAAAATTAGTATTTTATTTCTACTCCCAAAATAATGAAATAAGTGTTTTAGCATTTTCTGAAAATTTGGTTTCCAGGACTTCAAATGTGGGGTGGAAAATAGGATTATTTGTTTTTCAAACTAACTGCTACTCAAAAACTGTAAATACCACAGATGTAAAAATTAGTATTTAGTTTCTATTCTAAAAATAAAGATATACGTGTTTTACCATTTTTTTTAAATTTGGTTTCCAGGACCTCAAATGTGGGATGGAAAATAAGGTTATTTGGTTTTTAGTGTAACTGCTACTCGAAAACTGTAGATGCTGCAGGAGTAAAAACTTGTATTTGGTTTCTACTCCAGAAATAATGATATACGTGTTTTACCATTTTTTGAAAATTTGGTTTCCAGGACTTCAAATATGGGGTGGAAAATAGGATTACTTTGTTTTTAAAGTAACTGCTACTCAAAAACTGTAAATGCTACAAAAGTAAAATTAGTATTTAGTTTCTACTCTAAAAATAATGATATACGTGTTTCACCATTTTTTGAAAATTTGGTTTCCAGGACCTCAAATGTGAAGTGGAAAAGGGTTATTTGATTTTAAAATAACTGCTACTCAAAAACTGTAAGTGCTACAGATGTGAAAATTGGTATTTTGAGGTTTTGTGCCGGTCAAAAGTAGATGAGTTCAGTTTATCACCGGACGGACGGGCCAAGCCGTTATTTTAGGGTCTTCATAAGGCCCTGCCTAAACCTTAAATCAAGGTGGAACGGGCCGAGATTTTTAACCAAGTATATAAATATTTTAGTTATTTTAGGGTGTTCAGACGGGCCGGGCTAAACCTGAAGTCAAGGTGGGACGGGCCGAAGTTTTTCATCAAGTATATAGAACTTCTTGGCCTGTAAAAACGGGCCGGGCCCATATTAGACGGGCCGTGCCGGGCCAGGATATTCGGTTTTTGAAACGGGCTGGGCCAAGTTGTCGACGGGCCGAGCCGAGACCTAAAAAATTGATCCGTGCAGTACTCTACTATGTATGCACGGTTCAAATTCTCTAATTTCATGCGAGCGAAGCCACTACGGGCACTGCTAGTATATATATTTATATATATATATATATATATATATATATATATATATATATATATATATATATATATATATATATATATATATATATTTAATACAAGCTCCATTAAAGACTACGGATTATTTGGTGTTAATCAATCTACGTGCCAGATTCTCGACATGGCAAAACACAAGAGAAAAACGACAGCCTAAACCTAGTCTCGCTAAAGAAAAAGTAAAAGTACTAATCGCTGAAAACGTAACCAACACCGTCGAGCTTGAACCTCACGACGATTCTGCAGACATTACTTATCCTTCTCGACAACAGGTCACCCACTTAGTGAACGACTCTTCTGATCACCAAATCCATGCCTTGAAGATCGGTGCTGGAGACTTATGGTCCGATTCAGCTTTCCGACGATCTCTACCAATTTTTTGTTGACTTCCCTTAACCTAAAGATAGTTCTGAAAATATCTTCCAAAATGACCATTCTTCTTTCAAAGATGACAATTAATCCCAATTGACCGTCTTTCACAATCTTACTCTACCGCAACTACATGTTGTCGGACGAGACAAAATAGTGACAACAATTGATTTTTTTTATTACTATGCGTATACCAATATCCTTGCAATAGTTACTAACCGTTTCCTGATTTTAATATTTTATTTTATACTCTAATGATAATTCATTTTAAATACGTTTTTATCCTCCTAACTCAAACTTGTTTTCACTTTATCTTACCATCATACTTACTAGATTTACCTAGTCCAATTCACCTTACCAAATTTGTTTATTTTTGAATTGCTTGCGTCAGTTTGTTCATTAAGGTTCTGCCGTTGATTTTTGTTCAAAGTTGTTAGTTTTTTCGGCTCTGAAAATGGAATATAATTTTCTGCAGTCAGCTTGTAAAATAAAATAACTAATAAATCTGACCACTGTCGTTTTTCTCCTGCGTTTCGCCATGTCAAGAATCTGGCACGTAAATTGATTAACGCAAAGGGGCCGCGGTCTTTAACGGGGCTTGTATTAAAAAAAGTACCTATAACGCTAAGCTATTTACATACATAATTTGTTATGTATGTATGTATGTATGTATGTATGTATGTATGTATGTATGTATGTATGTATGTATGTATGTATGTATGTATGTATGTATGTATGTATGTATGTATGTATGTATGTATGTATGTATGTATGTATATGTATGTATGTATGTATGTATGTATGTATGTATGTATGTATGTATGTATGTATGTATGTATGTATGTATGTATGTTATATATATATATATATATATATATATATATATATATATATATATATATATATATATATATATATATATATATATATATATATATATGTTTAAATAAATACATTAATAAATAATTAACAAAATAATTAATAAACTTATATTATTCCAAAAAATGTATCCAAAGTTCATCGTAATTTAAAAACATCCAGCCTTGTATATATACAAGCTCACCTCCAGACACGTCGGTGTGATGCTGAGAGTGCGCTTCTTCAACGCTGCCTGTGTGTCGATTTTGTTGTATGGATGTGAATCCTGGCTCAGTTGGTAAGAGCGCTTGCATTTAGGCGAGGCGGTGTTGCCGTAGACACGTGGGTTCGATTCCTAGTAGAGTCTTATATATATATATATATATATATATATATATATATATTGAGTTCATTTTTATTTAAATTTTCATTGTAATGTTATAAATAAATAAATAAAAAATTTCTCTGATGAAAAAGTTCAAACAAATATTTTTAAGAAAAAAAACCTTTCATTGTAAAAAATCTCTTTGCAATTCGTGTTCCTAATGTAACCGTCATCCATCAGCGATGAAGGCGTCTTCAGTAAAAAACTTCCATTTTCTCAACGCCCTGCTATCTTTCTTTTTAGTCTTCTTTTGTCTCTTGAAAGTTCTGTTGCATAGAAGTGTTAAATGAATAAAACAAAAGATTTTGTTTTATAAATCTTCATTTTTTAAGCTTCTAATAGCTGAGATATGAACTAATCATATTTTAATAATAACGAAAAACTTTTTTATGGAGGTAAACGTTTATGTTATTGACATTTTCTGCCATTTGTCTGGACTGCTCCGCAAAGAAGAAAAGTTTTTTCAGGTGAGAAAGATAAGCCTGTTAGTGTTGGGATAATTTTTTCAAAGATTTTCAGCAAGAAAGGAGATTCGGGATTCTATAACTGAGTTTGGTAAAGTGATTGCTTATAAAGCAAACAGAATAAAAATTATATATAACTAGCGGGGTACCCGGTGCTGCCCGGGGTTTTTAGAGGTTTTTCTATCTTTTTTCTTTCCCGATGCCGCTTTCCCGTTTACGCTCGTTCTCCCGTTCACGATCGCTTTTCCGCTCACGGTTTATTTTCAGGCACCAAGTCGCTTTCCGCTCCCACTTGCTTATCCGTTCACGGTCGCTTTTCCTTTCCCGCTCGCTCTTTTGCTCACAGTCACTTTTCCGTTCCCGCTTGCTTTTTTGTTACCGTTTCGGCTTGTTTTTTCGTTTCCGCTCACTATCCCGCTTCTGCTCCACTCATCTTGAGACAAATTTCTCTATTGACTCTCAAGGTTCCGTGAAAACTTCGCAAAGCATAAAGGACGCACATACAACCACACATATAGACATAATCTCATTTTTATACATATACTAGCAGGGTACCCGGCGTTGCCCGAAATTTTTAAAGGTTTTTCAAATGTTTGTCTCTCTCCCTCCCGTTTCCTTCCCCGCTTGCTCCCCCGCTCTCGGTCGCTTTCCCGCACCAGTTTTTTGATCCCGGTTGCTTTGCCGCTCCCGGCCGTTTTTTCGCTTCCGTTTGCTTTCCCGCTTCCAATCGCTTTTTCTGGTATTTCCTATTCTGGCTGCTGTTGCCAAGCGATATTTTACAACTCTTCTATTTAGCTTCGACATCGAGCAAACCCTTAGCACAGCAGTAAACATCTGCGATGATTTGCGTTCAAAATTGACGGCCGAGAAAACAGAGATGCTTTTATTTCTTCAAAAAAAATCTCGGAGTAATACATTTCGATTAAAAAAAAAAAAGGTTGGGCTGGAAGTAAACACCATGAAGACCGTACAGATGCGTCTCAACATCCCTAAAGATTTGAAGATTTTAGTATACCGCACCTCACAATCGACGGCGAAAAAGTAGAAGTGGTCCGGGACTTCAAATATCTTGGTTCTCACATGAACTCAGATGTCAAAGATATTGAAGCCAGAATCGCACTTACATGGGGAGCCTTCCACAAACTGGAGAAGATCCTCACCTCCAGACACGTCGGTGTGATGCTGAGAGTGCGCTTCTTCAACGCTGCCTGTGTGTCGATTTTGTTGTATGGATGTGAATCCTGGCTTGTAACAAAAAGTTTGTCGATTAAATTGGACGTGTTTGCCAGAAAGTGCTATCGCAGGATGCTCGGTGTGGTTCAGACAGATGATCGTATGACAAATGAGGACCTGTACGACAGGGTACAATCAGCTCCTATCAGCACATTGATCCGTCATCGTCAGATGTCTTTCACTGGTCACTGCCTACGTATGACCCAGGATGAACCGGCAAATATATACATGCTGTATACATCGAACGTAGGAGCTAGCAACAGACGCGGCCGTCCAAGAATGTCATACCTCGACCAGATGTCAACATACATGGGTTATGACAGAAAGAGTATCACCGCTGAGGATGTTAGAAGGGAAGCCACGGAGGCCAAAGGAGAGAAATGGAAGCTCAGATATTGCGGAGTGGAGGGACCAATAAGTCCGGACGAAACGTAGTCGGTCGATGATGATGATGATGATTAACTTATCTAAACTTGTCTTTTAATTAATTTTTTTATGTTATGCACTGTTCATTAATTAACTGGTATTTTGACCACGTAAACCATAACAAATGTGTACACTGAAATAATACAGGTTTTGTTGTCAATTTCCGCGATAGTCCCGGTAGATCTAAATAAAAAAACAGTTTTTATTAAATCATTGAAAATTCCCCCATATTCCGATTAATCGAATCGAAATCGGCGGATAATCGTCACCGTGTTTCTCAAAATCAGGCGCGATTATTAGATACGACATGAACAAAGAGTTTTATTTGGAATAGTTTCAAGTGAAGCGAGTCGCACAGCTGAGACGCGCAGGCGACTAATGCCAAGCTATTTCCGTCAAAAAAAATGTCCAGATTTACTGGGTTAATTTTAAAAATGGTTACATCATTGAACTTGTAATAAACTCTTTCATTTGATGTAACCTATAAATAGCCTAAATTTTAAGTCAAATTTTTTGATTAAACCCAGAAACTCTAGAGCAACTAATATTTTTAAAATACAATTTTGATTTTTGTATTGTTCAAATTTTTAATAATGTTAAAATAAATGTATCTATTATTTGTGTATTAAAAAATTGAACTGAACTCAATCAATTTTCAAGCCAAATTCGAACAAACTTTAACTGGTCGATTACATTCGAACTCGAATAAAAGTCGAACCAAACTCGAACCCCACAGCAACCGAACCCAAATTGAACTCGAACCCAAAGGTGACCGAACCCGAACCGAACTCGAATCCAAAGGTGACTGAACCCGAACCGAAGTCGAACTCAAAGGTGACCGAATATATATATATATATATATATATATATATATATATATATATATATATATATATATATATATATATATATATATATATATATATATATATATATATATATATATATATATATATATATATATATATATATATATATATATATATATATATATATATTACCCATTTTAGTAGTCTCAAGATAGAATTTTGATAGCATAATGACATTGCCCAATGATGTCGCATAACGTGATGGCATAATGTCTTGATGACATGATGGCATGATGATGTAAGAACACATTAAACACAAACGTGTGTGTAAATCTCGTTTGTTTTAATTTGCAGAAAAGCACAGGATGCGTTCGAGACGTTAATAACAATTCCAGTGATATTGGAACACCTGGTGGCTAACATAACTTCTTCCCGCCTTGATGAAAATCCTAACAATTTGGTTTCTGTATGGTAGAAATTCAAAAAAAATCAAGTCAGAAAAATAAAAAAAGTAAAAGGAAGAAAGAAATAAATAATAAAAATGAGAAAAAAGAAACAAAATGAAAAAAGAGTGAGAAGATGAGATTTGTCAAAACGTTTTAATACACACAAAAAAACAATTTTTCAAATTGCTATTTTATTTCTTGAAACTTCTTGAAGACGATTGTGCCTGTTTTAGCTTGAAGATGATCGATACGAAAGACTTCGATTATGCTAATAAGATCTGCATGCCACACCGGCACCAATATGCATATAAATTGCTTCTTTGACTGCCTCGCTGAAAAATTCACAAAAAAAAAACTTGTTTGGTGACTCAAGTTATTTTCATTTTTCATCATTTGAGCAAGAAATTTAAATTAAACTTTTCAAGTTTCATGCAAATATCAAATTCAAACAAATTGTTGCACTTCTTGGAAGTTTTTTGTTTAAGTGAACAAGCAAAATAAAACAACACGTTACTTGTAATGCCATAAGATTAATAAATGAAGTAAAAAGGAAGAAAAAAACACTTTAAGAAGGCAGAGGAAAACGAAACATAGATAAATGACATGCTCGCTGATAATTAATGACTTCCTTACTTGCCCGCAGCTCTTCCTACTTGATTCGACGCGTAACTATGGAAACCAATCAGGCTTTGGTCAGGATTAACTAATTAATTTACAAGAAAGAAAGTTGTTCACTTGGTTGGTGTAAGCAGAACTGTTTCGCATTTCCTATAAAAAATATATAAAAACCGACAGATGTTCAGGTATACAAACAAAAAAACAAACAGAATAGAAGATAGACAGCGGACAGATAAGTTAAAGGGATGGGGTGAGGAAGGAATATTCTCTTAGGAGTTGTTCCATGCATTTGCCATCTATCTGGTACATATGAACAGAACAAATGAACACACAATAAACATTTTTCCCTAGCAGGATGTGGTCGCACAAATGGAATTTTTCTATTTTTTCGTAGCGCTTTATTGAGATTTATTTCGGTATTTCTATTATCCACTTGTTTTATAAATTTCATGCAGATTGAAACTAAAACAACCGGCTTTTTTGCATAAAATGATTTCTATTTTATTTTTTTCAGTTTTTGATGTCGAGTAATAAAATTATGGAAATTTGTTGTCCATCGAAATCACATTTCGTGGCTGGGTAGTTGGACGCACACAGTGTTCTGCTTCTATTTTTTTATTATGTGTGTTTTATTGTTTGTTCTCTGGTTTGCACATTGTCACTCTTTTTATGATTTAATTTTCCATGTTTGCATGGTTTTTTAACTTTAGTGTATTCAAGTATGTGCACTGACATCGTCTAGTTTTTATATTTGTGTTTATAAATTTGCTTGAGTTGCATTTTGTACGTGAAAATCCTGTCATTGTATGCGCTTATTCAAAAATAAATTTATTTTCGGCTCACTTGTTTATCAATTATTATGTATGTTTGCAGACAAAAATTTCTGTTTAAACTTACATACGACGTGATTAATCATTTGTATTTATTTGCAACCCAAGCATAAATATTTGAATATAAGTTTGAATAAAAATTTATTTATTGTCAAAAGGTACAAACCTTTGCATCATTTACAATAATTTAAAACCAAAATGTTTTGAAAATAACTAAAACTTAGGTAATTATATTTTATTGTATAATAATTTATTTAAACTAAAATAACATGAAGCGGAGTAATACAAATTTTACAAAAGTTTATTTTCAATACTGATTTACAAAGCAGCACACATAGAACTAAAAAAAGGTTGAATTGAAGAAACCGCTCAACCGTAATGCAAAACACAGGCCATATTATCCGACCATTTTTTCCACCAACATGAGCTGGTGTGAGTCCTTGTCTATTAGTTCTTGTATTCTTCTGTATTTGTGTCTGTTTTTAAAATTTCTGTGTCCTTGTGTGAGCTTGCACGTACCCATATATGTAAGCTTTAGTGACTCCTTGTATGTACGTTCAATGTTTAAATCGATTTTTGTGTTTTGTGGCGCGTACTCACACACATACTAGCATGTTATTTCTAACGCCTATCATCACGTGATAATTAATTTTAACATTTTGCAAACTGAAAATATCTCTGTCTTTTATTTACAAATTCATAATAAAGTCCACAAGTTCAAAGTTCAAAAAGCAAATACAACGCGGTGTTTGCGGAAGTCTTTCATATGCAAAGATGATCTTATGCCTAAAAATGCTAAAAAATGACATCTACTTTCAAAAGAATTTTAAATTAAATCAAATAGAAAAACAAGCAAATGAAAATACAAAAACAAATTTTGTATTTTTATTTGAAAATTACAAATAGAAATAAATTAACCAAATAATTTTTATATCATAAAACTACATTTAAAACGAGTAAAGGGAAAACGAGTTTTTCAACACACACTTTTATTACAATACACTCAATTTAGAAATACGAAAGATATTCAAATTAAGTTTGCTATCACGGAGTCGTTTGCAGCTCAACCCGGATAAATCTGAAGTTTTGTGGTGTTCGTCTAAGCATTTCCTCCATCAAATTCCAAATAACCCCATCAACATCTGTGGTGTTAACATCAGCCCCTCATCCGCAGTTAGAAATCTCGATATCTTCCTAGACTCTGACCTCTCCAGGCGGTCACAGGTCTCCAGTACCGTCCAGTCATGCTTCTCCATCCTCAGGCAGATCAGGAGTGTGAGCAGATCTCTACCCATCCTTGAAAGGAAGACCCTCGTGACTGCCCTTATTCTTCCACGGATTGACTACTGCAATTCAAAACTTGTCGGTTTACCGAACTTCCAACTCAACCGGCTCCAGACCGTCATCAACATCGCCGCTAAGATGATCACCAACAGCAGGAAGTATGACCACGTGACAACTATTCTCTAAGAACTCCACTGGCTTCGCCTTTCGGAAAGAATAGCTTACAAAGTCGCGCTGCTCGTGTTTAAGTGTTTGCATGAAAATGGTCCTTGTTTTCTCAGTGGACCAACCAGCTCTGTCTCCGACCGCAGGAAACTCAGATCTTCGTCTTCTGGAGAACTCGTCGTGCCCACCTCTCGTCACTTGGCGACAGATGCTTTGGAGTCATTGGTCCAGGACCTGGAATGACCTTCCGACATCACTTAGGCTCACAGCATCAGAAGCGGAATTCCGTGAAAGACTGAAAACACTTATTTTCACAAAATCTTTTGGATTACATTAATAGTCAGTGGCTCCGAAGTTAACTTGACTGTGGCGCCATTTAAAAAATTCTTTTCATCGCCGCTAAGATATATATATATATATATATATATATATATATATATATATATATATATATATATATATATATATATATATATATATATATATACATATATATATATATTAAACAGGCTCTATTAAACACAATTGACCACTTAACGTTAGTCATCTTTATTAACAAGTTTTTAAAGCCCTTTTCATCCATTTGAAATGACGAGACATATAATTGAAGACATTATTGGTTAAAATTGAGGAGTAATAAAAGAATCAGGGTTAACTGACCAGTTTTAGCTATAAGAAACCATCTTCAAAACCCTATGCTAAACAATAAATTGAATATTATAAAAGTTGATAGGGAAGAGTTAAAATCAGAAATACTTAGGTTTAGACGGAGACATTGAATTAGAGCTAGACTGAATCAGTTTCACTTAATAAATTATTACGGATATTGATAGAAGAAACACATTGAAATTTAAGTTGAAACAACAGAAGGAAAAAAGCGACCACATTAAATGAGCCACAAAGAGCGAAACTCACTTTGACGAAAAGTGACCCAACAAAATCGATGATATTTTTTAAATAATTTAGAGCTAAATAAGTAATTAAAACACAGGAAAGACAAGTTAAAACACGTTAAACGCTCGATACGTGAAAAACGTAACTATACAGAGCGGCGTTGTACGACTTGTGAACAACACAAAGAACAACAAGCACGGCACAAAAGTATTGGCTGTAACATAAAGTAAGACAAAGCTATTGTATACGGTCGGACAGCAATTAGCGCCGTCGCGGCTTATTAATATTATCATTGTAATTGAGATGCTCAAAAGTAGTATTCGAACCACTGAGCCCCACACCATCCTAGCGTCCAGCCTGAACGTCATGAAGTTCAACTGGAACGCAAGCGTCAAGTTGCCCGAAGGTCTTCATCGCCGAGCAAGCCATGAGACAACGATAGAAGATTACTTTCTCCGAAGGTTGCCTACAGCACCATCGACCGACTGAAGACGAGATGAAGCTGGTGGGGACACAGCGGGCCATTTCATGAAGATCGACTTTTCTTCCGGAATCAGGCCGACCGCGTGATCCAAAAGAATGAACGGAAGTGTGGCGCCTTTGGTTGCCAGCGCTCAGCGAATGAGATCCGTTGTCACGGCGGACAGAAACGCAAGAAACGAGGGACAATTCTGTGCCGTCCAGAGCCATCATGAAGACTTGATCGTCCACATCAGACTCGTTTTCAGTTGTAGAGAGGGTGACGGGTCTGTCACTACGAGAGATACAACAACTGACTTTTGTAAGTGGTAGATCCGAGGTATGAGAGTCAACGGATCCATCACGAGTATTGTTTTGTACATCACTTGTACGCTGATGACACGTTACAGAAGCAGGTAAACTTGTCGTAGAGTTGCGCCTATTTTATCGGAAGAAATGGTTTGTTTTTTAGAGTTGAACGTGGTGTTGTTTGTCACAACATGATCAGTCGGACCGTATCCATATTGTAACAATAAAGTTCGATTGAAACAATCATCTTGAACATTGATCGTGGGGCGGTGTCTCAAGATCAACAAAGCTTTTTTGATCTTCTATCGGTCAGGGTCTGAATCAGAGGCAATAACTTCAGTGTTATCACCAAGTAGTTTTGTATTAGGTTTTTGATGGTGAACTGTACTAAGATGAGCAAAGATGCTTCCGCCCTGTGTGTGCATTACTTATCGTCGAGAAAGAGTTGTGCGAGTATGTCCTATATATGTCGCCGGATGGTCGTGTTTGTAAGGACACGTGAACATATACACAACATTGGTTTTTCTGAAGTTCGCCACTGTTATTTGGATTATTTTTTAAAACGAGGTTATGAGTTCTACTACTGTTGTAATAGACACGTAGTTTCAAGTCATGTGAAGATGGGTCTGCAACAAGCACGTTGTTGTAGATTATTTTCTTTATTGCCTGTTCATCTTTTTTATAGTCTTGATGCATTTGAGCTTTGTAAAAGAGTGGTACTGATGTCTTAGCCAAGTTGTCATTTTGTCGAGAATTGAGAATTTTTGTATCCATAAATTTCCGAGTTGCATTATCGACTATTCTATTTCAATAATCGTTATTGATTAGAAGAGTTTTTATTCCTGTTAATTCTTTATTGAAATCTACCTGAGTTGAAGAGTAGTTTAGAGCTCTGTTCAGGTAGCCAAATATTAAGCTCGTCTTATATTGATCGGGACAGTAACTGTCGCCACTAAGACAGTTGGCGCCAAAATTAGGTTTAGAATAGACTGAATACTACGTGAGATCATCTTCTGTTTGAGTTATTAAGAAGTCGAGATACCGAAGCTGCATATCAAAGCAGCTAATCTCGATATTGAAGTTTAAAACTGAATTTATCTGAAGTTGAGTTTTTATGTTCTCAGCTTCTGACATATCGTGACATAGAACGAAAATATCGTCTATGTATCCTGCATATAATTTTGGTGGCTTTATTGAAGTGGAAACTTTGTTTTCAACGTAACTCATATAGAACTCAGCAAACGTTGGTCCGAGAGGTGAACCCAAATTGACTCCATCTGTTTGGATGTAAAGGTCACCATTCGGATGAAGAAATTAGTCTTGAGAGTACATAATATATATATATATATATGCGTGTGTTTATATAAGTAGTTTTATTTGCCAGTACTTTTTATTTTTACTTGTTACATTTAGCGCTAGTACATTTATTTTTTACTTAAGTACAAATGAAAAGTAACGACCACAGCCCTGCTAGCTGCTGGGAGTAAAGTTACGCTAGCGTAATGCTCCCGAGTAGCGCTACTCATACGTCAGGCATGCCAATTTTATCGGCACTCCCGGAATTGCGCTACTCAGGCGATATGCATCTATGCATGCGGCCCCTGTTGTAAAGGACTATAAACTATTATTTAAAAAAATATTTAAAAAAGAATTAGTGGTTATTTAATACTCGCTGCCTATGGCCTTGCAAGTTCAAGGAACATTTCACATCACATGATAAAAATGATATGCATAACATATATACACATAACTTCAAATATGGCGCGTTATATTTTAGCGTAGCACACGTGATAGTTGAATACGTATTGTTTTACTTGTCAAATGTCACATATAATGTCATATCTTCACATATACCACGATACGTCTCACATAGCACATGAGTTTTCTCATGCCTCACGTAAAGCTCTCTAAATTTTCTCGTCCATCGCACAAGATTACAAGTATTAATGCACGTAGGCACCATGCTCAATCATGCATGACCGAGTTTTCTTGCGGAATGATGGAATGAATGTATGAAAAATGATGGAATGAATGTATGTGATAATGATGGAATGAATATATGTGATAATGATGGAATGAATGCATGGGATAATGATGGAATAAATGTATGGGATAATGATGGAATGGATGTATTATGGGATGATGATTAATTGTCGCTTGCGTTTTAATTAAACACAGTTACACTTACAGTTTTTGTTTATTGGTCGTTGGATGAATAACTAATAAAGCATTTAAATAACCTACCATTGCCCAAAACTATTTTTTTATGATATTCATCACTTTTTAAATAATTTTTATTTGACATTTAATGATTAGGATGAACAATTTTATTTACTTTAAAAATCTTCTTGATAGAGATATTCAGATTTTCATCTTTTGACAAATCAGATATTTCTTTCCAAAATGCTCAAGTATTTTTATCTTTGAAGTATTTTTTATTTTATTCATTTAAATTTTTAAGCGAAGGAACAAACAGAAAGTTAGATAAAAAAAATCAAAAGTGTTGAACATTTCAACCAATTGCATTGAAGTTATTCATCTTATGCGATTTTTAAACTCAAATAAATCTTGTTTCATTTTCTTCCGCAAAATTAGTCCTGACGTGAATATGATTATAAAAAAACTCACGATTTCAAATTATCTGAAAAGGCTCATTTTTAAAAAGTTAAAGTAGTTTTTAATAATTTCAGAATTTATAGAAGTTTCTAACGACTGGATATATTAACCATCTTTCACGAGTGCTTTACGCAGCTCATTGCTAAGGCCGGTAATTTTGAGAGAGATTGAGTTTTTTATGTTTTGACCACTCAGATAAAATACGAGCAGGCGCAAGTGGTATAGCGGTAAGGTTGATAGTCGGCTGTTCGAATCCCGCAGGCGTCATCAGGGTTAGCAAAAAGTGTGGTACTGAGTGGGTGACTGAAAATGGCTGACTCTGGTTGTTTTGTTAAAATACAACTCACAAGTGAGTAAAGGTTTAATCAGTTTTTTGTGGGCTAGAGGTCTAACGACTTACACCATGTTACACATTGTCAAACTGTTACTTTTTTAATTTGATAAGTAAAGACCAATTTACCATTAGAACATTTCTGTATCAAAGTTAAAAATGTTAGGTACTAGAATTGTTGCCATCATAAGTGCTAACTTGCAAGTTTCAGAACTTTTCAAAAAAAAGAATAAGTCAAAAACTAACCAAGAAAAAGCATGCGGTGCATTTGTTATGAGATAAGCGGATCATATAAGAAACCTTCTCGTTCGTCCACGTCGACTACGTTATCTCCACCGGCCCAAGAACAAACGCAGCCGACAAAAAAAACGAGACCAAGATAACTCTGACAGTATAGACGATCTGAAACCGTCCAAGAAGCTGAAAAAATAGGTAGCTGCTGTTAAATTCTTGCCCATCCGAATTTCGTGATCATAGTTGTGAAAACGTCAAGCCAGCTGACGTTCGTAGCAATTTGACAGTTTTGGCTGAGAAACAAATAAAAAGAATACATCTATATTATAGTAGCCCAGGTCACTCACTGTCTCACTTACTGATTCTGTCACGCTTACGTAATTAGTCGTATAGCTACTATATTATTGAAGATATTTCTATTAATATTCAGTAGTTGATAAATACAATTTTTTATCATTGATATATATATATATATACATATTTATTAGTTTTGTTTTTCCTATGAATTAAGTTCAGATAAAGTATGTGTGGCTAATATACAAAAAAGTAATTTGATATATGTTTTTAAACAAAATGTCTCTTAATATGAATGACGACGAAGATCCTGTGTCGAGAAAACGGCGTCTAGCTAAAGAAAGGCAACAGAGATATCGCGCAAGACAAACTCCACAATCAAAAGAAAAAACTCGAGTTTTAGATGCAGAAGCTCATCAACAACGCACTGCACAAATGTCTGTTGAGGAATTGCAAATTTTTCATGCTTCTCATGCCGCATCACAACAACGTTATGTCTATCGACTTACTCCTCAACATCTAGAAGCTCTTCACACTTCCATTGCTGTCTCATTACGTCATCGAATTGAGCAAATGTCTCCCCATGAATTGCTGTTACATCGAGAAACCAATGCTGCCTCACAACGTCATCGAATTGAGCAAATGTCTCCCGGTGAATTGCAGCTACATAGAAATGCAAATGCTGCCTCGCAACGCCATCGAGTTGAACAAATGTCTCCCAATGAATTACAACTACATCGAGAAACCAATGCTGCCTCGCAACGCCATCGAGTTGAACAAATGTCTCCAAATAAATTGCAGCTACATCGAGCTGCTAATGCAATTTCCCAACGTTTAGCACGAGATCGTGCGAGTGAGGCAGTTCGTAACAAAGCAATTAACTTCAACGAAACTCAATTCGATCAACATAATTGTGGTGAATTTGATATTTTATGTACTTCATGTCGATCAATAAATTTTGCTGCAGAGCAACCATTAGATGGACTATTAACTTCATGTTGTCGAAAAGGCAAAGTAATGTTGCCAAAACCAATTGACATTCACGGTAATACACTTAATTATCCCGATTTTCTTAAAAGCCTCATGTCAGACACGGCCAATCCAGATAGACAAAATTTTCTTTGTTGCAACGGGTCAGTGGTTTTTGTTCTATCATTCTTGATGACCAAATTGAAAAGTTTCAAGTTTTTGTAATAAATATATAAACCCAGTTTATTCCTGACGGAGTCTATAACAATTTGGCTCGAAAAGTTGTTTCTGCCAAATAGCGAGTTGTGTTTCTTAAAGCATGTCTCAAAGATATATATATATATATATATATATATATATATATATATATATATATATATATATATATATATATATATATATATATATATATATATATATATATATATATATATATATATATATATATATATATATATATATATATATATATATATATATATATATATATATATATATATATATATTAATGTAAAATCGTTGTTTTTACGATAGGTTTTCCCATTGATAGACGTTAAAGGACTTGGAATAACTATTATGGACATTATTAATAGACAAGAAGGTATAACTAGCCTTAAAAAGCTTCATTTATTATTTTCCAATAAAACTGCAAAACCATTCTATTGAGCCCGGTATACGATTTGGTGATATCGTAACATTGGTGATCAGAAGTAGGATACAAGAATGGTTTTGAAATCATTGGATGAGCTTTGGGCGAGTGAAATGAAAGACGAGCTGGAGAAACGTGGCCTGAGCGATACAGGTAAAAAGGGCGAACTTATGGAACGCCTCAGCCGCGTTAGTAAATGAGGGCTATGGGCCTGACGACGACGAATATCTATTTGATATTGACGAGGAAGCTGTGGTCAATCGAAGGAAATTAAAAAACAAATTGCTGGAGGAAGAAAGACAACGAGCGAGAGAAAACATGGCACCACAGGGGAAGACAGGAGAAGGAATGATTCTTGGCTGCGAAAACAAAGTAGCAGCAGCCGGTACAACTGTTGAGAGTTTGGTCGCAGGGTTGGCTGAGGCAGTGGTGGACACGGTTCTGGACCAGCGGGCTGCTGGTGATGTGGGTTGCTGCGGCGAAACCCAATTTGAACTGGAGTCCACCAGCTGTGTCTCAGAGCATGTGACGGATGACGGTCGTACAGACTGCACAAGTCAGGTGGGTCATGATGATGAGCCTGTCAAAGACGGTCATGATAAGGAACCTTGCAAAGATGCTCAAGGTGAACCATGCAAAGATGGTGACAGTGATACAGTCGGTTTGGACGTCAAAATCCAAACTAAAGAAGATGAGAAGAATGTTGAAAACGAAATGCAAAACGATGAGGATGAAAGTGACGATGATTATTATAATAATGGCAATAACAACTATAGCTTTCACCCATACAGCGAAGGTTCTGAAACGGAAGCCTCCATAACAGACGACGGCACTGAATATTCAGGGTCAGATTTTAGTGACGAATCTGACTCGGATAAAGCAACACCGAGGATTTAGAAACGGACAAAACTCCAATGGGGAAATACGTCAAAGTTAACTTGACAAAAAAAAGAAGACGATTTGAGAGACGATGGCGATAATTTGAAGAAAGGTCCGCTGGACGATACGAAAGTTGACACCGACGAAAGAGCCGAGTTGGAATGTGAAAAGAAAACGTTCGATTGTAGCTTGGAAGAAAACAAACATGACGACGATGAACTTCTCCAAAACAACAATAGCAATGCAGCAAGCAAAAACTCTGGAAAAGATGAGACAAGAACAGAGAACGGTACCGAGGGTTTTAAATCAGATGAATCCACAGAGGATCCTAGATCAGATATATATATATATTTATATAGCCAAATTGTTATAGACCCCGTGATGAATAAACTGGGTTTATATGTTTATTACAAAAACTTGAAACTTTTCAATTTGGTCATCAAGAATGATAGAACAAGTATCACTGACACGTTGCAACATAGTCACGTGGTGTACCATTTCAAATGTTCAATTCCACATTGTAAGGTGGATACATACATTGGTCACACTACCACTACGTTGTCAAGGAGACTCACGATGCATCTCCAGTTTGGGAGTATTCTTAATCATTATGAATGTATTCATTTGAAAAAGCTAACACGAAAAGAACTTGAAGAAGGTGTTTCGATTTTAACAAGTGAATCCGACTTTTTCCGGCTGAAAATTAAAGAGGCTCTCTATATCTTATCAATGAGACCTGCAATTAATAAACAATTTGATAAATTTTCACAGATTCTCCACTTGTTTGGTGTCAAAGAAAGTAATATGCATCGGTTACCCTGTATTCCTTCTAACGACGAGGATAACATAAATGATGGTACTTCTGACTCGTCCTCCGACACAAATACTTTGGCTGTTGAGGCTGCTCATGACGAATCTCATTGTAATGTATCTGAGAAAATTCTTGTCTCTTCTAATATAACACAGCGAAAGCGCAAAAATTGATATCTAATAGTATAAATTTTATAGTCTCTGTGATTTCATTAGTTTATGATTCTGGTCTTAAACACTATGGAATTTTGTTTTACTCATGTTCTTTTTGTTGAGACTCGTATTCTTTTGATTTGATAGGTGGAGTGTTTACTCTTTTGTTAGTGTGCTAATTCTTTGATAATTACGGTTCTTTCTGTTTGTTTACTTTTCTCGTTTTACTTTTGACCCTGATGATGGCTGACATAGCTGAAACGGTCCGTCGGTCTGACAATAAAAGTTTAACGAAAAATTTTTTGATTACTTGTAGTCTCGAACAGCGAGTTTTATACCGAAAAGTCGAGAATTTGGCTCGAAAAGTTGTTTCTGCCAAATGGCGAGTTGTATTTCTTAGAGCATGTCTCAAAGAAAATTAATTCCACAGTTTATTCGCAATATATATATATATATATATATATTAATATATATATATATATATATATATATATATATATATATATATATATATATATATATATATATATATATATATATATATATATATATATATATATATATATATATATATATATATATATATACATATATAAACCCGCTTCTGTGTAAGGCGTTTTTGCGCGACGATTTGCGATCCATGGCAAATTAGTTTATATATAAAAATAATAATAATTATAAATAATTTTATAAATAATTTTTTCTATATAAATTAATTAAGGTAAATATTTTTTTTATTTATTTAAATAAATTAATTCCACAGTTTATTCGCAATATATATATATATATACATATATATATATATATATATATATATATATATATATATATATATATATATATATATATATATATATATATATATATATATATATATATATATATATATATATATATATATATATATATATATATATATATATATATATATATATATATATATATATATATATATATATATATTTATATATATATATATATATATATATATACATAAACCCGCTTCTGTGTAAGGCGTTTTTGCGCGACGATTTGCGATCCATGGCAAATTAGTTTATATATAATAATAATAATAATTATAAATAATTTTATAAATAATTTTTTCTATATAATTTAATTAAAGTAAATATTTTTTTTATTTATTTAAATATTAAAAGATAATTTAAACTTGTACACTACCAGTACATTAAAATCAGAAACAGATTTAGGATGTTCACTTATTGTATCACTAAATTGTCGCTAAACAGTTTGTTTTTATCGTCAAATTGGACGTTAAAAAAATTGAAATCACATTAATTAAGAGCGAAAGCATCTCAAAAATATGTATTTTGTATATATATATAAATATGTATATATATATATATCTGTTGATTATATATATATATATGTATATATGAGAAGCCTTTTCCTATTTTGTAACCTCAAAGGTGAAGTTGAGTTAGTGAAGGGGAGTTGGTCAAGTAGAATTAGTCAGTTCGTGAGATCTAGATTTAGATTTTTAGAGAATAGACTCTGTAGTTAAACACGTTGACAAATGTTATCTAATAGAATCAAAAGAGTTGTCAGAATCAAGAGATTTCTGAAACGTGAGATATAATTAGATTGAGTCAGCGCGAAAGAAGTACTAAGCCGGAATTATAATACGAGAAATATTGTGCTATAAATTACTTTAAGGTTTCTTTGGTTTTTAAAGTAACTGCTACTCAAAAACTGTGAATGGGACAGATGTCAAAATTAGTATTCAGTATTTACTCAAAAAATAATGATATATTTGTTTCAACATTTTTTAAAAATTTGGTTTCTAGGACCTCAAATGTGGAGTGGAAATAAGAGTTATTTGATTTCAAAATAACTGCTACTCAAAAACTGTAAGTGCAACAAATGTAAAAATTAGTATTTTGAAGTTTTGTGCCGGTTAAAAGTAGCTAAGTACAGTTTATCACCGGCCGGGCCAAGCCGTTATTTTAGAGTCTTCACACGGGCCAGGCCAAACCTTAAATCAAAGTGGGACGGGCCGAGGTTTTTCACCAAGTATATAGATATTTTAGTGATTTTAGGGTCTTCAGTTGGGCCGGGCCAAACCTGAAATCAAGGTGAGACGGGCCGAAGTTTTTCATCAAATATATAGAACTTATAGGCCTTTAAGAATGGGCCTGGCCTAATTCAGACGGGCTGTGCCGGGCCAGGAGTTTGGGTTTTTTAAACGGGCTGGGCTAAGTTGTCGAAGGGCCGAGTCGAGACCTAAAAAATTGATCTCTACTATGGATGCTCGGTTCAAACTCTCTAATTTCATGCGAGCGAAGCAGCTACGGGCACTGCTAGTTTATATATATATATATATATATATATATAAATATAATATATATATATATATATATATATATATATATATATATATAAGATAAACAAATTCAAGTTTTGGAAGATGTCAAAAATTGCAAAAAAATGTTAAAAGTTACAAAAATATTGTATAAAATGAGATTAATAATTTTAAACATTTGACGAAAGATGTAGGCAGAGATTCAAGTCGTAGACCTGTCCATCTTAATCCTCTCAATTCTCACGAAGCTTAGTCAGACGAGGTTGGCATGGCAACTCTCCAATGCGACCACACATCAATATCTACCCACCCCACCCACCCTACCTTCCATACCCTTCGTAGCGACGTTTATGGGCATTTTTGCGTTTTTCGATATCGTATTTTTTTATATTCTATAAGGAATAAAAATAAATTTTTTGTTGCAGTATAGTGGTAGTGTCAAAAGACAAAAATGTAAAAAAATGTTTTGAAATTCCACTGGAGAGCCGTATTTTCCACGACAATATTTGTTACTTTTGCTTTGTTATAATGCAGTTATTATGTTTCTGTTATTGTCATTGTTGTATATTTCATCGCATTATTATGTTTTTCATTTCATGCCATTATTATTTTATTCAACGATTTTTTATATTATTTTTACGACGTTATTACTTCTCTGCAAAAAGTAAATGCGGCCATCTGCATGGTTTTCTATTCATCCAAATCTCTCGGTGATTCAACAAAACGGCTGTCCCATTTTTTAGCATTTTATTTTAAAAGAGCATCATACCGTAGCATTATCTCACAGCACTTAACACTTACACACAACAACCTGACCAAATTAATTTGTTGCAACAACATACGTAATATACCTACGACAATGGCTGCGTACAACAATTTCCATACTACACCTAATGAAATTTACTTTCACCGAGCAATATAATTTAATAAATTCCATAGAACCATGTCCATTCAAAACATACATATATTGCGGAACGCTTGTATAGCATCTAATGCAGAACTACTAACATCTAAAACACAACATGCACACAACATCTAATACATTTACACAATGATTAGACAACAACTTAAATGATTACACAACTTTAATACATCGTTTACTAACTTTACTAACCTCATATAAAACATCATAAACACAACTTGAACTTGGTTTTTACAAGTGAACCGCAAAAAACTTCGTTTATTAAAAATCCTTTATATATTTGAGATAGAAAGATACCAATTTAATGCAAACATTTTTCATGAAGATATAAGTCTATAATTTTTAAAAACTACATAAATGAATAGAAGATTTTTAGTGTAAAATTGATATCTGCAATCATGAAAAAATTCTGATAATCAAGAATTTTAATGAAATTGGTATAAAAACAATAATCCATTATAAATAAAAAATCGAAATAAAAAAACTCAGATCGATAATAATACGTGAAGTGGAATTCAAAATTTGTTGTCTTTCAATAAAATAAACAATGACGCAATATCGCGTAGATATTTTATCAGAGCATTCAACTAAACAACTAAATTTTTATTTTTATTTTTGTGATTGACCATCTCAAAATTAATGTTTGGTCCTCAGAAGTCTGACCATGTTTTACGTCGATTTAATAACGGGAAAAGGGTTTTTACTCAGACAGACAAAAAGACAAACAGAAAGGCGATGCATATAAAGGAATAAAAAAAACAGGAAAAATATAAATAAAACAAAGTTTTTGCCCATTTGTTGAAGATCAATTTGATTTTTTTTAAATTATTAGCAGATTTAATTCTATAAGTTACACAAATTTAAAAAAATGTAATTTTTATGAAAAACTAGCGGGGTTACGCGGCGTTGTTCAGGGTTTTCAGATATTTTTGATCGTTTTTCTCTTTTGCACTCGTTTACTTCCCCGCTTGCTTTCCTGCTTCCGGTCGCTTTCCGTTCTCGGTCGCTTTTCCATTCCCGGTCACTTTCGCGTTCCGCTCACGCTTGCTCTCCCGTTCCCGTTCCCGTCCGCGCTCATTTTCTCTTTTCCACTCTTTCCTAGTTTCATTTAGCCTATAAAACGTGAAATAGATTTGCTAAAAGTTGATTGAAGCCTTCAAACGTTGTTACGTGAACTAAATTTGAATTTTATTACGCAATCACCTTTTATGGTCGTACATAGGCACTTTTGGTCTGGAAAGGGTTTTTTGGCCTCCCTGAGCCGAGGGATGGAAGTAAAGAGTCCAAACCTTCTTAACTTTTTTTCCTGTATGAGAACTACCTCTTTGCCAAATTTCATCAAGATCGCTTCACCGGTTTAGATTTCTAGAAATGACAAACTCCCACACAAACATTCATTTTTACACACTTTTACTTAACTTGACTTCTTTGTCGATCTGCAGTCAGAGTTTGCCATCGATTTTAAACTAACTTCCCGATGAGCTAGAGACTTAAAAATTTAAACATACCTCCGAACTGATTAACAATGCATTCTATCAAATTTTCGGATCGATTGGACAAAATTTAATTAAATAATTATTTCTGATATTTTTGTCAATGCTAATATACTCGTTGTTCATGTAACAGAATGTGGCCTACACAATCGATTATATAAAAGAGTGTTTTTAAAAAACTTTGTTTTTTGTTTCACTTGTATATATATACATATATATAAATATATATATATATATATATATATATATATATATATATATATATATATATATATATATATATATATATATATATATATATATATATATATATATATATATATATATATATATATATATATTAATGTAAAATCAATGATTTTACGATCAGTTTCCCATTGATAGAGATTAATAGGATTTATTAAGCTTAATTAATTCTTCGAATTTTCCAATAAAACGGCAAAACCATTCTATTGAGCCCGGTATACGATTTGGTGATATCGAAACATTGGTGATCAGAAGTAGGATACAAGAATGATTTTGAAAGCATTGGATCAGCTCTTGATAAATAAATAAAATATTATTTTATTTTGTCTACATTAAATGAGTGACCTTTTTGAAAGTCACATGCAGTGTTGGTTGTAAAGAATTTTAATCATTTCGTTTTTTACCAATGCTTTTATTAACTCGTCGTCTCTGTTTCTCTGTCTGTCTGTTTGTTGCTCTGTCTGTCTGTTTGTTTCTCTGTCTGTCTGTTTGTTTCTCTGTCTGTCTGTTTGTTTCTCTGTCTGTTTCAAATCTTGCAATCAATTTTTGAGTCACTTCCTGATGATAGATTTTTTTCAAATTTTGCATACATGCTCAAAATAGAAGACAATGCAATATTCAATTATTAGTTTTACAATAAGTAAATTAATTTAGTTAATTTTAATTAATTTATATATATTTATGTATATGTGTACGTGCGTGTGTTTATTATATTTTTTATCTAGGAATTTATGTATATGTGTTTGCAAAAATTGATTGCAAAATTTGTGTTTTAATTACATATGAAAGCATTGGGTTTTAAGAATTCGTTTTTAATTTACTTGTTACCATTACATTTCCTTTAGAAATTAATAAGATTTTTTAAAGCAATATAGAGATATATTTCTTAAAAATAAAAAGGTGTTTTGTATAGTTTTTATTAAACACTTTAGGACCAATGTCGCCCTAATTCAAACTCATGGAAAACCAAATTCATTGATTGTTTTAGCTAAGAAGTTCAATGTTTTCTTTATTATTACAGTCGGGGAAATTTTCAGGAAGCACCAAAATTGTCTTTTTTTTTTGCTGCAACAAACCTCAAAACAGTTTCAAATGCGTACTTCAGTTAAAAAACTTCATTTGCTCAATATAATCTTTTTTATTGTCATGGTGATCTCCCACAAATCATTGATAAATTTGTTTAAAGAAAAAATTTTTTTTGGTGACAGCTCTGTCAGATGAAAAAAAGTTGATCAAGAAGTTATTGGAAGATTACGAAACGGTTGGCATCATAGGCAGGCCTGTGTATAACACATCACAGACAATTAGTGTCAGTTATGGACTTTCTCTCATTCAAATACTCGATCTGGATGAAAAGAATCAAGTTTTAACCACGAATGTCTGGAGCAAATATGTGAGTGTCATATAATACACACACACATACATACAAACAAATATATATATATATATATATATATATATATATATATATATATATATATATATATATATATATATATATATATATATATATATATATATATATATATATATATATATATATATATATATACAGTGTTGGGTAAGATTTGAAATGAAATGATTTGAAATCGTGAATTAAATCATATTATGTGATTTTTTATTTTGATTTGAAATTATTTGAAAATGCGTGATTTTGATTTGAAATCAAATTTCCATACGCGAAAATGATTTTGCACGATTTAAAATCAAATCAAACTATTCGCAACAGGCCACGCCCCTTCATTCACACATCTGCCTGCAGCGTAGTTAATGTATGCTGGTAAATTAGGTTCAATAAAATGTTTATGTTTATTTAATAAAATAAGTATATGAAATGATAGCATTGTGAAAATTGTGTGCATGAAATAAAATAGTATGCTTTCAATAACTATTTGTTTATAGATAGTATATGATAGCTGTATTAAGCTGTGTTTTCAGAAATAGAACGGAAATCATTTTAATATTTTACATTTTTCAAGTTTTGGCTTAAATGTACGGTTTTACATTAGAAATGATATAATAAATATAATAATTTTGCACATTCCTGTGTAACATTAAAATTTATAATTTCAAAAAAGTCATAATAAAAAAATACCGATCGCAGAAGAGGAAACGTGAAATTTAAATTGTAGATGTTAAACTTTTGTAACAACAAATTACTTTTTTTAATATCATAATTTATTCCGACATCAGTCTTCGGTGTATTTTGATAGAATAAAAATACGAAAGGGTTGCAAATGTGCGATTTGTGCAACAGCTGGAAAACAATGGCATAGATAAAGGTATGTGATTTTGTTATTGTTTTATTTCTCATATGAACTGCAAGAAATTCATATTTTGACAACGTGAGGCCAATCAATTAAAAGGGTGTTCATAAAAAAAATATTAAGAAAAAGTAACAAAATATGAATTTCTTGTAATTTTATGTGTCAACTCACATGAGGAACACCCTTTTTTTTGCTTGCAGGCTCACAAGAAAAACGAAATGATGTTATGAAGAAATCGCAAAGTTGAATCAAATTTTGAAACAATTTTTTAATCTTTTTCTATGTTATTACTTTAAATATTTAATAAAGATATAAAAACTTTTTAGATTGAGCTCTTATTGAGTAAATGTTTATGTTCCTGATGTTTTGTGTTGTTGCTTGCGTTTTTTCTCTCTCTTTCACTTTTTCTCTCCCTTTTTTTCCCTTCTGTTTCTCAGCTTTTTTCTTTATTTTTAAATTTCTTGTCTTCTTTCGCATAAGATTGAATTTAAAGAGCCGGAATATCAAGGAGAGAAATTTCTCAAGTGAGAAGAAATTCGTGATTCGAAATGGGTGGAGGCTGACAAATTACTTTAAAAGCATTTTTTTCTTTTCTTTGATTCTTCAATTCTCAGCAAGACTCCTCTGTAATTCTATTTCAGCTCACGCTACTTTCTGACATTTGCTCGTGTGCAATTGCCTGTGCATATCTCAAGTTATTTTTATTTGCACGCGTTTTTGCGTTTGGTAAAATTGCATTCAAATATAGAAAAATTTAAATAATTTTATTTTTTCACGTTCTTTTTATAGAATGAAAATTTAAACTGGTTTCAAATGTAAATGAAATCAAAATAATATTTAATTCGATCAGAGACTGTCACGTCATATGACATGTAAGCATATTTTGTGAAAATGAGGCCAGTGGTGGTGAAGATGAAGATGAAGATGATGATGATGATGATGATGATGATGATGATGATGATGATGATGATGATGATGATGATGATGATGATGATGATGATGAAGAGAATAGTGATGATGATGATGAAGAAGATGGTGTCGAAGAAGAAATGATCATAACATACGATCGTGTACCACACCCTGATATGCGTTATAGTTGATGATGCATGATTCCTATGCCTTACTCCATTAATTCAAAGACGCTCTATTACGAACTTGACGTTCATTTTCTATATATATATATATATATATATATATATATATATATATATATATATATATATATATATATATATATATATATATATATATATATATATATATATATATATATATATATATATATATATATATATATATATCACTTTATTCAAATCCTGAGTGAACTTACGTAAAGCTTAATTACAGCATTTAAACTATCAAATGTTTGTAGGTTGTATTGTGTATGTATATAAAAAGTAGTTCAAGTTTCATTTGAATGTAATTAAGGATTTTTATTTGGTTTTTGTTAGTAATCAAATTAAGCATTTTCTTCATCCTAAAACACTATATGTACATTGAGTGACATCTTCCTTTCTTTCTTTTTCTACTTTGCATGGGATGTTTAAAGACGTGGATGGACAATTTTCATGAGGAAAATTGTCCATAAATATTTTCCAATAGACCTGGCTGAATAATGGAGCCTCAAACTATTTCTATTTTCTATGATAGAAATAGTTTCAAGCAGTACTTTATAAGTACTGTTACCAATACACGTTTTAAATATTTCTGTCAAATTTGGCGAAACAGCGCTATAAGGCGATCAAAAACAAAAATACTTTTTTCATCGATTGAGATTTTAAGGTTCATTATATTTAATATGAAAACATTTGAAATCAATATGAATATTCTTGCAGTTGCATCAAATAAAAAAAGAAAATATTTGAAAAGTTTTATTTTTCTTAGGAATGGGTCGATTTGCTGCTTCGTTGGAAACCTGAAGATTATGGAGGCATTGACCTTGTGAGGGTTCCGTCTGCTAAAATATGGACTCCTGATATTGTTCTGTATAACTAGTGAGTCAACATTTTTAGTCATTACGCATTTAATTATTTAATTGCTAAAGCATTAAAAACCGTATTATTAGTTTTCACTAGGATTTTGATAATATTTTTACTAATACTGCCTACTGCTGACAATAAAATTGTAGCTTAATAAAAGATATTTAAAATTCACATTGGTTTGGCGTGCCAAACATTATTGAATATTTATATAGCGGATAATTTTCTGTTGTGAAGAAATTTTTTTTTAAAACTTGCAGCACAAGAAAGCCGCAATTACAAATTTATTAGCTTCCTAAACGAAGCCTTCCGTTCTGCATGCTGGATGTCATAAATCTCATTTATTGTTTCACGTTATATTCGAATAAGAAAAAAATTCGCTAACGGATTTGAATCAATGTGTTTATTTTGAAAATAAACAAAATTTTTAATTTTAAGTGCTGACACAAGACTGAAAGAACACAGAGACGCCATGGTACTCGTGGAGAGCAACGGAAAAGTACGATGGCTTCCTCAGGCCATCTTCAAAAGCACTTGTAACATCGACATCACAAATTTTCCATTCGATGTTCAGACGTGTTTTATGAAGTTTGGATCGTGGACTTACGACGGTTACAAGCTGGACGTCAACTTTCTCGACGACAAGGACGAATTCGATATTTCCGACTACGTGAGGAGCAATGAGTGGGAACTACTCGAAGTACCAGCAGTCAAACACGTCATTCACTACTCGGGACTTGATGAACCATACCCTGATTTGACATTTTCCATCGCCATCAAGAGAGTAGCCGTCTTTTATAATTACATCCTCGTACTTCCATGCGTCCTGCTTTCTTTTCTCACTCTCGTCATCTTCTGGCTCCCTCCTGAATCACCGGCTAAAGTCATGATAGGTTTTAATGCTCTTTTATAATTTATTCTTAATTTTAGCCACTTATTTGTTTTTTAAAATAAACAACCCTGTTGTCACTGCTTTATTTTATTAACAGTGAAAATAATATAAAATTATAATAATTATATACACGTCACATTATTAATATAATGAATGATTGCCATGCATTCATTGAATGACTGCGACCGGCGGCGTCAATTTGCGGATTGCCTCTATGGTTTAATACCGTCGTCATTCTGCTTTCGCTAGGATGCAAAGTGCACCTTTACTATATTTTTTTAATTTCAAAATTAATTATTTGATTATAAAAAATATTTTAAACCTATAAATGAATAATAATAAGTTTAATTTTATAAGGAATGAGCGTCTTCGTCGCCTTTTTTGTCCTGCTGCTCCTCTTGGCTGACAGCACACCTCCAGCTGCTTCTTCCATTCCTCTCATAGGTCAGTTTAAACACGTCTAATTGAAACTCATTGGTCAGTATTATCAAGTTTAATTAAAACTCATAGCCCATTGGTCAATATAATCAAGTTTAATTGATAATACCAATTGCTCTTTAATTTCCGTTCATTCAAATAAATATTTTTTTCTAAAGAACAATGGAATTTCGTGCCGTAAAATTACTTAAAGTCGAATTTGCACATCTGTTTATCTCACGTGTTTATGAATTTTCTGCTTGTGACAGGTGCTTACTTCTGTGCCAACATGATCCTCATCACATTGTCTACTTTCCTGGCTGTCATTATCATTCAGAACCATGTCAGAGGTGACAGGAAGAACAAGGTTCCAAATTGGCTCAAGAGAGTAAGTCACTCGGTTATTTGTATCGACAGTTAATTAAAATATACCATGAAAAGGAGGCGTATAAAAAATGGGACAAGAAAAGTGTATTTACCTACTATTCTCTCTTATATATTGTTTAAATTATTCAGCTCAAAATTCAGACAATATGTGTTCAATTTCATTAAACTATTTCTAATAAAAAAATAAAATGTTTATTGGTTTTTTAATAAAAAATTTGATAAAAGATTTTAAAAAAAAAGCTTTAAGAAATTTTTTTTATTAAACTTTGAATAACAGGTAAAAACTGTAACGTTGTAATTGAAATATTTTTATTATGTAAATGAATTATAGTTAAATAATGCATTTTTATAATTTATAATTCAATTCATATAAGTTGTTATAATTTGATTTTCTAATTTAATTTATGAACAAAATATTATTTTACAATGTATAAAAAAAACCCGACCAGGTTGCTATTGACGGAATGGCACGTGTCCTCTGCATGTCAGAGTTCTTAGAAAAAGACGCCCAAAAAGCAAACCAGCAGCGCATCATGAATAAAAACTCCAGTAAAGAAGAAGCAAGGGCTTCCTACCTTCACCAACCCCCTCCTGCTCTTAGGCCAACAGAGGTCTCGGCCAGGAGAAGCGTCTTCAAACCGTACACTGCTGAAAATAGTTCTGTCGGACCAAATCGAACCGCCTGTCAAGTTTCCATGTTCCCACAACCGACTGCTAGTGACCAGCCTTCCCATCTTCACTACCAACAACAACAATCACAGCAGCAGCAACAACAACAAACTTACTACCAACAACAACAGCCAACATCGCAACAACCTCAATCAAACATAGAAGCAATTAATCCAGTATACATGGTAGGTTGTAGTCCCGCTTTGGAAAATGATGTAAAAGAAATTCGGAAGATGCTGAAAGCCTACATCACGCGACTCGAAAATAAGGACGCCAGCGCAAAGCATGCCAAAGAGTGGCGTCTCGTCGCCAGAGTGCTGGACCGTATTTTCTTCTACGCTTATATCGGCACTATCATTGTCTCTCTCTGTACCATCTTCCCGAGAGAAATGTCAGGGTTTCCTAGACCCATCAACGCCACTGTCGGCCCGGTCACAGAGTCTCCAGTTACCGATCATTTATAATTTAAATTTATCTTTTCACGGAAGTTTTAAGAAAACCAGCTCTTATTTGCTGGAAGAAATTAGAATTTGTATAAAACGAGTCTCAACTGCTGGTCATATTATTGTCATCATCATCATCATCACTACCATTGCGTAGTCATCGTTGCCATTGTCAACTTTACTATCTTCATCAGCCACGTTGTCAACGTTAATGTCCAGAAGCACTTTAGAATAGTGCACTCACTCGGTGTACACAAAACGTGTGCAATAATGCGTGTGTAATAATTTAGTGCTAGCCTACTTGTGTCACGTGATATGCCATTTCAATCGCTGGACATGTATGTTATCCGCATGATCATGATGTTATGATTATGAAATCTTTTGATTATTATTATTCTTTATCATTTCTGTTATTATCGTTATTAGTATTATTACGTCTCAATTATTTAACGCCAACATAAACTTTTCAAATACAAATTCTTTAGGTTTGTCCCAGAAATCAATAAACAAATTTTTGTAATTAATTTCTTAATATGTTTTTGAGAAGCCTTTCGCAAAAGCATGTGAACTTATTCATATATAAACAAAGTGCATTAGTGCATACACACACAATGTTTGAGACTACTCATATAATTTTTGATATATTAATTCGGTTTGTTTCGCTCTAATGTCTATGAATACTTTTTGCTTTATTAGAGTATTATCATATCACAAATATCGTGTATAATGTATCATATATGATGTTACATGTGTAATTTAATCACGTACAACGTATTATATATCATGTATCATGTAAGACTTTGATGTACCTATCTCTTTACTCTTTTTCATGAAGCGGTATTTTAAATGGCAGAGGCTTGGCGGCACAACATTAGTTACGTTATTTTACATTGGAAATTTCTTGAACAATGTAAATATTTTTTGACAAGGTTTGTTTATCTGTTCATCTTTTGTCTCTGCCAAAATCAAGTTTATGTTTAATGAAAGTTTTAAACAAAAAATTCACAAACCAAATTTTATTTAAAGTTTTGAAAAAAAAGATTTCTTCAAAGGTTCAGAAAGCATTTGCATTTTCACGAATCGCATTAAAGAGTCTCAAAAATTTTTTAGACAAAATAAATAAGCAATTTCTTTAATAACAATTTTATTTCTATTTTAGTTTAATAATTTGTTAGTATTAAAATATGATGAATGAAATGAATCTTGCCAAAAAAATTTCAAATAATTTGTTGTTGTTAATTAAAGTTATTGAACTAATTAAATTATGAATAAGAAATTTTTTTTAAATAGAATTAATACATTTGCTATTAATCATCATGTTTTGAGAACGCTTTTTCATTTACAAATTTCTCTTCATCTTATTTTTTCTTTCAACATATGTTTCGATTCTTTTTTATACTACAAAAACCACTGTTGTTCGTTAACACTGGTCAGTTTATTGAATGATGAGAAATCACTCGGAATCAGTTACCACTAATGAACAGTTACAGATTATGTTATGTTTCTGCTGGTGGTGGCGGTCTATGATCATTTTAGGTCGATTAATATTTGTTGTCAGTTAACAGCGGTGATGAGATATCTCAACTCAGTTGAGTTAGCAAACAATAGAAAACAAGATTTGCAGTAATTGCAAATTAATAGATCTTTGTTATTTTAAGGTTTAATAAGAAGACTAGTATTTATAGTTATTTTGGTCAAATAATTTTTCATGTCATAATGTATGCAATATAATTTTAATGAGATATAAATATATTTATAATGGAAATATAAAAATAGATTTTCAATAGATTTAGTAAATTTAGGTTGATTTTTACTTTTGATTTGATAAAAACTTTAAAAAAAATTTATTTGCGACAGCGTCTAACAGATTAACAGTAAACACATCTCCTGTGTCAAAACTATTGATTTTGTTGTAAGCCTGTAGTTCAGTAATATAAAACAATTTATTTTTGAAAAACTTAAAAATAGTTCAACTTTCAGGGCTGGAACGACATGATGCTGAGATGGAGACCAGAAGATTATGGAGGTTTAACAAAGATCAGGGTTCCTATTAATAGAATATGGAAGCCGGATATTGTGCTCTACAACTAGTAAGATTCGATAATTGCTTCGTGTTTTATATTAAGGTATTCGTTGTTTAAAACTGTAATCTAAAATTATAAAGCCACTGAAAGAATTAGGTTTTTAGCGATCCGGCTTAAATTCTGACAAATTTTGGTGAATTTTTAAGAGGCAAATTTCTGAGTGACCAGCATCCAGGCTAAACATTTTATGGTCAACAAAGCAAAAAACTATCGTGAATACATAAGTTATCTGCGATATTATTACATAAGTTATCTGCGATATTATTTCATAAGTTATCTGCGATATTATTACATAAGTTATCTGCGATATTATTACATAAGTTATCTGCGATATTATTACATAAGTTATCTGCGATATTTTAAACGTTTTTTTTCAAGTTACAATTGAAAGGGTTGTGACAAGATAGTTTTATTACAAGAACATTTATTTGAAATTTTTTAGTTGCTTGCTCGTTATAAATTAAAATTAAATCCGTAAGTTTTTGCAAATTTTCAAAGGGGGAACTGAGATATTTCGCGCTAAAACAAACAATTTTTATGTCTTAAATGCACTCTGGATTTTTCAACTCTCGATTTTTGTAAATGTCACGTGTTATTTTCGTACTTTGTTATTTTTGCCCATATATTTACTCTCGTGTTTTATTCAGGTTGCGTTATGTTAAAGTATAAAAGTTATTTAACCCCATCATCAGCGGTGCAAATATTCTTTTGGATATTTATATTTATTTAGTTTAAAATTTGTTGTTTATTTGGCATTCAGTGCCGACGAACGATTAAAAGAACAGCGTGATGCGATGGCAGTTGTTCAACACAACGGCGAAGTTCTCTGGCTTCCAGCAGCCATATTTAAATCCACATGCTCTATCGACATCATATATTTCCCTTTCGACATTCAAATGTGCCATCTCAAATTTGGATCGTGGACTTACGACGGACACAAATTGGATTTAAATCTGCCTCAAGATGCTAACGGACTTGTATGTTTTTTAACTGGTTAAATAATTAAATTTCAAAAAATAATTAAAACAAAGTTGCAATATTTTGAGAAGAAATCAAAAGCGCATTTTTACTAAAATATTTTATGTGTTAACTTTTTATTAGATTTGAATTTCGTAGATAGATACTGCTTACAATGCTTGCTAATGTAGAGCACCGCACTTTACCAACTTTAATAACTATAAAGAATATAAATAGATACAGAGTATCAAAACACTCGTCTTTATTTTATAGATCGACCTGACTGACTACATGGTAAGTAACGAATGGATCTTGCTGAGTTACCCAGGTCGAAAGAATTCAAAAATGTACACCTGCTGTGAAGAACCGTTTATCGATTTGACTTTCTCCATCACAATCAAGAGAATTCCATTTTCTTATATTTTTACCCTCATCATTCCTTGTGTGCTGCTCTCGGTTCTTACACTTGTGTCTTTTTGGCTTCCTCCTGAAACCCCAGCTAAAATTCTTCTAGGTGAGTAGCTACAATAGAAAGAAAATATTTTTAAATAAAATTCTAAACAGATGTAAATAGTTTCTGAAAGTTTAAGATTAGATTAATACCGATGGCAGCATTTGTGACTGCAACAAATCTGGATCACACAAACAAGAAGTGATTGCCCAACAGACGATCGCTGAGTAAGATAGATCTGAGGCGAGATATCGAGAGGCATTAACGATGCAAAATGGTTTGTAAGCCAAATAAATCTTAAAGGAATTGCTGTAAGAAAAAAAACCAATGCATCATTATTGAATTGATGACCTTGAACTGAAAGCGGGCTTCATTGCATGGTGCATGGCTCACAAACATTTAAGTATTCTATGTAATTTAGTTTCATTCAATAACATGTGTTTGGTAATGGTGGAGAATAGCGTTATATATTATTTCCGGTGTTTTTAATAATATTTTTATTATAAAATTAATATTATTAAAAAGATAAATAAATTAACAATAGACTGATCCAATTATTTTTTTAACGATTATTAAAAAATAAGTTAATAATATTTTTATTATAAAATTGATATTATTAAATAGATAAATAAATTACCAATAGACTGATCATTATTTTTTTAAACGATGATTAATAAATAAGTTAAATACAGAAAACCATCAGGTAGTAGCAAAAAAAAAAATCTCATAAGCAAAAAACTAACTAAAGGTGAAGTGAAGTAAAAGAAAATGTAAAAGAAATTATTTGTGCGAGTTTTTATAAAATATTTGTAAAGAAATTAATTACTTATTTAAGTGAATTTCCGTTCCGTAGTCCCAATCCAGGTGGCAACATCTTTGCGGAAACTCTGTGTATCTTTAATTGAAAGCTATCCACGTACAGCTAGCCTGAACCGACTCAGCCAATCAGAGAGAGGCGCGCCCAGTTTCTGTATTAATAATTTTTGTTGTTATTCTCTTGCGCATTTCATTAATTTTTCGAGAGATTTTTTTCAAAAATTAATAAACTGTTTGGACCATTAAATTGGAATTATTATTGTGATTAAAACATATAACTATTATAATGAAAATATAATTAAAAACACCGGAAATTATTCATAACGCTATTCTCCACCTTTACCGTGTGTTCAGTGTTATTTAGTTTCTCAAGTGCAGAATCATACCGTGTTAAATGTTTCAATTGAATTCAGGAATGAACCTTTTTTTGGCATTTTTTCTGCTCTTGAAACTTCTTTCAGCATCTACCCCGGCTTCATCATCCATTCCTCTTATTGGTATTTCAATTTTTCAAACATTTTTATTGCCATTAAATAATATTTGATTTTCGTAATTTTGAAAAGCTTCTGAAAATATTTGTATTCTGCTTAGGTGCTTACTTTTGTCTCAACATGGTTCTCATTACGTTGTCATCTTTCATTTCTGTCACCGTCATCAACTTGTACAGAAGAGATGACAAAAGAAACAAAGTGCCCAAGTGGCTGAGAAAAGTTCGAATTTTAATTTGTTTTTTTGCGTGTGAAGTTGAATACATCTGTATGTAAGACAGATAAAATTCAAACCAAATCTTAAAACCCGCTTTATAAAATGTTTTAAAACACACTAAATAAATTGAAAACAAAACAGCGTGGGGCGCATTCGTGCGTCCGGCGGAATGCAAAAAACCGCCTCAGCATTCTTTTATGGTCATAAATATTTTTTTATTTTTCAAAGCATTTTATGAACGCGTGTTTGTATTTTTTTTAAATTTATTTGATAAATATAAATATATATATATATATATATATATATATATATATATATATATATATATATATATATATATATATATATATATATATATATATATATATATATATATATATATATATATATATATATATATATATATATATATATATATATATATATATATATATATATATATATATATAACATTATTTATAAATTTTATAAGCGTTTTGTGTGAAACCCATTAGTATCTATAGCAAAATAGTTTAATAAATAACTATATAATTAAATAGATGAAAAAATATTCAAATAATTTAAATTAATTCAATATATGTTCGTCGTCATGTTAAAACATTTGTCCTTAGGACGGACAAATCACTATAAAGTAAGAAATATTATCAGTATGGTATAATAAGTCTATCTCTATTTGTTTTTTAAAATCACTTTTCAAATTTATCTTTAAGAATTACAAGATTCTCTATTCCATCTATTTTGAATTCAGAAAACTTAAAAAAATTAAATGTTCTTATTGTTTGACACTTTCTGGCGCTTACCTACAAGTTATTAGTAGTTACTTCCTGCCATTTGTCTGATCCACCCAAACTTTTATTGAAATAAGTTAATTTAATTGCATTTGATTGCAAGTTTTTCACTAAAACATAATTAAGACCTTAATATGCACATTTCTACATAGACGATACTGAACACCTAAAGAAATTGATTTTCTGTTTACAGTCAAACAAAAACAGTTTGATTTATTCCGGTAAATTTCATAATATATCCTTTTCTATATCACATGAAATAAAACTGTTTTCTTTAATAACTATTAGATACATTTTAATGAAGAGTATTATAAATAATTATAATTATTTGTGTTTTGCGTCAACGAAAAATAACTAAAAAACTGCGGTTTATTATAGACATCATAATTAAATAGAAAAATATATTCTAAAAAGGTTAATATTGCAAAAAAATATTATCTTTTTAAAATGCTTTTTCTTAATTCAAAAGAGCTTGCTCTCCAATAAATTCGCTAAATAAAAATGTTTTAAAAAACTCTGAAAAACAATAAAAAAATTCCAACATGCATACCTAATTGGTCGCTGCTTTGCCCGGCGGTTCGACGTGATTGCAATCGGTAAAATTGCTACTAACCCTAACCCTAACCCTAATCCTATCCCTAGCTTTAACCCTAACCCTAACCCGAACCTTAACCCTACCCCTAACCCTATCCCTACCCCTAAACCCTATCCTAGGTAGTAGCATAAAAATTTCAAAATATTTTTTTTTTAATTTCATTAATATTTTAATAAAAAGGTACAAATTCTGAGTTTGAATATACCATATAGTGTAAAAAAATCAAATTAATAAAGATATAGCGAATCAGAGATCGCGTACCGCCGTGGCAATAGTATTAACGTACCTAATTACTTAATTATTAAACAAAGACTATACGCAAAATTTACCACCAAACGCAAACATAACTTAGAAAAAGCATATATAACTAGAAAAAAAAATATTATATGAAAAAGAGTTTAAAATGTCTTATATAAGACAACACTACTAAATGACCACGAACAACCCCTTTTTCAGTTTTAATAAAACACACTTTGAAAAGGCATCAATGTTAGTGACAAACATTAAAAAAACTAACATTTAAAAACTAACAAATAAAACCTATGGTCAAATAAAAGAACAGCAAACTTTAGGGTTAACAGAATTGAAACCAATAAGTGAAAAAAACTCTAACAAAAACCTTTGAATAACACCTCAAACTAGCAATAATTTAAACAAAAGTATAACAAACTTATAAACAAGTAAAGGAAAAACGAGTTTTTCATTACAAAATTTGATTTCAAATACACTCGATTTAGAAATACGAAAAATCTTCAAATTAAGCTTGTTTGTTTTTTTAATTGAATCATGTATTGTCATCCAATATAAAGCAATGTTTGAAAGTTTTAGTTTTCTAGCTAGCAAAAAGCTGGTTAAATTTTACTTGCAAAATTTGCGTACAGAGAAAGACACAGACACACATACACAAACACACACAAGCAGAGATTGTAACCTAAATAAAAATTTGTAAAAAACAACCATTTAGTTGCAAAAAAATTAAAACATAACAAGTAAAGGAAAAAGAGTTTTCAACCCAAACTTTGATTTCAAATATACTTGATTTAGAAATACGAAAGATGTTCAAATTAAGTTTTTATTTTTTTATTTTTAATTAAAATATGTATTGTCATCCAATATACCGCTATGCTGAAAGTTTCAGCTTCCTAGCTAGTCAAAAAGCTGGTTAAATTTTACTTGCAAGATTTGCGTACAGAGAAAAACACACACACACAAACAAAGATTGTAACCTAAATAAAAGTTTGTAAAAACATAAGTCGCAGTTGAAAAAAGCCATCAAAAAATTATCCATTGGTGCACAGGTTGACCTGATAATACTAGTAACCTGTTGATCCTTGCAATAGCTGTCAATTGCAACATGTATTAATTAGACGTCAGGCACTAGAGTAGTCCTTAGTCAGCCTAATTCTAGCTTTTTAGGTTGACTTAGTAAGTTTTAGGGGAACAAGAGTAAAGATTTTTGCAATTTTCAATTAATAATTTATAGCTGTGTTAGCACTTTTAAAGTTAAACTAAAACCAGGTGATGAAAATGACACCGGCAGGTAGGGACGCTGCTGATAACTAGATAAGAGTGTTGAAACAGATTGCAATGAACCATGAGACTACGGCCGACAAAAAATGCAAAGCTTCTCAACAAAACTAACATAAACCATCCAAATATGGCAAACGCCAAAGAGCCGAGATCGTCGAAAAGCGGAGCGGGAGAGCAAGCCTCAGAACTTGCCATTCAAAATGCAAGCTTCGACTATGTTTTTTATCAATTTTTTAATTACTAATCGCGTTCCATTGCACAGCCGCGGTGGGTTCAAATTCCAAGGTAGAATAACTGGAGATCCAACTTTAATTTGTAGATGATGCGGTGACATGCCTGGCAAATCCAATGAGTTCAAAAACTCTGTTGGATAATTTATGGCTTCGCTGGCATCGCAAACTGTATCAATCGATTTGTATAACACCAATTTGCCTAGCAACAACTGCTGTATCTTGAAATTTAAATCATTGACATCCACATTTTTTGCTGCAAAATGACTTTTTCTGCCAGCCACTCATGATTCAGCACTGTGGCCATGGATGATTGCTCTTTTATGTTGCACATTGCTTAAGTGCTGAATGAGCTGCTCTGCCTCCATTCAATAAATGCCAGACGATGCAACGACCAAAGCTATGCCATTATTTGATCGTATTTCGGCGAGAATTAGAGAAATGAGAAATGTTTTCCCAGTTCCACCTGGTGCATCCAAAAAAAGAATCCCCCTTTTCCTTCCAAAACTGCCAGTATAATGCGGTCGTAAATGATTCTTTGTTCATCAGTCATTAGTGGAACATAGCGAGTAACAATCGCTGCCATTTTTACAGTATTGTACCGCAGTTCACCTGAAAGGAATCTGCCATGTTTTTGACCTCAAAATGCAAGAAGATGAACATTTTCTAACTCAGACAGTTAAAGATACTCTTTTATAGGAAACAGTATAAATGTAAATCATTGATCAAAGTTTATATATATATATATAAATATATATATATATATATATATATATATATATATATATATATATATATATATATATATATATTTATATATAAATATTTATATATATATTTATATATATATATATATATAATATACTAGCGGACCCAGCGAACTTCGTTTCACCTTAAAGAGTGTATTTTTTAAGCAATAAAGAACAATAATAACAAATATCCTATATATAAGTTTAAAAAAAAACAAAAACAAAAAACGTTCACTTTAATAGTTTATTAGAAAAACATTGGTTGATCTCGGGTCGATTCTCTTTAATCCAGCACTTTATGATACACTATGTTTTTTGTTTTATTATCGGGCGAAAAAACAAATAAATCTGATGGTCTGCCGACATGTGAACACGCCACATACAATTGACCATGAGAAAAACATGCATTATCCAAGTTGGGTACACTATACCTTTGATAGTTCGTAGTGATCCAAAAGATGTTGGGCCACAAACATTGACCAACAACAACCTCAAATAGACGCATTCAACGTTTTTTTGGGTGAACTGTATAAATACGACCAAGAGCATCAGTAGAATACACACCCGGATGTCCAGGAACCGCACTGCCTTGCTTCCGACGTCGAAATTTCTTTGATGAAGCGTTCCAAGTGTAATAACGTGGCATCTCCGAGTAAAGCAACGTTTGTGCAAATAGATCGCTTTGGCAAATCGCACAAAAACTCGTTAATGTTGTTACTGGAGGTGTTTCAGCACGTTGAATAATATTCGACGCGTTAAATAAACTCGTTGACCATTCTCCAGATGCACAGCCAAATGGACAACAGTGGGATGACGTTCGTGAATAGAGAATGAGAATATACGCCAAATTGCCTCATTGCAGTTCACATATCTACCAATTTGATAGCGTCTAATCTCGGCGTTATCTGAGCTTTGAATGCCAAAAACTGCCATATCGCTGTCTTTCGTTACATATTTGCAGATGTACTTAATTGACCTTACAGCACGTTGAACAATACTCAACATTGCAATGTGTCTTGAATGTTTTGGAAAGAAGTGGCGAATATGGAACAATCCAACTGTTGTCAACCACGAAATCGTTTCCTTTCACTTTCTTTGTGACAGTTCGACCGTTATCATCGGTTGATCGACGTCGATATAATGGATAGCCATCAGTGCCAGTGATGGCCTCTGTCGTAAATTTTCGTGGATAACGTTTGGAACACTTGCCGTCGACCATGCACGGTGATTGGGGGTTGATGGCGCCACACGGTCCATGAATCATATTCATAACTACAACATCATGTAGGTCTGGATCGATTTCGGGATCAGCAATCTCGGCATTTATGATATCATCTATTTGGTCAGGTCTAATTTTTTCAACTAACCAAATGAGAATGTGTGCATGAGGCAAGCCTCGTTTTTGCCATTCGATTGAATACATCTAGCATCGAGTATCACCAAAAACGTGTTGCTTTACAATGTAGTTCATCAGCGACCGAATTTTTTGTTTGAAGACATGTGCGGTGATGTCGTGCCGATCACTTGATGTTTGTCCGGGAAGCAGCATTTGAACAATTTCAATCCACTTTGGATTGAAGGTAATGAATAGATCTGGCCGACCGTAATGACGAACATATGTCATTGCATCTTGCGCATATTCATGCATATGACACGGACTACCTATGTAAGTAGCTGGTAGAATAGTTAATCGACCAATGTTAGCTGCATCTCCTTCCGTATGATTCCTTCGCGTAAATGGATATACTCCTCTGAACGCAGTTTTGCTTGATTCAGTCGAATGAAAGTTAGGCGTTCCGTTTCAATTTTGACATACATGTCGACGCAATATTGCTGAAACAACTGACGAAATCGAAGCAAATGGTTGTCAGTGTTTTGACGGATCCTCAAACGATATGCATAAAACTTCATCGAGCTAACTTTCTTGCTAGTTTCGTCACCAGAAATAAAAATATTAAAATTAGTATTCCGAAGTTTGAGCCCATTTATAATCAACTGAGTGATTGAAAATTAAAAAAAAACAAATAAGAATTATATCATGTTGAAATATAAATTGATATTGATACTCACTATTCAATGGATTTATCATCTTGATATTGAAGTGATATCCATCCTCTCCTTGCCAAAACATCAGTGGATATTGCAAAGTGTCATAAGAACGGGGCGTTTAACATATTTGTTGTATTTGCCCAGTATCACGACGTGCAAGCGCAATATCACGTCTTTCCAAGTTTTCACCAGCGATCAGTATTGCTACTTCATCTATTGTTGGAGCGTTAAATGTGCGTTCGTGTGTTCCAGTTGGTCTTTTATCTGCTCTGATCACGACTTTGTAGTCATCATTTGGCATGCGCTCTAACGCAGTCATGAACAGCCTGACCAATGCATGATTTTCATGAAGTAGATACTGAAGATCATGAAGAGTTGCTTTTTACACTGCTTTGTTGGTCTCTTGACGCCGATCAAGTTGTTCCTCCATATTGCCCATGAAGTATATTTGTAAAAATTTATGACGTGCATCTTCAAGAGGTAACAATGATCCAATTCGATGGTGAAAACTTCAATGCGGCACAATGTTCGCAAACAGTGTCCATTGGACCAATGCACACGAAAGGATGAGAGCCGTAATCAATTGTGCAATAGTAGAGAAATGCTGCTCGATTCAAATTTGCAATTGTGTGTCGAAAATTAACTGTTTGTTGATCACTGACATAAGCAGTTTCGGGAAGTAAATCTCTTTGCTCTTGTCTTCGAGAAGCACGAAGCCGGGTCATACTAACGCGGCGCCTTCCTCGCGCTAATTCCAGTTCTTCCGCGGTGGATTAGTTAACATTGTTCCGATGTCTAATTGCCTGACGGCTATTTTGGGAAAGATTAGATCTTCTGGGTCGCGGCATTGTTATTAATAATGTTTTTGTTAAAAGTAATAAAACTTTAAAACTCACAAATTAATTCCAACGAACGAAAATATAATATTGACAGAACAGCATTGACCCTTTGTTAATGCTAAATGGAAAACGGAAAATGCGAAACTAAAAATTATATATATATATATGCTAAAATTATCTTTTATATTTTTATGGCCCATAAACAATTATTTTATTTTATATTTTAATTGAAAAAGATATTTACTTAATTTTTTCTGTGAGATTTGCAATTGTATAACATGCGCTCTACCCCTTTTGCGCATAAATGTCATGTCGCGTTAAATTAAACATCTGTATATCTCGATAACCCAAACTCCAATTTGAAAATTTATTTTTTCCGTAAGACCAAATAGAGGGTGCTCTACAACTTTGCCATATGAAGTTTTTTTCTAGGACGCACTGTTAAGGCTGTATAGCTACCGGGGTACATACTACGGTCCCCGTGGGCCACTCCATGGTTCAATGTCAATTGTTTTAGTTATTCTGTTAATAGGAGCTCAGAGAAATCCAATAAATCAAAAATCTCTAAAATCGGTTCAGCCGTTCTTGAGTTATAAGTGTCGTAACACAAACCCGACTTCCTTTTATATATATAGATATATATATATATATATATATATATATATAGTTTGATCAATGATTTATATATATATAAATATACATATAAATATATAAATAAATAAATAAATATATATATATATATATATATATATATATATATATATATATATATATATATATATATATATATATATATATATATATATATATATATAAACATATAAACATATATATATATACATACATACATACACAATACACATACACACACACAATGTCACAAGAGCACATGCAGGCGCGTATCGACTTCAAGCTATCTCTCACTGCGTACCGATGCCTCCATGGTTCTGCGCCGTCATACCTCTCCGGTCTGTGCATTCCGGTGACTCAGTTTCCTGGCCGATCTCACCTTCGCTCGGCTTCTTCCGGTCAGCTTCTTGTTCCTTCCTGCGGAACCAGGACGATTGGACCGAGGGCTTTTGCAGTTTCTTGTCCAACTACCTGGAACAATCTACCGATTGAACTTACCGATCCGGCGTGTGTCGATGGCGTTTATGTTTTTAGTAAACGACTTAAATCTCATTTTTTTCTTCGTATGACGAACGGATATTGACCCTTTTTGTTTCTGATGTGTGATTCTGTTCGTTCGTTTATTTTGGCACTGCCGCCTCGTGCTCTGAGAAATTTTTCTTTTTAGAGAGCACGTTAAATAAATAAAATAAATAATAATACATATACATAAACGTACGAAAAAGCAAGCGGGAACGGAAAACCAACTGAGAGGGAAAAAGCGACCGGGAAAGAGAAAGCGACCGGGAACGGGAAAGCAAGCGAAAGCGGGAAAGCGACTGAGATCAAAAGAGCGATGATCACTGACACCGTTATGCACGTTACAGCAACACAGAAACACAGCCAGAAATTATCAAGTTTTTAATCACAATACCTTGATTGTTTGCATGTTTTTTGAGTTTTCAAGATTTATTGTTCAAGCCAATAAAATAAAGATAGCCTAAACTTGTCCCCAATTTGCGTAGCTTTGCGTTTGTTTTCGGTCACTTTCACAAGCCTCTTCTCTGATCATTCATTTAAACGTTTCAAATCGTTTTGAAGTTTCCCTTATTTTGATGTTTTGACATTTTGTTCACATTTTCGTATCTTTTGAAAACCCTCGGATTCGAAGCGGTCATTCAGTTTGGAATTGTTTCACGTAAATGAAAAAAGCACCAAATTCTAGAGAACTTCACTTAATACTTCCGACCAGTGACTGGCAAATCTGCTAACCTCAGTTTTTTCAGGCTAAAACGTGACTTGATGTAATATTTGTAGCATAGAGAGCAACCTATAAGACAGAATTCTGTAAAAATATTCCTTGTAATAAAATTAAATGTAATGATCAAGAACGTTTATCTAATATAGATAGCTAAGTCTCCAATATTTCGGAGATTTTGTTTACGCACAAAGTATTTGACATTTGTATATTCCTTGTTATAAAACTAGTTTTTGCATTTTTGACCCAGTTACTCTTCATACCACAGATGCGAGTAAGATTACAGATTTTAGTGTGGTGAGTCTGTAGTTACCTGTTTCTATTCTTTTCTACTGAATTAAAATTACAAAAGCACGGGCCTGCTTTCAATGCTATGCAGCATTTTCTCAGAAGATATATCGTCATTTGGAAAGTCATATTCATATTTCAAGGTATGGAAAAAAGTCAGACAAATGAAAACATTTGGTTAACCCTGTGAAGCAGCTGTCAATGACGGGAAATGGGGGTTTCCACTAGTTCCTCCTTGTTATACGGCAGTACTGAAGATTGCATTTTCGTAATGACTTTCTGCTGCCAGTCGTTCCATCAATCAGGTATGAAGTGAGTCACGTGGTGTTTCACGTGGTTTCTTCTTAAGGTTATCTTTAAGCTGGTCGATTAATGTAGCTCTATGGCTCTGCTTATAACGGAGGACAAATCTATTATTAGCAGCATTTTTTTCTGTATTCTCCTCCTCTGTTGCAACTTTCATAATACGACTATGCGTTTTTTCTTTTCTTGATGTTTTCTAGGTTTTTTATTACACGACCATGCATTATTTCTTCTCTTGAATTTTTTTTTGTTTTTGTGATCCAGGAACAACGTTTTTGTTGTGAATATTGCTATCACAATCACACTATTATAAATTTAGATATCTGAGTTTTCGCAAATGCACCTTAACTTTGGCTGTGGATTTTAAACACCAAATTCACACACGCAAATACGCAAATCTAAAAAAAATAATTATTATTTTGTTGGTTGAGTCTGTTGAAGAATAGATGTATCCTGGTGTTTAATTTCAAAATTATTTTAAATAATTTTGTTTGATGTTATGGAAAATACTTGTTCAATACTAAAAGGACGAATGGTAGATAAACTCAAATATCAGATTCATCTTCGCGATGTTCCTTCAAGTTAAACAAAGTTGCTGAAGTAGGTACGCTACTGAGTTACCATCGGTCGGTTTGTATCTCCTAATTTATGACTCCGAAATGTTCAGATATTTTTCTTTCTTTCTCTTTATTCGTTTTTTGGTGATTTATTATTGTCAGTGATTTAACGTCTGTCACTACCTTGAATTATTAATGCATAAAATATATGCCCAATCTCGATTGCATGTTTTACCAAAAAATAACTTTAACAAAATAAACAAACAGCTTATTAGATAGAAATAATTTTATTTTAATTATTGAAATTAAAGTTTTATTACCAAATTAGAGAAAATTTCTAGTTTCTACGTTGTCTTGTGATTGATCTTTCAAGCCATGAGCTCGACCAATGATCAAAGAAATGAGACAAACTGAAACAGCAAATCCATTCTCGTTATTTCACTTTTGTTCTGCTAAACTTAAGCCGCTGAAGTCGACTATTTTATCTGCAACGAGGAACAAATTCATACCGATGCACCTGCTATGCAATATTTATGCATGCGATACATACTCGCCTGTGACATAAAAGCTTAATGAAGGTGGACATTAAGGACATTCTCAGCCTTTACAATTTTGCGAATCAGCCACTCCATAACGCCAACGCCCAACCTTTGGATTAGCTACACTTTGTCAAGTCAATTAATTAGCTCTCTCTCTCTTTCTCTCTCTCTCTCTCTCTCTTTCTCTCTCTCTCTCTCTCTTGTCTCTCTCTCTGTCTCTCTCTTTCTTTCTTTCTCTCTCTCTCTCTCTCTCTCTCTTTTTCTGTCTCTCTCTCTCTCTCTCTCTCTCTCTCTCTCTCTCTCTCTCTCTCTCTCTCTCTCCCTCGTTCGCTAACAAATACAGAATCCTGTTCTGGTCAAAATATAAATCACTCTTGTTTGGCTCAAACGGCAATTTATCGATCAATGATGAAGCGGTATTAGTAAATTTAAAGCTTTTTTCAAGAGATTTTCTATAGCTCTTTCACACTATATATACAAAGGTTTTTTTTTTCAATTCGAAACGCAGGTGGTCATTGATGGGCTTTCCCGTGTCCTTTGCATGGAGCAGCGCAAGAACATTGTCAAGAAAACAAGAAGAAACCACGTGACCCATCACGTGACTCACGTGATTGACGGAACGACTGACGGCAGAAAAAGTCACCATGAGAAAACAATCAAGTCTCCAGTGCTGCCATATAACAAGTGGGAGCCCCCATCTCCTGTCAGTGGCAGCGCTCAACAGGGTCAACCAATTGTTTTCATTTATTTTACTTTCTTTTCCATACCATGAGATATGACTTTCCAATTGACAATATATTTTCTGAGAAATAATTGCAATCCATTGAAAGCAGGCGTGTGCTTTCATAAGTTTTATTTAATATGCCTGGAAAAGTGCATATAAGTTATTTTGTTCATAAACGTGAAAGTCCTGTACAATATTGCCGATCCGCGACATCTGTTGCCAAAGTAGAATTCATTATCTCGGCAATTCCAATAAAAATGATGGACGATTCAATCATTATTGAAACTTTCCAGATCTCCAATTTATAATTGAAATCAAGTCAGATGTACTCGTATAAGATAAAAATGAACGGGAACTAAATTATGAACATAACTATGTCATCCAATTATTTTTTGTGCATATACAAACATCTTTGTCAGTTAAAATGTGTCACTTACTTTTTTTTTGCTCGGCTAACATTTTGACAGCCGCAGGACGTCTGGACAGTCCCATAGTGAACCATCCCCTTCCTTCCCTCTGCATCATGACGACATCAGCCACCGACGAACACAGCCACCCACAACCGATCCCCATTCATCCACCACCCACCGTCAGCAACTGTCAGAGCAGCGTCGAAGCAGAAGTGAAAGAAGTTAAAAAAGTATTGAGGAATTTTATGAACAGGCTCCAGGTGAGAGACACGAAAGAGAAAAACGCCATGGAATGGCGCCTCGTTGCACTAGCGATTGACCGCGTCTTCTTCATTCTCTACATCATCACCATAATTGTTTCAACGGTTACCATTTATATTATGTGCTTCATGTACTACGAAAGCAGTGAGCACATCCAATAAGAGCATTTTTGCAGCTTTTACAGACTTGATCGACCAACGCAGAAGAACGCTTGTCTTAAAACATCGATTTTTTATAACAAAAAAAAAACATTGAAACGACATTTTTTAACTCGAAGACTTTATTCGTTTAACGTTAGCTTTAGAAATTTTGTTCAATTTTTATTGCTAGAACCTGATTAAGTATTTTGGACAGATTGCGTAGATGTTGAACTAAAAATTATCGATTATATTATGGTATCATTAGAAACTATAAGATAACTACACCAGTCAATTTTTTTTTTGCTTCTATATATAATGTTTAATGGAGCGGTTGTATACTTTAAGTTAATTTCCCACCTGATGAGTTAATGAATAAGACATGCCAGCAAGAGATTATAGTTTAAAATTTGTATATATGTACTTGAAATCGAAGTCATGGTACCATCAATTTGCAACACAAAAAAATTCGTAACATTGAAATCTGGTTCATTGACATATCCCGATAGCCAGCGATTTTCCAGTTCGAGTTAACGTGTTCTTTACTGAGTTAAGGAATTCCCCCAAGACGTGTTCGTCACACCCCGGTTGAGGGCCGTATTTAGGGGGGGTTACGGGCTCAAACCCCCGAAATCATGAAACAAAATATAAAATCGGTGTAAAATAAGAACAAATGTGTTAGGATTATATAAAATACCCTTGAAAAATTGCAATGTTAATGTGATTTTAAAACATAATTTTATGTTTATGGTCTCATTCACAAAGCAACCATTTGTTTAAGATCCGTTCCACCTTTAAAGTTTAGTTCCGCTTCAACATTTTTTGTTTTTCTATCGGTTTTTCCGAATTAAAATCTTTTGATAATTTATTACCAAAGTAGTTTGATGAAATTCTTCAATAATAATAATAATAATATTAATAATAATAATAAAAATCAGGGGCGCAACTAGGGGCAGGGGGAGAATCCCCCCTCCAGGCCAAATCGGAGGGCCCTGACATTTTTCCAAATATGATGAGTTTTTCTTTGAGTAGGGGAGTGGAGACTGAAGATAGTCAAAAAAAATTCGCCTGCGGCGGGTTTCCCTTTTTCAAACTTTAGCCCTCCAGCCTTTTTTCTGGTTGCGCCCCTGATAACAATACCGATAAATTTGAACATCCCGAAAACAATTTCTAAATACGGCCCTGTTGAGGGCCCCCAAAATTCAGGTGACTTTATATGTAATGAGGTCGTAGGCGTATGGGCCGGATGTAGGGAGTGGTAGCCCCTCCCGCTAATTCGGAGAGAAAAACCTTGAAGTTGTGACAAAACGGGTCGGAAATTCGGGCAAGATAGAAATTTTAGATAAAAATAGGTACGAAATTTTGATCAAAAATTTTAAAAATTCTTTGATATTAACTGCGGACCTACGGACCTTTTCCCGGTCATCAGCTTTTAAGAAAAAAATTGAAATCTTTCAGAAAAATTTAGAAAAAAACTTCAATATTATCTACCACCAGGAGTCATTTCAGCAAAAGCAAGGGGGAGCAAAATGTTTCAGAAGCCCACATATTAAACAATTTTGCACTATTTTTTTCAAGGATACCTGATGACCGCTTCCCTGTCCCTCCAAATGAAGCCCTTGTCCCTCCAAATGACGCTCCTGTGTATGACACACCCTCACTTCTTCCGACTATCGATCAGTTTTATTTAAACTCGACTATTTTGGGAAAAATGCGGTACTACAGTCAAACATTAGCTATGCAACCTATCCGAAAAGGGCACCACTAATGATTTCGGAGGGCCACTCACACCCTGACCCCGTCACTGCATTCCCCTTGAGTTAAAAAGTTACAGAGTAAAAGCATTACTATATTATATTTAGTTCAGGAGCGTCTACTCTGCACAATACATTGAACAACAGCCGCCATTTTCAACTTTATATTACATTGTATACAAGACTAGCGGGATGCCGGCGTTTTATCTCTTGCTCCCGTTTCCTTCCCCGCTTGCTCTCCCGCTCCCGGCTGCTTTCCCGCACCCGCTTGCTTTCTCGTTCTCGGTCGCTTTCCCTTTTTTGCTTGCTTTTTCGTTACCGTCCCCGCTCACGCTTGCTTTCCCATTCCCGCTCATTTTGTGGACGATCTCAATTTTTATCTACAAAAACCTTTCCCTATTGACTCTCGAAGTTGTGTGAAAATTTCATTATGATCGGATCAATGGTGTAGCAATGCATCAAAGAAATACAGACATAATCTCATTTTATATATATATAGATAGAAAAAGAAAATATATTTACAAAAGAAGAAAAAATTTGCATCGAAGCTAAACGTTGAATTCTGTTATATCATTAGGCAGAGAAATATCTGTAAAAATAAAAGATTTGCTATCATTGTGTGTTAGATATAAAAAAATTCATAGTTCTAACTAAAGGTGCACCAAAAATAAAATGGCCGATTATCGCAAAGCCACAACGATAATCGGCTTCTCAAGCACATTTTTTTTACAAAAAAAGTCTTGATTAAACTCGATCCCAACCAAAACTAAACACGTCTATATTATGTCACTCAGTTCATATTGGCTTATTCCTAGTTGCTCCTTGTGTGCTTTTCCACGGAGTAAACCTCGCTATTATTTCTAATAAGTGCCTAGGTGGTCTAGTTTATATTAGAATCAAATTAGTATATGCAGACATGGAACGATTGCGACACCAACGATTTAAACGCGACTTACACCCACTCCATGTTTGGTATAGTTTCTTCTACGTCTCTCGATGATTATGGGTGGGAGCTTGAACACATTGACAGTTAATAACAGAAAAGCAGTTTGAGATACAGTGACAATGGTGCGAAAAAGTTGGCTTCTGTTGTAAGTCCACAACCAACTTTTTAGTGGCGCTGGACTTATATATTCCAGCAGCCACTCGTCTGAATGCAAAAAAGGCAGAGAATCTTATATTTCTATGCAATTATTTATTGGTTTAATTAAAAACGTGTAAAACAAATTGCTTTATCAATGCGCAAAAACTGAATGCATATTTTCTGCATTTTACAAAAATAAAAAAACACTAATCGGCCGATACAGATTGTGAAACGGCCGATACCGATAACAATCCGATAATCGGTGCACCTCTAGTTCTAACACAAGCATATGATACAAAAGCCAACTTCACCCAAAATAAAAAATGAACCAATCTTACTGTAAAAATAAAAGATAAGCAAAATGCTTTAAAAAACATGAATAAACAACTCAATTAAGGCCCACTGTAAAATTCAATGTTAATAAAAAAAATACTTCTTACACATTTATTCTTTACTGATGTTTAGTTTTTGATAATTGGACCTGAGAAAGAAGATTACGATGATACAAACTAAGCAAACGAGTAACACCACAGCCGCGGCAATTACCACAATTATACTGATTTTGAAATTGTTTTCACTACAATCCACTGAAGCTGATGTCTCTGGAAATAAAAATTTGTTAAATTTAGAACATGCATTACAAAGTTTGACAATGTCTAAAGTGAAGACCATGAATCAACAGATATGTAGTTCTTGGTACTCGTACTCGAGTACATTTTTAAAGTACTCGTACTCGTAGTCTTGGTACTTGTACTCATACTCTTTATGCCATTCAGTACTGAATAGTAGAGATATAGTACTTGAAACTCGTACTCATACTCGATACCTGGTACTCGTACTTGTACCATAAGTACTCACAATATCTCTGCAAATCACTTTTTTACGAAAATTTATATAGCGCCTTGTGCAGCAGATGCCGCTTAAAGGTCGCTTTACAATATTGTCAACTTGCAGATAAGACTAACGGCCTATGCAGTGTAAACACGGCGCCACTGGCAGCCCCGCATACTACTCGCTAGCTCCACAAGCGTACAAAGGACTTATCTAACTTCACCTCACATGTGGGCAGCCATTTTGCAGGCTCCTACCCTCACCCTACCGACGCCGGCGGGATTCGAACCACCGACCTTCATATCTACAGGCCACTATGTCAATAGCAACCACTAAATTAATCTGAAATAACTTGAAGTAAATAATTTGTCTCAATTTGTATCATTATAAAAAGAACTTGCCAGTTACAGAGAAGTATAGAGTAGAATTAACAGATCCAGCATCTGAACACATGTAATACCCTTCATCATTTCTGTTTACTTTTTTTATTTTCAAATTCATTCCATCAACAAGCACATATTTTGAAGGATCCATTGAAGGACCACTTGCTGAGAAAGAAATTGGCTGAAATTCTTTCATTGATAAGGGTTGCCTCAATAAAAAAAAACAAAGTAAATACAATAACGTGTCATCAAAAATATAATGTATCATCAAAAAATATGATGTATCATCAAAAATATGATGTATCATCAAAAAATATGATGTATCATAAAAAATATGATGTATCATCAAAAAATATGATGTATCATAAAAAATATGATGTATCATCAAAAAATATGATATATCATCAAAAATATGATAAAATCATGTTTATTTGTGGTCGTGTTTTTGCACTACATGCAGCATAATTACTGCAGATCCGGTTAAGAAAACGTTAACAACTAATTGACATTCGGTAACCAAATAATTGCATCACTAAACAAAGATGTGATGCAACAAGATAAATTGCAAATAATAAGGTCGGCATACTTCCACCACGTGACTAAAGTTTTATTACGTGCTTCAACGTTGATATGGCAGTCAATGTCTGCATCAACACCAGCTTTTGAACGTTCATTCCGTAGAGAATCAAAACCTCCATTTTCATCAAATACTAAAATAAAATTACTTTTTATTATACAAACCAAATAAATGTTAGCCGATTAATCTTTATTTTATGATTTGTTTTCAAATTCGATGCAATTAAAACAAAAGACAATTTAATAAATTGGCAACACTATTTGTTTTTACCTGAAACTTCAATGAGTCCTTCAGCAGATCCTTGTCTATTAATTGCATGACATTTGTACGACCCTTTATCAGAAATTCCAAAATTATGAACAAAAAGTCCCATGCTCCAAATATATGTATCAATTTTTTCAACGAGCTGCGAGTACTTTTCAGCATTATTTAGCATGCTATCCTTCTTCACACTGATTTTTTTATCATCGAACTTCCATAACACATCTCCATTTGGATTCCACATGATAATACATTGGAGAAATATGTAATGGCCTGATCTTTGAATGATCCTCACGTATGGTACATGGATGCGTGGTGCCGCTGCAAAAATGATAATAATATCTAGAGAAATTAATATTTGAATAATTTTCTTATAAATATGAAAATCTCAGATGATTATAAGTTTTATTACAAATGAAATAATAATTGAATACTGATTCCAACACAAAGTTTCAAACAGTTGCTACACATAAAAACTTGAAAGCCAGCAGTTACTCCAGAAGAATTTTTCACTTGCCTGACTGCCAAATAAATAAATCATTCACCAAAAGAATAGACAATTCAACCGATGGATATAAAAAATGTATTTTCTAGGTTACTCATTTACTCATAAATTTATACATACATATTAATAGTAGAGTTATATAGGAATGCATGTACAATCTTTGTAAATTTTTGTAATATCCTTTTTTTGTATGATCTTAGACTTTATGTGAGAATTATGTAAAGCAATTTTTATTAAATTCTTAAATGCTACATTTAATCTGAGAAAAACAATCATTAGCTTAGTTGGATGCATGCAGACAGAGACTGAATAAATAAAACATATAAACATTACTTGTTTAAAGATTATGTTCAACAGACCAATGTTACATTCAATGCTTGCCAATTCAACATAAATCTTAAACAAAACAAAAGTAATTAAAAAGAATGCTTCTTAAATAGATGAGTCACATACTTTTTAAATAATGAGGAATGATTTCTGCACTAAGATCATGTCTTTTTCATCTCGAGTGTTTATGTGGAACATAATTGTATTATTTTTTAATACAATTTTAAAAATTTTGAATAAAATAAAAAAAAGTCCAAAAATAACAATGTAACAAAAAACAGAGTTTGGCAGGTAAACAAAATAAAACGAAACGAAAACAACTCATTAAAGATTTCTTGTGGTGATGTGCGCGCGCGCTATCATTTCATTGAAGGCTGTTGCTGTTGTGACGTTCGTAAAATATTGGAACATTTCAAATATGAGAGAGATAAATTATTTGATTGTTTAATCAAATAATTTTAGAATTTCAAAGATTTTCATCTTGAAAAAAATTCTGCTCATATAAAAAAATTTTGAGAGCAGGAGCCGCCAGATATTTTCGGCTCTGGGGCCGGCTCAACTCCGGCTACCACAAAAATTAGCGGCTCCGCGGCTCCACAGCTCCGGCTCGGCTCCGCAAGCCTGGACAAAACATCAAGTGAGCAAGTAATCTGTCGAATCGCCACTCAAAAAAAAATTCTTTAGGCAAAACTACTTGCTACATAAATATATAACTCACCCATAACTTCGACATAATAATGACTACTTGCTGCAGGACTTGCACCATTTTCTGCTTGACATTCATAATGACCAGAGTTCTTCAGTGTCAAATTTGCAATCACAAACGTTTTTGGATCTTCTAGTTCAATGACTAAAAATGCATATTTTCTAATTATATCATTTAAAAAGGTGTTTTACAATTTATTATTTTATTCATTTACTTAATACATTATTTATATTCAATTACTCAACTATTACTCAAGTTCAACTAACCCTCTTCAACATTAGTGCTCTTCTTGTGAATTTTCCAGGACAGCGTTGGTTCAGGAGTTCCTTCACCTTTACATTCCAATTCAAGTTTCTCTCCTTCAAATTTGGAAACATTTAATCTGTCTGGAGTTATCATTCTTGGTGGAACTGAAAAACAAAAAAAAATCTTATCTTACCATTAAAAACATTGTGGTGCCGTGTGCAGCCAAAAGCTGGCTTATTAATTAGTTCTTTATAGAATATGGTTATTCAGATGAAAAATCTTCTGAGCATATTAAATTTGATATATTTTGCGATACAAAAATTATATTTATTTTATAAAAATTCTAAAAACATTTAAATTGTAATTTAATTATTAACAAGCCGACCATAAAAAGACAAGTTTTTTCACAAATCGCCTCATATTTAAGGATTCCAGATTCTTTGTTCAATAGCTCTCTTAGCGGTGCAGTAACTTCAGAAAAACTTGGAACAAACTTAGCAAGGTAGGTTGCCATACCCAATAGTCTCTGAACTCCTTTTGCATCATCTGGAGGTGACATGCTGTCAATTGCCTCGAGTTTCTCAATGTCTGCTTCCAAACCCTTCTCAGTAAGACGATGGCCCATGAACTCAATTGATTTCCTTCGCAATTTCAATTTTTCTTAGTTCAAACGAATGCCTGAAAAACGACATCTGTTGAGTAGAGCAATCATTTTTTTTGTCATGATCAATAGTGGCTTCTAAGATATTCTTTCTAAGACTTGCTCTATTGTTATTGGAGTTTGTGCACAGCAAAGAGTCAATATATTTTCTCGGTTGACTGTGATGAGATGTAGTTGCTGACAAGCCTGATAACCCAATATTGGTTGTTTATGGTTTTCGGTAACGTAGAAATCGATTAAGTAACTTTTGCTCGTCTTAGGATTTTTGACTTCTACATTAATCATTCCGAGTGTTTTTAGTTCTGTATTGTCGAACATACGAAGATTCGTCTCCGGTCTGCGTAGTTTGAATTTGTCTAAGGCTTTGCACAATGTGTCGTGTGGAAGAAGATTTACTGTGGCTCCAGAGTCCAAAAGAAATCGGATGTGCTACTTTCCCAGCTGAAGATTTGCAAATAGCTTTTTTGGGAAGTTTGAATGCTTTTCATTTAAAATTAGGACGTCATCTAATTCACTTTTAAGACAAGTGCAGTCACGTCCCGACTGTGATCGACAAACACTGGAGAAGTGATTCATTTTTTCGCAGATGTTACATTTCTTTCCGAATGCCGGACAGATTTCTTTCCTGAATTCATGAAAACGCCCACAATGTCAACATTTCTCCGCTTTTCTCGATGTTTGGAATTTACAACTATTATAATTTTTTGTCGCTTTGTTGACGTCAATCTGTGTTCCTTCGTGCTTGCTGTCAGTTTTCGAATGTCTTCTGAAGCAGTGAAACCTCGCATCTGCCTGCAGGCAATTTCGCTGGCCCGACAGATATCAATAGCTGCTGTTAAGGTCAACTGGCGTATTTGCAGCATCTTCTTTCTGGTTGCGTCATCTCGTATGCCGATAACTAGTTTGTCCCTCAGAATCTTCCAACATTCCATACTCACATGTTTTGATAAGGCTTCGCAAAACTGTAAGATATGCATCAAAACTTTCATTTTCTTCTTGAACTCTTTTGTTCAATATGTAGCGTTCATACGTAACATTGACTTCACCAACACAATATTGTTCAAATGATAAAATAACCTGATCGATGTCTTTTCTTTGTCGTCGGACATATCAAGAGACTCGTAGACGTCGTACGCATCATTGCTTAGACATGCTAAGAATATCGCCGTTCTTTTCGCTTTCGGTTCTCTATTGAGATCTGTCGCAGTTTCATAGTTCATCCATTGAACTTAAAAACGTTTCCAATTGCTGGCAATATTACCAACAGTCGTTAGTGCGACAGGCAACGGAATTTGTGTCACGGCCATCTTTTCTTCTCGAAAAGCAAGTTCACTTTTCTTTTTTCGAAACGTTAGTTCACTTTTTAAGAACTTTTGACACCATGTAACGTTTTTTAAGACGCTAAAAACGTAGTTTATTAAAATACTAAAAAACTCAATTCAGCCATACTTTAGCTCGTGCCCAGTCAATGTCAACATGGCCGCGCTCCACGTGTGCATACCAAAGATCATACAATATATTGCCTATATATATATATAAATATAAATGGCTGCCTTTGCAAGTATCCCCTCTCTTGCCTTGAGCAAGACTTGTCTTGATAAGGCGTATGCTAAATCTCAATATATATATACTAGCGGACCCAGCGAACTTCGTTTCACCTTAAAGAGTGTATTTTTTAAGCAATAAAGAACAATAATAACAAATATCCTATATATAAGTTTAAAAGAAAACAAAAACAAAAAACGTTCACTTTAATAGTTTATTAGAAAAACATTGGTTGATCTCGGGTCGATTCTCTTTAATCCAGCACTTTATGATACACTATGTTTTTTGTTTTATTATCGGGCGAAAAAACAAATAAATCTGATGGTCTGCCGACATGTGAACACGCCACATACAATTGACCATGAGAAAAACATGCATTATCCAAGTTGGGTACACTATACCTTTGATAGTTCGTAGTGATCCAAAAGATGTTGGGCCACAAACATTGACCAACAACAACCTCAAATAGACGCATTCAACGTTTTTTTGGGTGAACTGTATAAATACGACCAAGAGCATCAGTAGAATACACACCCGGATGTCCAGGAACCGCACTGCCTTGCTTCCGACGTCGAAATTTCTTTGATGAAGCGTTCCAAGTGTAATAACGTGGCATCTCCGAGTAAAGCAACGTTTGTGCAAATAGATCGCTTTGGCAAATCGCACAAAAACTCGTTAATGTTGTTACTGGAGGTGTTTCAGCACGTTGAATAATATTCGACGCGTTAAATAAACTCGTTGACCATTCTCCAGATGCACAGCCAAATGGACAACAGTGGGATGACGTTCGTGAATAGAGAATGAGAATATACGCCAAATTGCCTCATTGCAGTTCACATATCTACCAATTTGATAGCGTCTAATCTCGGCGTTATCTGAGCTTTGAATGCCAAAAACTGCCATATCGCTGTCTTTCGTTACATATTTGCAGATGTACTTAATTGACCTTACAGCACGTTGAACAATACTCAACATTGCAATGTGTCTTGAATGTTTTGGAAAGAAGTGGCGAATATGGAACAATCCAACTGTTGTCAACCACGAAATCGTTTCCTTTCACTTTCTTTGTGACAGTTCGACCGTTATCATCGGTTGATCGACGTCGATATAATGGATAGCCATCAGTGCCAGTGATGGTCTCTGTCGTAAATTTTCGTGGATAACGTTTGGAACACTTGCCGTCGACCATGCACGGTGATTGGGGGTTGATGGCGCCACACGGTCCATGAATCATATTCATAACTACAACATCATGTAGGTCTGGATCGATTTCGGGATCAGCAATCTCGGCATTTATGATATCATCTATTTGGTCAGGTCTAATTTTTTCAACTAACCAAATGAGAATGTGTGCATGAGGCAAGCCTCGTTTTTGCCATTCGATTGAATACATCTAGCATCGAGTATCACCAAAAACGTGTTGCTTTACAATGTAGTTCATCAGCGACCGAATTTTTTGTTTGAAGACATGTGCGGTGATGTCGTGCCGATCACTTGATGTTTGTCCGGGAAGCAGCATTTGAACAATTTCAATCCACTTTGGATTGAAGGTAATGAATAGATCTGGCCGACCGTAATGACGAACATATGTCATTGCATCTTGCGCATATTCATGCATATGACACGGACTACCTATGTAAGTAGCTGGTAGAATAGTTAATCGACCAATGTTAGCTGCATCTCCTTCCGTATGATTCCTTCGCGTAAATGGATATACTCCTCTGAACGCAGTTTTGCTTGATTCAGTCGAATGAAAGTTAGGCGTTCCGTTTCAATTTTGACATACATGTCGACGCAATATTGCTGAAACAACTGACGAAATCGAAGCAAATGGTTGTCAGTGTTTTGACGGATCCTCAAACGATATGCATAAAACTTCATCGAGCTAACTTTCTTGCTAGTTTCGTCACCAGAAATAAAAATATTAAAATTAGTATTCCGAAGTTTGAGCCCATTTATAATCAACTGAGTGATTGAAAATTAAAAAAAAACAAATAAGAATTATATCATGTTGAAATATAAATTGATATTGATACTCACTATTCAATGGATTTATCATCTTGATATTGAAGTGATATCCATCCTCTCCTTGCCAAAACATCAGTGGATATTGCAAAGTGTCATAAGAACGGGGCGTTTAACATATTTGTTGTATTTGCCCAGTATCACGACGTGCAAGCGCAATATCACGTCTTTCCAAGTTTTCACCAGCGATCAGTATTGCTACTTCATCTATTGTTGGAGCGTTAAATGTGCGTTCGTGTGTTCCAGTTGGTCTTTTATCTGCTCTGATCACGACTTTGTAGTCATCATTTGGCATGCGCTCTAACGCAGTCATGAACAGCCTGACCAATGCATGATTTTCATGAAGTAGATACTGAAGATCATGAAGAGTTGCTTTTTACACTGCTTTGTTGGTCTCTTGACGCCGATCAAGTTGTTCCTCCATATTGCCCATGAAGTATATTTGTAAAAATTTATGACGTGCATCTTCAAGAGGTAACAATGATCCAATTCGATGGTGAAAACTTCAATGCGGCACAATGTTCGCAAACAATGTCCATTGGACCAATGCACACGAAAGGATGAGAGCCGTAATCAATTGTGCAATAGTAGAGAAATGCTGCTCGATTCAAATTTGCAATTGTGTGTCGAAAATTAACTGTTTGTTGATCACTGACATAAGCAGTTTCGGGAAGTAAATCTCTTTGCTCTTGTCTTCGAGAAGCACGAAGCCGGGTCATACTAACGCGGCGCCTTCCTCGCGCTAATTCCAGTTCTTCCGCGGTGGATTAGTTAACATTGTTCCGATGTCTAATTGCCTGACGGCTATTTTGGGAAAGATTAGATCTTCTGGGTCGCGGCATTGTTATTAATAATGTTTTTGTTAAAAGTAATAAAACTTTAAAACTCACAAATTAATTCCAACGAACGAAAATATAATATTGACAGAACAGCATTGACCCTTTGTTAATGCTAAATGGAAAACGGAAAATGCGAAACTAAAAATTATATATATATATATATGCTAAAATTATCTTTTATATTTTTATGGCCCATAAACAATTATTTTATTTTATATTTTAATTGAAAAAGATATTTACTTAATTTTTTCTGTGAGATTTTCAATTGTATAACATGCGCTCTACCCCTTTTGCGCATAAATGTCATGTCGCGTTAAATTAAACATCTGTATATCTCGATAACCCAAACTCCAATTTGAAAATTTATTTTTTCCGTAAGACCAAATAGAGGGTGCTCTACAACTTTGCCATATGAAGTTTTTTTCTAGGACGCACTGTTAAGGCTATATAGCTACCGGGGTACATACTACGGTCCCCGTGGGCCACTCCATGGTTCAATGTCAATTGTTTTAGTTATTCTGTTAATAGGAGCTGAGAGAAATCCAATAAATCAAAAATCTCTAAAATCGGTTCAGCCGTTCTTGAGTTATAAGTGTCGTAACACAAACCCGACTTCCTTTTATATATATATATATATATATATATATATATATTGCGAATAAACTGTGGAATCAATTTATCTTTCAAGAAACACAACTCGCCATTTGGCAGAAACAACTTTTCGAGCCAAATTCTCGACCTTTCGGCACAAAACTCTCTGTTCGAGACTACAATTAGCCAAAAACTTTTCCATTAAACTTTTATTGTCAGACCGACGGACCGTTTCAGCTATGTCAGCCATCCTTAGGGTCAAAAGTAAAACGAGAAAAGTAAACAAACAGAAAGAACCGAAATTGTCAAAAAATTAGCACACTAACAAAAGAAAAAACGAAAAAACACTCTACCTATCAAATCAAAAGAATATAAAATTTATACTATTGGAAATCAATTTTTGCGCTTTCGCTGTGTTATATTAGAAGAGACAAGAATTTCCTCAGACACATTACAATATTATATATATATATATATATATATATATATATATATATATATATATATATATATATATATATATATATATATATATGTATATATATATATATATGTATATATATATATATATATATATATATATATATATATATATATATATAATATAAGATACGTCATAATAGTCACAGCTTTGACAGAGTTAATAACTGAATTTTGCAAAAAATTAATTATTAACATATTATATAACCAGGTAGTTAGTAATGATTTGTCTGCACATAACTTTTTATTAGTTTGCACCGGATTCTCAGAATTGGTATTTATATTCTATCAACATTAATCTATAACATATCCAAATTGAAATTATTCATATTTAAAACGCGAGTAAATTACGCAAGTCTGACGTCAATCCAGCAGAGATGCTGGTATGTGTCACATGCATGCTGGAAAAAAGGAAGGAACGAATAATCATGAATATGAATGAACTTTCATAGTCATGCCATGGTCAACGAATAGGCAGACTTGTAACCCGTCCCCTAACAAATTTTTCAGATTTGACTGGCAAGAATGGTCTACTGGATCTTTACGAACAGTCTAGTTTTCATACTGCAAATGCAGCCAGAGCACTTGAATAATCAGTTTTTCGAGCTGAAGACGCTACAACAACGCATGTTGATGCCCAAGTTAACTCGCAAAAGACAGCGCAAGTGTTTCAGAACAGGAAATTTGCCGCAATTCAGAATTGTAAATATATTTCTTTAGATATCAGAAGAAAAAATTTTTGAAGGATATTGCTGATTTTTAACTAAATAAAATTATTTCAAACTTTAAACATGTAAATGCTAATTTGACCCCCTTTAATGTCATCGGAAAAAAATTTTTGGAGTCAAGTTGGCTCCCCCCTCAAAAAGGCTCTAGATCCGCCAGTGCTTTGGTTACATCATGAGACTCGTAAAAAGTGCGGCCATTCAACGAGACCAATGAATACACTTGGCCAGGCCTACTTCACCTAGATATTGCGTATGGAAGTTTGGTCCACATTTAATTTTCTTATAACTTTTTTATTTGGGGTCCCACAACTTTAGTTTTTGTTTTAAAATTTGACAATGTTTAACGTGGCGGTAATCATTACACTTCTAAACCACGTCTTAAAGCGTTATTAATCTATATTACTGGAAATTTCCACGGCTATAAAGTGCCCCTAACGCCGTAACTTTGAAGCACTATTTTGTCAGTCAGAATCGCAAAATCGCGAGCTGACGGACATTATCGTCATCACCTTAGTCCTTAGCTATCGAATTACTTATTAATAGGGATGTCACGGGTACCCGAACCCGAGTTCGGTACTACCCGGTCTTTTTCTGATACCCGAACCCGAACTCGAACCCGAAAGTGTGCAAATTTGATACCCGAACCCGAACCCGAAAATGTGAAAACTTGATACCCGAACCCGAAAATGAGAAAACTTGATACCCGAACACGAACTCGAACCCGAAAATGTGAAAACTTGATACCCGAACTCGAACCCGAACCCGAAAATTCATAATTCTCGGAGTTGTGAACAAATAAATTTTTTTAGTAAAAAAATATTTATTCCAGTTTTAAAAATAGCAACACTAACAGAGTTTTCATAACTTTTCTAGTTTATTAAAAATGAAATAGTATTAGGAACCGATTTATTAGTGATTGTGTAACCTAGACCACTAATCCGTTTGATTATCAGGCGGACCGAGCCGCGAATGAACTAAAATAATTAAGCCTCCTTCGGTCGAAGAAATCGCGGACAGCCATGACTCTAAACATTTTACTTCAGTTATATAACCTTATATTTATTCATTCATATACTCAAAGTTTTTCAACAAAGACCCTTTGTTATAAAGATAATCTTGCATAATCCTAAACTTTAACTGGCAAAGTCTATAAATGATGTATGCGTCACAGTCATTTTATTGGCAAATGTGTAAGCAAGAACACTAATCCGCCTGATTACCCGACCGGACCAAGCCGGGAAAAAAATTAATGAATCAGAATAATTCAAGAGGTAACGTATTATACTAATCGCAAGCCATACAAGTTTTGTATTATCACCTTTACGTAACAAATAACACAAATAGGTAATTTTATTGGTGAGAGTGTAACTAGACCACTAATCCGCCTGATTGTCTGGCCGGACCGAGCCGCGATCGAACTAAAACAATTAAGCCTCCTTCGGCCAAAGAAATCACATTATTTGGAAAGCTAAAAAAATAACTTGTTAGAGTTTATTCAATACGTGTAATGGCCAATGGATGAATTGATCGCTCTCGTTTGTATATGTATATACACTAGGTAAATTTAAAATCAATCCAGGAATTTGAAATCATAAGCCAGTACCCGAACCCGATTTTTTGAAAACTACAAACCCGAACCCGAAAACCTGAGTTTCACAAACCCGAACCCGAAAACTCTTGTTTCACAAACCCGAACCCGAACCCGAAAACTCCAAAAAGTACTACCCGTGACATCCCTACTTATTAAACTATTAAAGCATTGTTTTATAAAATACGTTATGTATATTTATCATTTATGTTTGTTTACAACATCATTTTATCCTTTATTCATAAAAAATAAACGAATTTAAACAAATTTACGTTTAAAACTTTTTTCCAGCAGATTAATGCAAATTTGTTTTTATAGATTTGTTAGCGGGGTGCCAGGCGTTGCCCGGGCTTTTTAAAGGTTTTTCTATCGTTTTTCTCTCACGCTCCCGGTCGCTTTCCCACTTTTTGACCAGCTGGAGCTCTAAAACTTTCAGGAAAGCTTCATTCTGGATGAAAATATATGAATTTAATGTCTCCGACTTGAATTAGGCCTTAAATCAATTAAAATTAATCAAATCAAATTAATCAGACAGTTCAAGATACTTTTTTTTATAGGAAACAGATATATAAATATATATATATATATATATATATATATATATATATATATATATATATATATATATATATATATATATATATATATATATATATATATATATATATATATATATATATATATATATATATATATATATATATAAATATATATATATATAAATATATATATATATAAATATATATATATATAAATATATATATATATAAATATATATATATATAAATATATATATATATAAATATATATATATATATATATATATATATATATTTATATATATAAATGAATGTTTGTATGTATGTATGTATGTATGTATGTATGTATGTATGTATGTATGTATGTATGTATGTATGTATATATGTATGTTATTTATGCATTGCTACACCTTTCATCCGATCGTAATGAAATTTTCACACAACTTTGAGAGTCAAAGGGAATCAAATATAGAGAAAAAATTTTTAAATCCGTCACAAAATAAGCGGAGCGGAGCGGGTGAGCGAGCGGGAACTATATATATATATATATATATTAAGCATCTGCGTCCCGATATCGTTATCTCGAATTCCATTTTGGAGGAGTTTGAAGTCAAACACTATGACACGAGATTTTTATATATATAGAAAATTAATTGTTTTTATATATGTTTTAATTGGTGTGACTTTAGTGGTTTAAGTGAAAAATGAATAAAATCCTATCACCTCTCGCTCCCCCTTTTTTCTACACTCTCTAAGATTTGATCACCACAAACAAACAAACAGAGAGACGAGTGAAGTTAAAAAAAAACATTTAAAAATTATATTCAACCGTTACCTGACACTGACTGCAACACGCACTTGAGGCAGAAGTCATGTCTTGTTTCCGTAGGTCTACTCACTCAAAATTTAATTATTCATCTATTTTTTCTGTTCTCTTTATATTAAGAATATGCAAACTAACAAAAAAAACAAAATATTTGAATTTTTTCGCAAGTTTGATCGTCTGTGATAATACGCTATTCATACAGGAGCGGGTACAAAAAAGATGATTTTTACTCAATTTCCCAGAATGTGGCGTTATCAGATAATTTTAAGCATGTTTTTCTGATTACAAATATGTAATTTCTTTGCTTGTCAATAGCGTTTGCACAATGAAGGGGTTTTTGATCAGTTAGCCGGCACACTATGAGGCTGGGCAATGCTAACTATATATATATATAAATGGGAGTCTGTGAGTTGAGTCTGTCTGTCTTTTATAGAAATCTAAACCGCTGATGAAATTTGGCAAGGAGTTAGTTCCACTGATCTCTATAATATAATTATATGTATAGAGATCAGTGGGTAGTTCTCATTGGTTCTCATACAGTGGAAGAAAGTTAAGAAGTTGTGGACTCCCTACTCCGATCCCCCGGCTCAGGGGGGCTAAAAAATTTTCCAGGCCAAAAGTGCCTATGTGCGACCATCAAAGGTAATCTATATTATAAAAGCCCTCGTCCATAGACTTATATATAACATCTAGACACGCAGCAAAGGCCAATTTAGTGAGTACAATTGAAAGGCTCTGGACTAAGGTCAAAAGGTATACCTAATATCCGCATGGACTTATAAGTAAAGATAAAAAATAAATTTTTTTAAGAAATGCTTTTGAGTTGAACCGTTTAATCTCGATAATTCTCCCGTTCTCGCTCACGCTTGCTCTCCCATTCCCGTTCTCGCTCGCGCTCATTTTCTCTTTTTAATTCTTTCCTAACTTCTTTTAGCCCATAAAACGTAAAATAGATTTGCTAAAACTGGCTAAAACTTGCTTGAAGCCTTCAAAAGTTGTTACGCAAATACCGATTTGAATTTTATTATGCACCCCCGACGCGTTTCATACATATAAAAAACTCATCACCTTAGCAACCGAAACTATTTAAATATTTTAAAAAAATAACCAAGATTCAGTTCGGTTGAATTTTAGTTGTGAATATGTATCTATATTAAATTGTTAATAAATAAAATATAAAATTTTATAAATTTTTTGTTAACATTTAATTAATATAATGAAAAAAACTCGTAACCTTAGCAACCGAAACTATTCGGCTTAATAAATAACCAGGATTCAGTATATAACGTATTTGGTTGAATTTGAGTTGTAATTATTATTAATAAATAAAACAACACAAATTTCTAAATTTTTTGTTAACATTAATTTAAGTATAAGTTCGCGGTCTGCATTTTACCCACCCAATATATGTTTCGTTACGCATTGTTTGTTCTTCGAAACAAGGCGATCCAGGCCGAATTTTTCAAAACCCTTTCTTAATGAGCACCTAAAACTAAAGATACCTAAAAAGACACCTAAAAGATATGTCCCAAATTTCATTATAATCCGTTCATTGGTTTTTGCGATTTCGTGATGGGTCAGCCAGTCAGTCAGTATTTGAGTTGTATATATATATATATATATATATATATATATATATATATATATATATATATATATATATATATATATATATATATATATATATATATATATATATATATATATATATATATATATATATATATATATATATATATATATATATATATATATATATATATATATATATATATATATATATATATATATATATATATATATATATATATATATATATATATATACAACTCAAATACTGACTGACTGGCTGACCCATATATATATATACTAATTATCACGTGACTAAGGTCAAGAAATTTCGCCTTGATATTTATTCAGCTCGAACAAAGGGAATAGCCTGCTGCTGCCTGTTTAGATAATAAATATAAGTCTATCCCCTCGTCATCACTCACTATATGAGAACAATAAACTATCATTAAAAAAATCATCACTCACTCACTCACTCACTCACTCACTCACTGATTCTGTCATGCTTACGTATTAAGTCGTATAGACCATGGACTCCTAAATAAAAGCTATCTGGACACAAACCTGAATGGGTGAGAACCTAATGAGTCGACTACATGAGGCTATTGTGTACAAGCATGCGAATGTAGCATACTAGCATGCATCGACGTATACTAGCTTATAAGCTGTGAGCCGCTTCAGCTCGTTGTTTATTATTTCATTGTCTCGAACGCGTCGGGTCGTCGAATGGTTTTATTTTGACAAAGATTATATTCTGATTCCAGAGTTGAGATTTTTTAGATTTATTCAGCAATTCAGTTAATTTACTACTACAAACTTTGTCATTGTTAACATTATATTCAGCATTTGGATACAAAACTAGCCACGGTAAAAACTAACAAGTCAACGCTCGTATTACTTTTCATCATTTCACTCTTTTCTGCGTGATGAAGTTCATTATGAGAAATGGAACCGTGCCAATCCAAGAATAATATAGAGTGTTAGCTCATTTCAGAAGTTATTATCTTCATTTCGTTATACACTATATCATTGAAGATATGAATGAATTCATGAAGACACTCCAACATGAATTTTTATCGGCTAAGAAAGTATATTTCAACTCAGCTAAAGAAGAGATATATTTAACCATTTCAGTTGAAAACACAACATTCACCTGGCAATGTTCTGTCAATCAACTCATGGGGACAAACTGAAGATTAATATAATTGATCCTATGAACAAAAACCATCTTCCTCATTTTCTACCAGGGCTATGACTTAAAAAATATTTACAACAATTTTCAGTCAAAATTTGTTGTATCCAGGATTTTAAAGAAGCCTGCATCTTGGTTCCAGAGCAGACTTTAGTGCAGTTCAACCATGAAGCACTTGGCGACAGAAATTCTAGCATCGATTTTTTTGCTATTCAACACATGTTTATTTATCCTTTACCTATCAGTTCTCTTCATGACCGCCAGAGACTCAGATCATCATCGACAAGAACAACTGTTTGTGCTGGTTTTGTGACGCTCAGTACTTGACGACAAAAATTTTAGCATCATCTGGCCCAGAGCTCAGAATGACCTTTCGTTTTCTGTTCCATCGAGATCATCGGGCCAAAAATTGTAAAGCAAGATGCAAAAAAAGTTCAGACTCGATTTTTCTAGCTATTCGACACATATGTTTTTTTATCATTTGCCTATCAGTTTTCTTCATGACTGCCAGACTCAGATCATCATCGACAACAACTGTTTGTGTTGGTTTTGTAACGCTCAGCACTTGACGACAGAAATTTTAGCATCATCGGCCAAGAACTTAGAATGACCTTTCGTTTTCTGTTCCATCAAGATCATCTTAAATGAAGTTTATAAGACTAATTAATTATTGGATTGGTCAGCTTCAGTCTGATAATTTATAGTCTCGTTTTGGATTGTTTTATCAAATTTCAGAAGCAACTATTATACTTCAATGCACCAGGTGCTGGAGAGTGATAGAAAGATTCGAGCTGTGTCCTTAAGTTCTCTAAATTTTTGTTTTATGACAACATTACCTTTAAAGAAGATACAATGTCAATTTTAGTTTCCAAAGAGCAATACAACACAACAAATTTTATAGTTTAAAAACTTTTCATGGATGGACATTTGTTAGCCGGTGAAGCTTGTTTAATATTATATCATGGGCAAAAAACATGGCATGGGAGCATTGATTTACCAACAAAGTCACATCGTTTGCAAGCCTTTCCACATTTTAATCAAAATATAAGTGGAGGAAATAACAAGAGAAGCAAACAAGAATAATAGAGCTAAAGAAGAAAAATAGATAAACTAATAAATTGCACTTGACAACATTTTAGCTTAGATTATTTTATGTTTTAAAATAAACTATTTGAGTGTTAATTGTCAAATAATAAATGTTTTATTTATGTGTTTCAGTTGTTCAAGTGTAAAATAATAAAAGTTGTCAAAGTTTTTATAACATGTAGCTCTCTCAAACAGCCAAGCGCAACGCGATACAATCGCCCCATGTGGTAGATAACGCCGTGGCAGATTTGTGTCCAGATAGCTTTTATTTAGGAGTCCATGTATAGACGATATCGATGTGCACGTAAGAATTTAGTGCGCGCAGGCGTGTAATAAAAGTTATTATGCAGTTGTACCTATATACACGCTCAGTCTTAGAGATCAAAAGAAGTGGCGCTGCAATTGAAAAATATTATATAATGAAATTTTAAGAAAATCTCAGAAGCAAGGACCACTTCTCAACGATGGCCGTCAATTCACAAGAAATGTCGTGTATACTGAAATTCTTTAATAACTAATTATTGCATTATTTAATTTTCACATCCTTTGAATTTATATGAAATACGTTAGTAAATTGAAAATTTGAACACAATAAAAAATTTCATTAAATTTGCTTAAATATAAAAAAACATTTTAGGTTATCAAATGTCATTTTGTTTCTGTTGACTATTTTTTGAAAAATGTATCCAAAATACATCGTAATTTTAAAACATCTGTCCATGCATGGACTCCTAGATAGAAGTTCTATCTAGGAGTCCGTGGTCCATGGGATGGGCCATGGACGTCTGTATAATAGCACCTGGACGGTCATACTTGAGCCTTGCGTGCGCTGATGTGTACGGTAGTTGTCCGACTTTCTTATTGTAGCGTGTAGGTTCTTAAACCGACCAGGCATAATAAATAATTGGTTAATTTAAATTTTGAACATTGGAAATTTGTGTTTAATATATTATACAATCAAAAAGTTAAAAATACGCATCTTTTTTTATTCGATTAGACTCACTACTAGCTACCACTGATCTATATATAGATCATGCTGTAAATAGATCAGTGCTAACTACTAACTTTCACTAACTCGTGTGGATTATCGTTGCGTTTTGTGTTGCGTTGTAATTCTATTCATTTGTAAGCAACCTGATATTTTTATTTATTTAAGGTTTGTGGGACTTGATTTTATTCTTATTATAATTCTATTGACAAATTAGAATAAACTTGATCAATCTCGGATCGCTGATGCGTTTTGGGTAAAGTTTCCCTTGTGTGGCGGATTAATACATAATTCTCGGCTATAATTAACTATAAACACGATTAAAAGTAAACACTAGTTTAAAAATTATGATAATTAGTATAAGTAATTTATTTAAAATGGGAAAATGTCATATAAAAAAATAAATAATGTAATTATAATTTATGTACGTTTGAGTTTTAAGGAAAAGTTTAAACGAAGGATTTGAAGGAAAAGTTTAAACGACGCAAATACACAATGTTCGCTTACAAATATTCAAATTTCGACGTTGCTTCGAATAAACTACTTTTTTTAACATTTATTTTTTAGTTTTTTTTCATTAAAAATTTGAAATTTTGTTTATTTAAAGAAGTTAACTTAGTTTAATAATTTCCAATTTTCTTACTTCTTGCAAACCGTCCCGAGTTACCGGGCGGTGAGTTTTAAAATTTTAATGGAATTTTTATTTACAACTGATAGTTTTTTTTTAAATAAAATTTTATTATAAACTAATTTTATTTATTTTTTATTCATTTCATTCATACGATCATCGTACCTCACCACTCACAACTACGATGTAAATAGGGCTTGGAAGGGTACTACTTACGTTTTCAAAGTCTCTCAAATTACGATAAATGTTTTTTTTTAAATTAAAATTGGTATTAAATTTGTTTTTTTATGTTATTGTGACAAAATAAAAATAATACGATTATTTTTCGGCACGGGCCGTCCAAGGGAAACTTTACCGCGTTTTGTTATTATGTCGTTCTCGAACTCGGTCGGATTATTTATGTTAATTATGTTATATTGCCTCTCTACGGCAATTTATAGTTGATTTGTCTATGATTATTTAAAGATTCATTAAAAATAATAGATATAACTCACTATCATATATAATATTTTTTAGAACAAACTTAATCACTGTAATACTAAGTAATAATTACAACAACAACTGATAATCATTATTGTGTTTTCATTTGACAGGATTATATTACTGGATATCATGGTTAAGTGTGCAGCTTTTGGATGTAAAATCACTAGACGAGAAATTGACGAGGAAACGCTTGAAGGATGGTGTCATTCCTTCAATTTTTCCGAATACTCCAAGCTACCTGTCAACTACAGCCAACCAATTTCGATCAACATCAAAAGCAACGGCAAGTCGTCGCTTCAGGCAAGAAATAACAAAATTAAATTGTCAAGAAAAGTCATTCAAGGCCAATGACGACATATCGAATATCAGCCTTTTAGACCTCCAGTCTCGTCTCACGACTGAAGCAGCAACACCGTTTGGTTTCTCAATGGCTCATATAGATGAAGTTCTGCAAATATATTTATTGGGCATTACTGATGATGCGCTGGTAGTAAAGGCATCTATTGCAGTTCACAACGATCATAAAGTTGTGTCTACTGTTGACGAAAAAAAGTTCCAGCTTCAGAATACAAAGACCTACTGAAGCGCATGTCTCAGTTGTTGAATTTGATGGCACAACTCAAGGCATGGAGTGAAAAGCCATGCTCACAGTCACTTGAGTTACAACTACAGATGGCTGTCCAAGGGCTCCAAAAATATTTCAGCAATTTAAGCGATGACCATGAAAAATTCAAAAAAATACAATTCATCATAGAACAGTTAGAATTGTTGGCTAAACCTGAACATGGCCGTCAATATTCACCACAGCTTACCATATTCTCGTATATAATTTATACATCTAGTCTGTAGCTTATGCAACTCTACGAGATGAGAACATTTTATGCTTGCCGTCAATCAGCACTCTAAAGAAAGTCACCAGACGACTAAATGTTAATAATGGATTAAATAACGCCAGCTATTTGAAACTACGGATTGATAAGCTTAATGAATTTCAGAGAAATGTTGTGTTGATGATCGACGAAGTATATGTTGCCAAGCGGGTAGAATACACTGGTGGTGTAATTCAGGGTCTAACATTAGATGGATCTGTGGCATCAACCTTGCTCGGTTTTATGATCAAATCAGTTGTCGGAAAGTATAAAGACCTTGTTAGAATCTATCCAATGTCAAAGTTGACTGCTGCTAAACAACATGTTTGTTTTATATCAGTGGTTATGTTGCAAGATCTATCATAAGAACCACAAAATGTGATCATTGCAAAGAATCCCTTGTGACAGAAAATAAACTCGAACCAATTGGTATCGACAACATACTAAACTACTCTGCAGCAACTTTTATGGAGTCTATTAATCGTGGCAGTTTATCCAGACCAATGGACTTCACCTTTAGACTGATGATCGACTGCTGGAGAGTGTTTGAGGAAATAAAATCAACCTCTTCATTAATGGAGCAGCTTCTCAAGCTGTTATGGACAGGGTCGGCTGCATTCAAGCATTTGGTCACCTGCCTATTGATGTGAATGTGTGTGTGTGAATGGGCATGAACTCAATTCTCTAATCGATTTTTCAATTGTGTTGCCAAAAACTTTGTCAAAGATTTAAACACCAACTCACAGTCTAGACAGTCTAAGAAACGAAAAATAGCCAAAGTATCTGCTAGAACTGATTATTAATATACTTGACATTTTTATTGCTTTAGTGTCAATTTTTATTACATAATAATGTTTCATTATAATTAATAAAATATTTGATTTAATCACCACTGTAATGTGTTTTAATTGTGTTGACTATTTTCGACGGAAATAAAGTTATTTAACCGTGCATAATCAACGATAAGCGCTGCTGTGTACAGCGCACGGTCGGACAACTACCGTACGCACGCAAACGAGGTTGACCGTCCAGGTGCTATTATACAGACGTCCATGGATGGGCAAAACCACTAGTTGCGTTATAAAATTCAAACTTAGTTTATGTAACAACGTTTGAAGGCTTCAAGCAACATTTAGCCAGTTTTAGCAAATCCTTTTACGTTTTATGGGCTAAAAGAACTTAGGAAAGAATGGAAAAAAGAAAATGAGCGTGGATGGGAACGGGAGAGCAAGCGGGAACGGGAAAGCGACAGGAAGCGGGAAAGCAAGCGGGGTAGGAAACGGGAGCAAGAGAGAAAAACGATAAGAAAACCTCTGAAAACCCCGAGCAACGCCAGGTAACCCCGCTAGTAAGTTAATAAATAAAATTTATCGAATAAAGCGTCGGAGCGTATACCAATTTCTCCGAGTAAACCGAAACGTAAACAAACGCTGCGATTGGACAATCGAGTATAGCTCACTGTGGCTAATTATGCAAAGTAGCTACTCGATAACACCTCCTGCCGTATTCTAACAAACATAGATATATATCTATGCCAACGAACTTCAGGGAAAATGTTATATTTAAGAAAAATCTATTAAATTTTACAAAAAAAACTTTTATTAATAAAAAGTATTGTTACAAAGGTTACTAGTTAATAAAATTCAAGCAGTGCACGCAAGTGAAATGTTTTGTTTGAAACTCTTCCTTAGAAAGCATTAAAAGTGTGCATTTTTGGTGAATCCACCTTCTTCATTTTTCGCACACCACCCAGTCCCCACCATATATATAGAATAAGTATATCGGCCCGCCTGTCGTTTAGGAAGACTTTTAGCTAGGCAGCCTAGTAGACCGGAGATCCAAAACGAAGAACTGAGAGTTACAACCGTATAGTAACTTAATCAAATATTTTTTAATAGAAAAAAAAATAATTTTTTATGTACAAAATAAATTTTTAACTTTATAAAAATAAACAAAATATTTTTTATAAAACTTCAGTTGACATTGAATTTTATTTGCGTAGTAAAAAAATTATTTATGTCTATTTAACGTCGCCTGTGTTATCGGTAAATTAGAATTGTATATTTTTTATGTCGGATATTGCGTTAAATTAAAATAAAGCTCATATCAACTACTTTTAGCTATAAGAAATCGACGTTTCTGTTTCTTACAAACCGGAGTTTAGTCTCCGCTGTCGTACCAAAAATAGATTAATACAAATAATAAATATTCATGGTACCAAATAGACTCTAAATCGTTTTTCGGAGGCCATCTTGGCATCTCACTCAAAACCTGCTCATCTCCGATATATTTCTTCTATATATATGCTCAAAACCTGCTCATCTCCGATCAGGCGCGGCGCTGGCCGGGGGGGTCCAGGGGTCCGGACCCCCCAGCTCCGACAGGTGCCACCCGTGAGATTTTTGCAAATCCAAAGACTTTTTTTTACTAGGGAGGGGGGTATTTGAATCTTATTGGGTTAATGAGACTGCAGACTGAAAATCGTCGAAAAAGTTTTCGACTGCGGCGGGCTTTCTTTTTCTACAATGCTTTTATCTACTCGTCGTCTCTGTTTGTCTTTCTGTTTCTCTGTCTGTTTCAAATCTTGCAATCAATTTTTGAGTCACTTCCTGATGATAGATTTATTCAAATTTTGCATACATGCTCAAAATAGAAGACAATGCAATATTCAATTATTAGTTTTACAATAAGTCAATTAATTTAGTTAATTTTAATTAATTTCATTTTTATATAGGAAGAAATATAAAATTGATTGCAAAATGTGTGTTTTAATTACATATAAAAGCATTGGGTTTTAAAAATTAGTTTTTAATTTACTTGTTTTCAAACTATGTTTTTGCTGCATGGATTTTAACTATATTATAGTAGTTTTTCTTAAACATTCTGTATAGTTTGATGATGATTCAATGTTTATTGATGATAGTTCACTGTTTTTTGTTTACAGTTAAGTACTTAATGGTATTATCGAATAATAATTTTATTAGCTTCGTTTGTTTTTTGAACTCTTAATTCGTGTTAGTTGAATAAATTTTAATTTTTGAAAAAACTAGTAATAACAACAACTTACATTTTTCCATTTATATTTGAACTTTGCTTTGCCAGTAACAAACCTAGATAAACTAGAAAAACACGACTAAATTGTGATCTGCTAGTGTAAATACTTCAGTATTTATTTCTTACATATTTCTATTTCAGTTTTTAACAAAATGGGTAAAGGAATCATATATATATATATATATATATATATATATATATATATATATATATATATATATATATATATATATATATATATATATATATATATATATATATATATATATATATATATATATATATATATACTTCAACTTGTCCTTGGACATTTTGGACCCCCCCAGAACAAAAGTCCTGGCGCCGCCCCTGTCTCCGATATACTTATTCTATATATATATGGTCCCCACCTGCACCCTTTCCACATAATATGAAACACTCTTTTGCGTTTTATATAATAGGGAAAGGGAAGATGTGGTTGAAAAGAAATCTTGTTATCATCCGACAACATGACGAACTATTGTTTGTATTGCGGGTCCGGTGGAGTTTGGTAATTTTCACTAACAAGGTTTTCAAGCAAGGTCAGCAGAGAAGTATTATAAAAAAAAAATAGCTTCATTTGTTCGATACAATAAATAATCTAATTCTAAAACAAATTACACAACAAACTACATTCCTGATTTAGGCAACAACAACAAATTTAAACTTATAATTAGACATTGAGATCAATTATAATCTAAATGTCCATATGAATCAATACATTTTTTAAATGAAAAAAAAACATACCAAGTACTAAGAGTTGGACCTGTGCTGTATTAAATGCAATTTCATTCTTCACAAGCTTACATTTGTAATAACCCTGGTCAGAAATCTTGGCATTTGAGATCTGCAGGTTGCAATTAGACTTGCTCCATTTGCTTATAGAAAACCGATGATCAGGAGTTTGCAGTTCATTATTAGATGATAAGGGATCCCCAGATGGATGCGTCCATACAACCTGTGTACATGATCACGAAACAGAGAGTGTTTTTATATAGCAGGGAACATTACTAAAGAACTTGTTTAAGATGTGAATAACAAATCAAATTTTTAATAATGCAGTAATGATACAGTAAAAACTCTTCTTGATACAGTTACTAATTTGATTTTAAGTTTTATTGTATATAATAAATGAAGAAGTTTAGCCAAAAAAGTTGTATTTTTTATTGGGTAAAGTTTTTGATATGCTGATCTGCTGATCACTGTAAAACACAACAATGAAAGACATTTTTAAACATTACAATTAGTTTCTTGTTCAAACTCTTTGTAGACAAAAGAAATAATTATATTTTATTTATAGTCCACGTTTTTGGTTATAAAATTTTACTAATACATCAACGTTTGACAATTTTTTAAGTGTCGTTAATCCTAATGGTTTCCTAATAAAGCTAAAAAAATACATAGCATAAATGAAGTAGGCTCGATCCACAGCAGTTACTAAACTATTCAGGTCAAACCATCAAAACTATTACTTATGCCAGATTCAGCAGCATGCTTAATTAATGACTCAAGACCAGAAATATTCAAGACTTAGATCGATAAGAAGTCCTCTATGAGTGACATTAAACTTAATTCATCAATAGAGTAACAATTTCAAATGTAACAAAAAACAATTTCAGAAATTTCCGTACACCTACCGAGGTTTCAGCATCCAATACGAAATTATCAATCTTACATTGAAGTTGTATTGTGCCACCCAAAGGCACAGACACAGCTGATATTTGAGATAGAGATAATAAGCACAGGAATAATGAAATACCAAATGGTTTTAGTGACCCTGTTAATATTAATGTTTTTTTATTGCATCATTAAATATTACCAACGTTTTATTTAATTTACTTACCCAAATGCATCTTCAAAGTCTTTGATTTGGGAAGAATCCCAGCTACAAAAACATTAAAAATAGAGATTTCGGATTAATTTACAATTAATGAATATTCTTATGTGTTTGGTAACTGCTCTTGCAGCGAAACTATTAACTGCTCTAATTAGTTTACTTGGTACAAGTAATTAAATAAACCTGCAATTTCTCAGAACGCCCTAATAGTTTACACAATTACTCTACACACTCTCTACTCTACTACGTCTCCGGTATAGATGCTATTAAAATACCCATTGTTATTTTACATTATTGTCAATTGTCATAGTTATCTCGGGACACAACGTAGAAGACATTTCCCACTGGCACGTTGTGTAATTGAATTTGATTTGACTTTGGAACGGATGATGTCAGTTACCACGAATAATTAATGATCACAGGAATGCGTGAACGAGTGCGTGAACACACAAAGAATAAAAAAGATATCAGATGGACAATGGCTGAAAAGCATACTGCCTAAAGTTTCCTCATTAATGCGACAAATATTAACATTTGTGTTGCGTGGAACATATGAAATTAACTTTTTATCACTAGCAGTTGTGTGAAGAATTTGTTTCGTTAGCAGCCCTCACTACTAGCCAGTACGCCATCAGCCATGGACGTCTATATAATAGCATTATATAGACGTCCATGCATCAGCACCCCGAACACAAATATGCACCTCTCTCTCTCTCTCTCTCTCTCTCTCTCTCTCTCTCTCTCTCTCTCTCTCTCTCTCTCTCTCTCTCTCTCTTTCTCTCTCTCTCTCTCTCTCTCTCTCTCTCTCTCTCTCTCTCTCTCTCTCACACTCACGCACGAATGTATGAGCACAAACACAAAGGGCCGCACACTAAAAGGGCGGAAATCAAACAATATCTTTCGACAAAACTATGTTACCACTACCACCTTTTCCGTAGAAACATATCAGGAAACATTTTGCATAACGATGTGCTTTTACCATAGAATTATTGGGCTAATAAATGCGATATGTAAATACAGTAGGAACGTCGTAATTTTAATATTAATTTAGTCAAAACCAGATAACACATGATAAACTAAAACCAATAATTTAAACAAGAATGACTTACCAAATGCCTTCCGACTATCGGAATACGTCCCAGAGTAACAATTGAACGAAATTTCTAATATAATTTGAGTGGGAAATATCAGAAATCTAATAAAACCTGCTCTGGAATAAAGTGCCTACGTAGCGGTCATTAGCAGTCGGACCAGCAGCTTTGTTGATGTTGATATAATGACTCACTCTCAAGCCTTTATATAACAGGCAGACCTATCCACACTCACAGCCTTTCAAAGAACATCTCTTTTTCTCTCTTCTCCTCCCATCCTCTCTCTCTTTCTCTTCCCTCTTTTTTCTCTCCTCTTTCTCTCTCCGTTAGTTTCTTTCAAGTACTTGTGAAATTTATTCATTAATATTTTCTAGCACCGTTGTAAAAATGATTACAAGGTTGACGGTGGTGGCAGAGTGGTAAATCGCTCGCCTGTCGGCTTATAGCTCGGCAGTTCGAATATCACCTGCGTCACCATCGTAGCTCCCTTAAGCAAGGAGTTTACGCGCATTGCTCAGGTTGATTGTCTCGTGGGGTTAACTAACTCCTTTCACTAACGTGACAACTATTTGTATTTCTAAAACAATCGACCAAAGAATTAATGTTTTTAAGCTGGCTAATTAGTAGACTGAGAAAATTGGTTGCAGAAGCAGTTTTCAACGTTTTCAACGCGTTATATATATATATATATATATATATATATATATATATATATATATATATATATATATATATATATATATATATATATATATATATATATATATATATGCGTTTATTTTAATTTTTAATAATAATTATTATTTAATTTATCTTTATACTTCTTTTCATTTATCAATTTTATAAGCTCTCGTAATTTACTTATATCGTCATACTCTGGTTTTAAATACTTTAATTTAAATATTTATTTAATATAGGCACAACACTATTTCTATGTTGATGTTTACTATATATTCTTTAGCTGTTTACGTAATACGACATTTTAGGTTACGGACTCTGAAGATGACTGTAGTCGAAACTGGCCAGTCAGTCCTAATTATTATTATTTGTATTATATAAATTTTTAAAATGGACTCTAGTTTACGTCGTAAAATTAAATATTTTGAACAGTTTATTAGAAAAGTCATTAATGCAAAGTGGTCGTTTGTTTTTAACGGAGTGTGTTTACGAGAGGGGATTTTGCCAAAGTATATTACTCATATATATATATATATATATATATATATATATATATAGAATAGTATATAGGATGAGACTATCTTTTAAGATGGCTTGCAGTGTGTTAGGCACGTGGGCCTCGAAACATATAATCAGAAACTATACGCGACAGACAATCATCATAATAACTAGATTAAAGCAATTGATTGAAAAAAAAAACAATTATTTAAATATTAAAAAATTTATAAAAATTCATAAGATTAATTTTTTCAAGAAACCTGACATGAGTTTTATCTGTTTAGTTTCAGGTCATCCATTTGTCTAAATATAGTGCTGCCGAAAGTATTTAGTTCGCATTATGCGGTAGTTTATAGAATTAGTGAAATGAAATAACTTGCCGATAAAAAGACAATTATAATTATCTTTCCAAGTATTTGAAAACCTCCTAGCGCATCAATAGAACGGCATTTTAAGGCAATTCAATAGTGAAAGTGGAAAGAACAATGGAGATAAAAATAGATTGCAGATCTCGTGAGTCTGAATCCTCTGCTGATTTCTTCAATCCCATAGACGTATACTATATATACCTAGACACGCAATGCACCGTATGTGCCTATGGTGAGTAGCGAGGACAAATCAAAGCGAAATTGTATGGCCCTAGTACCACGTGATCAATGCGTTTTAGGTTTATACCTCAAGCACAGCAATCTTTAAAATTACCAAAAAAAATTTGTTTCAAATATTTTAATTAAAAAAATGCAGTGTTGGAAAAAGTACTGTGTTTCAGTACTTAAGTAAAAGTACAAGTAACGCCTCAAAAAGTTACTTAAGTAAAAGTAAATGTATTTGCTAAAAAATGTACTTAAGTAAAAGTAAAAAGTAACAGCACTTTAAAGTTACTTTTAAAGTAAACAAGTAAAAGTATTAAAATCGCATTTGTAATGATCATTCGTCAATCATCTAACTTTATTTTATCGTAATTCCATCGTCTTTCAAACGCTACTGCCCTAATTAATCAACTGGATAAACATTTTCTTTAAGCTCTCATTTCCAGCAAATGATGTTCATGTCATCTGATCGGTTCTGGAGATACTGCATAAGAACTTCATTGTCAGACACAGTTGACTTTCTGCGATCGAAAAAACTGTCTTCTTCCTCACCATCGGCTACTGAAAAATGAGATAATCCAGAATCACGTGTTTCTTCAAGTTCGGTGGAGAATTGTGGAATGCTGAACACGTAGTTGCTTTAGAAGTCTTAGGACCTTTAGGTTGGCACAGCAAGCTGTAAACCTGAACATTTTAGCTTCCATCGATTCAAATCTGAACATTTTGACTAAATATGGCCATGGGTGTTCTTTATTAAGTTCATTGTTGTTCCGCCTATCTTCGCCACCACTGTTCACGTTCGCTCTTTCGGAAGATTCTATGGTAATGTCGAACAATCTATTGTAAACCAAAACAAGTATGACCGCGAAAATCTTAGTAATCATAGATAATTAATAAATAATCGATTTAAAGTTTATGTCGTTTTATTAATTTTTTAAAGTACTTTGTAATTTCTTGTCCTGGAAAAGTAACGAAGTCAAAGTAAGTCCGAAAATATTACTTCGTTACAAGTAAAAGTACTAAAAATAATGTGTACTCCGTTACAGGCAAAAAGTACGTCGGATGTACTTAAGTAAAGTAACGCGTTACTTTTACTTTGTTACCGAACAACACTGAAAAAATGGATTTGTCAAGTGAATCAGGATATATTTCTTTATACACAGCCTTGACTCTAGTGAAAAGGCCAATCGCGCAATTTGCATGCATTGCATGTTTAGATTATATAGTATAAATCTATGTTTAATCCATCTTCTTTAACAAAAGACTCTAAATCGTTTTGAGGCCATCTTCGAAATTTTGAAAAGTGAAAACCCGAACCCAAACCCGATGTCTGATTTGTTGAACTTTAAAAAAAAATCTTAGGGAGTAGGTGTGACATATCTATGTTGAACATTCTATGTTCTTGGATGATAGTTGGACTTCCGCCTTGTTCCCTTTTTGTTGTTAATCTCGTGGTTACTTCGTTGACTCGTTTGAATAAACTTGTATGTATCTCATCCGTACGTTTATTCTTTATATACATATATAATCGAATACAACATGGCGCAGTCGACAAATTACTCGATTTTTAAAAGTGATTATGTATTTCGCTTCGATGCCGCTAATCTAGCGAGCGAATGGCGACGGTTTATTCAAATATTTCAGATTCACCTGATTGCAACCGACTCTCTCAAGAAGACCGGCAACACTTTAGTAGCAATGCTTTTGAGTTTCCTCGGCCCTGATTCTCTTCTGATCTTCAACGCGTTCGACCTAGATGAATCGGAAGGAAATTCTTATGAAGCAGTCGTCAAGAGGTTTGAAAAATTTTGTATACCAAAGACTTATGTCATTTCTGAGCGCGTGACATTTTGGCAGTTAACGCAGTCTTCAGACGAGTCAATAGAAGTATTTCTAATGAAGCTCCAAAACCTAGCCCGGTCATGTGAGTTTGTAGACCAGCTCGAAACGAAGATCGTAGACGGAATTGTACTCAGATGTGCCGATAAGACTCTGCTAGAAAGATTTCTCCGAGAAAACGAGCTTACTTTAGAACAAGCGATAAAAATCTGCCGATCAGCGGAATCTGTAAAGAACCAGGTAAGAGTCATCAATGGCGAAAACGAACCAGCGGTCTTTGCAGTCAGGAAAGAAAGTACGACACCCCTGCAACCAGGTGGGGCAACGTATCAATGTGGAAACTGCGGTGGAACTCATCCTCCCAAGAAATGCCCGGCGTTTGGCAAACAGTGCCTCTTCTGTGGAAAGCATAACCACTATGCTAAATTCTGTCGAGGAGCTCGAATTCATCAACGCGGATCGGAACGTCAAAAAGCACATGGATCCCCTGCAGTCCACGAGTTACAGGACGCCTTCTACATCAACCCATGTCAAACGATACAGACGACAAAGGCTTGGTGGAAAAAACTTGTTGTTGGAGGAATAAAGGTACGATGCAAGCTAGACACTGGAGCGGAGGTAAACATATTGCCCAAAACCGTTTGGAATAAAATGAGAAGTCGACCACCCCTTCGTCAAACCAAGGCAGTACTCACATTGTTCAGCAATACCAGTGTACACCCGGTTGGAGTGGTAACTCTATCAGTTGTCCACAATCAAAGAAGTGTGCCAACACAATTCTATGTAGTCAGTGTTGGGTAAAATACTGTCCAAATGTAATTTAAATATAAAATACAAATACTTTGTTAAAAGGTATTTCAAGTACAAAATACAAATAGTTTTTTTGAAAATATTTCAAATGTAAAATACAAAATGCATTAAAGTATTTTACTGCAAAATACTAAAATACGTTTTATAACACTTGATGCTGATACATCATTATCATCAACACGCATCTCAAGCACTTTTTAACAAAAACAAGTCAACAGGGTAAATCTTTTATTACAATAAAATAAACAGATTAACAGATTCAACTTTTAAAATGAGAATTTGCTTTTAAAATTAGTAATTGTTCAAAAGTTTCATCAGTCAAACGATTGCGGTAAGGGGTCATTATTTTCCCCCCGGTGCTGAACAGGTGTTCCTCTGGAGCCGAAGATGGGATAACAGTGTTGTACCGCTTAGACATGTTTAAAACACATGTTTTCCAAAAATGCTGTGGCTTCTGAGTTGTTGACTGTCACGGATATAGCTGATTCAAAAGAGAAAAAATCGTCTTCTTCATCATGTTGCTTTGAATGGGAATCTATCATCACATCTTTTTTAGGAGAAATTCAATCTTGTGACTGTCAAATTTTTTCATCAAACAAGGGTGGACACGTTTCAAGTGAGCCAATAAATTTGTTGTTGCAGATATTAAACCTGAATGTTTTTTTCGACGCGCATTTCATGCACTTGGCCACAACTTTATCCCCGTCTCGGCTAACAATTTTGAAGAATTCGCCATCTAATATGGCCGGCATTCGACCACCACTGCCTGAATCATCTGCCATCTTAGTATTAAAAAACTTTAAACTTTAATTCTAACTACAACGACCTACTTTTACTACAAACTCTAAAATCCAACCTCGCGCTAAGCTTATGAAACAAAAGGAAGTACATTAACTAAACATCGATTATGGTATAAAACCACGATATAAACATTATTATAACACTTATTTATTAATTTTAAAGTTTCCCAAACTTTATATTTTTGGAAATGTCGAAAATGTATTTGGTATTTTATTTGTTGTTCAAAATATTCAAATTATTTTTCAAAATTATTTAAAATAAAAATACTAAATAAATTTTCTAAAAGTTTTTCAAATCAAAATACAAAAATACTTAAAATTATTTAAAATACGTATTTAAAATATAATTTATTTGAAATATTACCCAACACTGTATGTAGTCAGTCACCCTGCTTCTCCTCTTCTAGGTCTTCCAAGCTGCCAGGAGTTGAACTTGGTTAGAAGGGTTGACCAAGTGATGACGCATTCATTAAAGAACATCATCGATGAGTTCAACGATGTCTTCAAGGGCTTGGGTTGCTACCCAGGTGAACACCACTTCATGATAGATCAGTCTATAACACCAAAACTGCATCCTCCGCGACGTGTTCCATTATCATTGCAACCAAAACTTCGACAAAAGCTGAATCAGATGGTACAAATGGGTGTCTTGGTCAAACGTGATGAACCAACAGAATGGGTGAGTAGTCTATTGTTAGTTGAAAAAAAATGGTTCAATCAGATTGTGTCTTGATCCTCGAGACTTTAACACAGCTATTAAAAAAGAACATTATGCAATCCCAACCTGAAAAGATGTAACAGCACAACTTCACGGTCAGAATGTTTTACAATTATAGACATGAAAGATGGTTTTCATCAAATGAAACTTGACAAAGAGAGCTCAAGGCTGTGCACTTTTAACACACCATTTGGTAGATATTTTTTTTACTCGTCTTCCATTTGGCATTAAGTCCGCTCCGGAGGTGTTTCAAAAGAAAAACACTGAGACCTTCAGTGACATACGGAATGTTCATATTGTTTTTGATGACATCATAGTGTCTGGCAGCAACGAAATGAATCACGATGAGACCCTAAGAAAAGTTTTACAAAAAGCTAGAGAAAACAACGTGAAATTCAATCAATCTAAACTACAATACAAAGTGAAGCAAGTTCGATACCTGGGTCACATAATGTCAAAACATGAAGTGAGTCCAGACCCAGACAAGGTTCAAGCGATTGTCAAGCTGCCAGAGCCTTGAAATAAGAAGGAACTTCATCGTTTTCTGGGTATGATGACTTACCTTTCTAAGTTTATTCCTAACTTTTCATCAATTACAGAACCACTGAGAATGCTGATGAAAGACAACATGCCATGGATGTGGGCGGCACAGCACCAAAAAGTGTTTCAAATCCTAAAAGACGGCATCCTTAAAGCACCCACTCTGCGTTTTTTCAATCCTAGCAAACAAATCACAATTCAAACGGATGCTTCTTCATCGGGTTTTGGATCGTGTTTTCTACAAGAGGGACATCCTATAGCATATGCTTTAAGAGCACTCACTGATGCTGAAACAAGATATGCACAAATAGAAAAAGAGTTGTTAGCAATAGTTTTTGCATGCGAGAAGTTCTACCAATTCATCTACTGTCAATTAACGATCATCCATAGCGACCATCGTCCTTTAGAATCAATTTTTCAGAAACCGATAGCAGCAGCCACTCCTCGTTTTCAAAGAATGTTACTCAGACTACTAAAATTCAATCTCAAGGTGATCTACACGCCAGGTAAACTGATGGATGTAGCCGATGCCCTTTCAAGAGCAGATCTTCCCTCTTCAAAAGAACTCAAAGTTGAAGAGCATATCAACGTTATTATATTACTTCTAGTCCGAACTATTCTCCATAATGTTCCTGTAAGTCTGCACATGATAGATGTATTTCGTGTAGAAACCGAACGTGACCCCGACCATTCAAAACTACGCCAAGCTCTGTTCACCAGTGACAAACTTTTAAAACAAAAACTTTTAAAACACTTCAAGGGGTTTAATAATCTTGTTTCAGATATCTATGAAGCAGATGGAATTTTTCTCTACCAGGATAAGATCATCATTCCATCATCATTAAGGGCTGATATGCTGAAACGTATCCATGAAGGTCATCTTGGCATCGAGAAATGCAAAGCAATGGCGAGAACTGTTCTTTATTGGCCCAACAAGTCGCGCGACATTGAAAACACTGTTCAGAGGTGCAGTGTTTGTAACAAGCATAAAAACAATCAACCGAAAGAGCCATTGATCTCGCACCCAATTCCAGATCGACCTTGGCAAAAGGTAGGAATTGATATATTCACTCTCAGTGGTAAAGATTACCTGATCATAGTGGACTATTTTTCGATATTTCCTGAAGTTTCAAGATTAAAAGGTAAATCAGCAAACGATGTCATAAGTCAGCTCAAAGTGCTTTTTGCTCGTCATGGCATCCCAGAAATAGTTATTGCGGACAACATGCCTTCTTCCAGCCAGATCATGCAGGAATTCTCATCTCAGTGGAATTTCACAATTATTACTTCTAGTCCGAACTATTCTCAGAGCAATGGTCAAGCAGAAAGAGCAATTCAAACTAAAAAGAGGCTTTTCAAGAAAGCTTTTGAGGGTGGAGGGGATCCTCATTTTGCACTCTTACAATATTGCAACACTCCAATTACAGGAAGTACTTTCAGCTCAGCCCAACTCTTGATGAGCAGAGTTCTTCGAGCCAAGTTGCCTGTATATCAGTCTCAACTGCTCCCCCAAGTCATCCATGGCAAAGATCAACTCCAAAGGTTGCAAAGAAAGCAGAAATCATATTATGAAAAATCGGCTCACAAATTACCTGAACTGCAACCTGGTGAAACCGTCAGAATCCGTCATCATGGCCAGTGGATTCCAGGTCAGGTCAAGTTTAAACATGGCACTCCTCGTTCATATGTGGTGCAGACGGACGCAGGTAAAGAACTGAGAAGAAATCGTCGACATCTCATTTTAACTAAAGAACCTGGTCCAACTCAGGTTACCCCAGCATCTGATGACTGTCCAGAAACTCCGGATGAGGCAACACAACTGAATTTAGATCAGCACCAGACGGAAGCAGATGTAGAACCGGGTGAAGACATGTCTCGAAGTTATGTTATCAGATCAGGAAGGCTGTCTAGACCTCCAGTCAGATTTTTTGAACTTTTAAAAAAAAATCTTAAGGAGTAGGTGTGACATATCTATGTTGAACATTCGATGTTCTTGATATATCTATGTTAAACATTCTATGTTCTTGGATGATAGTTGGACTTCGCCTTGTTCCCTTTTTGTTGTTAATCTCGTGGTTGCTTCGTTGACTCGTTTGAATAAACTTGTGTGTATCTCATACGTACGTTTATTCTTTATATATATATATATATATATATATATATATATATATATATATATATGAATGTTTGTATGTATGTATGTATGTATGTATGTATGTATGTATGTATGTATGTATGTATGTATGTATGTATGTATGTATGTATGTATGTATGTATGTATGTATATACATATATGTTATTCATGCATTGCTACACCATTCATCTATATATATATATATATATATTATATATATATATATATATATATATATATATATATATATATATATATATATATATATATATATATATATATATATATGTATATATATATATATATATATATACATGAAGACAAAATGTCAAAACTGGCCAGTTGGCGATTTAAATAAAAGATGAACATTAATAGTCGTAGTCTTTTTGTAGTTAAAAAACGCAGCCTAGAAGTGTTTTGCAAAAAATTCGTCAACCTAAAATTGAGAGTTGTATTTAATAGAGCATGTTTAGAAGAAAATTTAATTCCTCGCTATGTGAAAAATAAATTAAGGAGCTCAGCGAAAAATAATAGTAACGATAGTACAATAAATATTGTCAAAATCGAATTGGCTACTGCAGAAAAAGGTTTGGCGAATGTCGATACGTTGTACGAAAAGGAGAAGAAGGTTGCATGTGGCGAGTTACCTGACGAACTCGCTGAAGAATTGTTGAAACATATTGCTGCTTTTCATTTAAGATACGATTCCGTTAGAAGAAGTATTGTAGCTCGTAAACTTTCAGAGTTTTATGGTAAAAAATTTCTTCTTAAAAACGACGTGATACATTATGTTAATACTTCTTCGTACCAGCCTACTCCAGACGAGATACAGTTTCTACAATTAGGTTTAAATTGTCACATCCAGTCAACTTATGATCCATTAATAAAACAAACTGAACTTGAAATACTCTACTGCGACATTATGAATCACGCTAAAAATGGCCGGCTACATTTTGACGAAAAGTTACGAGCTCTGATAAACGCCGAAGGTTTTACTCACCGAAACACTCCGTCCAAATATCTACCAAAAAATCTACGTCTAGCAGCCAAGTCTCTAAAGAATAACTCGAAGATAGTCATCCGGAAGGCCGATAAGTCCAATACCTACGTGCTGCTAAACCGTGAAGACTATATTATACACCTTGACAATATTCTTGCCGATATCTCAAAGTTTAAAAAATTAACGTCTAACCCAACCGATATGTTGAAAAAGAAAGTTAATGCGATCATAAACCAGTTAAATGCTAAAGGTTACAAGTTTCGAAATGTTGTTGGTGACTATAATCCAGGATATATTTACGGTAACGTAAAATTCCACAAGTTTGGACACCCTCATCGACCCATCATCTCGCAGTGCCCTACACCTGTTCACCAGCTAGCAAAATCCATCAATTCGATTATTTCTCCTTATTGCCCCACTCAATTTTCTCTTTCATCATCAGTTGACTTCATCAGCCTTCTTCGTGCCGTGCCTTAACACTCTGGTATCATGGCTTTGCTTGATGTCGAAAGCTTGTTCACCAGTCTTCCAGTGTCTGACACCGTAAACATTATCTTACAATACGTTTATAACCATCCCACTATGGCTCCTCCAGTTTTTGACAAAAATCTATCGAAGGATATTCTTCTACTTTGCACCAACCGAGGATCCCTTCATACATCCTAGTGGTCAACTATATATTCAAGTCGACGGTGTGGCGATGGGTTCTCCTCTTGGTCCAACTTTCGCAGTTTTTTACATGGGCCACCTCGAAAACAATATATTCGATAAAATCATCCATAAACCTATCCTTTATGCAAGATATGTTGATGATATATTTGTGCTCTGCAAAGGCGCTCATGAATTATCACAACTGAAAGAAGCTTTTGAAAAATCTTCACCCCTTAAGTTCACTTGCGAATTACAAAGTGACGAAAATCAACTACCGTTCCTTGACACATTGGTCTCTAACGCCGAGAAAAAATTCTCTATTCAAGTCTACAGCAAGCCAACAAATGGCGGTAAGACGCTCAATGGTCAAGGCTTTTGCCCTCAGAAATATAAAATTAGTGTGATTCTGAACTTTTTAACAAGAGCACATCGGATCACAGAAAATGAAAAAGATTTCCATATTGAAGTTGGCAGAATTAAGTCTTTTCTAATAAACAATAACTTTTCCAATACATTAGTTGATAGTGTTATTGATAAGTTTGTCAGTAAAAAATCTGTAAGCTCTACAAATCATGTTAATCCATCCGATAATTTGATTCAACTCTATTACCGTTCTCAGATGCACGACAACTAGCGTATTTATTTATTTATTTATTTATTTATTGGTACACGAACAGAGGGACCCAAAGGGCCACTAATACTGTTCGGACAGAACACAATAAAAACTAAAGAAAAACAAAACAAAATAAACCGTCTGATGTGAGGCGACGAGCCAGGCAAAAGTAGAACAGAAAAGTTGTGTTCAAAATATAAACTATATGACTATATATGAATATTAACTAATACATAATAGATGGATTAGTAACAACAAGGTAATCAGATAAATATTTGTATTTAGATCTAGGTACCAGATAGATACTAGTTTTTAAATGAGGATGTCACAAAAGGAGTAATAATAGAGCAATCAGATATCTATTTATATGTGAGAAAGTTTGATAGGTTGGCTTCCGCTACGAGACATTTAAACCTACTGAGAGTGGTTGAACTGACAATATCGCTAGGCAATTGGTTCCATATATTAATAATACGATTAGTATAGAAAAATTTGGTGACATCAACTCTATTAAAGACAGATTTTAGCTTGAACTGGTGACCCCTAGTGGAATGATACATGAAGAACTGAAAACTATGTTTTAAGTCGGAATCAATAAAACCGTTCAAAAAGCTGTAGCACAAACAAAGATCACTGATGAGTCTTCGGTGTTCAAGTGATGGGAGATTGAGAGTTTTGAGTCTCACCGCATACGGAAGGTTCTTGAGAGCCGGGATCGCCTTGGTAAATCTTTTTTGAATTCTTCCGATATCGTCAATAAGATATCGGTGATGAGGATTCCACACCTGCGAGCAATACTCCAGAAGAGGTCGAACATATGTGCAAAAAGCTTGCTTAAGCAAATCTGGATCTTTAGATGTAAATGATTTAATGATGAGACGCGATCTCACAGACGCAATATGAACGATATTTGCCACGTGATATTTGAAACTCAGGCTAGCATCCACAATCACTCCTAGGTCTCTGATATGATCAACGTTCTTTAGTTGGTAAGAGTCAATGGTGTAGATGGGAGATTTAAGCTTTGCACCTGCGGGACCAAAAATAGAGAGAACAAGACATTTTTCCAGTGCCAAGTTCAACTGCCAGTCTTTGCTCCATACCAGCAAGTGGTCAATTGCCTTCTGTAAGTTGTTGGCATTAAGCTGGACGGGTGCATACAGTTTGATGTCATCGGCAAATAGTTTGACTGAGATCGATCCCAGCTCCACACTATCTGTAACATCGTTAATATAGATCAGGAACAGAGTTGGACCGAGAACACTGCCTTGCGGAACCCCGCTTGTAACAGCTCTTGGCTCAGACAGGCTACGGTCTATCTGAACCATCTGGTGGCGATCCTTTAAAAAGTCAGTGATCCATGCCAATAGATCTCCAGCTATTCCATAAGCTTCCAACTTTCTTTTTAATTTGAAATGAGAAATGGAATCAAAGGCTTTTTGAAAATCAAAATAAATTATATCCGTGCGTCTGCGTTTCTCCATTGACAATGACCAGTCAGATACACATTCAAGTAGATTGGTACTGGTTGACCTTGACTGTAAAAATCCATGTTGGTGTCGAGAGATGAGATTGTGTTCAATTAAATAGTGTTGCATGGTTTTATTAATTATTTTCTCCATAATGCGACAACAGGTACAAGTAAGAGAAATGGGTCGGTAATTAGAAGGATTGCTGGTGGGACCTTTTTTATGGATGGGTTGAATAAATGCTGCTTTCCACTCTTTTGGTAGTATTTTAGATTTTAAAGACGTGTGGAAAATATGACAAAGAGGCGGTACTTTGTAATATCGTCTTTAAGAATCTCCGACTAATGGATCAAGGTCAAAAACTAAAATTACATATCTATTACAAGGATCTAAAATCGAGGGACTTAGTCATCACTAATAACCTCGCCCAAGATAAAACACTTATACGGAGAGCTAACGTTGTATACAAGTTTTCCTTTCCTCATCACCATCTGGTGCCACAGTTTTACATCGGACATACTTGCACAACACTTGCTAGACGATTAACTATGCACGCACAAGGGGGTAACATATACTCACATTTCTTGGAACATCATAAAATTGAACCTTCTCGTCAACTGTTGCAAGATAACACCGAAATACTTAGTTTTGAGTCTGATTCACAAAGACTTAAAATCAAAGAGGCACTACTTATCCTCCAATGAAAACCTCCAATGAACATTCAAGATAAAAGATTCGATCACACCCTTCACCTCTACGGGGCTGCTGTAGATGTCAATGTGTCAAAATTACTTGTTGGGCGGATTTGTGATGGTCGTGTACGAACAGCAGGCAACGACAAGATTTTTAAAGCCACCATTGCTCCAGATGACAACGTCGTATCTTCAAATAAAATTACATTTGACGCTCCACATACAAACGTTGACGTCACACTTAAGGATGTTGCCAGTGGCAGAAATGGAGAAGATGGAAGTGTTGAAGGCGTACACAGGAGTGTTGATGACATGCTTAACGACATGGCTAGCAGAGAAAACAAAGAGGACAGAAATTTTGAAAATGGTCTGCACGAAAATGTTGACGATGAACTTCTTGTTTCGCCTGGCTATAGAACTGAAGAGCCTATAGTTCATCCGTCATCATGTGCATTTCTGCCCAATAACCAGATTTCTGTTAGTGGACTGATCGAACACACGATTGATCATGTATGTGCATGTCAACCCGATCGTCTGTCGTTGGATGCGCAGAGAGAAATACCTGTTGACCATCGGATCTGCCAAACAAGTGATCAAACTCTTGATCGGTCTAATGACCGGACTCTCGATCCACCCAACGTTCTTCCACATGTTCAACATCTTGAACCTCCTCTTGTTCAACTCAACGATAGTTTTGTTCAAGACACCACTAACCTATCTGTATGCGGGTATGACTCGGTAGACTCGTATGTTTCATGCAGCCCTCCCGACCATATGCGTGCTGCCGGCTCCTTGGGTACAGGAGTGGATAGCGAAGAATACGGTACGAACGTAAACGATAAACAGTGAAAGTTTGAATGATTGCGATGATGTCCCCGTACCCGTCGATATGATTTCATTTTCTCACCTTGCATTAAATGTTACTGTTAGACGTAGATAACACCACATACTAGCTACAATAACTTTATTTTTATCTTGGAAAATATATCTTACTTTTTAACCTTCATTAATATAATTATGTTTAAATATTGTATACATTATACTTTCTACTTTTTATTTTGAACTTCTAATTTACTTTTTAACTTTTGTGCAACTTTGTCTTTTTATATGTTTATCAAGTTTTATCTCTCACCTTTACCTTTAAAATAAATTAACCTATTAATTTAATATGTACGTAGTTTTATATACTTCTCTTTTTCAACCATTTCAATATCCTGTATAAATTATATCTCATTTTTTAAATTACTAAAATTGAGTCTTTTTGTTTTTACACATCACTATTCATTTTAGTTTGTTTATAATCGCCCTGATGATGACAAAATGTCGAAACTGGCCAGTTGGCGATTTAAATAAAAGAAGAACATTAATAGTCGTAGTCTTTTTGTAGTTAAAAAACGCAGCCTAGAAGTTTTTTGCAAAAAATTCGTCAACCTAAAATGGAGAGTTGTATTTAATAGAGCATGTTTAGAAGAAAAGTTAATTCCTCGCTATGTGAAATATATATATATATATATATATATATATATATATATATATATATATATATATATATATATATATATATATATATATATATACGCGGAAAAGCGACCGGGAACGCGACGGGAACGGGAAAGCGGAGAAGGAAACAGGAGCGAGAGAGACAAACATTAGAAAAACCTCTAAAATCCCCGGGCAACGCCGGGTGCCCCCGCTAGTATACATATATAATCGAATACAACAACAACTATGAATAATTATTCATAGTTATAACTATGACCATTCATTCATTCGTTTCTTGTAACATGAATCTGACCTTGCTACATAGCTATTATCATAACTACTTAAATACACGTGAACTCCAGTCATAACTACTATTATCATCACTAGTTTTCCCACCAGCTCCGTATGACTCACCAGATCTGGTGACCTCCAGTATAGTTGAACTTGCACCGATCCAATTACGTTTCTGTGTCGATATATGTTTGCATGTACGCTTAAGTTTGTTTCTTAATTACCACTTTTCCCGAATTTTGTATCAAAACTTATATCAATAGGTTACATGTAATTTGGACACTACTTTCTGTTAATTTCACGAACTTGTATCGACCGGTTATTGCGATAGAAACTTCAATTGCTTTTTGTGCCGTACGCTTATTTATATTGCTGCCTGCCTACGCAATAATGATTCCTGTCCATCACTATAGTGAACTTTGTACTGTTGGAATCAGAGATGTGCGGATTGCGGACGCGTCTGCTGGCGGACGCTAATCTGCAGCTTTTTTGCGGACTCGGAGCAGATTCGATAAAATTGAAACTAGCGGACGCGGATTGTGCAGATCAATAGGCCAAAATTTGAAAAATAATTGAATCAAATAGAAGAAATATTTCCTACAACTACAATACAGTACGAAATTACGAATCCATTCGCTTGTATTAGAAGTTAGAACAGGCGCGTCTCGTTTCGAATTTCCATCCACCTCTCCCCCTTTAACATATCAGTGTTATTTTCTTGAAAAGCAAAATTGTATTTATGTCTATGTATGACGTAATTTTAACTGAACTAGTAGTCTAAAGGCGCGTTTACACAAGCAAAGATTCGCTGGCGCCAAATATCGGTTCCACGACAAAACGTTCACAGACAAAATGTTCAACGACAAAATGTTCCCGACAAAACGTTCACGACACAACGTTCACGACAAAATGTTCACGACAAAATGAACACCGACAAAACGTTCACGGACAAAATGTTCAACGACAAAATGTTCAACGACAAAATGTTCACGACAAAACGTTCACGACAAAACGTTCACGAAAAATGTTCACGCACAAAATGTTCACAGACAAAATGTTCACAGACAAATGCTCACAGACAAAATGTTCAACGACAAAACGTTCACGACAAAACGTTCACGACACAACGTTCACGACAAAATGTTCACACTGAAAAATAAAAATTTTGTTTTATTATGTCAAGATCGCTTGCAAACTAATTATTAAGTCATTTTTAGTGATGTGTCTATTCACCATTTTATCTACCTAAGCAAAGTATATGTGCATGAAAGCATGAAACTAATACGTATTGGCAACATCAAATGATCTTCAATTAATAAATAATTGTATGGAGTTATAGCTATTTGGGTTGTTTCTTTTTCATCCATATTTTGATCCTTCTTATCATCGTTCCATTTATTAACTAGTTAATGCCGGTTAATTGCTTTTGTATACCCTAACTTTTTAGTTTTTAATTGCTAGAGATGTATTTTCAATTCTAGTTGAAAAACACAAGTAGCTGCATGCTGCTTTACCCAAGTCACCGTTACGTTAATTAGCTAATTAAAGGAGGCTATATTGAAAGCCGATAACTTCTTAATCGCTAGGCTACAACGATCAAAGCTTCTTTCTGACGTTCACTTAATTAAAATTGAAACATCAAATGAATCTCAATTAATACCTAATTGCATTACTTTTTCTTTTTAATCGGAGTTAATAAAGATTTCATATTTCGACCCTTTTAATCATCGTTCCATTTATTAACTAGTTAATGTGGGTTGGTTAATTTTTTCTTGGATACCCTTAACTTTTTAATCTTTAGAATACAGCCATCAAACCTTATGTACGTCGTTTGCGTAATTGAAATTGAAAATTCAAACGATCTCAAATTAGTAACCAATTGTATTTTCCTATTATAGCTATCTCATTTCATCTGTTTTTTCCTTCTTGCTGAAACAGTTTACAGTCCTCCGATCCATACTCATCTGGTTGCCGTTTGAGTTAGGGGTATCAAAGAGGAAATTAACATCGCATTTACTATAGTTAACGTTTTATTTGCTCTCATTTTGTGAAACACAAATTATTTTATCATTTAAAACTAAACTAAATTTAAAAGTTGCAATCGTGAACATTTTGTCGTGAACGCTGTGTCGTGAACGTTTTGTCGTAAACATTTTGTCGTTGAACATTTTGTCTGTGAACATTTTGTCTGTGAACATTTTGTCTGTGAACATTTTGTCGTGAACATTTTGTCGTGAACGTTGTGTCGTGAACGTTTTGTCGTGAACATTTTGTCGTTGAACATTTTGTCTGTGAATAATTTGTCTGTGAACATTTTGTCTGTGAACATTTTGTCGTGAACATTTTGTCGTGAACGTTGTGTCGTGAACGTTTTGTCGGGAACATTTTGTCGTTGAACATTTTGTCTGTGAACGTTTTGTCGTGACACCCCAAATATCAATGTCGCCCGAAATAAGAAAAAAATGCACGTGTAAACTGTAAACGCTCTCACGCATGACATTGACATCTTGGCAGCCAAGATTTTGAATGTTGGTTGCCTTCCAACTTTCAAGCGGTGTCACGACAAAACGTTCACAGACAAAATGTTCAACGACAAAATGTTCCCGACAAAACGTTCACGACACAACGTTCACGACAAAATGTTCACGACAAAATGCTCACAGACAAAATGTTCACAGACAAAACGTTCACAGACTAAATGTTCAACGACAAAACGTTCACGACACAACGTTCACGACAAAATGTTCACGACAAAATGTTCACGACAAAATGTTCACAGACAAAATGTTCACAGACAAAATGTTCACAGACAAAATGTTCAACGACAAAATGTTCACGACAAAACGTTCACGACACAACGTTCACGATTGCAACTTTTAAATTTAGTTTAGTTTTAAATGATAAAATATTTTGTGTTTCACAAAATGAGCGCAAATAAAACGTTAACAATAGTAAATGCAATGTTAATTTCCTCCTTGATACCCCTAACTCAAACGGCAACCAGATGAGTATGGATCGGAGGACTGTAAACTGTTTCAGCAAGAAGGAAAAAAACAGATGAAATGAGATAGCTATAATGAGAAAATAAAATTGGTTAATAATTTGAGATCGTTTGAATTTTCAATTTCAATTAAGCAAACGACGTAAATAAGGTTTGATGGCTGTATTCTAAAGATTAAAAAGTTAAGGGTATCCAAGAGAAAATTAACCAACCCGCATTAACTAGTTAATAAATGGAACGATGATTAAAAGGGGTCAAAATATGAAATCTTTATTAACTCCGATTAAAAAGAAAAGAAATGCAATTAGTTATTAATTGAGATTCATTTGATGTTTCAATTTTAATTAAGTGAACGACAGAAAGAAGCCTTGATCGGTGTAGCCTAGCGATTAAGAAGTTATCGGCTTCCAAGAGCAATATAGCCTCCTTTAATTAGCTAATTAACGTAACGGTGACTTGGGTAAAGCAGCATGCAGCTACTTGCGTTTTTCAACTAGAATTGAAAATACATCTCTAGCAATTAAAAACTAAAAAGTTAGGCTATCCAAAAGCAAATTAATCGGCATTAACTAGTTAATAAATGGAACGATGATAAAAAGGATCAAAATATGGATGAAAAAGAAAAAAGCCAAATAGCTATAACTCCATACAATTATTTATTAATTGAAGATCATTTGATGTTGCCAATACGTATTAGTTTCATGCTGTCATGCACATATACTTTACTTAGGTAAATAAAATGGTGAATAGACACATCACAAAAAATGACTTAATAATTAGTTTGCAAGCGATCTTGACATAATAAAACAAAATTTTTATTTTTCAGTGTGAACATTTTGTCGTGAACGTTTTGTCGTGAACGTTTTGTCGTTGAACATTTTGTCTGTGAGCATTTTGTCTGTGAACATTTTGTCTGTGAACATTTTGTGCGTGAAAATTTTGTCTGTGAACATTTTGTGCGTGAACATTTTTCGTGAACGTTTTGTCGTGAACGTTTTGTCGTTGAACATTTTGTCTGTGAACGTTTTGTCGGTGTTCATTTTGTCGTGAACATTTTGTCGTGAACGTTGTGTCGTGAACGTTTTGTCGGGAACATTTTGTCGTTGAACATTTTGTCTGTGAACGTTTTGTCGTGGAACCCTTTCAAGCCAAGTGAATAATGTATTCATACGCGAAAAAGACACATCACTTATTAGACTAATCCGCAAGACAGAAATAAATGCTTTTTTATAAAGTTTAATTATTTTAAACATAAAAACTTTGTACAATTTTATTTTTTTATTGAAACTGTATTTTATTTTTGCGGATGCTATTGCGGACGTGGATTCTTAGTCGGCGGAATTTGAGGACGCGGACGCGGATCCAAGCTTGCGGTCGCGGCCGCAGATGCGGACGGGTAATTAGAGGATCCGCACATCTCTGATTGGAATGTGTGGCATTTCCTTTGTTCGCCACTGGAAAGTTTTATGCTGAATCTCTTTGTTTAGCTGTTCCAGCTTGTCGCTAAGCGAGCTGTCTCGACTTGTGTATAAATACGGCTGTCTTCAAGCCACTCGTTAGATTCTTGGTTCCGTACGCTTGCTACGCATTGTGCATGTGCTATTTGTGTTCCATAATTTTAATCTCGCTTGCGTGCTATTGCATTTGTTGGCCGCATTCTATTATTTGAAGCAATCTTTTAAATAAAGATTATCTAACCGCTACTTGTGTGCGGTGCTGTTTTCTTGTATAAGTATTGTAGGTACGACGGGTTCACCAAAGGAAATCAAAATCCAGTGCAGTCGTGGTGGTCCGGTATTAAGAAACAAATAAATTTTGAAAGAACCTGGTCGCAGCGATTTTCTCTAGGGGACGCATTGGTGGAGAGGTTGTGACACCCGAACTGTAGTGTCTATGGCACTATGTTGTCTATGTATTGTTTATGGTGTGACATCACCTCAAGCATGTTGTTCCGATTGTTATTGTTGTTTTTTCGAGTGATGTGAATAAACGTGGTCTTTGATTTAATGCGATAGCATCAGCACATTGGCGACGAGGTAAATAGATTCAATTCGATCGTAAATAGATTTAATTCGATTGTAAACAGATTAGATTCGATTGAAATTAGTGTAATACTTGAACATTTAGTTAAAATAAGCAATGGCGTCGTAAATGTTGATTTAATGCCTCTACCCGGTTTTGATTGCTCTGGAGATTTGACTAGTATCGCTCCACGTTGGAAACGTTGGAGGAAAGCATTTGAATTTTACGTTGATGGTATAGGTATACAGAATAATGACCAAAAAAAGCGTTATTGCTGCATTCCGCGTGAATGGACGTACAAGAAATTTTCGAAACTATTGATGAGGTACATTTCGTTGCTGTTTTTGAAGGCGATACAGATAACGTGTTTAGAAGAGCATTACGTAACATCGACAATTATTTTGCACCAAAAGTGAACGTCACATATGAATATCTATCTTCAGATCTCTTCGAAAGGAATCTGGTGAAACAACGGACCAGTATGTTTCAAGATTGAAAAAACAAGCACTCAATTGTGAATTTGGTGACAACGCTCGGAGAAATGAAATGATTCGAGATCAAATTATTGACACATGCACTTCAACCAGCCTCAGAAAAAAATTGTTGCAATATATATATATATATATATATATATATATATATATATATATATATATATATATCTATATTTCTATATATATATATATATATATATATATATATATATATATATATATATATATATATATATATATATATATATATATATATATATATATATATATATATATATATATATATATATATATATATTTTCTTTCAGGCACGCGCTATTAAAGACAATAGACCATTTTGCGTATATTATTTTTTTAGACAGACATTCTAAATTTTTCAAACTACATACATTCTTTGATTCAACTCGGGCTAACGAACCGTTTCGACTAAAATTGTCATCCTCAGAGCCCATTTAAAATTTAAACCAAACGTCGACGCAAGAAACGATACAATGAAATAAACAATAAAACCAGGTAGAGCGTACCTACCCTAGATATTAGAATATCGTAAAAGGAACTGAGATAAAAATAATAAAAATATGCATTAAGAAAGTTCAAATAATTTAAAAATAAAATAGTATGTACAAGAATATTGCTATGGTCGTAATTTGCTTATAGAAGAATACAATGTAAAATTACAAACATGAACATGTTATTTTATTTTTTTCTTCTTATTGTTATATTACCACTATAAAGTAGAATAGGCAATTCAACGGGTTTGTCATCTCCCGGCGGGAATTCACATTGGTCCCCTTCAGGATTTCCACTGAGGTCACTGTTGATGCCATGGGCGCCATCAGTCACACAATAAACAGAAGGGAGTGGATCAACAGGTTCATTGCTACACATCACAAATTCGTCCTCGTCCGATAATGTTTGATCCGCGATCATGTCAGTACTTTGTGTACAATCCGTCCCATGTTGAACCGAGATGAGAGAGTTAGTATTCAAAAGAGAATCAGGAATGCATCGTGTTGCAACATCAAACAATGCGAATTTATTAGGTTCTTCGGTTGAGGTTTTACTATATATATATATATATATATATATATGTTTATATATATATATATATATATATATATATATATATATATATATATATATATATATATATATATATATATATATATATATATAGTATGTAAACAGATCTTTCTTTCTTTGACGATAAAACTGCAATTACTCTTGTTCTAAAAACTTTGATTCTATAAATAGTGGTTTAAGCTGTTTTCTAGTTTTAGACATCACGTTTATAATTATTTACTGAGCATGGCAAATTCACTGACAGCGGACTCTCTCGAACTCATTTTAAGTTCGGTCATGAAACTAGAAAACGAAAAGTCAAATTTACTAATGAGGCAACTAAACGATCACAAGAGTAGAATGATGGAGACATTTTCAAATATGATGCAAATATTGGTCTCTCAAATCACCAAAACCATGTCTGAAACCCTAAACGAGATGACGAAAGTCATCCAGCCCGCCCTCCATGCATAGATTTATCATCTATCAATAATGTCCTGTGGGATATTGAGAAAGAAAAACTTGAGAAAACCAAACGTTCCAAAAACGTCATAATTTCCGGTTTGCCACCCCAGTCTTCAATTAACGATGATAGGCTCATTCAAGATTTCATTGAGCAAAACCTCACCATCAAACCTGCTGTCGTCAATATTTGCCGACTTGGAAAAGAACCTGCAAATACCAGACTCTGTGTCACTCTAACAAATTCTGAAGCAGTGTCTGATCTAATTTCCTCGTCTCGGGTAATCCGATTGTCGACCGATCTTTCTATCAGGAAAGTGTTTATAAATCATGATCTAACTCCTAGAGAGGCCAAAGCCTAAGAAGATGTGAAAAAAGGTCTAAGACGGCCCAGAAAACAGGAAAGCTTTTTTCAGTTCTGGTCCAATCCAACATTCAGCCCTTTCGGGTATGAACCGAGGGTCTGGGCACTTACAAACATCAGAAGTATTGTTAATAAACGAGAAGACTTTGTTTTATTTTTAGAAACTCATGATTTAGAGATTTTTGCTTTAACCGAAACTTGGTTGAATAACGAACCGGACGGCCTATTTCTTCCTAAAGAATACCAAGCTTTTCGTTATGACAGGGATCTCGTGGTGGTGGTGTGGCTCTGATTGCTAAGAAAAGAGTCAAAGTTAGACAGGTCTCGATTCCACCTGAATATAACCATATAGAAATTGTTTGTGTCGACATTTACACTGATACCTCAATATGCAGAGTGATAATTTACTACAGACCAGGAGGATTTAATTCTGAATCTGTGGATTACACTCTCAAGAGCATCCATAGTCTCACTCACTTATGCAAAGATACAAAGTTAGTATGCATTATGGGTGACTTCAATCTTCCTGAAATGAACTGGAGACACTATTCTCATCCCAATAACAAGGTTTATGATTTATTTACTAGTTTTATAGATGAAATGGGACTACATCAATATGTTGAATCTCCAGCTCGTCAATCAAATATACTTGATCTGCTTCTCTCGAACGATGCTTGTTTCATATCACATATTCAAATGATGCGCCCAATTGCTCAAAGGGACCACAACACTCTAGTGTTCAAACCCAACTTTCCCAGACATCCAACTATGCTCCACGGCCAAAATTATCAACACCTAACCAAATCCTCCTATAGAAACCTAAATAACTATTTTTGTGAAATCAGATGGGATGACGTGTTTCAATACTGCTTCTCGGTTGATGACTGCTGGAAACATTTTCTCAACATAGTTACCAATGCTATCCAAAGTGTTGCTTCCGGACAAGACCGACCTATTAAAACCACAAAAGTAAGAAAGTCATCATACCCTACATTCATCGTTCAGGCTCATGTGGATAATGAAGTTTTTTTACGAACCGGGTTCAGGCTGTCAAGGTGAATGGCTAATTATCCCACAATAGAGATGTGACAAGTGGTGTACCCCAAGGGAGTGTGCTTGGGCCAACGCTTTTCCTTGTTTACATAAACGATGTTGTAGACTCATTTACAGACAACTCTGTAAAATACAAACTATTCGCAGACGATATCAAGCTTAAGTCATCATCATCATTCCCTCACAGCTCTTTTTTTCAAGCTGCTATTGACAAGTTAGTGTTATGGAGCAAAAAATGGCAATTACAATTGGCCCCAGACAAATGCCTCCAAGATTCCATCAAAACAACGAGGAGCAGCATTATGCCCAACAAATACTCAATCTGCTCACGACCCATATCCTCCACAGACAATGTACGCGACCTAGGTGTCATCGTCGACAGTGAACTCAACTTCAAAGCCCGTATCAACCAAATCATTCACAAGGCCTGTTAGAACACGCCTAAGCCTCAAATGCTTTCGTTCAAGGGACAAGCGAATATTGACCAAAGCGTATTGCACATATGTTTGTCCAATTCTTGAATATTGTTCTCCGGTCTGGAGCCCACATAACAAGCAGTTTATAACAAAGATTGAGCGAGTTCAAAGATTTTTCACAAGGGCCATACCAGGATTACAAATTCTACCTTATATGATAAGACTTTAGAAACTTGGTTTAAAGACACTGGAACATCGACGACGTATCCACGATTTATGCCTTTGTCACAAAATATTATATAGCTTCACACACTGCATCATCTCTTAATTCCCTAATTTCCTACTGTCTCACAATCGTGGTCACACCCTTTGTCTACGCCAAGAAAAATGCTCCACCACTCACAGGCTCCATTTTTTCACCAGCCGGGTCGTGAAACCTTGGAACTTTTTTAGCTCCAAATATTGTCAACTCCACAACTCATAGTCGTTTTAAGTCCTGTTTCTCTGATGCCGATTTGAAGAAGTTTCTGATTATTTAATTGAATTATATATATTTCATCTATGCACACTATATGTACCGATTACCTGTCACCAATTTGTGTTTACCCCAGTTCATTTCTGACCTCATTGAACAATGTTTTGCGGAGTAGTGAATACTAAACTTTCGATAGAATTCGCAGGTAATCACGATTTTGCCTAACTTTCCACTCATGTTCATCATTAAGCTGCATAGGAACAAATGTCTGTTATGTTTTGTTAGCATGGTAGTTAAATCATTTTGCCATTCCTACCTAATGCTAATCACTTTAATGTTTTCGTTTACCAGTTTTTTTTAGTGGTCATTAGTGACCCTCTTTTTGGTTAAACAAATAAATGAATAAAAAATAAATATATATATATATATATATATATATATATATATATATATATATATATATATATATATATATATATATATATATATATATATATATATATATATAATATTAAATTTTTAAGTTTATTGGTTGGCAGATCGGTCTGAAACCGGGAGGTCGATGAATGAACAATTGGCTCTTTAGTTCTATAGCCAGCTACATCATTATGTTCATTATTGACGATTGTGTTTTTATTATTAACATCTGCATTTGGAATGTTTTTGACTTTCACTTTGGTGACGCGACAACAAGCCTTAGGAGGGAGCATATAACAAGCAGCGGGCCTGATAGAACTAGCTATTGACGGGTTAACGGCCCCTGGGAAATGCGCTGAGACAGCAGGTCCGAAGAGACGAAGTGTGTGGTCAAATCTATCATCTTGGATGTTTATAGATGGCCTGTGTTGAATAATGAGTAAAGCCTCTTTAATCCTGAGTCTTTGTGGATCAGATTCAAATGTAACAATCTCTGTATTTTCTATCAACAATTGGTGGGATGGTTTGTGTTTGTAGTTTTCCAGAAAATGTGTATATATACTACCCCCCTGTGTGTGCATAGTAAGTAATATTCAACAGAGCATGTATAAAAGAATATATATATATATATATATATAAATATATATATATATATATATATATATATATATATATATATATATATATATATATATATATATATATATATATATATATATATATATATATATATATATATATATATATATATATATATATATATATATATATATATATATATATATATATATATATATATATATATATATATATATATATATATATATATATATATATATATTCTTTTATACATGCTCTGTTGAATATTACTGTTCATTTTTTATTGATTATTCCTTAACGTTAGACTCCAAATTGCGAATAATGACTTTATTTTTTAAATAAAATTCTTTATTAATTTTTGAAACCGGCTTACTTCACAGTTTCGGCTTGAAAGCCATCATCAGAGCCTTTTAAATAGAAAATAATACGAATATTCAAAAATGGATGAATGTAAAAGTCAAACTGAAAATGGAGTAAATGGCGAAACGTATTTACATAAAACTAGACGATAAAGAAATAAATATAATGCAAATTGATATAGTTGTAAAAAAACCAAGCAGAGATAAAATAATTTGAAAAAAAATTAAGCCGGCTTACTGCCAAGTTATGTAAAAAACGCAATATATATATTAGCGAAGAACCGACCGAGAGCGAAAAAGCGACCGGGAACGGGAGAGCAAGCGGGGAAGGAAACGGGAGCGAGAGAGACAAGCATTAGAAAAACCTCTAAAAACCCCGGGCAACGCCGGGTACCCTGCTAGTTATTGTATATTTTATACTTTCACAACATCTAGAAATTCAACGAGAATAAGAGTGGAATAATTTAATATCTTCAAGGTGGAGACGCATCCGCTTGCCCGAAAAATTGAGAGACAACGAAAATTGGGAGGCATTTGCCTTCCCTGCCCCCTGTCTCCTACGCTTATGCCAGTCGTTGTTGAGTTTGGCGTTTAGCAACAGATATAGCGACTTAATGTTTATTTATATAGATAATAGATAATGTGATTCTCCGGTGTAAACGCGCATGCATGAGACAAAGCGGTGTTGCTTATGACGAATACTGTATGATCAATTCCTACTTTGGGCTTTGAGTTATTTATTTCTGTGGTAGATTTTAAGCTATGCAGTTTTTTTAGACATACATACACAAACACACACAGATTTTAATGCTTCAACAAACCTAATTTAAATATTATATTTTTATGAAGTATATCCTACATTTTTTTTTAGATCTGATTGCGTGAAGTTTCTTTTACAAGCTTTATGAACTCTCTTTTATCCGCGTGTTCACGGATGTCCTGGAAATGTCCGTATTTATAATGATGACAAAAACTTTCAACGTCATTGTATATATAAATTACAAACATGCATTGTTTACTGTTGGCCGGAGTAATATTTTTACGATTCGATTTCGCTATGAATTCTTTAAAAAAACATTTAATAAAACTACAATTTTAATTTTTAAGTTATTATTATTATTAGTTTATTATTAGTTTATTAGGCGCAGGAACAAAGCCTCTTGCCTTTACAACAACCCTTGACAAAAAACAAATCACATCCAACGTTACAATAGAAATAAAAAATTAAATAACAAAAAGGTATGCATTCAAGATTCCGTTCAATTTATATTCCATTCATACATAGTTGATGCCCATTCATCATCCAGTCTATTCTTGAATTCTTGCACGTTTCTTGTCAAAACAATGCTATCGGGCAAACTATTCCAGTGCTGCACCACTCTGTTGCTGAAAAAATACTTTCTAGCGTCTTGCTTGAAATTTCCTAAAGTTAGTTTTCTGCTGTTTCCTCTGGTACAAAACACGGGTGACTTTTTGATTAATCCCAAAAAATCTGCTTCAAGATCTTCATTGAATAGTTGAAAAACTGTAATCATGTCGGTTTTTTTTCTGCGAGACATTAATGATGGCAGACGGAGAATTTTCAATCGTTCACTGTACTTCAAGCCTTTACATACCAGAGGTATTTTTGAAGCTCTTCTTTGTACTCTTTCAATAGCCTTGATAAGTCCAATTCTATAAGGGTTCCAAGCAACTGTACCATATTCTAGTTGCGATCTCATTAAGCTTTTATACAAAACAACAAAAGCTTCAGTAGAAAGATTTTTAAAATTTCTTTTTAAAATTCCCAACATTTTGTTAGCTTCTTTTATTTTTCTGTGCACATGTTCTTTAAAAGACAATTTTTCATCAAACCATATGCCCAGATCCCTGACCACCGGATCCTGCTGTAGGATAAACGTTTCTCCTTCTTTGTTTTTTGCTGTGTATACACAATTAACAATTTGTTTGCCGAATTTTAGAACCTGGCATTTTTGAACATTGATGTTCATTCTCCAGTAATTGAACCACTTGAACACCTGGGTAATTGAATTCTGTAACGAGTTACAATCCGACACATTTTGTATGACATTGTACAACTTCGCATCATCGGCAAACAGAAGAATGTTATCACATATGTCAACCACATCATTAACAAAAATAACAAACAAAAGAGGTCCTAGTACATTTCCTTGGGACACTCATGGATATCTAGATATAACATCTGGATGCACAACCTCACCTAAGTACGAATTTAACGTATACTTTACCAGGCGAGCACTTCTACAGGCTGGCCTGCATGCAGTGTACACTAGTGTGACTAGTGTGCAGTGACCGTGCATGCATGCGGCTTTGTTTTATGAACTTTTAAACAATGCGTGTGGTCAGTTTCCATTGTTTCTGTTCGTTATCATCGTTGTGCGTTTCTATCTTGTCTTCTAAGCCGTTTATTTTGTTTTAATAACTTAATCGGGTTTAAATTATTTCAGATTAGTTAAGAAATTGCTAGTTTTGAAGTTTTAAAATAGTTAACAAATGTTCAGCTTTCGGCTGCAAAAGTGGTTATGAAAGTAGTCATACGGATATCTCTTTTCATACATTTCCAATTAACAATCCGGATATTTTTAACAAATGGATTAAAGCGAATCCAAGGAAAGATTTTCAACCTACCAATCATTCAACAATATGCTCTTTACATTTCTTGTCATCAGATTTTGTTGATCAGTTTACAGATTCAAATAAATCCCGGCTAAATCAAAAATTACAATCATCAGTTGACAAAAGACAGAGAAGAAAATTGAAAAAAGATGCAGTTCCCTCCATCTTCCCCAAACAACAACCCCGACCAACCACAAAAGCATCTTCAGCTTCTCGGCAAAAATTAGAGTTTGAAAAGTTGGAAAAACAAGAAATTTCTTTTTTTAATAATGACTCCTTTACTGATTGTGGGTTGGAAGATATTTTGAAAAAACTAAATGACGAAAAAACAGTTCCACCTGGATATAAGTTCATTATTGTAAAAAGCAAGCTGGTTATTTACAACATTGATATTTTGCAGAACATTCCCGGTGTGTTATATTCTATAACAATTGAAGATGATAAAAAGGTTGTGGTTCATCATAAAGGAAAACAGCTGCCGAAATCTTTTCAGAAAGACTTAATTGAAAACAAATTGTCAACCATGAACCAGCTGTTAAATTTCATGGCACGACTAAAAGCATATAGTGATGAACAGTTGTTTCCCACCACCTTTGAAGAGCACAAACAACTCACAAAGTTTAATTTAAAATCATGTTTGGATTTTTTTGAAGAGAATGCTACTGAACATAATCAGCTACAATTTTTAATTGATCAGTTTAAACTAATTGGAGTAAGTAAGCATGGAAAAAATTATTCCCCTCAAACAATCATTTGGTGCTACATCATATTTGCTACCAGTCGGGCAGCATACAGTAAGCTTTTGCAAGATAATGTTTTGTGCTTACCACCAATTAATACTCTTCAGAAGTTGACGAGAAGAGTGAGAGAAAATACTGGACTGAATAATCTTGGATATTTGACCCTTCGTTTGAATTCGCTTAATCAGCTGGAAAGGAAATGTTTACTAATAATCGACGAAATTTATATTGCAAAAAGAATTGAGTATTTTGGGGGTCACATGCAGGGTTTAACAGCAAAAGGAGAAGTAGCATGTATGATGGCAATGAATATATTTTTAAAGGTTTCCAATCAAAGAAAAGTGTTTCTTCTAATTTTAGACAATTATATTGTTGATGAATCGTTGTTAATTGAAGATAATTATTGTAATGCTGGACATAATTTGAAAGAACTTATAGCTCAAAGATTTTTTAATTAGATGTCTAAAAATTTTGTAAAATCTTTGAATGAAAATTTAACCGTTAATATAACTAAAAAACGTAAATTAGATAAATTATGTAATAAGGCTAAATAATTATATTATATTGTATTATATTATATTATATTATATTATATTATATTTATTTTATTATATGAACAAAATATCGTATGAGATAATGCTTTAAATAATTTCTTAGGAAATTGTTTTAAATAAAATTATAAGAATTTGTGAGTTGTTTTAAATTAATTCAATTGCGTGAGTATATTCTAAAGCCAGCGTGTTACTGCAGCCGCCTGGTAACGTATAAGCGCTATATCTGGTTGAGCTTCCAGATGCTATATCTAGAATTCCATGGGGCACTCCACTAGTTACCTTAAACGAGCTAGACATAGCACTGTTTACTCTCACTTTGAACTGTCTATCGCTCAAGAAGCTTTTAACCCAGCCGACAATTTTATCTGACACGCCATATTTCTTCATCTTATATAACAACAGTTTAGGGGATACTCTATCAAAGGCCTTTTCAATGTCAGTGTAAACAACATTTACTTCTTTGCCATTGTTGGTTGCCTCAGTGACCCTGTTGAGAAAAGTTAGTATTTGCAGAACTGTTGATCTTCTTGGAAGAAAACCATATTGTTTTTTTTGTAAAGAACCCATCGACTTTGAAGTGGTTCAAAATTTCATCTTTTACTATCGATTCAAGTATTCTACAAACAACCGACGTCAAAAACACTGGTCTATAGTTTGACACCACCTCCCTTGATCTTTTTTGAATATAGGCACTACAATGTGAGACGTGTTGGTCTAGTGGTATAGATACCGGCTTTGAGAGTCGTAGGACCCGGGTTCGATTCCCGGTCCAGGCACGTAATTTTCTTGAGCAAGAAACTAACTCACATGTGCTCACGTCAACTCAGCGTTATCTAGGGTTAACTCATGTCTATGAAAATAGCGTGTTCTTCGAAGTTTCCGATCCAAAGGAACCTTCGTAAGCGCCTCTGACTTATCTGGCGCTATATAAATTCATTATTATTATTATTATTATTATTATTATTATTAATACCCTTCTGCCATTCTGCAGGTACTTTTTCTTGTTGCAAAGACTGGTTGAATATTCTACAAAGAAAGCCAGAAACTGAAAGACAACACTCTTTGAGAACCCTCGGATGAATTTAGTCTGGTCCCATTGATTTATTAGCTTGAAGTTTTTTTATTTTGTCAACAATCTTTTCAACACACACTGTTTTGTTGTCCATTTCAACCATTACATTGCGGTTCTTCATTCTGGAATCAACGTCACAGTAATTGTCATCTTCCTTTATGTAAACAGATGCAAATAATTTGGCAAATTCTTCTGCCTTATCAATATCTTCAATCAGTACCTGCTCTCCAACCACTAGTGTTCCCACATTATCACGACAAGCTGTAGTTCTTTTAACATAACTCCAAAAGAGTTTGGGATTTTTTGTGTAATTGTAAGCAATCCAGTTTTGATTGTCTACTTTTAATTTACGAATTCTTTTATTAACTGAACTTCTGATTTGCTTATACATATTAAGACATTGGCCTTTACCACTTTTTAAATATTTTTTCCAGTATGAGTGCTTTTTTCTTATCAGTTCTTTTAAATCTTTAGGAATAACTATTTTGACTTTTGATAATAACGTAACCGACGGAATATGGAGCTCTGAATTGTCAACTATACAGTCTTGAAATAGTTTCCAATTATTTTCTAGGTTGGAATCTTCCAATTTTCCCTCTAGTTTAACTAAAATGTCAGCTTTCTTAGCGTCGTAATCTCCTTTGTTATAGTTTTTTTTGATATTATATCATTAGCATATATTTTAAAATTGAGACTAAAGGTAATTACGCAGTGGTCACTGTTTCCAATTGGTGGAAGATATGCTAAGCCATTTATTTGTTCCTCTTCTGCAATCACAAGATCTAAAATACTTCCATTTCCTTTTGCACCCAATCTCGTCAATTTAGTAACATGTTGTAATAAAAAGTTATCTTCAACAAATTTAATAAATTTATATTCTATTTTTTCTTCACTGCCTGAAAATTTAAAAAGGTTCCAATCTATTTGCGGGAAGTTAAAATCTCCCACAATTAAAACTTGTCCCTTTTTCATCATAATTTTTTTCAATAATAGAATCATTTGACAGTTGTTACCTTGATCACTATTTGGACTTCTATATATTACTAAAATATTTAAGACATTATTGTTTGATATTAATTCAAAATATAAAAATTCTTTAAAATCTTCTACAATATTTATCTGATTTAAATTCGATCCATTTTTATAGTAAACTGCAATTCCTCTGCGCCCTCCATCCATAAATCCATTACTCAACATATTGTATCCTTTCAATTGGTATTCACATAATTCATGTTTGCTTTTGTAATTTTTTGGATTAATTTCAGTCAACACAATTAGATCCACTCCATGATCTTGTGCCATTACCCGTATTTTTAATTCTTGAAATTTACTTGTCATGCAATCAATATTGGTATAAAAGATTTTGACGGAACTAATGTTTTACTTTAGTAACTGAGGACTTGATTTGATTTGATCTCTCCTTCCTTCCACTTTCTTAGAGTTGGGTTGTCCATGGGACCATAGACAACCCATTTCCCGTTTCCCTGAGCTGTTTTAATATTGGCTTCATCGTACATTTTACTATAAAATTGCCTTTGCTCAATTGTAAGGTCTGGTTCGACTCTGTATTTAGTTCCATTATTTATATTAAATTCTCTCAGTTTGGTATTTCCCCTTGCTTCCAACAACTTTTCCCTTAGTGACCTGTCTTTAAGCTTTACAAGAATTGGTCTATACCCTAAATCAGGATTAATTTTTCCAAGTCTTGTGGAATGTTCAATCATTGATTTAATTTCTAGATTATCTAGTCCGGTATCTCGAATCTCCAAAATTTTCACTACGGCAGCCATATCTTCTTCCACACTTTCTTTATGGTCAGATTTCTTGGATTCTCTAACACCTCTGATAATTATATTGCTCTTTTTTGTTTCTAATTTTGAAGTTATAATATTCCTGTTACGTTTTATAGCCAAAAAACCAGAATAATTTTTTTAATCTCGTATATTAACTTCACCACCGGTTTGTTTTCTTGCTTGTAGACAAATCTCAGATGTAAGTAAAAGTTTAAAGATTCTTCGTTATCGAATAGAACTGACGTTTGGATTATATACTCGGTTCTTATAGCAATGTTGTCTAAAAAATTAGGCACGAATTAAAAAAAATATTTACTTTTTGATTTTAAAAATCTATGTCCTAAGAAAAATCCAAAAAAGAAGGGATTGTAAAAATAAACCTGTTTTTAGTTCTACTATTTGGTTTATTCATTGTTAAGTATTTTTGACAAAAGATTATTATCCAATATGAAACAAAATTTTGTTTTTGGGGAGGCTTGAAAGAGATAGAAAAAGAAAGAGAAGGAAAAAGAGAGAAAAAGAGAGAAAGAGAAAGAGAGAGAGAGAGAGAGAGAGAGAGAGAAAGAGAGAAAGAGAGAGAAAAAACAGACAGTGTGTGTGTGTGTAATTAGTACGGTAACGAGCTCAATGTAAACAATAACAATAACATTTGTATGACAATCACAGTACAAATTTAGTTTTTGCAGAGTAGAACGTGTTCATAGCTTTGGAATGAATCCAAAATATTATATCCCGAGAGTAGGTGATATAAAGGTGCGTGTTCTGACGGAGTCACTGGTTGGGTTATTAGTAAGGAATTGAAGACCGGTTAAAAGTTCAACGTCTCTCATTCTGACTTTATGATCGAACAAGTACTTCTTTAGATTCTGTAAACGTTGTAAATATGAATAAATTACAATAATAAAGTTATATTTCTTTATCTCTCATTATATATATATATATATATTCATATACAGTAGCGGATCTAGACTTCTTTAGCGGAGGGGTCAAAAACGGCGGGAGGGGCCAAAAACGACGGAAGGGACCAAAAACGGCAAAAAAGCAAATATTTGATCTTATAGTCACAAACCTCACTGGAAAATAACTGCTAGATGCTAAATATTTTTGTAATTTACCTAAAAAGCAGTCAAAATTTTTATTTAGTATTTAAAAAAAGTAAATTTTTGAATCCACTGCCCCCCGGCCCCCTGGATTCGCTACTATATATATATATATATATATATATATATATATATATATATATATATATATATATATATATATATATATATATATATATATATATATATATATATATATATATATATATATATATATATATATATATATATATATATATATATATATATATATATATATATATTCTTTCAGGCACGCGCTATTAAAGACAATAGACCATTTTGCGTTTATTATTTTTTTAGACAGACATTCTAAATTTTTCAAACTACATACATTCTTTGATTCAACTCGGGCTAACGGACCGTTTCGACTAACATTGTCATCCTCAGAGCCCATTTAAAATTTAAACCAAACGTCGACTCAAGAAACGATACAATGAAATAAACAATAAAACCAGGTAGAACGTACCTACCCTAGATATTAGAATATCGTAAAAGGAACTGAGATAAAAATAATAGAAATATGTATTAAGAAAGTTCAAATAATTTAAAAAATACAATAAAATAGTATGTACAAGAATATGGCTATGGTCGTAATTTGCTTATAGAAGAATACAATGTAAAATTACAAACATGAACATGTTATTTTATTTTTTTCTTCTTATTGTTATATTACCACTATAAAGTAGAATAGGCAATTCAACGGGTTTGTCATCTCCCGGCGGGAATTCACATTGGTCCCCTTCAGGATTTCCACTGAGGTCACTGTTGATGCCATGGGCGCCATCAGTCGCACAATAAACAGAAGGGAGTGGATCAACAGGTTCATTGCTACACATCACAAATTCGTCCTCGTCCGATAATGTTTGATCCGCGATCATTTCAGTACTTTGTGTGCAATCCGTCCCATGTTGACCCGAGATGAGATCGGTATCTTGAACAATTATTTCGGTATTTTCATTCAGTGTTTTTTTGTTGGGTTTGTGTCCATGAGCAGTAATAAAATGTGAACAAATACTTCCTACCGATCCTGTCAGATTAAAAATTAAAGAAGCTTTACTGATATCTCAAGAACGACCCTCTATAAATATGCAATATAATAATTTTGACAGAACCCTATTGCTCCAATATCAGTCATACCCCTCTGCTATGGCTACTACATCTCGTGGCGTCTCAACATTGGTCGTCGGTGGTTTTCGTTGTCGTGGCGACAGATCTGTCGACCCTCCAGTTTCCACTGATTTCGCGATGGATGATTCGCAGGATATAAATGTAAACATCAGTTCGGCTTTAGTAACAGATGGCAAAGAACTTCCGGCTTGTGTTGTTGACGGATCTGTTCGTCCCATCCTTTCTTCACATTCGGTAGCTAAGAGTGCCTTGGAGTTGAATAGTACTTTAAATGATGACGTTTCTGGTTTTTCTTCTTGGAGTGAAGATCTCATCTCGGCTTGTCTTGCAAGTGATAACACACGGGATAATGACACGACCATTAACGAAACATTGATGAACAGTGTCGATGAGGATTTGTCGTGTCGGGACAAGTCTCCTGTTTCCACCTGTTGTGGGACTCATTGTGCCCAGGATGTCAGTGATACATCTAGTAAAACCTCAACAGAAGAACCTAATAAATTCGCATTGTCTGATGTTGCAACACGATGCATTCCTGATTCTCCTTTGAATACTAACTCTCTCATCTCGGGTCAACATGGGACGGATTGCACACAAAGTACTGACATGATCGCGGATCAAACATTATCGGACGAGGACGAATTTGTGATGTGTAGCAATGAACCTGTTGATCCACTCCCTTCTGTTTATTGTGTGACTGATGGCGCCCATGGCATCAACAGTGACCTCAGTGGAAATCCTGAAGGGGACCAATGTGAATTCCCGCCGGGAGATGACAAACCCGTTGAATTGCCTATTCTACTTTATAGTGGTAATATAACAATAAGAAGAAAAAAATAAAATAACATGTTCATGTTTGTAATTTTACATTGTATTCTTCTATAAGCAAATTACGACCATAGCAATATTCTTGTACATACTATTTTATTTTTAAATTATTTGAACTTTCTTAATGCATATTTTTATTATTTTTATCTCAGTTCCTTTTACGATATTCTAATATCTAGGGTAGGTACGCTCTACCTGGTTTTATTGTTTATTTCATTGTATCGTTTCTTGAGTCGACGTTTGGTTTAAATTTTAAATGGGCTCTGAGGATGACAATGTTAGTCGAAACGGTCCGTTAGCCCGAGTTGAATCAAAGAATGTATGTAGTTTGAAAAATTTAGAATGTCTGTCTAAAAAAATAATAAACGCAAAATGGTCTATTGTCTTTAATAGCGCGTGCCTGAAAGAAAATATTACACCTAAGTACGTCAATATATATATATATATATATATATATATATATATATATATATATATATATATATATATATATATATATATATATATATATATATATATATATATATATATATATATATATATATATATATATATATATATATATATATATATATATATATATATATATATATATATATATATATATATATATATATATATATATATATATATATATCTATATATATCACGTGTATCTTCCCCTTGCCAAAGCATACGGACAACACGAGAGAATATGAATCAGAGTTTCTGTTTTCTCACAGAGCCTGCAAGCTTTATTTTCAAGCTTTTACCACTTAACTAAGTTTGAAGCTGTCGGCAGTTGATCATACATCACTCTAATCACAAAAAATAGACAGATGGGCGAGTAACTCCACAAATCATTCCATGTCATCGAATGTTGAACTGCCGCCTTCCATCTAGTCCAATCGCCCTATTGCGACATCTGAGCACCTAACTGCATTCTTTCCAACTCTATTGCTCGCCTTCTGTCTTAAATAATCAAGTTCGTTCTTTCCTGCGACGAGGCCTTAGACCACCACACATGATGGAACCAACCCAGACCGAACCGTCCCGGTTGCACTGCTCCGAGCTTTTCAGATTATTGCAAAGATTCTTTGGCTTCACGGATGTCCCTCCCTGCAGTCCAGCCTTTTCCCGATCCAACTGCGGCTCCCACATTCACGATACATCAGTCTGAAGAGTTGTCCAGCATTAACTGTGTCCGTATCTTGCTAATCTTGTACTCTTCTACTAGGTACTCCGGGGAATCCTCCTTTCTGCATGGATCTGTCGATGTCCTCATTACGAATGGCAAAATCCGTGAGCCTCTTGGCCAGAACAGTGAAAAATATTTTTCCCTTCACGTTTAAAAGTGAGATTGGTCGGAATTGGTTGATATTGATTGAATCTTTTTCTTTGGGAGTAAAAACTCCCTCCGCCTTCTGCCATTCCCTATCTACGCATCTAGATTGCCATGCAATCTTTAAACGGTTGTAGAGCCGCTTTTGCATGCCTGGACATCTCTTCTATAACAAATATGGAATGCCGTTGGGACCTGGGGCAGATTTGTTCCTCGTTTTTTTAAGAAACTGAGATACTTCATTCATCTTTATCTCTCCACCGTCGATAGACACTTTCGGCAACAGTACTTCGGGAAAATCGGTTCTTTCCGACAGCTCTGAATCGCCAAGAGGATCCTTGAACGCCAAACGGAAGTGATCATCTAATTCTTGTTTTGTCGCTCGAAGAGTGCCAGATTTTGGTGGATCCAGAAAACTTTTTCCGAAGCAAAATGGATTTTCCATGAATTTGCATCTGGCTTTCTTTTGCTCCCTTTTCTTTTTCCGGAGTCTTTCTGCACGCCTGAGAGCACGGAGCCGATTCTTCAAATCCCGCCACAGTTCAGACAGACCAACTTTTTCGACTCCCTCTGCGATTCTTCATTGTCGCCTAAGTTTCTTTCGCTCCTTCTTTAATTTTTCAATTTCTCTTTGCCGTCTGGATACCGCTGCATGCGTGTGAACCGGGTTTTTCTGGACAAAACCAAATGAATCAAAACATTTTTTGTAGATAATTTCTGAGAAGGTTTTCATATCGAGTTGGGGATTCTCCCTCAACTGGGCTTTCAGTAATCTTGTCAACTCCAAGTCTAATGTTTACCAAGCTGAAAAGTCAATTGCTTTAGAAAATTTAATTCTTGTCTTGGGTTCTGAATTTACATCTGCTTCTGAATCGGAGATTTTGTCGGGGCTGTGGTTAGCTTTTGGCCCGGCGTAGTCAGACGTTTTACCTGCTTCTTTGGTTGATGCAGAGCGTTGATTGATAGCAGTTTGACAGCCCATTTCAGTTTTATAAACATTCATTGCGCGAATTGACTTACATTTTCTTCAACAAACACATTCAGTTCCTTTGTCGAAAGCAATCTGTGGAGTATGGATGGGTTCTGGAACTTCTTGAGCCGACGAGACTGAGCCCGCACTGAGAGATAATAGGCGGCGAACAGGAGCGGGAAGACATTCCATTTTTGTTCTGTGGACTGTCATTGCTCGGACTGTCTTAAAACTTTTTCCACACAAACACAACACGGGCAAACCCCCACCAGGGTTTCTTGGAAAAGCCGGTTCATTATCCTGTAGTTCATTGATGAACTCATTAATTCTCCCCCCTTTCGGTAAGAGCTCAGGGGGCATAGTTTTATTTTACGTATGTATGTGAAAACTTTTCTTTGAGCACGTTCGTCAGAGGTCTTCAGAGGAAGACCCTCCAGCATTTCGGCCCTTTTCCTGACGCTACCACGGGAGGGCGGGTCACGACCGTTGATCTGATGGCGCCCCCTGACGAAATTTGTGTATCACATGCCGTTTTTGACCAGAACCAGATAACCGGCAAATCTTCAAAGTACCAGAACCAAGAAGTCTTTCAAACGCCGGAACTTGAGCATGTTATAACTGTAGTGTCCACCAAACCGCCAGATTCCGAGACCACAAGAAACATTCACCTTCAGAACTTTGAGCCATGCCACCACTTTCACCAAACGAGAAACACCACAAACCATAATGGCAGGGAACATTGTTTCGATTATTTTCTAAATGCTAGCAACTTTCCTTCTATTGCAAACACCCGAAACTTTTGCCGGCAGCGCCATAACGCGACTTCGTTCCTGAACTTGTAAACAAAGGAGGAGCTAACACTGTCGTACGGAAGCCAAAAGTGGCTGTTTAAATTTATTATCTCCTTTTTCATTCCTTTGCATCCATATCCAAAAAGAAGCTGTTTCTGCTCTTTTAGCTATTTTCTTGATAGCTTGAGTTTTTTTTCGACCTGATATTCCGAGAGCCACAAGCAATTTGACGAGTGAACGACCGGCTAAACCCCTGGCGCCTGCTTCAACTGGAGAAATCTCGACTCTATATCCCGAACGCTCCAAATCTTGGGCAAGGATTCTGTAACGTTCTTCTTTCAAGATATTTGAAGCTTCCATGTTGCTTTCCCATAACACTGTTAGCTCGATGAACAGCAACGTCTTGGCCAAACTGGAAAAAAGGACAATGTCCGGTCTCAATCCGCTGCTGCGAACCAATTCCGGAAGCAGGCTTCATCTTTTAAGTCTGCTGATATCCTCCAGTCATTTGCCGCATCAAGCAACGATTCTCTTCTCGTACTTGCCTTTCTGCGGCCCAAGTGCTGCAAGCCTTCTCTCAAGAAATGAACTTTGTTTCTGGGGCACAACTGCATCGAATTAGCTAGTCTGCAGTTCTCTTTGATAATGCTCAGTATCTCTCTTAGAACCTCATTGTAATTGCGAGCCAGTACCATGCCTGGAGAAAGGAGGAGGGAAAAGTAAAAAGGATCAAATTCTGATCCACGACAGGAAGTACATAAGTGCTCCCTACATACAGCCATTAGTCTTAAAACACCTGGTGTAAAGGACTATAAACTATTATATAAAAAAAAAACCTCATTGTATGTATGTATGTATGTATGTATGTATGTATGTATGTATGTATGTATGTATGTATGTATGTATGTATGTATGTGTGTGTGTTTTAACTCTTTGCGAGCTTTCGTCGCCGAAGGTCTTCAGAAGAAGAACCTCTCATTTTTAGCGTTTTGGCCCTTAAACTTCTTGACGCTTTTAAGAGAGAGGTGGGCCCACGTCCGTTGATCAGGCGGACGCCCTTCGGCGAGAAAAGTTTCCAAATTCCTAACTTGAAACACGAAAATTCAAAGTTCAGCAGAAAACTGTTTGAAACAAAACTTGAAATCGCCGGAACGATTATCGCCCAATGTAAACAAGGCTAAACCATTTCGTGTGCATCTTGTAGCGCTTTCTTTTTTCTATTAGCGAAAATCCAAAAAGATGCAGCTTCAGCTGTCTGGGAGATCTCCTTGATGGCTCGAGTTTTTTCTCGGTTTGAAAAACCAAGAGCTTTCAGCAGTTTTAACATTGAGCTGCTAACCAACCCTCGAACGCCAACCTCGACTGCAAAAATTTCAGTCCTGAACCCTTTGGCATTCAAATCACACGCTAAATCCCTATATCTCTCTTCTTTGAAAATATTGCTAGATTCCATGTTACTTTCCCATGGCACAGAGAGTTCAATCAGGAACATTGTCTTGGCCAAGTCAGAATATACAATTATATCCGGCTTTAAGCCGCTAGATCTCACGGCTTCTGGAAATTTTCTTTCGCCATCCAAATCAGCCGAAACCGACCAATCGTCGGCAGCACCCATCACACATTCAAAGTCTCTTGTAGATCTGAACCTGTGGAACTTCAGATTGCCTTCTCTCAAAAAGTAGATTTTCCTTTTCTGCTGTATTCCTCTTGTCTTTGCTTTCTTACACGCTTCTTTGACGAAGTCAAGCAATTTTCGGAGTACTTGGTTTTGACGCCAAGTGTACCTCCCGTGTGAAAGTGAAAACGAACAACAGGAAAGAACGTGAATGAGAGTCTCCGATTGCCCGCATAACATGCACGAATCATCGTCTTTCAACTTCCATCTTCGAAGATTGCTGGATGACGGCAGTTGATCATAAACAGATCTAATCAAAAAAGACAAACGTAGTGGTGTGTATTGCCAAATGTCTTTCCAAGAAAGTGAACGCTGAACAGCATTTTCCCATGTCGTCCAGTCTCCTTGTTGAGATAACTGAACAAACTTAATCATTCTCTGGGACTCGATAGCTTTCTTTCTTTCCTGAATGACCAGACTTGTTCGTTCACTGGTGCTGGCTTTTGACCACCAAATTCGATGGGTTGACCCGAGACCCCGTTTGTCCTGTTGAACTGCCCCAACTCTTTCTGTCCAACGTAAAGAGGCTTCAGCTTCTGCGATCTCCTTTCTGGCTACCCATTTCTTTCCGGACTTTACAAGAGGTCCCATCTCCACAATTCTTTGATCCGAAGAGTTATCCAGCATTAGTTGCGTACGGATCTTGTTTATATTAAACTCCTCAACCAAAGACTTCAGTGGCAACCTCAGTTTGGCAGTCTTGCTGTACAAAGCTACCGAAGAAAATCCCGGAGGCAGACCCAACCATTTCCTTGTAAATTTATTCATCCTCCTTTCTAGCTTTTCTACCAATGGTAAGCTCATCTCATACATTGATAGAGGCCAAAGCAATCTCGGTAATAGAACAAACTGAAGAAACCACAATTTGAACCTGCTCTGGAGTGGGTCCGCATCAATTTTCTTCATATCTTCAAATGCCGATCGAAGAACCTCAGAACACCGTCCAGTGTCGTTAAGCGAATCGTCATACCACCTTCCCAGGCTCTTAACCGGTTCTTCTCTCAATGTTGAAACTGAAAACGTCACGTTGTCGTCGATCTTGCCTCGTCGCAGAGATAAGCTTCTTGACTTGGTTGCCTTGAAACTCATGCCGCACCATGATAGCAGCCCGCTGAATGCATCAAGAGCTCGTCGCATTGAGATACATTTGTTTAGAACCAAAGTTGTATCATCCATGAAGGCCTTCACCGATGGCATCAAGATACCTTTGCCAACGTAAGCTTCTTCCACGCGAGAACCCACTGCATTCAGAAGCAGCTGCATCGCTAATACGAAGAGAATGGGTGAAATTGAGCAGCCCATTGCTATGCCAACCTCTAACTGGAACCATTCTGTTGAACAGGAGGACGTAGACAACCTCAATTTGAAATGTCCGAAATACTGTTGCAACATTTCTATCACAAAATTTGGAACATGATGCGATCTGAGAGTTCTCCACAACATTTGGTGACGAACGGCTCCATAAGCATTGGCAAAGTCTAACCAGACAATGTGCAAGCTGAGACGATTTTCTTTAGCTCTTTTCAATGCTTCCCAGATCACTGACGAATGTTCGATGCATCCTGGTACTCCTGGCACTCCTCCCTTCTGAACAGACCTGTCGATGTAATTGTTTTGAATTACATAGCTTGTCAGTCTCCGAGCAAGGACAGCAAAAAATATCTTTCCCTCGACGTTTAACAATGAAATTGGGCGGAACTGATGTATTTCCCTCGAGTCTTTTTCTTTCGGAATAAAGATACCTTCTACTCTTTGCCATTCGCTTTCAATTCTTCTTCTTTCCCATGAGCCCACGAGTAGAGAATGCAATAATCTCAATACTTCTGGGCATTTTTTGTAGACGAGATATGGCACCCCATTTGGTCCAGGAGCAGATCTGTTTCTTGTTCTGTAGAGAAATTGAGTAACTTCGAGTAACGAAATCATGCCTTCTCTGAAAGAAAAGTTTGGAAGTGGGATTTCTGGAAGATCGGTTCTTTCTTCTAACTGCTGATCTCCACGCGGGTCACGGAATGCGGACCGAAAATATTCATCGAGCGTTGCTTTGTCTGCTTGAAGCGTTCCTGACTTGGGTGGGTCCAGTAAATTTCTTCCATATTTGAATGGGTCTTTGATGAACTGAAACCTGGCATTTCTCTGATCTCTTTTTTTTATCCGAAAACGCTCGGCCTTCATTAGGGCAGACAAACGACGCCCCAAACTCTGCCGCAGCTCTGCGAGACCAGATTTTTCATTTTCCTGGGCTCTTTTCCACCGCTTTCGTAACAGTTTCTTTTCTCTCTTCAGCTGATTGATTTCTCTTTGTCGTCTAGAAATCATGCCTTCATTGTTTCGAACCTGACGTTTTTGTTTCACACCAAACAATTCAATGCTTTTTTCGTAAATAACATCAGTGAAGTCTTTCATACTGAAATTTGATGAATTTCTTGAACGTGTTTTGAGAAGTTTTGAGAGTGTTTCGTCCAACTTTTTCCATGCAATTGTATCTCCTGCTGCAGGAAAATCAATTATTGGCCTAGGTTGACTAATTTCTACTTCCGGATTCACATCTTGAACTGCGTCGGGGCTGTGGTTGGCCTCCGGCCCGGCAATGTTCGACGTTTTACCTGTATGTATGTATGTATGTATGTATGTATGTATGTATGTATGTATGTATGTATGTATGTATATATGTATGTATGTATGTATGTATGTATGTATGTATGTATGTATGTATGTATGTATGTATGTATGCATGTATGTATGTATGTATGTATGTATGTATGTATGTATGTATGTATTTATGTATGTAATTTCGCGTAACGCGGCGACCGTGGTGGTCAGCAGTTGATAAAATTAATGCGAGCAGGCGTGTAATAAAAGTTATTACTCAAGTAGCGTTGGGAGCTAGTAAGTTCACGAATTAATTTAATAATAATGTTTGACAATATTTAAAGTGGCGTAAATCCTAAAAGACTGCAAGACCATTGAGGGGTTCTTTGCAGAGGCAGCCCTTTATAGGCCTACCGACGGACCGTTTCCTATCTGAAATTAAAAATGATCGAAGCCAACATTTTGAATGGCATGTTCCGAGGCGAAAGTATTTTTCTGCCACGGATCCCAATGATTTCCAAAGTGCATATTGAATTCAAATGAATTTAATTTCCAATAAGTTTGGCATTCGCAATGACAATATCTAATTGGCAAGGCCAAACGATATTTGTTTGTGGCTTGAATAAAGCTTTCCTGAAAGTTTTACTGTTCTAGGTGGTCGAAAAGTGGATTCTAGGACTGTTCATCAAAAGACGATTCATCAAAGGACTGTTCATCAAGGACTATTCATCAAGGGACTATTCATCAAAGGACTATTCATCAAAGGACTATTCATAAAGTGGACGGTTCAACATAAGGACTCTTCATCTAATGTCTACTCATCCAGCGGACTATTAACCATAAAAGTTAATAAAATTGTTTAAGATGTTATTTTCAACCAAAATATGTTACCAAAATTTGGGTGATTTATATCAAATTTACAGTGCTACTATGCTTGCATCCAAATACTTTATACTTTATTATAGAACTAGCGGGGCATCCGGCGTTGTCCGGGGTTTTTAGAGGTTTTTCGATCGTTTTTTTTTCTCGCTCCCGTTTCCTTCCCCGCTTGCTCTTACGCTTCCGGTCGCTTTCTCTTCCAGCTTGTGTCCCGCTCCCGGTCGCTCTCTCTTCCCGATTGTAGGTATATACACACTCAAACAGCCAGATATCATACACCTCAAAACATCACAAACACCTGGCAAACCACTTCTGCCACACTTCAAACAATCGCACACGCTCGCTTTAGCGAGGTCAAGAAAGGTTCCACATTTCAAAGAGACGCTTACGCTCGTCGATAAATTAACCAGACTCAGATTTCATGCATACTTTAAATAAAAACTAAGTGCATAGGAAATCATTTAATTGATATAAAAAAACCTATTCTTTTGAATAAAAGTAGTGGTAGCGAATAGCGCTAAGAACAGCTAAAAAATGTAGCGGCCCCAACATCAACGATCTTGTAAAATGTAAATGTTTGATAATTTATATAGCGCCTTTTCCAGAGTTGTTCAAAGGCGCTCTGATTTTACATGCCCCACGGAGAGAACGATTTTAACCGCTAAGTTTTCCGTTGACATTGGCTACTAGGCAGTGAGTGGCAGTCGAACCGTGAAGTTCTCACATTCAAGGCTAACTTGTCTACCAGCTCAGCTAACCTAGCACAAAAGTGCCAATAATAGTAATTTTCAGCAAATAGTACCGCTCTTAACAACCCTGGTTGCCACCACTTTTTTCTTAAATTACTGATATGTTTAAAATTTGTTTTATCAAAGATGAAGAAGTCTTTTAAAAATATATCAAATTATTTTACGCTGAAAATATCTTGGGTATATATTGATAAAGGTTGTTGAGAAGTGGTTTCAAAATTTGATGAATAGTCCTCATGATGAACCGTCCTCTTGATGAATAGTCCTTTGATGAATAGTCTCTTGATGAATAGTCCTTTGATGAATAGTCTTTGATGAACAGTCCCTTGATGAATCATCCTTTGATGGAAAGTCCGCATACCGACAAGTGGGTGAATTTTTGTTTCTAAGATTTGATCACCACAAACAAACAAAGAGAGAGTAAAGTTAAATAAAAGCATTTAAAATCATTGTACACTTGATTTCTCTTCGAGATTGATTTTTTAAATTGACATATTTTGTACATTAAACTTTTAATAAAATAAACCAAAATAATTTATAAAGCAAAACAACGTTTGCTAGGCAGCTAGTATATATATATATATATATATATATATATATATATATATATATATATATATATATATATATATATATATATATATATATATATATATATATATATATATATATATATATATATATATATATATATATATATATATATATATATATATATATTATAAATTACAATAGTTTTTTTGAGGCTGGTCTCATTCCACAGTTTAGAAAAGTGGAACGTATTATGAGAAAAGTTGTTTCATTGAGGTTTAGAGCAGTTTTTCTTGGAGCATGTATACAAGAAAATATATATATATATATAAATTCAACGATTAATTAATCGATTAATCATTAAATTTTTGTAATGATTAAATTTTTTTAACGGTTAATCGACCCATCACTTACAAATGTACCGGAAGTCTAAAAGTTAAAAAAAGACGACAGAGAAATATAATCAAATCTCGGACGATTACACGAACATTTTGGTTTTAAACTATTGACTGACGGGAATGTTGAAAATGTAGATGAAGTTTATCGTATACATTGTGAAAAATCGTTTGACAACCATGGTTTTAACATTTCGCTTACTTTTCACCTTCAAAGCAAACATCCACTTCAGTATCAGAAACTTACGCCGAGATGGCATATCAAATTATCAAAAAATTCATATAAAAATATGAAAACTCTTCAATCTTTTTTACACGCTTTGCAGAAGAAATAATAAAATTACAAAATATATTAGTAAATCTGAACATATTCCTGATTGCCAGATCAGTACAGCTCTTGAAGCCAGCAAAGTTTAGGTGGTAGTTGAAGCAGATTATTATATAAAACAGTTAATAACTGCGTATTCCTTGGTTTCCATTAAACCTGCTTAATATAGCTGTTGTGCTGTAATACTATGGTTATCAGTTAAATTATATAGTTAGGCCCACCCCTGAAACTGAATGGTTGAACCACATACGGACATAGGAAATTATGTATGTTAAAGGTAAAAGATAAAGATTCCGATCAGATTGTAGTAGTGTTATACCAACGAATCGATTTAAAGACCACTGCAATTTATTTATCCCTAGTGAAACCACCGGTACTCATTTGACTAACACTGGAGGATGAAAGGCTGAATTGACCTGAGCATTCAGATTATTTGAATTCAGAGTAAACTCTTTGCTCAAGTAAGTTTTTCGATGTGGGGTTTTGCTAACACGGGAGTTGAACCCAGGACCCCAAACTCAAAAGTCAAAAAAATTTACCGCTGTCTCATCTCGCCTGTTGATAGATATACAATAACTAACCGAGTATTTGCTCATTGGACTTCTTGGAGAATTGGGAAAAATAAAGGACATGACTTTAAAGTTCGGCATTAAGCCACTTTGAGGCAAAATTATGATGAAATAGTGGCTCGGAATCTGACCGCACTCAGCCGACCTGAAATAAAATTTAGAATTCAGTGGAGCGTTGACAAGAATATTTGATAAAAATGTAAGGTTACATAAAAATACAAGTTTAAGTCTAATTTCATTTATTAAAAATTACTTGCATAAAATCTAATTTTGAAATTATTAATTCAAAGATCTTTTTAAACTAAATAATGTTCGAACTAAATTTGAAATGACGCAATGTGTAAAAGCTATTGCTTGGTATACATCAGGGTTGTCCAACCTTTATGCTATTGTGGGCCGCATAAAAAATGTTTAGACCCTTGGCAGGCCATGCAAATTTTAGCACTTAATATGGCATAATTATGATATATGTATGCTATATAAAACTGTTATAAAATAGGACTTATAAGTGTTAACCAAGAAATAAAAAACACTTTGGTGGTAACTGCTATAAACAGCTATATTGCTATAATATTCTTTTAACATAGTGTCACAGTAATTCAGTTAAAATTTAGTAAGTAAGTATTCTACTGACTTAGTGTCTTAGTTAGCACTAAGACTAGTGACAGTCATTTGATTGATTCTATTGTATTTCAATCTAATGATCCATTCTATTCCATTGAATGAAGTTTTTTTTAATTTAGTGCAAACACTGCGGAAAAGGTTTTTCTTTAACAATACCGGCAATGTCAATATCAATGCTTGTGGTGCAAAGTCAGATGAAAAAAACGAGAGTGTCATCGTGGAGCCTGATACAATGTTTTTGAGTACATGTTTCATGATAGATAACGCTGCTTCACAGATGTAGGTGCTGCTTCCAAACATTGAGCACAGTTTCAAAGCTGGAAAACAATCATGGCTGACCGATTTTCAAATTTCTTCATACATACACTTCTTGCTCAGTAGAAATGGATCGGTCTGCAGCTCACATAAAGTTCAAGCTGAAAGCTCGGATGTTGATTCCCATTAGATGCATCAATTGGATTACTGAACATTGCGATGTCACCTCTAAGCACTGGCGTAGCTAAGAGGTGGGGGCGAACCACCCCGGGTGACAGCATAGGAAGGGGTGGCATAATGCAAACTCCAAAAACTTTTCATCCTGCTAAGGTGCGAAAATAATTAGAAAATAGAATTCATTAATCATATATTATTATGTAATTAAACGGTGCGAATTTAGCAGCAGGCCGGGGGGGCGCGACCCGCCCCCACGCCATGTAAAGTTAAAAAGCGCCCCCAGCTTTTTATCTTCAGTTAAAATGAGATCTGCCATTTTAGCCTGGAGCGACTTTTTCAATTTCATTTCTATCACCACCGTCATTTGTCAACTTTATTTCCTTCTTTCATCGTTGATGAAAATCTGAACAGCAAATGCGAATTTTCTTTCATTTCATTCTTATATTTCTGGGGTGTTGTTCTACAAGAAGTAGACACAGCACAGAAGTACATGCAAAAACCAGGTATTACTCTGGACATGGTTGGAACAAAACTAAGAGCTTTGTAGATTTTTTTGGAAGAGCAACGTACAAAGGTTTTTGACAACGCCATCCAGCAGACAGTTGCAAAATGGGAAGAACTTGATATTTCTACGGAGAAAAGAATCGTAAGAAAGAGAGGAATGCCAGGAGAAGAGGCAAGAGATGCTGGATTGTCATGGCAGCATGAGATCAAAAGAACAATGTTAGAGTGTCTGGACCGTTTTTATATCGAGTTGGATACCAGAGGAAAGGCAGTGAATGACATTTTGCTGACTTTTTGTGCCGTTCAGCCAGACCATATTATTTGTGCTAACGACAAAAAATACAGTTGTCTGTTGCCAAGCTCACAGCCGTGTACGATGAGTTTTCTAAAGAAGACCTTTGTTTAGAAATTTCCCGTTTAAGGCGACACCTAAATGCAGCCAAAACAAATTTAGAAGAAGCTGAGCACTTGCCTGTACTGCGGTTCTTACAGTTTATCATTAAGTGGGATTTGGTTAAGTCATTGCCATATCTTACACTGACTCTAAGATTTGTTCTGACATTATGTGTTTCTGTGGCATCTTGTGAAAAAAGTTTCTCCAAAATGAAACTTATGAAGAATTACCTCCGTTCCACCACGAGCCAGTCGAGATTGTCAGATCTGGCTGTTTTGTCCATTGAAAACAGTCTTACTAGACAGACAGATTTTGACGATGTCATTGACCTGTTTGCCACAATGAAAACAAGAAGACATTCATTCTAGGACTATAGTGTCGAAGGACTTTTTCTGGGCATTGCCATTGCCGTATTTTGTACTTAGATGTTCTGAAAGTATGAAAACAGTTGCATTAAAAAAAATTTTGGATTTGAACCCTTTGTTTTGCAGATTTTGATAATGTCTTGGATCGAACATGTAAGCAGTAACGTTCCGGTCAGTAGAGTAAAGTACTAAGTGAACTGGTATAGGTAGAGCATGTATAATAATTTAACTTCAGCTAACCATTCAGAATAGGTTGATGGGGGGGCTCATTGGGGTGACATTTCAGCGGACCACCCCGGGTGACGTTTACTTTAGCTACGCCACTGCCTCTAAGGATTTCGAAATCTGAAAATCTGGTTGAGAATTCGTCGATATCATACCAATGATATCAGCATACGAACAAAAATCTGCATTTCAATCAGTTCAAAACATGATGAAAAGTGAGTAACATCATTATTACGCACACATGTGGGAAATAGATCAAGCCTCTGGCTAAAACAGTCGACATGCACCAACAGTGTTGCAATGTTTTGCTATGTTTTATATATATATATATATATATATATATATATATATATATATATATATATATATAAATGAATGAATGTTTGTATGTATCTATGTATGTTATTTATGCATTGCTACACCATTCATCCGATCGTAATGAAATTTTCTCACAACCTTGAGAGTCAAAGGGAATCAAATATAAAGAAAAAAAATTTGAAATCCGTCACAAAATGAGCGGAGTGGAGCGGGTGAGTTACTTTATTTTCGGGCTCTGAGGATGGAAAAAAGTTTTCCGAAACTGCAGTCAACCCATGTCCAGCTAATAATAAAATGACTGACATCAAAAATTGTCTTTCGTCTTCTAAGTTAAGATTTATTGAGGCTTTGTCGCGAAAACTGATAAACGCAAAATGGGCCATTATTTTTAATATATATATATATATATAGAAATAAGACTCTACTAGGAATCGAACCCACGTGTCTACGGCAACACCGCATCGCCTAAATGCAAGCGCTCTTACCAACTGAGCCACCGACCATCCCCAATAAAGGATGGCTAGAAGTCTCAGTCTTTCGGAGCTACTTAACATTAGACTACGACTATGATAGGTTATATATATATATATATATATATATATATATATATATATACATATATATATATATATATATATATATATATATATATATATATATACATACATACATACATACATACATAAATGACTATTGTTTAAACCTATCCAATCATTATAAAATGCTCACAGAATAAAATCAAATAAACAAATATCACGAAAATACGTAAGATGAACCATCTTCATCTTACAGCCTCCATAACAGACGACGGCACCGAATATTCATGGTCAGATTTTAGTGACGAATCTGACTCGGATGAAGCAACCGAGGATTTAGAAACGGACGAAACTCCAATGGGGAAATACGTCAAAGTTAACTTGACAAAAAAAGAAGACACTGATTTGAGAGACGATGGCGATAATTTGAAGAAAGATGCGCTGGACGATACGAAAGTTGACACCGACGAAAGAGCCGAGTTGAAATGTGAAAAGAAAACGTTCGATTGTAGCTTGGAAGAAAACAAACATGACGGCAATGAACTTTTCCAAAATAACAATAGCAATGCAGCAAGCAAAAACTCTGAAAAATATGAGCCAAGAACAGAGAACGGTACCGAGGGTTCTAAATCAGACGAATCCACAGAGGATTCTAGATCAGATAGACTAAGACTCATTGTAAAATCAAATAACAGTTTGATGAAGGGATTTATTGGACTTATGGAACGAGTTTTCGAAAAACCTTTTGAAGAGTTTCTTGAGAAAGATCTAAAAGACATGAAGGAAGAAGAAAAAGAAGACAATTCCGATAAACCGTGTGTAAGATGAAGATGAGTCATCTTACGTATTTTCAAAATATTTTTTTATTTTATTTTATTATGTGTGCATTTTATAATGATTGGATATGTTGAAACAATAAGCCATATATATATATATATATATATATATATATATATATATATATATATATATATATATATATATATATATATATATATATTTATTTATATATATATATATATATATATATATATATATATGTGTTTATATATATGTGTGTATATTTGTGCGTGTGTGTGTGTGCGCGCGCGCGCGTGCGTGTGTGTACATGTGTGTGTTTATTATGTTTTTTATCTAGGAGTTTATGTATATATATATATATATATATATATATATATATATTTATATATATATATATATATATATTTATATATATATATATATATATATATATATATATATATATATTCATATATATATATATATATAAATATATATATAAATATATATATATATATATATATATATATATATATATATATATATATATATATATATATATATATATATATATATATATCTTTTTCCGGATTGTTAATATTACAATTAGAAATATTATTTTGTGTATGAATTTTGAGGATTTAGACAGTGTGTTAAAGTTGAGTGTTCGAGAGATAATAAAAGTTTGAAAAGACGTGCTGCAAAGAGAAATTGGAATTAACAAAAGATTTGTTAGAACCGTACGAAATTCTACAAAGTGAGATTATTCAGTTTTTGAATCAAGCAAAAGATTATATTCAAGGAAGAATAATAAAGTTAAAATAAATTCGAGAAATATTGTGTTATAAATAACTTCGACTATAACGTTACGAATCGCTAGCAAGCATATTCCTCTACGTTTACATTGGTGACCTCAACGTATTTACGCATTTTCATCCGTAAATATATTTTCTGAAGTTGTTTGATCACAAGTGACCGAATTTTTTTTCTTTTGTTGAAAGATGTCTGACGAGAAATTCATTGCGATGGGACAGGCTCTAGGCTATTCCGGAGTGGATTTAAGGAATTACGTCAAAGAGTTAAAGGATGAAGAAAGAGTTAGGAGATTAGAAGAACGTGAAGAAAAAAAACAAGAACGGGAAGAGCGGGAACGGGAACGTGAACACGAAGAAAAGAAGACTCAAGAAGCTAAAGAAGAACAAGAACTCCAACTTCAACAAGCTAAAGAAGAACGAGAACTTCAATTTCTACGTGAGCGCGACAACGCCAGCATGAATTGGAATTGAAAAAGCTGAAATTAGAGGCCCTAACAAAAAAAGAGCCAAAGGTAGAGGTAACAAAGATTCCATATCCAAAGTTCTCGGAAGGTGACGACGTGGACGCTCTTCTGCTCCGTTTTGAGGCATTGGCCACGGCAAATGATTACCCAAAAAAGGGTTGTGGAATGCTTCTGGGTTCTCTGCTCAGTGCGAAGACATTGGAAGTGTTTGGCCAACTCAGCGATAGTCAGATGCAGGATTACGAGTCGGTAAAAGAAGCACTCCTTCGCCGTTTTGGGAAGTCGGCAGAAGACTACCGCATAAAGTTTCGAGAGTCAAAGCTTGAACCAGAAGAGACTTGGGAACAGTATCTGGTGCGACTAGATAGTTACATCAGGCGCTGGGTGGATCTCGCGGGTACAAAAAACCATTTGTTTTTGTTTTTAGGAGAGCAGTTCTTTGGAAAGTGTCCGTCGGGAATGGCTGAGTATTTGTTGGAGAAAGAAAGCGGCGACGTCAATGAGTTAAGTCGCTGGGTCAGCAGGTACAATCAAGCTCACCCAGTCAAAAGCTTGGCAAGGGTCGAAAACACAAGCAGGATTAGCGGAGATCGTAGTCAACCAGACATTGACTCGGGAATGGTTGGACCACGCTGTTACAATTGCAATAAGCTGGGCCATATGGCCAAGGATTGTCATCAAGCTGGACATTTGGCGAGGGACTACAGTCAAGGCACTCAAGCAACTCCAGTGATGTGCCAAGCGCGTAGAGAGGCCAACTTGACACCACCATGCAAAGATTCTGGAGTAGTGAATGCATGCGCGGTCATGGTGTTGGATGGTGAAATGAATGAGGTCCAATTAAAATGTGGCTGCTTTTCACCGGTAATAGCGGATGGTTGTTTTCACTCAGGAGAAAAGTTTAAGTTAGCCAGAGGGTTTGTGAACAGAAAACCGGTAAAAGTTTTGAGGGACACCGGCTGTACTGCCATAATGGTAAAGGAATCATTAGTGCACCCGCGTCAGATGACCGGAAGAACAAGACCCTGTGTTTTAATCGACGGCACAGTTCGGGTAGCTCCAACAGCAGTGGTAAAAATCAAAACAGACTGGTTCAGAGGAACCAGAGAGGTGGTATGCATGAAAAACCTACTTTGCAATCTCGTGCTGGGAAATGTTGAAGGGGTAAGAGGTTTTGATGCAATGGATGCAGGAAAACGCTTTGGTCGGAAACCACAGATATCCGCTTCCAACTACGACAGCACTCAGAGGAAGGTTCGGGTAAATTATAGAAAATCGTCGGCTAACTCGGAGCTGTATCAAAGCAAGGAAAGAAACACGTCTGCCATTTCAAAGGTAGGAAATAAGGTTGAGGCAAAAATTCAGGCTTTGAATCCGCCAAAAGAAAAATCAAGGCTCAATCTTCTGCCTAGAGGCCAAAATAGAGGGGCGGGGAAAGATGGAAAGTTGAATTCGGCAATCTTAGGAGATGCCCGCCCTGTTGACACAGCACGCAGAGAGATAGAGATTGAGAATAAGTTGAAAGTAAACTACTTCAAAGGCAAGGAAAACATCGGTGCTGACTTTCTTAGTCGTAAAGAGAGTGATGATGTAATCAAGAAACGCTGACGCGTTTCTTTTTTCGAAGAGGGGGGATATGTAAGATGAAAATGATTCATCTTACGTATTTTCAAAATATTTGTTTATTTTATTTTATTATGTGTGCATTTTATAATGATTGGATATGTTGAAACAATGAGCCATATATATATATATATATATATATATATATATATATATATATATATATGTGTTTATATATATGTATGTATGTTTGTGCGTGTGTGTGTGTGCGCGCGCGCGTGCGTGTGTGTACGTGTGTGTGTTTATTATTTTTTTTATCTAGGAATTTATGTATATATATATATATATATATATCTTTCCGGATTGTTAATATTACAATTAGAAATATTATTTTGTGTATGAATTTTGAGGATTTAGACAGTGTGTTAAAGTTGAGTGTTCGAGAGATAACAAAAGTTTGAAAAGACGTGCTGCAAAGAGAAATTGGAATTAACAAAAGATTTGTTAGAACCGTACGAAATTCTACAAAGTGAGATAATTCAGTTTTTGAATCAAGCAAAAGATTATATTCAAGGAAGAATAATAAAGTTAAAATAAATTCGAGAAATATTGTGTTATAAATAACTTCGACTATAACGTTACGAATCGCTAGCAAGCATATTCCTCTACGTTTACACCCTGCAAAAATGTTCAGGACGAGGCATGCAAAAAGGCTGTGATGAACCGTGCAGAAATGGCGACGATGAGCCAAAGAAAGACTCTGTTGATGAGCCAAAGAAGGACTGGAAGAAACTGCATCAAACGGTCCAGAGACTTGACAATGTTGTTTGCGAATTGCGGCCAAAGCCACGAGTAAAAATCAAGTTATTTTGTATTTGTGGCCGAGTCGCATTTCTCAAAAGCGACTATTCTGTTCGGGACGAACAGAATTAAGAAGGGGGTAATCATGTAAAATCGATGATTTTACGATCAGTTTCCCATTGATAGAGATTAATAGGATTTATTAAGCTTCATTAATGAATTTTACAATAAAACTGCAAAACCATTCTATTGAGCCCGGTATACGTTTGGTGATATCGTAACAATACATATATATATATATATATACATATATATATATATATATATTATTCAAATAATTAGGTGTTAATTTTTCGTCGATACAGGCTCGGTTAAATTTTATTGACCAAGTTTTGTTGCAAACTTTTTCTATTATATGAGATAGTTCACGTAATTTAACTCGCCCACGAAGTTGTTCAAAGAACGCCCGATTATACAAATCTTTATTACTTTTTAACTTGCAAGTTTCGGCTATTTTTTCAGCCATCTTCAGAAAAAGCAAAAGGCCGGCGGTACAGGAACCGAACATAAACAAAGACGATTAAAAACAAATAATGAAATGTGGAAGTACGTAGATAAAAATAAAATATGACCAAAATAAAATGCGAGGGAAGGTATTAATTAAAACTAAAATCAAAGAAGCAAATATAAATTAAATTTAACATAATAATTGTTGGTGTTAGTTTTCCGTCGATACAGGTGTTAGTTTTTCACCGATAAGAATTGAAGGCCTTAAATGTCGAAGTATACATAGATAGAAAGAAAATAAATCAATAAAATTAAGAGCAAAAATAAAACAAAGGGATGTATTAATTACCATTGAAATCATAAGAGCAAATATAAAATAAATATGACCGAAAATAATACATAAACTAGAATACCAAGAGCGAGAAATATCTAAAATTAACGTCTACGTAATGTAATGTTTGGGTTATTAATTAAATTAGAAAAGAGGGTGTTATGGTCACCATTACTAGTCAAAGCAAACAAACGAGGAATGTACAAAGTTCGACTGGTAGGAATCATGGTGAGGGGCCGTCTCCGAGAAGAAGCACGTTCACTATGGCAGGTTCTAGGAAGTAAGTAGGATGGCGAAGGGGAGAAGCCATGACCACAATTCTGGGAATGATGTCTTTGGCGGGATACCTTTGTATTTCCTGGTGACGAACCCTTAGTACAGAGTGCAGATCTAATACATTGTAAGGGACATTCAGGTTTGTGCTCCACAGGGGGCACAGGGGCAACATTAGTTGGGTGAAAAGGCAAACGAAGACTGTATGGAGTATGCTGGCCTGGAATCGTGCTGACGGTCGGACGTAAACGAGAAGGACGTTCACTATGGTAGTTGTAAACACCAATTCGAGAAAGTAAGAAAGATGGTGAAATTGAGCAACGGGGATCACAGTCGTGAGAACGAGGTCTTTGGCGGGAAACTTTCATGGTTTTTGGTGACATGCTCGCAGTGTAGAGGTCAGGTGCAATAGATTTTCTGGGACACGCTGCTTCGTGGTCGATGGAGGATGAAGAAGCACAGGTAGGTAGATGAAAGAGAGAACCAGGACTGTACTGAGTTTTATTAGTTGGCATGGGGCGTCGTGGTGAAGAACGTTCGCTGTGGTAGTTATTAGCAACAATTCTAGGGTGTGAAATGGATGATGAAGGAGAAGAACCAAGATTATGGTCGTGAGAGCGAGATCTTTGGCGGGGAACCTTCACAGTCTCCGGTGACGAACTCTTAGTACAGAGTACAGATACACTAGATCGTATGGGACGTTCAGATTTGTGACCGACGGAGGGCAAAGAAACGACGGCAAGTGAAGAGGAAGGCAATGCGTTAATCATTACATCTTTAGAAGTAATGGTATGAGCATTATGAAGTAGGTTTATGTTATGAACTGAGTGATTAGTAGCTGTAGTAAAAAGCTTTAGGATATGTCCGGAGTGATCTTCTTGTATATTTATGGAAGGTCGGTCACGGACTATATAAAGTGCCTCAGCAATTTTCAAACGAGCTGGTTCTGGCACGTGATGCAAAATAATGGTATTATCCACAAGTGTTTGTCTAGTGAGTTTAACACCGTGGGCAGTCTGGAAATGTGCTGCTATGCTACTGCCTTGCAAGTGCATAGTGAGGCGCCGAGATAGAGTGGTGCGGGTGTGTCCAATGTATGTTTCTATTGAAGTATGTTTTAGAGGGCAGGTGAATTTATACACGACGTTAGTAGATTGCAAGCGATCAGGTTGATGTGGTCCGTTTCTTGTAATCATAGAGTGTGATTTCTTGTTTTTATAATATATAGAAAATTGAAGTCGATGTCGGTTTCGGTCATTAACTGTCACGCAATTTCCGATAATCTGACGTAAAATCTTTTCATCAAGATGATAATTGTCATGCATTTGAGCGCAATACCGAACATCGATAGTCTTTATATTATTTACGGGAGTTGAGATATTGTTAGTTTTTCGTCGAACAAACCTCTCGATGACGGCGTCAATCATGGTATTAGTATAATTATTGTTCACAAGTAGTGTTTTGAGACGCTGAACCTCTGTATGGAAATGAGACCAGTCTTCAGATAACTCGTAAGCACGAGCTAATAAGTTAAAGATAACACTTTCCTTGTATTTAACTGGACAGTAACCAGCCCCGTTCATACAAAGACCTTCGGATGATGGCTTTACATACGATGAGTACGCTATACCGGTATCACATTGGGTAAGCAATACATCCAAAAATGCCAACCCGTGTTGTGGATCGCTATTTTCTACTGTAAACTTTAAAACTGAATGTTGTTGTAATGTAACCCGGAGGTCTTCAAGTTGGGTAGCGTCTTGACAAATTACAAAAATATCGTCGACGTAACGTACATACATTGGCGGTTTGGCAAAGGTGTCAAAAACGATACTTTCAATATGGCCCAAATAAAAGTATAAATAGATATAAATATATATATATATATATATATATATTTATATCTATGATTTTACGATCAGTTTCCCATTGATAGAGATTAATAGGATTTATTAAGCTTCATTAATGAATTTTACAATAAAACTGCAAAACCATTCTATTGAGCCCGGTATGCGTTTGGTGATATCGTAACAATACATATATATATATATATATATATATATATATATATATATATATATATATATATATCTATATATATATATATTGTTACGATATCACCAAATCGTATACCGGGCTCAATAGAATGGTTTTGCAGTTTATTGGAAAATAATAAATGAAGGCTTTGTTACGGCTATTTAAACCTTCAAATCTCTTAATAATGATTTCGTAATTATTGTCCTTAATAAAGGTAAGGTTTATCAATAGGAAGTTGATTATGAAACCATTGATATTACATTATTACCCCCTTCTTAATTCTGTTCGTCCCGAACAACATTGTCGCTTTTGCGAAATGCAACTCGGCCACGATCTTTACTCGTGGCTTTGACCGCAATTCGCAAACAACATGGTCAAGTCTCTTGACCGTTTGATACAGTTTTTTCCAGTCCTTCTTTGGCTTATGAACAGAGTCTTTCTTTGGCTCATCGTCGCCATTTCTGCACGGTTCATCACAGTCTTTTTTGCATGCCTCGTCCTGAACATCTTTGCACGGTTTATCGGAATTGTCTGCTTTTTCTTCTTCCTTCACATCTTTTAGATCTTTCTCAAGAAACTTTTTAAAAAGTTTTTCGAAAACACGTTCCATAAATCCAATAAATCCCTTCATCAAACTGTTATTTGATTTCATCATGACTCTTAGTCTATCTGATCTAGAATCCTCTGTGGATTCATCTGATTTAGAATCTTCGGTACCGTTCTCTGTTCTTGACTCATCTTTTTCAGAGTTTTTGCTGGCTGCATTGCTATTGTTGTTTTGGAGAAATTCATTGTCGTCATCTTTGTTTTCTTCCAAGCTACAATCGAACGTTTTCTTTTCACATTCCAACTCGGCTCTCTCATCGGTGTCAACTTTCGTATCGTCCAGCGGATCTTTCTTCAAATATTCGCCATCGTCTGGCAAATCAATGTCTTCTTTTTTTGTCAAATTAGCTTTGACGTATTTCTCGATTGGAGTTTCGTCCGTTTTTAAATCCTTAGTTGCTTCATCCGAGTTAGATTCGTCACTAAAATCTGACCCTGAATATTCGGTGCCGTCGTCTGTTATGGAGGCTTCCGTTTCAGAACCGTCGCTGTATGGGTAAAAGCCATCGCTGTTATTGCCATTATTAAAATCATCATCATCACTTTCATCCTCATCGTTTTGCATTTCGTTTTCAACATTCTTCTCATTTTCTTTAGTTTTGTTTTCGACGTCCAAACCGACTGTATCGCTGACACCATCTTTGCATGGTTCATCTTGAGCATCCTTGCAAGGATGTTCATTATCATGACCGTCTTTGACAGGCACATCATCATGATCGTATTTGACAGGCTCACCATCATGACCATCTTTGCATGGTTTATCTTGTACATTCTTGCATGGTTCATCATGACCGTCTTTTTTGTTTCCGCAATTGTTTGTTTCACCATTGAGGAGTTCAAGAAATTTCTCCCTTTCTTGCTGTGCTGCTCTGTCTGCTGCTCTGTTCTCCTCCTGTGCTGCTCTGTTTTCCTCCGCCATTTTATTCAGCGCCTTCAACAAATCATTTTCTACTTCAAACTCATACTCTTCGGGATCAAACCCATTGTTCTCCAATGACGTCCGGAGGCGGTCCACGAGATCAGACTTTCTTCCTTTATCACTGAGCTCTCGTTTTCTAAGTTCCTGCCTCAACTCGAGTATCAAGAGCTCATCCAATGCTTTCAAAACCATTCTTGTATCCTACTTCTGATCACCAATGTTACGATATCACCAAATCGTATACCGGGCTCAATAGAATGGTTTTGCAGTTTATTGGAAAATAATAAATGAAGGCTTTGTTACGGCTATTTAAACCTTCAAATCTCTTAATAATGATTTCGTAATTATTGTCCTTAATAAAGGTAAGGTTTATCAATAGGAAGTTGATTATGAAACCATTGATATTACATTAATATATATATATATATATATATATATATATATATATATATATATATATATAACTATTTTAATATTATATTTTACATCAGGTATTTTAATTTATGAACTAAGCCTTGCTTTCGCAAGCCAGTTTCAAGCCTGGAAAAAAGAGGAGGGAAAGTTTAAAAGATCAAATTAAGGTCCACGACAGGAAGTACATATATGCTATTTACAGACAGCTGTGTTTCAGTTTTGAAACACCTGGTGTAAGAGACTATGAACTATTACAACGAAAAAGGTATTTTACGACCGATAAAGAATATGCAGGAAACACCTAAGTTCTTCTTGTCGTGGGTCATAGTTTTATTCTGTTACTTCCCCCTCTTTTTTTATTTACTCACTGCTTTTTCAGAATTTCGGGAGCGAGGTCACCTGGGTATTTATGTATAAGGTCGTTAACAGGCTTGGAAATTATACAATAAAGTTACAGAGTATATTCAAGAATGCTTTGTGGTGCTGCTCTTCCAAATTCCACAAAACAAAACTAGCATATATCGTAGTAGCAAAAAAAATTTCGAAGTGACATATTAGTTAAGGATAATGTTTTACACACTCACTCATTTATCTCCTCAGCTAATCCGTCGAATATAGGTCCTAAAACTACATCACTGCCAGCGTAATCTATTGATATATTCTTAAGGACGTGCAACCAAACTTCTGCAATAAATTACATGATAATCAATTGTTTTTAAATTAATGTTAATAATAATAATAATAATACACAAATTTATGGTAGCATTTAGCAAAGAACCAATACAAATACTTAATTTTAAAGAAATCATACCACACCTAACAACTGAAGCTTTTAAATATTTTTTATATACACAAACTAGCTGGGGTGCAGTAATATTAATATCAAATAAATTTTAAACCTTACCATGAAAAAATGTTGTGTACATGGGGACGACATTTGTCAATAGATAAGTATCATTTTGCACATCTTCATCGCTGGCGAGATCTGGCACAAAAAAACGAACAAATGTTGCTATGTCTGTTCAATATGCCTAATATTATTGACAGCAATTATTTGTTCCTTTTTCGTTTATAAACACAAGTAGATATTGTCATATCAGCACGACGAGAAAAGAAATAAGTAAAACAAATTGAAGAAGTAATAAGGAATAAAAAAGTTTAGAGAGTAAAAATCTATTGCGAGTCAGTTCCCTAACCATCTGTACGTTCATAACAAATTTATGTTAGCTTATGTAATATAAGTTCAATTTCTTCAAAGCAACTTAACTAAATTATTCAGTAAATTTTGTTTGGCCGCTTTTTTACCAGTTCAACGGTACTGAGTTTGTACACCCACTAAGGAGCTGATTTATTTTTTCAGTTGTGGGCTAAAGAATGAAATTTTTTATACTTAGTGAATGGGAAACCAGGTACCAGTCGCGCAACAGTCTGTACAGTAGGAGTCCGAGCTAACAGCTATGCGCTGAATTACTAACAATGATGAGTGAGAAGTTTTTGCCTATGACCAGAAATATTTGCACATATTATGCAGTTTATTATTTTTATTTATTTCATCTATATATATAAATGAATGTTTGTATGTATGTATGTATGTATGTATGTATGTATGTATGTATGTATGTATGTATGTATGTATGTATGTATGTATGTATGTATGTATGTATGTATGTATGTATGTATGTATGTATGTATGTATGTATGTATGTATGTATGTATGTATGTATGTATGTATGTATGTATGTATGTATGTATGTATGTATGTATGTATGTATGTCCTTTATGCATTGCTACACCATTCATCCGATCGTAATGAAATTTTCACACAACTTTGAGAGTCAAGGGGAATCAAATATAGAGAAAAAAATTTGAAATCCGGCACAAAATGAGCGGAGCGGAGCGGCTGAGTGAGCGGGAACTATATAATGATATATATATATATATATATATATATATATATATATATATATATATATATATATATATATATATATATATATATATATATATATATATATATATATATATACACTAGCGGGGTTACCCGGCGTTGCCCGGGGTTTTTAGAGGTTTTTCTAATGTTTGTCTCTCTCGCTCCCGTTTCCTTCTCCACTTTCCCGTTTTCGTCGCGTTCCCGGTCGCTTTTCCGCTCTCGGTCGTTTTCCAGCTCCCGGTCGCTTTCCCGCTCAGAAGTTTTGTTATCGATTTTCTCTCTTGCTCGCGTTTCCTTCCAAGCTTGCTCTCCCGATTCCAGTCGCTTTCCGCGTTCCCCGTCGCTTTCCGCGTTCCCGATTCCAGTCGCTTTCCGCGTTCCCGGTCGCTTTCCGCGTTCCCGGTCGCTTTCCCGTTCCCGGTCGCTTTCCCGTTCCCGGTCGCTTTCCTGTTCCCGGTCGCTTTCCCGTTCCCGGTCGCTTTCCCGTTCCCGCTCACGCTTGCTTTCCCGTTCCCGGTCATGCTTGCTCTCCCATTCCCGGTCACGGTTGCTCTCCCGTTCCCGTTCCCGTTCACGCTCATTTTCTCTTTTCCATTCTTTCAAAACTTCTGTTAGCCTATAAAACGTAAAATAGATTTGCTAAGACTATATATATAAATGAATGTTTGTGGGTTAGTTTGTCTATTATAGAAACGGGAAAGCGACCCGGAACGGACAGCGAGCGGGAACGGAAAAGCAAGCGTGAGCGGGAATGGGAAAGCAAACGTGAGCGGGAACGGGACAGCGACCGGGAACTGGAAAACGACCGGGAGCGGGAAAGCGACCGGGAGCGGGAAAGCGACCGGGAGCGGGAAAACGACCGAAAACGGGAAAGCGAACAGGAGTGGGAAAGCAGGTGGGAAAGGAAACGGGAAAGAAAGAGACAAACATTAGAAAAACCTCTAAAAAAAACCCCGGCAACGCCGGGTATCTCCGCTAGTACATACATAAACACACACACAGACACACATACATGCACATACACATACATACATACATACATACACACATACATACGCACATACATATATATATATATATATATAGTTCCCGCTCGCTCACCCGCTCCGCTCCGCTCATTTTGTGACGGATTTCAAATTTTTTTTTTATTTGACTTTCCCCTTGACTCTCAAGGTTGTGTGAAAATTTCATTACGATCGGATGAATGGTGTAGCAATGCCTAAAGGACATTAATATATATACAAACATTCATTTTTATATATATAGATAAATGAACGAAAACGGGACCGGGAAGCCAACTGAGAGCGAAAAGATAGAGTGGGAAAGGGAAAGCGACTGAGAACGGGAAAACAACCGGGAGGGGGAAAGCGACCGGGAGCTGGATAACGACCGAGAGCGGGAAAGCGACCGGGAGCGGAAAAGCGACCAGGAAGGCGACGGGAACGGGAAAGCGGAGAAGGAAACAGGAGCGAGAGAGAAAAACAGAAGAAAAACCTCTAAAAACCCCGGGCAACACCGGGTGCCCCCGCTAGTTATTAATAAATTATTCTCAAATGATTTTTTATATGTTAGCTGTTTTGAACCTGTTACTGGATGACTGACCGTTTGTTTCCTAATTGTTTGTCATTATTGTTTCGGTGCACTGCTTATGACTGTAAAAATGGCCTTCTTTTTAGCATGTCTATAGAATTCCGTAGCTAAGACTGCTATCGATCAAACTTATTCTGTTTTATGAAGATTTGTTACCAATGCTTTTATTAACTCGTCGTCTCTGTTTGTTTCTCTGTCTGTTTCAAATCTCGCAATCAATTTTTGAGTCACTTCCTGATGATAGATTTTTTCAAATTTTTTGCATACATGCTCAAAATAGATTACAATGCAATATTCAATTATTAGTTTTACAATAAGTCAATTAATTTAGGTACTTTTAATTAATTTCGATAATTCGATATAATTAAGATATTTCGACTTTAATATAAAATAAAAGAGTAATATAAGAAAAAATTGATTGCAAAATTTGTGTTTTAATTACATATAAAAGCATTGGGTTTTAAAAATTCGTTTTCACTTTACTTGTTGTAATTTCATTTGTTTCTATAGTCTTACGTAAAGTGACAGCTAATAATTTCAAATGATATTAAAATGACTTAGTGTCTCACATATTTGTTACTCGCCACTAGGCTTGCTAAACATATAAATACACATTTTTAAGGCTCCATTAACACTTCCGGATCATCATCATGTCAACGTAACATGACGTAAGACTCCTACAGGCACTCTACAAAAATTAGAAAAAATGCATTTATTATGGACTTCAGTTTATATCGTATATTTAACTTTCTGTAACTTGAACAGAGCAATCGTTTGTAGTTTTTCACAAGGCCTAAAAAAACAGGTCGTGGGGTTTTTAAAACACAGTGTTCGGCAAAAAAACTCAACCTGCGTGTCTACTATCAGTTTGATCGATCATGTCTCCAGGCACATAAATACTTGTCTTTTCTACATTTGCCAACTTTGATCAATCTGCCCATCTTTCACCATTGACCAGTTTTGCATCCATCAGCCGTTCGCCTAAACTGTGGCATAGATTATAAGTTATTTGGTGCTAGAGACCATGACACACTTTTTTTGCGTACAAAAAACTTTGACAATTTCAACTCTTTCTGTTTGTTTAATTTTCTCGTTTTACTTTTGACCCTGACGATAGCTGATAAAGTTGAAACGGTCCGTAGGTCTGCCAAAAAAAGTTTAACGGGAAAGTTTTTGAGTAATTGTAGTCTCGAACAGCGAGTTTTATACCGGAAGGTTAAGAATTTGGCTCGAAAAGTTGTTTCTGCTAAAGGCGAGTTGTGTTTCTGAGAGCATGTTTTAAAATATATATATATATATATATATATATATATATATATATATATATATATATATATATATATATATATATATATATATATATATATATATATATATATATATATATATATATATATATATATATATATATATATATATATATATATATATATATATATATATATATTTTTTTTTTTTTGAAACATGCTCTCAGAAACACAACTCGCCTTTAGCATATATATGCTAGTGTTTTAAAATTACGATGGACTTTGAATGCATTTTTTGGATTTATATAAGTTTATTAATTATTCTGTTATTTATATATATACTAGCGGATGCACCCGGCGTTGCCCGGGGATTTTAGAGGTTTTTCTAATGTTTGTCTCTCTCGCTCCCGTATCCTTCTCCGCTTTCCCGTTCCCGTCGCGTTCCCGGTCGTTTTCCAGCTCCCGGTCGCTTTCCCGCTCCGGGCTGCTTTCCCGTTCTCGGTCGCATTCCTTTTCCCGCACTATCTCTCGCTCTCAGTTGGCTTCCCGTTCCCGTTTTCGCTCATTTATGTATGTATATGTATGTATATATATATATATATATATATATATATATATATACATATATATATATATATATATATATATATATATATATATATATATATATATATATATATATATATATATATATATATCTATATATATATATATAGTTCCCGCTCACTCACCCGCTCATTTTGTGACGGATTAAATTTTTTTCTCTAAATTTGATTCCCATTGACTCTCAAGGTTGTGTGAAAATTTTCATTAAAATCAGATGAATGGTGTAGCAATGCTTAAAGGACATACATACATATATACATAAAAACATTAATTTATATATATATATATATATCTATATAAATATATATATATATGTGTATATATATATATATATATATATATATATATATATTTAAATGAATGTTTGTATGTATGTATGTATATATGTATGTTATTTATGCATTGCTACACCATTCATCCGATTGTAATGAACTTTTCACACAACCTTGAGGGTCAAGGGGAATCAAATATAGAGAAAAAAAATTGAAATCCGTCACAAAATGATCGGAGCGGAGCGAGTGAGTGAGACCTATATCTATATATATAAAAGAACATGTCCTGACTAACTGACTGACTGACTGACTGACTGACTGATAATCAACGCCGAGCTCAAACGCCTCATCCTAGGAACGTGAAATTTGGAACTTATATTACTTTTATTGCGTAAACATCCGCTAAGAAAGGATTTTTAAAAATTTTGCTCCTGAGGGAAAAAAACAGGAAAACAAACTTTTTTCTAAAACAATGTATATCATCAAAACCAAAAATGAAGAGATTTTGAAATTTGGTATATAAATTCTTTTTGAAAAATAAAAAGATACGTGTTTCACCATTTTTTGAAAATTCGGTTTCCCGGACCTCAAATGTGGGTTGGAAAATTGGGTTATTTGGTTTTTAAAGTAGCTTCTACTCAAAAACTGTTAATGCTACAAAAGTACAAATTAGTATTTAGTTTCTACTCTAAAAATAATGATATACGGGTTTCACAATTTTTTGAAAATTTGGTTTCCAGGACTTCAAATGTGGGGTGGAAAATAGGGTTATTTGGTTTTTAAAATAACTGCTACTCAACAACTGTAATTGCCACAAATGTAAAAATTAATACTTAGTATCTACTCAAAAAAAAAGATATACGTGTTTTACCATTTTTTTTAAATTTGGTTTCCAGGACCTCAAATGTGGGGTGGAAAATAAGGTTATTTGGTTTTTAATGTAACTGCTACTCGAAGACCTTAGATGCTACAGGAGTAAAAATTAGTATTTGGTTTCTACTCCAGAAATAATGATATACGTGTTTTACCATTTTTTGAAAATTTGGTTTCCAGGACTTCAAATATGGGGTGGAAAATAGGGTTACCTGGTTTTTAAAGTAACTGCTACTCAAAAACTGTAAATGCTACAAAAGTAAAATTAGTATTTAGTTTCTACTCTAAAAATAATGATATACGTGTTTATCCATTTTTTGAAAATTTGGTTTCCAGGACCTCAAATGTGAAGTGGAAAAAGGGTTATTTGATTTTAAAATAACTGCTACTCAAAAACTCTAAGTGCAACAGATGTGAAAATTAGTATTTTGAGGTTTTGTGCGGGTTAGAAGTAGATGAGTTCAGTTTATCAACGGACGGACGGGCCAAGCCGTTATTTTAGGGTCTTCACACGGCCCTGCCCAAACCTTAAATCATGGTAGGTCGGGCCGAAGTTTTTCATCAAGTATATAAAACTTCTAGGCCTTTAAAAACGGGCCGGGCCCATATTAGACGGGCCGTGCCGGGCCAGGAATTTCGGTTTTTGAAACGGCTGGCCAAGTTGTCGACGGACCGAGCCGAGACCTAAAAAATTGATCCGTGCAGTACTCTACTATGAATGCACGGTTCAAATTCTCTAATTTCATGCGAGCGAAGCCGCTACGGGCACTGCTAGTATATATATATATATATATATATATATATATATATATATATATATATATATATATATATATATATATATATATATATATATATATATATATATTCATCACAGATGAAATGATTGAAGGAAAAGAAAATGACTTGGAAGAAAAATATAAAAGTAGTAATAATGTCGACGATGAAGATGTTTTCTGTAACTGTGAAGGTAGTGAAGTCGAGGTTGATGGCGATGCGGCTAAAAATTGTGGAACTACACTAATCGGAGAAATTGAGAATGTTTTGATTAATAGTGCTGGTGAGGCTGAGACACCTGCGGTGTTTGAACATTTTCTTTGCAATCCAAACATTAATATAAAAAGAAGAAAGTAGAAAACAAAAACTACGGGAAAAGTGAGCGTGAAATCAGCTGTGTGGCTTGCTGGTTGTGTATTTAATTTGTATTTTAGTGAGACTTTGGCTGAACGAGTCGACACTTGTTTACTCACTGAAAGCGTGTTTATTATTACTCGGCTACTTTTATTGATTTTACGTCTAATTCTGCATGTATTGAAAACAAACTAACTGCTGTTTAATTAACTTTATTATTATAATTTGAGAAAGTGTTTTTTCGATTTTAATATATGCCGTTTTATTATTATAAATGAAGCTCTGAAGATGGTTAAATTAACCGAAACTGGCCAGTCAGCTGGAAAAAATAAAGATTTTAAAACGTTGCTTGGTGTAGTTTCAGAAAGGAAATTTATTGTTGTTTTGCAAGGTTTATACAAGAAACTGTTGAATGCAAAATGGGCGACAAAGTTCAATGAAACTTGCTTGCGGGAAAATATTGTCCCCAATTATGTATGGAATATATATATATATATATATATATATATATATATATATATATATATATATATATATATATATATATATATATATATATATATATATATATATATATATATATATATATATATATATATATATATATATATATATATATATATATATATATATATATGTCTCAACTTCAGACTCGAACCCACGACTGTCGGATCGGCAACACCGCCTCGCATCATGCCAACTACCTTACCATTTGCTCCATAAGATTAACTATTTTGCTAATATTATTCCTATTATTGGAAAATTCGACGCTTTGCGGATAAATTTAATAAAAATATAATTAACGACATTTTTTATTTTTATTATTCCTCTTATTTTAAGTATTAATAATATTATTATTTACGAGTATTAACTAATTTGCTAATAATATTCCTATGAATGGAAAGTTCGACGCTTTGTGGATATATTTTGAGCATACGTCATAACTCAATATAAATAAGTTGAAAATAAATAAATCACCGAAGTAGTAAATCGGCGGGTTTTCCCAATATCAGCCATTGAAGGTTGGGTTTTTTGCAGGCGGTTTTTTTCATTATCAGCCATTAAAGGTTGGGTTTTTTCTTAGGCTTTTTTTCACTAACACCCAAAATAGGCTTTTTTTTCGATACTATCCATTTAATATTGTGTTTTTCGTAGGCGGTTTATTTACTATCACCCAATAAATGTTGTTTTTTTTCGTAGTCTGTTTTTCCCTATCACATCCAATAAATTTGGTTTTTTTCGCAGGCTATTTTTTCCAACATCATCCAATTAATTAGAAGATCATTCCATAACGATTTGAAGTGAAAATTCATCTACTAGTGACTGAAATAGTGACATGCTTCGCTTGCGAAGCGTGCGTAAAGTTATTACTACATAAGCGCATTGGTGTTGTTTTTGAGATTAGAGTGCTATTTGAGTGCGACTACCTTTACTATTAATATGTAAAAACGTTCACGCTTCGCGCGCAAAGCGTGCGACAAGTGCTGGTTCCCTACTATAAAAACGCAATAATGTATTATGTATGTATTATGTATTATGTCACCCGATTAGCATCTACAGGTCTGAAAAAACTCACGTTGATAGATTATGAGACGCTGAACACGGTTTGTTAGGGCACTTTTGTGCTAAAATGTTTAAATAAAAAGTTATTAGCCGCGAAAGTTCAACTTTATGCGGATATATATATAATGCATCGTACGTCATCTTTCAATATAAACAAGTTGAAAATAATGAAATCACCGAAGTAGATAGCCGGCGGGTTCTCCCCAATAATCTATATATATAAAAGTTCTACGCTATGCGGATACATTTAATGAAATAATAATTTCTTTGTTGGGAACCAACATAAAAGCGCAATGATGTATAATGTATTATGTATTATGTCACCCGATTACCATCTGCAGGTCTGAAAAAAACTCACTTTGATAGATTATGAGACGCTGAACACAATTTGTTAAGCCACTTCATGTTAAAAATGTTTAAATACAAAGTTATTAGCCGCGAATGTTTTACGCTTTGCGGATATATATAATGCATCCTACGTCATCTTTCAATATAAACAAGTTGAAAATAAATAAATCTTCGAAATAGAAAGCCGGCGGGTTTTCCCCAATAATCTATATATATATATAAAAGTTCTACGCTTTGCGGATTCATTTAATGAAATTATTATTAACGACATTTTACTATTTTGCAATTATTATTCCTCTTATTTTAACTATTAATAATATTATTATTTACGAAAACTAACTAATTTGCTAATATTATTCCTATTATTGGAAATTAATAATAATTTCCTATTATTGGAAACTTTGACGCTTTGCGGATATATTTTGAGCATACGTCATAACTCAATATAAACAAGTTGAAAATAAATAAATCACCGGCGGGTTTTCCCAATATTAGCCATCGAAGGTTGGGTTTTTTTGTAGGCGGTTCTTTTCATTATCAGACATTAAAGGTTGGGTTTTGTTGTAGGATGTTTTTCCGAAATTGCCCAATAATTGTTTTTTTTCGTAGGAGTATATTTTCTATATTAGCCGTTACAGTTTGTTTTTTTTTCGTAGGCTGTTTTTTCGATACCATTCAATAAATATTGTTTTTCGTAGGCTGTTATTTGCAAATACATCCAATATAAGTTTTTTTCGTAAGCGGCTTTTTCACTATCACCAAATAAACATGGGTTTTTTTCAACATCACCCATTAAAGGTTTTTTTTGTAGGCAGATTTCCTAAAAGCATCCAATTAAAGAGAAGACCATTCCAAACCGTTTTCATGTGAAAAATCATCAGCTACTGGCTAAAATAGTCACACGCTTCGTTTGCTAAGCGTGCCTAAAGTTATTACTATAATAGCGCATTGGTGTTGTTTTTGAGCTTAGAGTGCGATTTGAGTGCGACTACCTTTACTATTAATATGTAAAAACTTACACGCTTCACGCTTCGCGCGAAGCGTGCGTCAAGTGCTGGTTCCCTACTATAAAAGCGCAATGATGTAATATGTATGTATTATGTCACCCGATTAGCATCTGCAGGTCTGAAAAAACTCACGTTGATAGATTATGAGACGCTAAACACGGTTTGTTATGGCACTTTTTTGTTAAAATGTTTAAATAAAAAGTTATTAGCCGCGAAAGTTTAACGCTTTGCGGATATATATAATGCATCGAACGTCATCTTTCAATATAAACAAGTTGAAAATAAATAAATCACTCGAAGTAGTAGTCGGTGGATTTTTCCCAATTATAATTAAATAAAAATATAAATTATTCCAATATTTTAATTGTTAATAATATTATTAATAAAGAAAATTAACTAATTTGCTAATATTATTTCTATTATTAGAAAGTTCTACGCTTTGCGGATACATTTAACGGAATTATTATTAACGACATTTTACTATTTTGCAATTATTATTCCTCTTATTTTAATTATTAATAATAATATTATTTACGAAAATTAACTAATTTATATTAATTTCCTATTATTGGAAAGCTCGACGCATTGCGGATATAATTAATGAAATTATTATTAACGACAATTTACTATTTTGCAATTATTATTCCTCTTATTTTAATTATCATTATTAACGAAAATTAACTAATATGCTTATATTATTCCTATTATTGGAAAGTTCGACGCTTTGCGGATATATTTTGAGCATACGTCATAACTCAATATAAACAAGTTGAAAATAAATAAATCACCGAAGTAGTACTTCGGCGGGTTTTCCCAATATCAGCCATTGAAGGTTGGGTTTTTCTGTAGGCTCTTTTTTCATTATCATCCATTAAAGTTTGGGTTTTTTCTTAGGCTTTTTTTCACTATCACCCGAAATATGTTGTTATTTTTATAGGCTATTGTTTTCGATACTATCCATTTAATATTGTGTTTTTCATAGGCGGTTTTTTCACGATCACCCAATAAATGTTGTTTTTTTCGTAAATCTGTTTTTTCTCCAATCCAATAAAATTAATATTGTGTTCTTCGTAGTCGGTCTTTTCACTATCACATAATAAATGTGGTTTTTTTCGTAGGCTATTTTTTGCAATATAGCCCATTTTAGGTTTTTTTCGTAGACATTTTACTATTTTTCCATTATTATTCCTCTTATTTTAATTAATAATAATATTATTATTTACGAAACCTAATTAATTTGCTAATATTATTCCTATTATTGGAAAGTTCGACGCTTTGCGGATACTTTTAATGAAATTATTATTAACGACATTATACTATTTTACAATTATTATTCCTCTTATTTTAATTATTAATAATATTGTTATTTACGAATATTAACTATTTGCTAATAATATTCCTATTATTGGAAAGTTTGACGCTTTGCGGATATATTTTGAGCATACGTCATAACTCAATATAAACAAGTTGAAAATAAATCACCGAAGTAGTACATCGGCGGGTTTTCCCAAAATCAGCCATTGAAGGTTGGGTTTTTTTGTAGGAGGTTTTTTTAATTATCAGCCATTAAAGGTTGGTTTTTTCTTAGGCTTTTTTTTCACTATCACCCAAAATACGTTGTTTTTTTCATAGGCTGTTTTTATCGATACTATCCATTTATTATTGTGTTTTTCGTAGGCGGGTTTTTCACTATCACCCAATAAATGTTGTTTTTTTCGTAGGCTGTTTTTCCCAATCACATCCAATATATATTGTGTTTTTCGTATTCGGTTTTTTTCACTATAACACAATAAATGTGGTTTTTTTCGTAGAATATTTTTTCCAAAGCGTGCGTCAAATGCTGGTTCCCTACTATAAAAGCGCAATGATGTAATATGTATGTATTATGTCACCCGATTAGCATCTGCAGGTCTGAAAAAACTCACGTTGATAGATTATGAGACGCTGAACACGGTTTGTAAGGACAATTTTTTGCTAAAATGTTTAAATAAAAAGTTATTAGCCGCGAAAGTTTAACGCTATGCGGATATATATAATGCATCGTACGTCATTTTTCAATAAAAACAAGTTGAAAAAAAACAAATCATCGAAAGCGGGATTTCTCAATAATTTTGAGATTACGTCATCACACAATATAAGCAAGTTGAAAATAAACAAATCACCGAAGGCGTGTTTTTCCAATAATTTTGAGAAAACGTCATCACACATTTTAAACAAGTTGAAAATAAATAGAGGTGGTTTTATTCGTAGGCGTTTTTTTCAATATCAGCTATTAATGGTTGTTTTATCGTAGGCGGTTTTTTCAAATTTAGCCATTCAAAGAGAATACCATTCCAAAACGTTTCCAAGTGAAAAATCATCTGCGACAAGCTGAATAAACTCACACGCTTCGCGTGCGAAGCGTGTTCCCTACTATAAAAGCGCAATGATCGCTTCGGTGATTTTCCCAATTTTAAACAAGATGTAAATTATTATTAACGACAATTTACTATTTTGTAATTATTATTCCTCTTATTTTAATTATTATTATTAACAAAGATTAACTAATTTGCTAATATTATTCCGATTATTGGAAAGTTCGACGCTTTGCGGATATATTTAATGAAATTATTATTTACGTCATTTTTCTATTTTGTATTTATTATTCCTCTTATTTTAATTATTAATAATATTATTATTTACAAAAATTACCTAATTTGCTAATATTATTCCTATTATTGGAAAGTTCGACGCTTTGTAAATATATTTATTGAAATTATTATTAACGACATTATTTATTTTAATACATTATATATAATATATTAATATATTAAATAAAAAGTTATTAGCCGCAAAAGTTTAACGCTTTGCGAATATAATTTGAGCATACAGCATACATCGTAACTTTTTATAAACAAGTTGAAAATAAATAAATCACCGAAGTAATACATCAGCGGGTTTTCCCAATATCAGCTATTGAAGATTGGGTTTTTGTAGGCGTTTTTTTTCATCATCAGCCATTAAAAGTTGGGTTGTTTCTTTGGCTTTTTTTCACTATCACCCAAAATATGTTGTTCATTTCGTAGGCGGTTTTTTCACTATCACCCAATAATTGTTGTTTTTTTCGTAGGCTGTTTTTCCGATACCATCAAATAAATAGTGTTTTTCATAGGCGGTTTTTTTACTATCACCCATTTAACATGGTTTTTTTCGTAGGCTGTTTTTTCCAATTCGCCGATTAAAGGTTTTTTACGTAGGCATTTTTTCCTAATTCATCCAATCAAATAGAAGACCCGTCCAAAACGTGTCCAAGTGAAAAATCATGTGCTACTAACTATTTTAGTCACAAGCTTCGCTTGCGAAGCGTGCGTAAAGTTATTACTATAACTGCGCATCGGTGTTGTTTTTGAGCTTAGAGTGCGATTTGAGTGCGACTACCTTTACTATTAATATGTAAAAACTCACACTCTTCGCGCGCGAAGCGTGCGTCAAGTGCTGGTTCCCAACATAAAAGCGCAATGATGTATTATGTATTATGTATGTCACCCGATAACCATCTGCAGGTCTGAAAAAACTCACGTTGATAGATTATGAGACGCTGAACACGGTTTGTTAGGGCACTTTTTTGTTAAAATGTTTAAATAAAAAGTTATTAGCCGCGAAAGTTTAACGCTTTACGGTTATATATAATGCATCGTACGTCATCGCTGAATATAAACAAATTGAAAATAATCAAATCACCGAAGGCGGGTTTTCCCAAAATATTTTAGATTACTTCATCAAACAACATAAAGAAGTTGAAAATAAAAAAATCACCGAAAACGTGTTTTTGCTATAATTTTGAGATTACGTCATCACACATTATAAACAAGTTAAAAATAAAAGTGGTTTTTTTCCTAGGCGGTTTTTTCAATATCAGCCAATAAAGGTTGTTTTTTTCGTAGGCGGTTTTTTTAAATTTAGCCATTCAAAGAGAAGACCATTCCGCAACGTTTCCAAGTGAAAAAGCATCTGTGACTAGCTAGGAAAACTCACACGCTTCGCGCGCTAAGCGTGCGTCAAGTGCTGGTTCCTTACATAAAAGCGCAATGATGTCAGTTAGTATTATGTATGTCACCCAATTACCATCTGCAGCTCTGCTACAAAAAGCATTTTCTATAATTTCATTTTGAGTAAATCTCCTTAATCTTTGAGCTTTAGCTTGCATTTTCATTTTCAAAATTCTCGAAAGTTCTCCTGCATCACTCGAGTGATGTTTTTGCATAATTTTCTCTGTTTTTCTCAATAGTGATTTAGTGGGCAATTGTTTCTCAAATTCTGACAATATCGATATTTTTTTCTTGGCAAGTAGATTTTCTCCTTGATTTTGACTTTCCACCAAAGTTCTTCTTTTTGGTTTGATTTTTGGGACTCTACTTCTCCAGAAACTACTGACGCAGCAGCATACATCAATTGATTTATTTCTGTTAAATCGAGTTGTTTTTATTGATGATGGACAGAATAGCGGAATTAGCTGCCTTTTGCAACTCGTACGTTTCTTTGCTGGGTTTGAATTTGTTGATCCCTTTTCTATCTTTTGAATCGATTGTCTGCAATTCTGTCAGCTTCTGTCTATTTAATTGCTCCTTTTCCAGAGTTGGTTCTGTTGTCGGTAGTTGGAAAATTTGTTGCTTTTTGTTTTCTATCATTGTTTTAGTTTCAATTATTTTGGTTCTTTCAAAAGTTAAAGTTGGAGTCTTCAGGATAATTTGTTTTGTATTCGCATTGATTTTCTCAATAATTTTGTCTATCTCTATCTTCGTCAGCCATTTGTTTTTTCGATGTTTTTTCTAACGTCTGCCAAGCCGTTTGATGTTATGGTGGGCAAAAGGGTGAGATTTCTTTTCCTCCAGATTTCGATAAATATGCCCTCATTACTTTTTTATATTCTTCTCTTGACTATTTATGTCGTTGATTTTTCATCACTTCTGGTTTTGTTGCTTTTTCCTCAGAAGGTTCGCGTTGAGTTTTCTCGTTGCGATGACTCATCTGAGATGCAAGAAACATTTAAGAAGAATTTTGCAACTGTCAATTTCACACATCTTTGGACTATATTGCACAAAAGTGAAGAAAAGAAAACACAAAAAAAACACATACAAAAAAAACCCACAAACTGTTGTTCTATAAGCCGGGCAACAGTTATATTGGAGACAAAATTTTAATTCATACAGCCTGACTTACTTGAGTAACTCAAATATCTAGAAGACCATAATACTGAAATGTAGTGTGTATCATCACAAAAGTTGTAGTACATAGGTTTACAATAGAATTAAATCAAGACTATAAATACTGCACACCAATGTTGTTAAACTCAATAAGACAAAATAAAATTATTATTAATTTAAATGAAATGATTAATTTATTTTTAAATGCTATATTTATTATTTCAATATATGAAATCAAAAACAAAAACAGAAAATTTGAGATATTTAAATTGCAGAGCGAACGCTTAATCAAAATGGCAACCAAGATGGCGAGTTGAGCAAGACGGAGTTATTTTAACACGTCGAATTATCTGATTGGTTGACTTGCTTGAAAGGAGGATTTTGATTGGACGGGACAGTTGTTTCGGGCTTTGTGATTGGTCGTATTTATTTTAAGCGTCAGGAACTATTCTTTTATTTTCCTAATATTCTTTCTAATATTTTCTTTTAAATAAAGATTGTTATAATATTAATTTTCTTTTTTTATTTTGTTTTATTAACCCGTTTAGGTCCAAAACTTTATTAATTAGATTTCTATTATTTTTTTTTTGTTATTTCTAAGTTACTTGCTTATGTTTTAACAGATTTATTTTTAATTATTTTTTATTTGAAAGAAAACTTTGAAAATTCACTATGCTCGTTTTTCGAACGGTGGTCGTATAGACTACTGAAAACGACAAAATGTTTAAAAGTCAATTTCTTTTTTTTTTCAACGCAAACAATTATAATATAAATTTTAGGCTATAAACAGAAAAGCTAAAAACACATTTCTGACTTTATCAGTAACACAGTTCAATAAAATCCAAAAATTTAACATTCAATAAATCAGTCAAGCAGTTCATGATAGTCGTTTCAGAACCGGAGTGTGCTGAAAGCACCAAAACAATTCCGATGAAGTCGTTTGCCGCACTTGGCCCACATGTACAGTGTTTTGCCACAATTTTCCAGCTTGTAGCGACCTACTGTTTTCACCTTTTCCAGATCGTGACCATGGCCAGTTGCTGAATCTTCCCTATCGTTTTGTTTCTTCAACCGTGCATGAATTCATTTCATCGGTGTAAAACAACCTAAACAGCCTATATGGGGTTTATCAAGCAAAGCACCATTGTGGTGTTTCAAACTCGTTATATATAGACTGTTTTAAAAGTGGCTATTCAAATTACTCTTTTTGGTCGAAGTGCATTTCAATCGTTTGTGGCGTTTTGGTTGCCGCGGAATTGAACTGACCGTATTTGCGACCTACATTTCTTCACCCAAAGAACCGACACAGTCTAATCTCATCCCATCATTAGTATAATCATTAATCAACTTCTACCTTCCCGGATATATTACAAAGAATAACATTTCTTCTTCATTTGCTTATTCATCAGTCACGTGTTATGATGCGCCGGGCGGAAGAATGACAAGTATGTCAACCTCAATGCTATCATCATCATCAAGAATTAGTTCCATAGCTTCTTTCAACGTGAAAAAACATTCTTTTTGACGCTTTTCATTTTTAAACTATACAAACATTTCATTCGAAGAATGAAATTTGCAAAAAACAATATCACCAATTCAACCACTGCACATCTATAAGCTGAATAAACTAGTTTCGACTCGTTCGCATAAAGTACTCTATACGCCCAACGATCGTAGAACGAGCATGACTCATACATGTTCAGATTGTGGGTTAGTGTAAACACAATAAAAATTAAATAACGTTGCTGTTTACTTTTGAGTACATCCTCTTTGTTTTTCCAAAATAACATTTTTAAATAATTTCATAAAAATATTCTACATAGCCTAGGACCTATCCTCAGACCTACCAAATGTACACAAAAAATTTCATAAAAATCGGTTCAGCCTTTTCGGAGGAGTTCAATTTCAAACACTATGACACGAGATTTATATATATATAGATATTATAATCACCTTTGTAGTTATTTCTAGCCGATGTCGAGATTTTTGTAGATATTTCAAAAAACGTCGGCTTTAAATGTTCTTCAAAACACACTCGTAAAATCGAAAAAAACCATGTAGCAGCAATATAATTTTTTGTTATCTTATCCAAATGTCGAAATTTAGTTTTTAATATAACCTTATTCAAAATTAAGGCTAACCCCAATCATTAAAAAAAGCTGGAGTGGACGCTCAAAATGTCAAGAGCTATCGTCCAATCTCAAACCTGACATACATATCAAAGCTTGTTGAGAGGATGGTCTACGGGCAGATTACGACTTATTTGGATGCAATGCATCTTCTTCCAAAAAACCAGTCCGGCTTTCGTTCCAGTCACTTTACGGAGACGCCGTACTAAAAGTATTGTCCGACATCTTCACCGCGACGGATCAGGGCAGGATTGGCCCGCTAGGCCTCCTCGATATGTCGGCCGCATTTGACACGGTTGTCCATGAAATTCTGGTTTACTGAAAGTTCGCCCCCGGCTTTTCGCCACCGTCTTTTTGCCACCGTCTTTCCGTCCCTGTTTTTTCGACCCCGGGAAAGTTTGCCCCTGGAAAGTTTCACCCCAGGTTTTTCGCCCCTGGGAAATTTCGCCCTCACGCTTTTTGCCCCTTGGAAAGTTTGCCCCCGGTTTTTTGCCCCCGTTTTTTTGCTTCAAACTTTTTGCTCAGTTTTTGGCTCTTCTGGGAACATTTGCTTCTTGTTTTTGCCCCCGGTTTTCTACCCCAATTTTTCGACCCCAGTTTTTCGCCCCAGTTTTTCTTCTTAATTTTTGATGTGGAGAAGTTTCTCACCATCTAATAATTTTTTTACATGTTCTTCTCATGAGACGTTAGTTCCTGGGGTTTTCGACTTTTCCCCTCCTACAACCTTTTATCTTTGGAGAAAAAAACAATAACCCCGGAAAAATATTGCCAGCAGTGTTTCTTCCAGACCATTTGTCTTTTAGAACAAAATTGAAAATTAGTAGAGGGCAGGAGCGCCACTTCAGCATAAAGCTGAGAAGGCAAATATTTAAAAAAACCACACTTGAAAACCTTTCCTAGACATTTTTCCCTCCCACAATAGCAGATGACCGGGTTAAGGAGGAGGTGGATTAATTGTAGATACATCTTTACATTCTTATACACTTTTCCTTTTTAAAATAGCTGATGACCGGATATCGGGTAGTTGTTGATGCATTTGCAAAACTTCTCTAATATTTTTTTTTCATTTTCTCAAAAGATAGCATTATAACTGGCTTTGTTACTTTGTTCTAAAAGCTTCCAAAACGTTTTTACTTTTTTTACAAAAACGGACAGGGAATCCAATCTTCCATAGAGTGTGAAGCTAGAATTAATTTGTACAGAAGTAAATAGTTATCAAATAGTGAGTCTTTCCAGGGATGCTCTAAAGTTTTAGAGTGACAAAAAGCCAACTACAATGTTCTTGGGGTAAATACTGAAAAAAAAACAAACAAGGAAAAAAACTGAAGGCGCAAAAGCGAGAGAAAGTTTTCTCAGTAACAAAAGTTGGATGCAAAAAGTCTGGAGAAAATGTCGTAGGAGCAGACTTTTCCAAGAACAAAAGCTAACATTCTCGGAACCGAGTTTTAGGTGAAACGTCAGAAGCAAAAACCTGGAGATTAACTTTTACAGAGGCAAAAAACCCAGAACAAACTTTCTCAAGAGCAAACCACTAAGGACAAAAACCAGATGTAAAAAACCGGGGACAAAAAACTGGGAGCAAATTATACCAGATGTGAAAAACGGTTATTGTAAGGTTTATCGACAGTTGACAGTTAATCGACCTTAATTGAAAAGTCGATTATCCTGCGAAGAAGTCGATTATCCTGCGAAGGAGTCGATAATCCTGCGAAGGAGTCGATTATCCTGCGAAGGAGTCGATTATCCTGCGAAGGAGTCGATTATCCTGCGAAGGAGTCGATTATCCTGCGAAGGAGTCGATTATCCTGCGAAGGAGTCGATTATCCTGCAAGTCGATTAACCTGCGCACGCTTTGCTGTGCATGACAACAAAACGCATCCGCACGGGTCGATATAGGTATAATAACCTAAGTGACCATTTGATCTTACTCAACTCTTTGGTCGATTTAAGGATGGCTGCTAATTCACTTGGTGGTGTTTTTACATAGACTTAATGCTAAACACTACTATATAAGGACTGTACTGCAGTATCAATATTTAAAATATATTAGAAATTTTTCTGAATTAATTAAAAATATATTTGAAAATTTTCTAAATTTTGAATTTAGTTTGAAATTTTTATTTTTTTTATAATTCAGTCGCTAGAGTTACGCGCTATAGGCAAGTTCCTGTATACGCCCACAAGGCACATACAGAAAATAACCATATCACAATCGATTATATAAAAGTGTGTTTTTAAAAAACTTAGTTCTTTGATTCACTTGTTATGCATATATAGCCAAATTACAAAAATAGTCTTGATCAAAATTGGAAAGTATAAAATAATTATTAAAAAAACCCGAAAACCAAGGTTCCGACCAGCTTGACTTAAAGTTTCGTTATAGAATTTTACGACAAAATGTGCTCTGGACAAAATATTGATTAGGAATGAATCTCGCTCAAAAATGTGTTAGAAGGAATATTGATTGAAATTTGTTTGACCCTTTTTTTAATATGTTGAGTGTAAGCGTTTTTAAATTAATATCATTGAAGTGACATGTATTAGTTAATATAGTATTATTCATATTATTTGTTTAAATATACAGCTTATGAGACTGATGATAGGGAGTTGCCATACCATATTTCGAGAAAAAATGAACACGCTTTAAACAACAAATAATTTTATTACATGCTTTAAATGAAAGACAAGCTATACAAAATCAATAAGTGGTCAATATATCTACAATTCTATTGTGAAGCGTCTGAATATCTATTTCTTTTTGTTCAAAAGCTATCCAGAGCTCCCACACTTTCTCGTCTTTTTCCAAACTTAATTTTTTGGTCTGCCTGAGAAGCTGTCCTGTGGCAAGGGAATCTTCTTCTACTGGAATAGCTTGGGCTTTCCCGAAGAGGATACCAACAACTTCGTAGAAGGTTGAACCTACCTTCAAGCTGTTGTTGAGAGAGCTATGCCAACCCTCTACGTCATTGTTGGTTTTGAGTTATCAGCTAGTAAAAGTTACAGCATAAAGAAAACAAAGAAAAGTACTACAGTTAATAGTAGCCTATGCACTATGAATATTCAGTTCTTAATCAATATGAATAATTATAGAGCGACTCCGGTCATTTCCTTTGTGTGCCTTGTGGGCATCTGCAGAAATTTGCCTACGGTCATCTAGCATGTAACTCTAGCGACAGAATTATTAGTCAATAAAAATTACCAACTTTGAATTAAAAATTCAGAAATTGTTTAAATTAATTTAAGATAATAATACTGCAATTATGCTGATATAGTAGTACTTAGCATACAGTCTATGTAAAAACACCACCAAGTGAATAAGCAGCCATCCTTAAATCGACCAAAGAGTTGAGTAAGATCAAATGGTCACTTTGGTTATTATACCTATATCGACCCGTGCGGATGCGTTTTGTTGTCATGCACAGCAAAGCGTGCGCAGGTTAATCGACTTGAAGGATAATCGACTTGCAGGATAATCGACTTGCAGGATAATCGACTTGCAGGATAATCGACTTGCAGGATAATCGACTTGCAGGATAATCGACTTGCAGGATAATCGACTTGCAGGATAATCGACTCCTTCGCAGGATAATCGACTCCTTCGCAGGATTATCGACTCCTTCGCAGGATTATCGACTCCTTCGCAGGATTATCGACTCCTTCGCAGGATTATCGACCCCTTCGCAGGATAATCGACTCCTTCGCAGGATAATCGACTTTTCAATTTAAGTCGACTAACTGTCAATTGTCGATAAAAACACAGTTCCCCGTGAAAAACTAAGAGCAAAACCCGGGAGTAAAAAACCGGGGGCAAACTTTCCCAAGGGCGAAAAGCGTGGAGGCGAACTTTCCCAGGGGCAAAAAACCGAGGGCAAAATTTTTTGGGGCGAAACTTTCCCGGGGGCGAAAAGCCGGGGGCGAACTTTCCGCATCTCGAAATTCTCCTCCTGCGGTTGGAGTCATCATATGGAATCTCTGGTATAGCGTTGGCATGGATGCGCTCGTTCCTATCTGAACGCACTCAGCAAGTCGTCTTCAGTGGAGGACAATCACTACTCAACATTGTCACCACTGACGTGCCTCAGGGTAGTGTATTCGGGCCGTTTTTGTTTCTCTTTTACTTTACGGATATTCTTCTAATTGCCGGTCGGTTTGCTGTGGGCGTCCACTATAACGCGGACAACGTACAACTCTACCTTTTTGACAAGGCGGTACATTTCAACAGGATTGTATCCAGGATCACGGCCTGCATCAACGAGATTGACGAATGGATGTCCTCGAGTCGACTCAAATTAAACTCCGACAAGACTCAGTTTATATGGCTTGGCACGCGTCAGCAGCTTCAGAAGATCGGGACTGATTCCATTCAACTCGGAAGTAACAATGTTAAAGTCCAAACTTTCGTTGGTAACTCAAGAGTGACGCTAGACAGTCAACTGTCCATAAAAACCCACGTTCAACGAACATGCAGGACGTGTTTTTACCAGTTGCGTCAGTTCCGTTCCGTTTGTCGATCACTTTCCTTCAATGCATTCAAATTGCTAGTGCACGCATTCATCACCAGCAAGCTTGACTATTGCAATAGTCTGATAGCTGGAATCTCTGTCGGTTTGATGAACCAACTTTAATCTGTTATCCGAGTTGCTGCTAGCCTGGTAATGCGGAAACGAAAGTTTGATCTGATTACAAAGGACATTCGAGATCGCCTGCACTGGCTCCCTGTCAAACAGAATATAGACTACAAACTTGTTATGTTGTTTTCAAATGCTTGCTTTGTGCGGCACCAGCATATGTAGCTTAGATGCTGGAGCACAAATCAAACAATCCTCCACTCTATCGACTGCAAAATACAGAGAATCGAAACCTTTGGACCACGAAGCTTTGCCACGACGGGGCCATGTCTATAGAAAAAGCTTGCCAAATGAAGTAACTGACGAGACACTCAACATTTCAACATTCAAGACCAGACTCAAAACATTTTTATTCAATCTCTCCCTGATAAATAGATATGCTATGCGCAAGCGCTTCTGTGATAGCCCTGCTATGAAAAGGAGTTATACAAATGTTCTTTACATTACATTACATACAGAGCAGTGTGGCTATGCGGATACGTGTAGTTTTCCACTGGCTCAATGATGTGTTCAAGCTTTGCCTGTTTGTTCACCGATGTCTCCATGGGTTCAATCCGCCATAACTGTTGTTTCTTATCCCAACTGTGAATGTCATCCATGGTATCCATGGGCGCTTGAAACTCCGGTCTGCGCTGTCATGTACTCTATGTACCTATGACACAAACAGGAACGATTGGCAATGTTTCTGCCCGATGGTCTTCCGGAAAAAAACTAAAGACATCTTTTTGAAAGCTATAGCTTGTGATTTGCACTTCTGTCGACTGTTGTTTCCGTGACTTTTTCTAGTTTTAAAATTGTTTAAAAAAATCAATTTCTATAGCGAACCAAGACAATTTTTGTTTATAATCGTCATTATAACCTTTATATTAACTTGCAACTTGGTTTGTTTCATCGCAACGTTGATTGCGAATAAGCACATCGACGTTGTTTGTTTGTAATTTGTTTGTTTGTTTCAGCGCAACGTCGAATGCGAATAAAAATATCGAGTGCAAATAAGCACATCGAGTGCGAATAAGCGCATCCACTACAACAATTCAGCGCTTGGTTGTTTATTAAAAAAAACTTTGAACAAACTGGAATGTTGTATCACCTGAGATAAGAGCCGAAAAACATGTTCACATAATCCAAAACAAAATCAATTCAAATATTTGAAGTTATATTCAATAATGATTGTTTGTTTAAGCGCAAATGTTACTAAAAATCACCGCGACTCGCCCGATCAACGAAGTTGAGCAATTTTTCAATTTTAGTGTCTAAAACTAGATATTATAATATAAAACTATGATTCCCTAAAAAACAACATTAGCTTAATGTATCGCAATTATAATGGAAATATTCATTACAAGCTCGGTTAGTACTTCGATGTGTGACATTAAATACATTATTCCGTTTTTAGATTTAAAAAAATTTTATAAGTAAAAAATGAAAAATAATAAGAAATATAAATAATATTTAGATTAATAAAAAAATACACACTAAAAAATAGAAAATAATATAGAGTATAAAAATTTTTTTTAAGCAACGGTAGTATACTAATGTACTAAAATGTTAAAAATAATAATAATGTGTACATATTAAAATTTATTGAACTAGACTTTTTGTTTTGAATATAAGAGCGTTGGGCGTTATTTATCATCATTTATTAATCGCTTAAAACAAAACAAATTTTGATCGAAAGCGATCGCGTAGGAGAAGTAAGCTATTATAAAGAAAGCAAGTATGTTTTTAATTTAATTTTAAAGTCATGAAGAGTTGTGGATTCTCTAATAGATGTGGGTATTGCGTTCCTGGCTGTCGGTCCAGCAACGGAGAATGCTCTGTCTGAGAAGGCGCGATGAGTCCGAGGGACAGTAAGATCCCGTTGGGATAATAACATAATATCTATAACCTAAGATCCCGTCGGGATAATAATATAATATCTATAACCTAAGATCCCGTCGGGATAATAATATAATATCTATAACCTACTGTCGCCCAACGCTTTAATCTTCCAAACGAAACGTTATTTCATACAGTGTTAATATGTACACATTATTATTATTTTTGACATTTTAGTACATTAGTATACAACCGTTGTTTTAAAAAAGTTATTTTTCATACTTTATGTTATTTTAAAACCAAATCACAGTGTGAAGACGATATCAGATTAATAAATGAAAACAATCCTTATGTAATTAGTTGGGACGGGCATGAACTCAATGTAGCAAATGTCCTTGAAATGCTAGTACTATTTTTTACTATAAGACGATAAGGCCTGAATATATCAGCTTAATGTAACAACATGCTCATGTTTTCCAGCAAGAAGGCTGATCACGTGGTTGGGAAAGATCCATGTGGTCTTATTTTTGTAATAACTACAATGCGAACTGAACGTTTTCTTGACAGGTAAAAAAAATAATAGCAACATAAAAGCATGTCACCTGAGAAAAAGAGGGGAACTGAAGAAATATTTTTTTCATGTAACATGTTCAAACACGAACAATTCGTCTGATTTAGTGAAGAGACTCGAACATCGGGAATAACATAAGGAATGATCCAGTTATCACTAACCTGTTTAAGCATAAACACCTAAAATAGTAATACAATCAATGTATATAGTTATTTATTTGACATTTAAAAAACTTTGAAACGTTTTTTTCATGTGCAGGGAAAAAACATAATTTAAACCCAAATAAAGAATATCATTAATTTTAATTAAATTAATTGAAAAAAATAAATTAATTTCAAGCAGTTTGTGGTTTTTTTTTCAATTTTTTCTGTTGATCATAATCGATATCATGTTTTAACCGATGGTTCTGCAACCAGCTTTGTGTAAGTGTTTCTCGCTGTTTTTTCAATTTTTTTTAAATTAAACATTTTAATAGTTCAGGTTTAAAAATTTTAACAACAGCTTAGTCATGTCATCAACCGCAAATTACTAATTACTGTTAATTTGATCAGTAGTCAGCCCAGCATTCTGGCTACAAATCTGCTATTTAGCCACAGATTTGAAAATGATTTTCTTAAAACTTTTGAGCCAAAGTCAAATAATGTTTTTTGCCATTGTCTGGCAAAGGTAAGCAAATAAAAAATTTTTATAAAAAGACAACATTTTAGTTTATAGAAGTAATATTCGATTACTCTTAATTGTTTCATTTTATCACTACAATGTCAAATAAAAAAAGATCCTCACGTGATTTGAGTTGAGTTTAAAAGCTGACCACAAAGGTAATTTAGTTTTACGATTAAATGAAGATACGAAGTCATGGTGGTGTAAGAGGCAGAGATCTGATGAAGAAAAAAGATTGTACCACGGTACTCCATGACTGATGTGCAAGTACTCTAAGTTAGCTTGCTCATTTTTGGTTTGGTTCAGTGTCGTATACTGTTGTTGTTGTTTAAGATTTTTAATAATTTTATAATGAATAAGGTTGAATATATATTTATGTTCTGTTTTAAAAACAACAGTTAAGAATTTTGTTATTTCGGCCGTTAAATCTATTTCTCTAAACCAGCCATATTTAACGAGAAATTTAAAAAAATTTTAAGCTTACATCAAATAAAATGTCTGGACAACCATACAAGGAAGCTTGAGATTTCTCAATTAACTCATTTTCATTTGCCGGAAAAGGACAAGAATCGTAGGTGGTTAAATAGTTATGTAACCGAAGTGAGGAAGGTGGAGCGATAGAGCTTGGCGGTTTTTGAAGAAGATGATGCAGAGAGCCCCACGTTCCATTATTGGGTGACGGTGGTACTGAGGTTAAATCTTTTAAATTGCAAAAAAATTTTAAGAATAAAAATAATATTTGAAAAATATAATTAAAATAAAATTTGAATTCATAATTAAAAACTAACGAGACATTAGATTGTAGAGTTCGATGTTCTCAAACGACTCATCATAATAGCTGCTTTTTTTAAAACTCGGACCCCAGCCAATGAAAAGGCCCTTTGTGAAATTTAAAAGTTTTTTACGCCACTTAAATGATTCAAAATAAAACATTTGAAGATTAAAAAGAGTAACTAAAACCTGAACAGATTCATACAGGGGATCCCATCCGTGTTGTCCCTTAGATTGCCATGGTTGATCTCTAATTAAGTTGCAATTTAGTTTAGTTTTTATTTTATAATTATAGGCATTTACACTATGATAGAAAACATACTTTTATTAAAAAAATCACAAAAATGTTACCTGAGACCCATCCATGGATCAGTCATGAGGACAAGAACTTCATCTATTCGATCATTATTGGAATAATGAAACCGTTTTGGAAATTCTTGCTTTACAAAAGGAATCATGCTGTCGTCTTTACGCTCTAACTGTTTCACAATATCAGAAGGTTTCTCTGAAATTCCAATAAATTAAATTTATTGGTAATGCTCTTAATGGTGAACTTGTTATACAAATAAATAAATAAATAATCGGTATAATTTGAGACAAAACTCGGAAGTGAAAATATACGTTGCTGGCTGGGATCGAGAGGAATGAACGTTCTGTACGATCCAGAATATCTTGTAGCAATTCTTGGTGAAGGTCCTTCATGTATGAACACTTTATCCAAAACATCTTTAGATAAGTAATCTTTAAATTTCACCAGCGATCCAACTTCAGACATTCCTGTTATATGAAATTTAATTTTACATGTTGGGTCTTATTAAAACTAATACAAAATTTAATTTTATACAAAATACAACAAAAACCATACCGTGATCCGAAAGTATAATGATGTTGATGCATTTGTGCAAATTTAGTCTATAAATACCATCCATAAGGTCTTTGATGGATCTATCCACATCTTCTAAGCCTTCGTTTACCTTAACAAGTTAACAATGAAAAAAAGACATTAATAAGCAATTCATGTGCTATTTATGTGTACGTTATAATAAATGAATGAGAGTACACTTCAATATCGAATTTACAAACAAAGATTTTTTTTATAAAAATGAAAATTTTAGTTAAAAAGTCGGTTTTGTTTAATACAGACTATAATATAAAGTAATATTGTTGTATTAATAATTTTTACTAGAAAAAAACTCAAAATGACTGTTATTGATGAAACAAGATAAATCTTCAAAACTTTTTTGAATTCCTCCGTTGTTTTTACATTTGTTTACTTCTGGACATGACTGAGTCAGCAGCGTTATATAACTTGCAACGCTGTTTGTGATTTGTTTGTTTCATCGCAACGTCGAGTGCGAATAGCACATCGACGTTGTTTGTAATTTGTTCGTTTGTTTCAGCGCAACGTCGAGTGCAAATAAGCACATCCACTACAACAGGGGTGGCCAACCCGCGGACATTCAATTGTTGGCCCGCTCTACTTTGTTTAAAGTTGAAAGTTGAAAAAGAATTTTTTAAAGTGGCCCCACGGTTGAACGAGCTTCGGAGCCACTGTATATTGGAGGAAAATTGAAAGAGACAGTGAAGATGAAAGTTACAGAACTCCATTTCGGACGTAGCAAGCTTGACTGCCAATGGAAAATTGTTCCACGTCTTGGGTCCAATGACTCTGAAACATATTTTACCGAATGATGCTCGACGTGAAGCTGGCACGACGAGATGTCGGGAAGACGACGATTGAAGTCGTCTGCAGTCGGCGACGGAGCTGGTCGGTTAAAGATCCAGGTTGAGATAGAGTGGGCCATTATAGTGTAGACACTTGAAAACGAATTGCGCGACTTTGAAAACTATTTTCTTCGGTAGTCGAAGCCAGTTGAGATCATGTAAAATAGGTGTCACGTGATCATACTTCTTGGCATTAGATGTCATTTTGGCGGCGGCGTTGATGACAAACTGAAGGCGATTGAGTTGAGAAGCTGGTAGACCGACAAATACGGAGTTGCAGTAATGGATTCGTGGAAGGATGAGAGAAGTGACGAGTATTTTTCGGCCAAGGTTGGGTAGAAACCTGCTCACGCTCTAAATGGAGAAGCATGAGCGGACTGTGTGGCAAACATGAGATTGCATGGTAAGGTCGGAATCCATGAAGATTCCGAGGTTCCTTACCATGGATGAATAAGTGATATCGACACCGCAAATGTTGATAGGATGACTTGGGATGAGATGGAAAAGGCGCCTAGACGAACACCACATGGCCTCGGTTTTTTCCGGGTTGAGCTGTAGTCGGACATGCGTGCGGAGAGATCAACGGTCCGGTCGGGTAGGTAATGCCCGTAGATCTGTGTGTCGTTGGCGTAGAGGTGGTAGTGCATGTTGTGATTGTCAAAAACACGCGCAATTTCTTGTGTGTAAAGAGAGAATAGGAGTGGGCACTTTGGAAATGATGAATTGTTGTATTGAACGTAGATTAGGTGGCTTGATAGGTATGACAAAACCAGTCAGCGACGAGGTCAGTCAAGCCACAGGATGAATGTAGTCGTTGGAGTAAGATGTTGTGATCGACGGTATCGAAGGAAGCGGACAAGTCAAGAAGGACCAAAAGAGCTAGCTTGCCATCGTCGGCGGCCCTGAGCAGATCGGAGGTGACCTTAAGAAGTGCGGTTTCAGTTGAATGGTTGGAGCGGTGAGACGATTGTAGAGATGGGTATAGGCTATTCGAGTGTAGATGTTTGAGCCCACGTGTGGGTACGAGCTTTTTAAGCAATTTAGAGATGATGGAAAGGTTAGATATTGGCGATAGGATGAAATAGAATTTCAGGTTTTTTTTTATAAGTGGAGTGATGTAGGATAACTTGAACTGCTCAGGGAAGATTCCTGTAGTGAAGGAAAGGTTAAATAATGTAGATAAGTAAGGTGCAAGCAAAGACGATAACTCTTTGAAAAAACGCGTTGGGATAGGGTCCAGTGAGCATTGACGATCTGGCAAACGATGAATAAGCCCAGTAACTTCAATGACGCTGGTTGACTCGAAACAGCAGAGGAAGCTTTCCGGCACGAGCCGAACGGGTGTGGTGACGGAAGAAGAGTCAACGTTAGAAGTCGCCAAGCGTGCCACTTCGTCGGCAAAGTACTTCAAGAAACTGTTAGCAGTTATAGTTTTGCTGGAAAGCTTTTTGCCTCTGGCCATCACACTATTGAGAGCACACCAAAGGTCACGGCCGGATGAACGAGCATTTAGCTAATTTTGTTATTTTTGTATTCTAAAAAGAGCGTTTATTTCTAAAGAGACTTTGATATTGGAGCATTTGGATGCGCCACTGACGGGCATCGATTTTTGATGAAAGTAGTTTTTCTCAAATGATATCCGACGCCTCTTAGCAGCGAGACATTCCCAAACAAACCATGGGTCCGAAGCCCGAGATCGGAGGCGAACAGAGTAGGTAGGTGCGAGTTGATCTGAAATTCTTGTGAGTTCGTTATGGAGTATATTGGCCATCTCGCCAGGGTCGGTAAACATGAGCTTGAGTAATGGCAATGAATGGTGTTGGCCTCGAAACAAGTCCAGGTCGATGCTATTCCATATGCGACGAGTACTAGTGCGAGGTCCTGTTGAGTCGGAGAAACAGGACGATAGTGAGGACCAATATAATTGGTGGTAGTCAGAAATGTTAATCATTTGGAAATAATTAAAATTTATGGTAAAATCTTTTAAAAACTTCCTTAAATATAGGAAATTTAGTACAAACATTATATATATATATATATATATATATATATATATATATATATATATATATATATATATATATATATATATATATATATATAAATGAATGTTTGTATGTATGTATCTATGTATGTTATTTATGCATTGCTACACCATTCATCCGATCGTAATGAAATTTTCTTGAGAGTCAAAGGAAATCAAATATAGAGAAAAAAAATTTAAAATCCTTAACAAAATGAGCGGAGTGGAGCGGGTGAGCGAGCGGGAACTATATATATATATATATATATATATATATATATATATATATATATATATATATATATATATATATATATATATATATATATATATATATATATATATATATATATATATATATATATATATATATATATATATATTTATATATATATATATATATATATATATATATATATATATATATATATATATATATATATATATATATATATTTATATATATATATATATATATATATATATATATATATATATATTTATATATATATATATATATATATATATATATACTAGCGGAGATACCCGGCGTTGCCCGGGTTTTTTTAGAGGTTTTTCAAATGTTTGTCTCTTTCTCTCCCGTTTCCTTTCCCACTCATGTATGTATGTATGTATGTATGTATGTATGTATGTATGTATGTATGTATGTATGTATGTATGTATGTATGTATGTATGTATGTATGTATGTATGTATGTATGTATTTATGTATGTATGTATGTATGTATGTATGTATGTATGTATGTATGTATGTATGCATGCATGCATGCATGTATGTATGTATGTATGTATGTATGTATGTATGTATGTATGTATGTATGTATGTATGTATGTATGTATGTATGTATGTATGCTTGCATGTATGTATGTATGTACGTATGTATGTGTGTATGTATGTATTTGTATGTGCATGTATGTGTGTCTGTGTGTGTGTGTTTATGTATGTAAGTATGTATGTATGTATGTATGTGGTTTTTACAATATTTCGGCACTAAATGCTCATTCAAAGTATGTATGTGTGTGTATGTATCTATGTATGTATGTATGTTTGTATGGGGATCATCGCAACTGATCCCAGGACTACTGATCCCAGGACTACTGATCCAAGGACAACTGATCCCAAGATAACTGATCCCTGGACAACTGATCCCACGGACAACTGATCCCATGGACAACTGATCCCATGGACAACTGATCCCTTAGACAACTGATCCCATATCTGCATCATTTTATATTTCACTGTTTCTGCAATTAATAAACTGATATTAACATACATAATTTCCGATTTCTGTTTGTATGTACAAATGTATGTATGTATGTTTGTATGTATGTATGTATGTATGTATGTATGTATGTATGTATGTATGTATGTATGTATGTATGTATGTATGTATGTATGTATGTATGTATGTATGTATGTATGTATGTATGTATGTATGTATGTATGTATTTATGTATGTATGTATGTATGTATGTATGTATGTATGTATGTATGTATGTATGTATGTATGTATGTATGTATGTATGTATGTATGTATGTATGTATGTATGTATGTATGTATGTATGTATGTATGTATGAGTAGGTTTGGATGCTGTAGTGATGGTCCTAGTCATGGACTCCTAAATAAGCCGATAAAAATTAATGTTGGTGTGTTTTCATTAATTCATTTAATTCATATCTTCGAAAAAAACAACCTCTGAAATGAGCTAAACTCTATTATTTTTGGATTGGCACGGTCCCATTTCTCATTATGAACTTCACGCAGAAAGGAGTGAAACGATGAAAAGTAATACGAACTTGTCAATTTCATTTCGATTGTGTATCGTGCCCTCGTGCGCTTATACTAAGTATTCTTTCTCCGTTTACTAACTGGAGTAGCCAGTATCATTATCAGCACCTCCGTTGTCCTATGCAGCCAGTTATCGTAAGCTGGCTACGTAAGCATCATCACCACCACCATTGTCGTCAAAAATGAGTTAAAAATGAGTTGCTTATGTCTATGGGATCAGTTGTCTATGGGATCAGTTGTCCGTGGGATCAGTTGTCCGTGGGATCAGTTGTCCATGTGATCAGTTGTACTGGGATCAGTTGTACTGGGATCAGTTGTCCTGAGATCAGTTGTCCTGGGATCAGTTGTACTGGGATCAGTTGTTCTGGGGGGGGGGGAACTGAGAGCGAACAAATGAGCGGGAAAGCGACAGGGAACGGATAACTACCGGGAGCGGGAGCGCAAGCGGAAAGGAAACGGGAGCGAAAAAGAAACGCATTAGATAAACCTTTAAAATATTAGAGCGTTGGTCGTTATCTATACACTATCTATACTATCTATATAATATATATAACCTACTATCGCCAAGCGCTTTAATCTTCCAAACAAAACGTTTAGTTCAAAAAACTATTTATCAATGAAAACTCGTCCTGACACCGATGTAAACAATTTTTTTAAGAGCTTAGATGTAACAACAGATATTATGTAGTTCAATGACTCCTGCTTCTCATAGTTATATTGCTCAATATAACACTCGCTTTCCACATCCTACAGCAAGAAAACGGGAACTAGAAGATTTGATGTTTTGAAGAATACGAACACTTCCAACTAGTTTGTGGGTAACGAAGACAAAACAATGGTTTTTAGTTAGTTTCAATAAACGTTTATCTTTTGTTTTGTACATGTCAATGGTGTCACTATTGGCACAGTCCAGCTTTGATATTTTCTACATCATTATCAGAAGCGGCATGATAGCGGAAATGTTTAAAACAAATTTATGAAGCATATAAATACTAACAATGTAATAACTGTAATAAAACTTTAAGCTGTACAAAACAATTATAATAAAATTGCATTTTTATTGGTTTGTTTTTGGTATAATAAAATACCAACAAATTGGAACGATAGATGAATAAAGTTAAAAAAGGCAAAAAAAGATTTTATAGAAAATTGATTGACACACCACGTATGAATAAGGGCCACCTTCGTGGCCTGCCTCGTCAACTCTACTGTAATACAAAGTTATCAAATCCGGAACAACTCCAGTTTTATTGTTCAGCCAGCCAAGGACTGTGTCGACTCTATATGAATGTGGAACTGCTCTGTAGATTTTTATTTAATTTTTTTAGACTTTTTCAGATTTCAAATGTATAATGATCAGCTGATACTTAAATTAATTGTGTAAAATGAAACTAACGAATTATAAGGAAAATATTCCGTTGGTCTGTCACCTTTAAAACATTCAAATTGAATTATAATTAATAAACAACATTCATTTGAAAACTACTATTATTATTAAGATATTTAAAATAAAATATAACAGCAAGAAATGTTATTTTAAAAAACAAATAAAAAAACCAACCCAAGATTTCAACATCTGCACCAGGCCAGAAAAACGTCATTGCTGTTTTATTGCTCTTTTCCACGGTCGTCCACAACTGATAAATAAACAATTAGAATTGTTTAATTATGTATTTATTTATTATAATAATTTATTGCCAACTTAATGGCTGCTGTTTTTTTTTCAAAACATATTGACATGTTATTATCGTATTAACATATTGAACATATTAATATAATAAAAATATAATCGCATTAACACATTGAACATATTAACATGCCAAATATAGTTTAATTCAAATTAAATAATTTTATTTTTGAACTTTGTGTTTTTAAACTTTAAACAAATTTATAACCACTAGCAATACAATAATTTACAAGTAAAGGAAAAAACGAGTTTTTCAACACAAAGTTTTTTTCTAATTGAATCATGTACTGTCATCCAATATTAAGCTATGCTGAAAGTTTCAGCTTCCTAGCTAGTAAAAAAGCTGGTTAAATTTTACTTGCAAGATTTGCGTACAGATAAAGACACGCACACACACAAACAGAGATTGTAACCTAAATTAAAGTTTGTAATAAAAATAGATTATTAAGAACTACCGTTTTCGTCACTTCCATACTACTACTACTACTGCTACTGCTACTGCTACTGCTACTATACTGCTACTGCTTCTGCTACAGCTACTGCTACTGCTACTGTTACTGCTGCTACTACTGCTACTGCTACTGCTACTGCTACTGCTACTGCCACTGCTACTGCTACTGCTACTGCTACTGCTACTGCTACTGCTACTGCTACTGCTACTGCTACTGCTACTGCTACTGCAACTGCTTCTTTTACTGCTACTGCTACTTCTGCGGCTGCCGCTACTACTACTACTACAACTATTTTGCAATATTGAAACAATTCGACCAGTCCATCATGTTATCTCTGTTCTTCGTAAAAATCGCTTGCTTCGTAAAAATCTACATCCATTCTGGCATTACAGAGAGCGTCGGGATGGTGTTCGGTGTGGTCAGATTCATGGAGTGCTACCTGATAACAAATTCGGGGAACAACGAAGAAATGCTCCTGACCACTTTTCTCGTTCGTCTCTGAAGAATATTGTTTTTGGTCATCTACATATAACATCTATAATAAACAAGGTCGATGATCTTATTAAATTGTGGATCGATACAAAGTTGATACCATGCTCCTAACAGAAGCATGCCACGGTAATGACTCAATATGCTTCCGTCACTTCTTCACACAGGGGTACTCGGTTCTAGACTGCCCGATGCCGAGACCTAAGAATAATGTAAGTCCACTTCTTTGTAACCACGGCAGAGTGACCATAATCGCATTTCTGTACTTCTCCTAAGTTCCATGAGTTTTTTCATGGGTCCGATCTCAAAACTAGCGGTCCTGTCAAAGCTCCTTGAGCGGTTGGTTTTATCAAGATTCACTGAGTATACGTCAAAGACAACAATTTTTTCCTGCCCATCAAACAGCGTAACGTTTTCACTCAACGGAAATGGTGGTCTTGAAAATTTTTTCAGACATCCTGGGTGCAGCATATAATGGAAAGCTCACTTTTTTAATTCTCTTCGACATATCAGCGGCTTTTAACACCGTTGACCACCAAAATACTCATACAGAGACTGGAATCATTGTTCAGCCTTGGTCACTCACCTCTTAATTGGATTCGCTCATATTTGAGTGAACAAATCTTTTAAGTTAAAGTTAACATAATAGATTCTTTAAAAACACTTGATCCTGTGGCGTACCACAGGGGTCAGTCTTAAGCCCGATGCTCTTCATGACTGGAATCATTGTTCAGCCTTGGTCACTCATCTCTTAATTGGATTCGCTCATATTGGAGTGAACGAATCTTTTAAGTTAAAGTTAACATAATAGATTCTTTAAAAACACTTGATCCTGTGGCGTACCACAGGGGTCAGTCTTAAGCCCGTGTAAGATGAAGATGGTTCATCTTACGTATTTTCATAATAGTTGTTTATTTTATTTTATTATGTGTGCATTTTTGATTGGATGTGTTGAAATTAGAGTCATTTATGTATGTATGTATCTGTGTGCATAAGTGTGTATATGTGTGTATATGTATGTATGTATATGTATATGTGTATATGTATGTATATATGTATATTTGTGCTCTTGTGACATTGTGTTTGCGTATAATTTTTTTTATCATTAATATATATGTATATGTATGTGTATATATATATATATGTATATATATATATGTATATATATATGTATATATATATATATATAATTGTTATTGGTTTTTTTCTTTTTTATGGTCTTCAATAAAAAAGTAAGGTGATCTGGGTAGAGAAATTGGAATTATCAAAAGATTTGTCAGAACCGGGTGAACTTCTACAAAGTGAGATAATTCAGTTTAGAGTCAAGTAAAAGATTATATTCAAGGAAGAATAATAAAGTTAAAATAAATTCGAGAAATATTGTGTTATAAATAACTTCGACTTTAACGTTACGAATCGCTAGAAAGCATATTCCTCGACGTTTACAGCCCGATGCTCTTCATGATGTACACCAGCGAACTTAAGGACGTAATTGCCGGTGACGGACTCACAAGTCGTTTGTTTGCTGATAACATTTAAATCTACGGCCAGTGTCGGTCTGGAGAAACTACAGCACTCCAAATTACCGTCTCTGCCTGTATAGACGATATTGGATCATGGATGGGGTCAAATCGCTTTCCGTTAAACCAGCGAAGGATTTAGGATTTTCCGGTGAGGGATGGTCTAACCAAAACTTGACAAAGAGATTTTTTTATAAGTTTAAATAAAATAAAACATCATCATGACCTAATTAATATATTGCGGAAATAAAATATGTTATCGTATAAACTGTTTAAATATATTAACAAAAACATTAACTAACTGGTTCTCCTTTCCACCAATGAGAATTAAGGGCAGTCGGAGAACCCAGAAAGAAGGATTCGTTAAGTTCTACGTCAAACATTGTGTTGTCAATTATTCCATGATTCTCTGGATACAATCCCTAACAACAGGTTTTATTCTTAAGCATACATATATAAAAACCTTAAAGAACCATGCAATCAAAAATGATCAACTGACCGATATGATGGAGTAATGGTTAGGAAACGTTATTGAAGGAAAAACTGACAGAAGAGATTTTGAGGAAACTCCGCATTTGTTAAGTCTTTGTAGAGTTGGAGTCAAATTTCTTTTTAAATAATCTGCCCTGAAACCATCTAATGAAATGACCAACAATGGAACTTTTCCATCTAAATACCTATAGAAGAGCACCAACATTTAAAATTTACGTTCCATTATTATTTGACAATATAGTCTGGTATGTGTGGATGGTGATCAAAGACGTCACAAATTCATCAAATTTAAATTTATGAAGTTATACTTTTAGCTCATTTGAAGTTTTAATAATAAGTTCGTCATGCCAATAAAGTTTTTACATTATTGCTCTAAAAAATATAAATATTTTTATATAATAAAACCTTTAGATTTTCTAACGTGCCATACCTCATTTAAAAAAATCATAAATATTTATTTATTGTTTGTTGTTTTACTCAAATAAAAATTCATTTGCAGTAAATCATCTTTAAACATGCATTTCATATATCCCAAATAAACAATATCCGATTTTTAATATATTAAAAAAGATTTATAAATCACCTTCAAAATAATAATTTCAAAAACCCACTAACATGGAGCAAGTGGAAGTATCCGGAAAATGTGGGCATGTGTTAGCATCACCATCATCGAACCAAGACCATCTTGGCCATAATTCTTCACTTAGATGAGTCTGCAAAATACTTCTCGCAGTTTTATCTTTCACCGAGCTCAAGATTGTCAAGCCGGTAAGCAACTCAATGTCTTTTACTCTGGCGACATTTTCTCGCAAGTAGTTGTCAACTCTTCTGTTCTGTTGGTGAAAATAAAAACATTATATTGTATTCATAGTTGAAATATTATGTATTTCACTTAGTCAATCAGATTTCAATTGTATGCATTAATTTGAAGCTTTTTTAGTGCCATTATAATAATTATTATTTTAAATCAACAAGCATTCAAATTCAATAAAATTTTACACAATGTGTGCAGCAATATTTATTTTAAAAAATCAGTTTTTTATTAGAACGTTTAAAAAAGGTTTCAAACAGTGTTTTTTATGCAAGCCATCAACCAATTAGCAAATAATTATGTCAATATCTACAAAGTTTAAAAAGACGGAATGTATTGAATTTTGCAAGCAAATTTCAATGTTATTTTTTAATTTCGAAAAATGTTCTATTTATATTCTAAAAAACAAATTTAAATATAAAAAATATGCAATAAATTGTTTTTATTTGATTTTTTAATTTTCAATAAATAGCAAGAAACTGATGCTACCAATTCTGCTGAGTTTTAATTAAAACTTTCGTGATGACAAAATAAAGATGTATTATTATGCTACAATTTAATCAATTCAACTTGTATGAGCAATTTTTTGTAAAATTTCTTACCCAGCAGTTATCAATGAATTTCTTATGTGGAAGAATCACTGAGAGTAATTCTAGGGATTTTTCACAATTAGAGTTCAAAGATTTGGAATTACATCTTGATATTACAACAAACAAATGGCTTGGTATTGGAACCTGCTTATTCTCATCAACAAACCTAAAAATATAAATAGTATTCAAGTAATACAAAATCATTCAATACAAACATAATTCCAACTTTACTGACTTATTAAATTGTTATATCTTTATTAATCTAATTAAATGGTAATAATTAAAATCTACCTAAGTGGTTGTTATACACTTACTAGATCTTTTCTGATTATTAATTGTTAATATAAGTTTGTTTGTTCATGATGTGTCTAAGTAGGAAATAGAATAAAACCTATATATATATATATATATATATATATATATATATATATATATATATATATATATATATATATATATATATATGCACATATATATATATATATATATACATATATATATATAAATAACTAACGGAGCGTTACGTTATGCTTTATAAATAACTAAATAAACGATTTTTAGGGACATAATAGTTAAGAAAATTATACGACTGAACTTGTTATAAAAATCTCTATCTGACGGTATAGTTTAACTCCGCCTTGCTTTTGCAAGCCAGTCCCAAGCCTGGAGAAAGGAGGAGGGGAAAGTTAAAAAGATCAAATTAAGATCCACGACAGGAAGTACTTAGGTGTTTCCAACATACAGCCATTTTAGTCTTAAAACACCTGGTGTAAAGGACTATAAACTATTACAATAAAAACGGTATAGTTTTTTGTCTGTTTTAGTAAATATTTGTAGCGATATTAGTAAAAAATACAAATTCAATTTTGTTGTTGTGAGCCACTCCTTCGAGTCGAATTGGCGATATTAGTGAAAAACACGAATTCAGTATTGTTGTTGTGAGTCACTCTTTCGAGTCGAATTAGCTCAGATAATGTCTCGCAAGCCGCCAAAGCATGAGGAAATCATGGATTTGTTAACAGAAAATAAAACCATCAAGTCATTGGCAGATAAAATTAAAGGTAAGATACTACCTGATCTGGAGTCGAGCATCAGAGAGATGTTGAAGGAATCAATGATGGAGCTGGTAACAAAGACCCTTCAGAATGAGATCAAACCTATTGTTGACAGGCTCAAATTCCTAACAGAGGAGAATCGTACCCTACAACTCAAAGTCGATCAATTGGAGACCCAGATGAGGAGCGGCAATCTTGTGTTCCATGGTGTACCCGAGTCATCTTACGCAGAAGCAGCCTCTGTTGCCAGTAAGGATGGGGGAGGTCAAAGGCCATCTTCACGGCAAGATACGGTGAAGGCTGTGATAGAATGTTGTCAGAAAAAGTTGGACCTCGAAATTTCAGAGCTTGACATCAATGCTGGATTTCGCGTACCGGGTCCAAAGAACGCACCTCGGCCAATTGTGGTTACATTCGCCTCCAGGCTTGTCAGAGATAGGATCTATGAATTAAGGAGATTACTACGAAAACAAGACACTGCGCAAAAAGTTTATATAAACAAACACCTAACAAAAAAAAATGCCGACATCTTTTCAAAGGGTAGAAAACTTCTTAAAGAAAAGAGAATTGCTTCCATCTGGACCTGGAATGGTGCGGTCTTTGTCAGGCGGGCTGAGTCTGACAGGCCCACCCGAGTTCTAAGTCTGGAGGAGGTTGAAAACTATTGATTTTATCCAATGGATTCTGTCGTTAAAGAAGAAATTTGTTTTGGTTTTGAGAGGTTTGAAGATAATTCTTCTTTATTTGATTCTGGTATTGATCCGGATGACAACTTATTTCGTTCAATGTATGAAGACACCAGCATTTATGTTTCTCCAAAAGATTTAAATGACCTGACCAATCAACTGTCTCGTGAATTTTTCTCTTTCCTTCACGTTAATTGCAGGAGTATGAAAAACAAATTAGACGATTTAACGATACTACTTCGCCAAAGTCGAGCTCGAATTTTGGCAGTCACAGAAACTTGGTTGGATGAAAATTCGTCTAAAGGCATAGAAATACCGGGTTTCCACTTCGTGTTCCAAAATCGAGACATGAAAAGAGGTGGTGGAGTTGAATTTTTTATTGATGAGCGGATCAAGTATTCAACAGTTGATGCTTCACTCTGGAACACCAGTGTTACTTCATTCGAGCTTCTTCTAATCTCAATGGATAGTCAAAAAACTGGAAATTTTTTAGTGGGTGTTATTTATCGTCCCCCGGACACAAATTTACACAGTTTTAACATAGAATTCAGCAATTTGTTAAATTGTCTCGTCAAAAGAAATATGAATATTCTTTTAATGGGCGACTTCAATATTGATTTTCTCAGTAGAGAACAGAGCTCGTCTATGGCTGATTTTTTCAATTTACTGGCTTCTTACAGCCTTCTTCCGACATTTACGGCGCCTACTAGGATAAGTTCTAAAACTGCCTCTGCAATTGACAACATGTTTACAAACTACCCCTTACAACATTCTATTGCTAGGATTGTGATTGATGATATCTTTGATCATCTTCCGATTTTTTTGTCAACTGATCTCGCACCTCCCACCAATACTGAAAGAGATCAGATTTCATTTAGAAGGCTGACCAGCCTGAGACAGAAAGAGATGTTTGAACAGATGTTGGTTGAGATGGACTGGTCTGGGGTGATTGGGATGGCCGATGGTGGTGATGCGTCCTCTGCTTACTCATTATTCATTAATAAGTATCTCGAAATATATAACAAGTGTTTTCCACTGGTTAAATACACTCGTGGTCCTGCTAGATTTGATAAAGATTGGATGACGCCAAATCTCATGAAGTGCTGCAAAAAGAAAAATGCTTTATATAAAAAATACCTCAAGAGCCCGACAGTGGCCAATAAAGAGAAATTCACTGTGTACCGTAATCGCTTCAAATCAATGAAAATTGCGACAATCAAAAAATTCTATTCAAAAAAATTCAATTTATGTCAAAACAATGCTAAAGAAACATGGAAAATCATTGGGAGCCTAATGGGCAAGCGATCTTCTGTGGAGCAGTGCAGGACTTTTGATGCGGGTGACGGGAGTTATTTGACCTCTACTACAGAAATTGTTGACTCGTTTAATAACCATTTCTCCAGCATTGGCACAGATCTCGCAAAAAATATATTAATTCCTAATACAACATTTGATGAATATCTTGGTAATCCCGTGGTCCATTCTTTCGAAGCTGTACCTACAACACCGGACGAGATCATTGAAATATCGACACGATTAAAAATCTCACACAGCAGTGGAATCGACGGAATTGACCCGTGTATTGCAAGATGCTCTGTTCCACGGATAGCCCATATTCTTTCCTGCATAATAAACTGCTCTTTTTCTTCAGGGGTTTTTCCTGATCAGTTAAAGTCGGCAAAAGTAATTCCCCTTCACAAATCTGGCAAAAAAGATACCATTTCCAATTATCGGCCGATATCTATTTTATGTTTCTTCTCAAAGTTTTTTGAAAAAGCTATGCACTCCAGGCTTTATGGATTTCTTGCCAGATTTTCCATCATTACCAGGAGTCAGTTTGGTTTTAGAAAAAATCACTCTACCTACATGCCGCTCGTTCTGTTGCACTCGAGGGTTGCGGAGGCTATGGATCGAGGAGACTACATCATCGGCGTGTTTCTGGATCTGGCCAAGGCTTTTGATACAGTGAATCACAAAGTCTTGCTAAAAAAACTTGAACACTATGGGGTTCGAGGGATTCCATTAATGTGGTTTGAAGATTATTTGAGCGGTAGAACTCAACAGGTCCACTACAACGAAGTCACTTCATCAACGCGGCGGGTAACTTGTGGCGTGCCTCAGGGGTCGGTGCTAGGCCCTCTCTTATTTCTTGTCTACATTAATGATTTGTGCACTGTTTCGCGTCGTCTCGAATTTGTCTTGTTCGCCGATGATACCGACCTTTTTGCTTCTGGTGAAAACCTAAAAGATTTATATGATGTTACTAATCATGAACTACTTTCCGTTTATAAATGGTTTTGTGCGAATAAACTTTCTTTAAATATAAGTAAAACCAACTATATTCTATTCCACCATAGAAATAAATTAATTTGTTCTGATTATCAACTTCTTATTGACGATAAACCTATTGCGCGAGTTTCCTCGTGTAAATTTCTTGGAATGTTGCTTGATGAGCACCTCTCACTGATTAACCATATTAGTTACGTCACCTCTAAAGTTGCAAAAAATTGTGGAATTCTATCTCGCGTGAGTCGATTTGTGGATAAAAATATTTCTATGATGTTGTATTACGCTCTCGTTTACCCTTACTTGTCCTATTGTAATATTGTTTGGGCTTCGAATTATCCTACACGTCTAAAGTCTCTCCACATCTTACAGAAAAGAATCATCCGAATATTATTTAACTTGCCCTTTACATCATCTTGTAAAATGAAAATGATCGAGAACAACCTACTGAATGTATATCAAATTAATTTTTTTCTTGATTAGTATTTTCATGTACAAATATGACAACCATATGTTACCGTCGTCATTTGATAACCTTTTCACAAAATCGTCTCATGTTCATTCTCATGATGTGCGTTCTTTGCATTGCTTTCGGTCCGATTTTGCTCGAACAACTCTCAAAACATTCTCCATAAAGTGTTTTGGTCCGCGGTTGTATTCAAGTATTCCGATAACAATATCCTCATTGAAAAGCATTTCGCTATTTAAAAAATCGTTGAAATCTTACATATTACAGCTAGATTCATAATTTCAATATCTATATACTTATGTTAACTTCGATACAGATTTGTTACTTATATATACTTATGTTTACTCCTATACACTTATGTTAACTTTTGTTTCTCTGTCTCGGTTCGTATTTAAATCAGAATTTTCGTTTATAGGTCGTCCAGTTAGCGGGAAGTAATTTCCTTTGGATGAACCTTTGGAGCACTTGATTTTTTTTTCCTTATTTACAACTTCACTGTTGTACATAATTGTTTTGTTTCGTGCTCAATAAATGTTCAAAAAAAAATATATTTATACAAACATATATATATAACAACTCCCCCTCTTTATAGAAAATCATATGATTTTCTACTGGGCTCCAGTACTATTCGTTTTGGAGGGTTGCAATAACGTTTAGGTCTTGCCTCCGGTTCTATTTCTGTTGGAATGTGTGTCCATTCCTCCGGATTGGCTTCATTATCCATATGGCTCGGAACATGGTCTTTTTGTCTATTCTCTCCATCCTCATTCTCCGTAACCCGAGGGGTTGCGTTTATGTCTGGTTCCAACATCTCTTCCCCTTCTGGGAACACAATTCTTACTGGGGTTTTCTTTCCATCACTTTTATCTTGAAGGGGTACTGGCATGTCGAATGTCTCAAACATTTCTTTAAGTGCTCAATCTAAATTCCATGGTCTTAATTGATTTGTATGCCTTTTTGTAATCCTTCTGTCAATCTCGATTTCGTAAACCGTTTTTCCAATTCTTTTTAAAATCTTCCCTGGTATCCATCTGGGATGGTTTGGATTTTTATAATCTCTAGCGTACACCGCATCTTGTTCTTTAAAAACTCTCGGTCTTGCCCCATTCCTTTTGTCAAACTGTCTCTTCATGCAAGATTTTTTTTCTGAATACGTTTCGTCTTTTTTAGTACTTAGTTGTAAGTCTGATAGTGGTGTTCTAATTTGTCTCCCCAAAAAATTTTCTGCGGGAGATTTTTGATGTGGACTAGATGGGCATGGTGTAGATCTATAACACAACAAAAACTTTTGCACCAATTCCTCGGTAATTCCTTCACCTTTTAGCTTTTGTATGGTTCTTTTGAAAGTATCAACAAATCTTTCTGCTTGACCATTACTTTGTGGATGAAAAGGAGGTATTCGGATATGACTGATAAATTTTGACTGACAAAATCTTTCAAATTCCATAGAAGTAAATTGTGTTCCGTTATCTGATACCAATGTCTTGGGAAATCCATATCGAGCAAACATTCTGTTCAGCTCGCGAATTGTCGTTGTCGAGGTAGCCGCACTCATTTGTATTATTTCTGGCCATTTTGAATATGCGTCCACAACAACCAGAAACATTGAATTCTCCATTGGTCCCGCAAACTCAATGTGAATTCTCTCCCAGGCCTGTGATGGTTCAGGCCATGGTAACAACGTGTTTTTTATAGGCATTTTAGATGCTTTTTGACATGCATCACAGGTTTTCACCATACTTTCAATATCTCTATCGATTCCATGCCAATACACCGACTGTCTGGCCAGCATTTTCATTCTCGTAATTCCTGGATAACCCTGATGTAGCATCCTCAATATAAGCTGTTGCAGTTTTTTTTGGAATTACTGCTCTTACACCCATAAATAGAATGCCATCATGTAAAGTCAAATCAGTTGCTTTACTTTGGAATGCATTCCAGTTTGATCCAGGTTTAACTTTTGGCCATAATCCTTTTTTAATGATCTCACTTAACTCTCTGAGTTCAGAGTCTTCTTCTGTCATAATTTGAATATCTTTCTTACTAACAGGTAATTGTCTCATCGTATCCTCTTGTATCATTGTGATGTTTTCGTTTACACCTGCTATTATCAAATCCTCATTTCCTGTTGTTTTTTTGAAATCAATGAGTCTTGATTAGGCATCAGCTTGACCAAAATTTGCTGTTCGTCGATATTCGATCTCAAAATCATAAGCTAAAAGTATCAGTTCCCATCTCTGTAGTCTGTTTGCAGCGTGTGCAGATATTCCCTTTTTTGAACCAAATACTGACAAGAGAGGCTTGTGATCGGTCAAAAGCGTAAACCGCCTTCCATAAGCAAATCTATGGAATTTTCTTACTGCAAAAACTAGGGCTAAAGCTTCTTTTTCTATTTGGCCGTAATTCTTTTCTGCTTGGGTCAGCGCACGGCCTGCATGAGCGACTGCTTTTTCTGTTCCATTAAGAAATCGGTGTGAAATCACTGCTCCAATTCCGTATTCACATGCATCAGCAGCTATTACGATGTCTCTTTTGGGATCATAATGCGTCAGCAATAAATTTGATTGTAACACCTTCTTAAGGCTTGTGAAAGATTCCTGGTGTACTCTTAACCATTCAAATTTCTCATTTTTTTCCAATTCCTCTAGTGGGCCTCTCATTTGTCTCATCTTTGGTACAAAAACAGAATAGTAACTAACCATACCCAAAAACGATTTTAACTGTTTTCTATCTTTTGGTGGGGGCATTTCTACAATTGCTGTTATCTTTTCTGGGTCTGGTTTTCGGCCTTCTTTGCTGATAATATGACCTAGAAATTTAATCTCTTTCTTGGCAAAAGAGCACTTGTCCATCTTGACTCTAAAACCAAAATCTGAAATCCGTTTGAATAGTTCAAGAACATTCATATTGTGTTCTTCCAATGTTGTGCCGGTCACAATTACATCGTCCAGGTAAGCCGCACAACCTTTTAACCCTGAAGTTAAATTATCCATTGTTTCCTGGAAAATACCTGGTGCACTTTTTACTCCAAAGGGAAGTCTCTGGTACTGATATAGACCTTTAGGAGTGTTGATCGTAACGAGCTCTTTTGACGATTCATCCATTTCCAACTGTAGATATGCATCAGCAAAATCTACTTGAGTAAACCAAGCTGCTTGGTTTAATTTTGAACAAATTTCATCCGGTGTTGGAAGTGGATGTTGGTGCATCTCAAGCGCGTCGTTAAGGCCTGTTTTAAAATCAGCACAGATGCGCACCGTTCCGCTTTTCTTTGGAACAATTACAATCGGTGCTGCCCAGTGACTGTATTCAACTCTTTTAAGAACTCCTTCATTGACTAGTCTTTCAAGTTCCCTAATGGTTATTTCTTCGTAAGCAAAAGGTATTTTTCGTGGTCTGCAAAATTTTGGCTGAGACTCTGACTTAAGGAGCAATCTTGCCTTTTTTTTTACTGCAATGGCCCAATTCTTCTTTGAAAACATTTGGAAACTCTGTTTGTAACCGAACAGCTAAACTGTTTTCTTCCTGCGAAGGTTTTTCTGCAACAGAACAACAGATTGCATCAAACGCTTTTATCATTGGTGGAAGTTGATCCATCAATTCAATTCCTAGAAGTTGTGTTGTATTTTGGCCACAAAACAGCGTCCATTGCCTGTGCATCCTGCGCACGAAAATTTGGTTTGAAATTCACCTAGTACTTGAATTTCAGTACCGTTTGCAGCACCAATTTTTGTTGTTGCCTTATCTAGCCTTGGTGAACCAATCTTCACCCAAGTTTTTGTACTGATGATTGTGACATCGGCTCCGGAGTCCAGTTGCATCCTAATTTCTAGATCACCAAATTTCACCATGGTGTATCTTCTATTGGCTGCTATAATTGTTCGCTTGCTGGGAATTGTCTTGACTTGCCGTATTTCGTGTCGTCTATACGACAGACTTGGACTCCTCCTTAAGTTTGGACTTCTCTTTCTACTGAAAAGTCTTTTGGGACTTTTATCATCAGTTCTGCAGTTGGCAGCAAAATGTCCCAGTTTTCCACAGCGAAAACAAATATTTTTGTTTACGGATGAACCCCGGATTTCTTGGCTGGAAGATTTTTTAGGTGATTTTTCTGAATAGTGATTAACCTTACTAACTAAGGTTTCTGAAATCATCATTTGTTCTGTATGTAACAGTTTTATCCTTTCACATTCTTCAATAAGTTCTTCCAGTGAGCACTCTTATTCTACCCTGAGCAGTATTTTGTGCTTAATGTTTAAATATTTTGGATCCTTCAATCCCCATATAAAATGTAAGCACATACTGGCTTCTTTTGTAAAATTTTCCCATTGTACTTCGTTGCACAGCCTGTTCACCCTTGTGCCGAATGCCCTGAAAGTCTCTGAGTCCCTTATTTGGATGTTTTCAAAATCAAACCGTCTTTGATGAATGCTTTTTTTTATTACCAAACAGTTTTTCTAACCAACCTTTTGTCTCCTCATAGTTTAGATTCTCGATTGTTCTCGGCAATATACTACCATTAAGTAGTGTGTATTCGTTTTGTTGAAGCTTCCCGGTCAGAGTTGCTCTTTTTTCTGAATCGCTCATTGATTCGCCTCCGACTGACTGAACAGCTTCTTCAAATCGCCCAATCCAATCAGTAATGAATGTAAGGCCTTGATCTTGATCGTAAACAATTTGCTCAATTCGTTTGTAGAGGTCTGGTCTTACTTTGACGGATCTATTGTCCTGTATCATTGAGATTAACTGAAGATATCTTTTTTCAGTTTCTTCTTTTTCAATTCTCTTTTCTTCTTTTTCTCGAGCCTCTTTTTCAAGTTTTTCTTGTTTTTCTCGAGCTTCCCTCTCAAGTTTCTCCAGTGATGGGCACCAACTACTTCAATTGTAGTTACAACTACATGCCAACTACCTCATGACAGAAGTAGTTATAACTACATGTTAACTACTTTAGAAGAGAGGTAGTTATAACTAGTTTGTTAACTACTACTAAAGTAGGTAACTACTTTCCAACTACTTTTATAAAACATGTACTGTAAGATATAAAAACACAACAACAACAAATAAATTTGCATTTAATAATTTTTTTTAAAGACTAATAATGATTGTTAACTAAATTTAATAAAAACAAAGTATTTTTAAGCAAATATAATAAAAACAAAGTATTTTTAAGCAAATATAATAAAAACAAAGTATTTTTAAGCAAATATAATAAAAACAAAGTCTTTTTAAGCAAATATAATAAAAACAAGGTATTTTTAAACAAATTTTAGAAAAACAAAGTGTTTATTGATACATAAAGGTTGAATGACAAAGTTCAAAATTTGTTAAAACTGGAACGGCTTTTCAGAAAAACCATACGGTCAAATAAAGTGTCACTCATTTTGCACCTTCGAGGTGTCAAAATCATACCAGCCATACTAAACAAACGTTCAACAGCTGCACTGCTTGGAAGAGTAGAATTGGCTTTTATGAAAGCTCGTTCTACAAATGGATAATCCTTCAGTGATTGAACATTCGATGCTTTAGATCCAAGGTAATCGTCAAGTTCTTTGCTTGGTAAACTAATAGACCCATGTGTCTTGATTTCTTTGTTCATAAAACTATACAAATCATCCTCATCTTCACATTTACTTGAATCAGTTAAAGCTGTTTCCTTTAGTTTATTTCTATTACTTTCAGTGGTATCATCCACAACTTGTTGAACATATTTAAGAACTTTCCGCTTAACATCTAATCTTTTTTCCTCCAACAAAAAATTTAATTTAAATTGTGGAAGTAGTACAGAAGCAATTATATGTTCATTATCCACTAAAAGTGAATTAAAACGCTTATTGATGCCAGAAATTAAGGCTTCTACAAGGGGAGCTACCAATTTGTCAGTAGACTTCTCAAGTTTGGACCTCAACCCAATAATAGTTGGAATGAGATGACCAAGGTACGTTGTTTTCTCCCCTTGCAGAACATCTATAGCAATTACAATTGGTTTCATAACCTTTGCATACAAAGCAAGAAAGTGCATGTCGGCTTCAGTCATTTGATCTTGTTTCAGCGCAGCTTGGCAAAGCCTTACTTTATCAAGTCCAATAGATACCACACGTTGAACTGCATGAAAACTAGATGACCAACGAGTAGCTGTTGGGTTAAGGAATGTACTGCCTGATATCTCCTCAACAATGTCATTCAGTTTAGGGCTACGATTCACTGAGTTGGACAAAGCCTGTACTTTTGCCATAGCTCGATCATAACTTCTTTTATAAAATTTATCATTCCTGGCCAGTAGACTATCGACACTAGCGAGAAGATTTAAGGTATGGTTACCACAAAGCTTGTGTGGTGGCAACACATCAATTGCATCAGAATCTTCTGCAGCATCAAGACTATCAAAAACATTCAACAAATCACAATCATAATCGGCATCATTGTTGTCATCAATTTCAACTATTTCATCTAACACATTATCATCATCAACATTATCATGTTCATTGCCTTTGAAAAACTCTCCTTCATTTACTTCTGTCTCATCTACAACAATTTTGAAAGCCTTTGAGAAGTTTGCAGCATTATCAGTGACAATGTTCTGTACTTTACTCCGAATTCCAAATTCATTTAACATTGAAAGCAAAATCTTTGCGATTGCTTCACCTGTATGGGCATGCTTAAAACGCCGAACCCCAAGTACATTTGATCTCATTTCAAGAGATGCTGCATCCACATAATGGACCGTAACGCCCATGAAAGCCCTTTTGTGGCTGCTCCATGCATCAGCTGTAGCAGAGAGCCATTCAGCATTTTTCAGTTCACCAATAAGTTTTTGTTTTTCATCTATGTATAAATTTGAGATATTTCGACCCAATGATCTGCGATTCATCAGATGGCAATGTGGCACAACCATTTTGCAGAAAGCCCTAAATCCAGCTCGGTCAACTGTTGCTAATGGCATCATGTCGGTTGTAACAAGATGACGCAAGGCATTATCAAAATCCCTTTGGGGTAACTTTCCGAAATTTAGCTGCCATGTGGCTTGTCTCTTAGCATCTGACTTAGTTTCATCTGTTTCATCATCCTGTTTTCTCTTCCGAGAACCATGTTGTTCTTTTAATTTTTCAAATTCTTTAAACTGTTTCGGATGTTGTTCCTGAACATGTTTTAAAAAGTTTGATGAATTAGTTACGTTTCCCGATATAGATCGATTTGGACAAAACTTGCATGCAGCAGAAAAATTCTTTTCATTAGGGTTGTTGCTCTTCTTTGTTGCATTCTTATAGCAGTGAGAAATTATAAGACTATTCATTCTGCTTTCTGAAAAAATTAAATTTATTATCGAAAGCAAAATATTTTAAACAAACAAATTAATTAAACTTACTATGAAATCTGTCGTGATCCTCGTCCTTGATATAACTTTGTCAAAGCATTAATATCATATATATAATGCATGTTATGAAAGATATAAATTTACTGATAATAATATTTAAATCAATGGTGATTTTAATTCTTTGTTTTTTTCGAAAGTTTATGTTAATTTTATATTTTTAAATTATATGGCTTTTTAATAATTTTTTTACAGCGCTAAGTCAAAGTAGTTAGACTAGTTATAACTACCTAACTAGATCATAAAAGTAGTTATAACTACATGGCAACTACTCAAAAACAAAAGTAGTTATAACTACCATGTAACTACTATAAATGTAGTTAAAACTACAGTAGTTACAACTACAGTAGTTAAAGTGCCCATCACTGAGTTTCTCTTCCTTTCTCGAGCCTTTTTTTCAAGTTTTTTTTGTTTTTCTCGAGCTTCCCTCTCAAGTTTCTTTTCTTTTTCTCGAGCTTCTTTATCAATTAGAAACTTAAGTAATTGTGCTATGTTTGAATCTTGGTCCTTTGACATCCTGGTCGCCAATGTTATATCTTTATTATTCTAATTAAATGGTAATAATTATAATCTACCTAAGTGGTTGCTAAACACTTACTAGATCTTTTCTAATTATTAATTGTTAATATAAGTTTGTTTGTTCATGATATGTCTAAGTAGGAAATAGAATAAAACTTATATATATATATATATTTATATATATATATATATATATATATATATATATATATATATATATATATATATATATATATATATATATATATATATATATATATATATATATATATATATGTATATATATATATATATACATATATATATATATATACATATATATATATATATATATATATACAAACATATATATATATATATAACATAAATGAACGTTTAATATTTGATCTCTGTTTCAAACGTATAACGCCTCCTCCAATATGCAAGTTTGTATTTAATTTATTATTCAATTTTGTTCGACTTTTTTTTTTAATTTGTTTTAAATTAAATGTATTTAGAATTTTTATTTAATTTATTTATTCTTGTTTAAGAGCCCATGAACAGTAAATATAACAATGAAATTAAGTGAATATATTAAAGTTGTGAGCTGTCTATTACAATTTTTTTGAAGGTTTGAAAATATTTTGGAAAAGTAGTTCCGACTACCCCCTTCCTCCTCCGGTCATCAACTTCTTTAAATGTTACGAAAAGTTGCGAAACGTTTATTTAAAGTGGCTCTACGTTTTGGACCAAACTTTTAAGCCACTGAACTATAAAAGGCAGAAGGGAAAAGTCGTGATCACACTGCGGAACTCCGTCTAAAATGCTGCTGCTTGTATTGTAGACGGAAGGCTGTTCCAAATTTTGTACCCGATGACGCTGAAACCTCTGTTACCAAGCGTCCTGCCTTGAGAGGCTGGAATCAGAAAATCTTTTGTGGCTGATGATTTCAATCTCTGACATCCCTGAAAGGCGCTGATTGGTTTAGATATCGGATCAAACACTTAAACACAAACAGTGCAGTGGAGTTCTTAAAGAAAAGGAGTTGCATGACCGCAATTCTTGCTGTTGAAGATTATTTTGGCGGCAGTATTGATGATAGACTGGATCCGGGAAAGATGCTCTTTTGGCAAGCCAGCAAGAGTTGGATTGCCATAATCAATCCTGTCCATGATAAGAGCGGTCACGAGAGCTTTTCTACCGACAGCAGGCAGGGCACCACTCAAACTTCAAATATGGAAACATGACGAAACATGTGCAAATAATGCTGTTGATCTGTGACCGCATTGACAAATCACAATCGATGTAGAATCCAAAGATTTTTATTTTTCAAGTGGAGTTAAGAATTGAAGATTTTGAGAATATCGAACGGAGTCCGACGGGATTACGTTTTGATGAACACGAAAAAACGTCCGATTTGTCTAGGTTGAGTTGCAAGTGATGTAATGTTTTAGATTACGATCATCCAACGACCAACGTCCTCAACGCAGGCCGTCATTTAAAAAAAGGTTTCAGATTAAAAAAGGGCCCAGAAAAAGGTCTTTCACCGGCACATTTCATTCCTCTCCGGAGCCCTGCTATGCACACTATGCACATAATACATAATACTGATGTACAAAAAACAAAGAACAGTCAAGCTTACTCTTTTATATTCTGCCAAGAATCTGCCAGACCATCATGATTGTAGTCAAAGATAGGACCAATAACCACATTTATTCTTTTGTACTTTTCTGAATATTCTTCAACCAGGTGCATCATTTCATTCCAAACACCTGGAAATTTTTACAGCGCCATAAGTATCTCAACTATTTTTTAATGAAATTCGAGAAAATCTAAGAAATTAAAAAAACTGAATTGACATTTTTTTATAATAAAAACAAGTATAATTATTGTCAAACCTGTTTCAAAATCTTCATACATAGGAATAATATTTGAAGACAAGAAGCCTTCTGATAACTCGTCTTCGGTTTTAATAAATCCTGTTGAAAATAATTGAAACGCATTAGTTTTGTAAAATAACTTTGAAATAAATTATTAAAACAATAAATAAAGTTAAATGCACAAACTTTGATTTTAACAAATAATGAAAAATTGAATAAATACTAATTTGAATGAAACGTCTTCATTTGTTATTCGAAATTTAAAATCCTGCTGTCTGGGCTACCCGGCGTTTTCCGGGATTTTTAGAAGTTTTTTCCTGATGTTTTTCTTTCTGCTTATTTGCATCTTTCTCTTTTCAATTTTTTTCTCTTTCGTCCGGTTCGGACGTGATAAGCGAAAACACACACCCATATTGTCTTATGGTGGCATAGTGGCATTGTAAATATATGTTTACAATTTCCAAATGTTAGTATTTTTTCCATTTTTTATCGTTAGGCTATGTATAATGATGTATAATGTGCAACTATAATAGCCAACCTACAGTTGCAAAACCTGTTGACGCTGGTGGGTTCTCAACCAGTGACCAAGAAGATAAAAGCACTGACTTTTCAGAAAAAAACTAATGTTTTTGGTGCTACGCTAGCAAAATACGTTTTTAATATTAAAAAATGATTTTCAAATGGAAAGTTTTAATAATCTTTCTTAAATGAGAAACTAAATTTTAAAAAATGTTGATTTTTCGAAAAATCAAATTCAATTTTATTTGATAATGATTGATTTATTAAAAACTTTTAAACTTAAATAACCTGGAGGAAAAAGAAAAGCTTGTTTGATTCCAAGTGTCAAATTTTCAAATGAATTGTAATTAATTATATCTTTGTTTCTGACGTCTGCTCTAACACATGATATATTTCTATTTTTGTCCGACAACCATTTTTTAGCCAACACATTTGATTCTGTCTAAACCAAATTATTCCATTTTTTAAATTTTTAAGTATTTAAGATCTGTTCTGCCTGATATTTTATTATAATAAAATAAACCTGGTTGAAGATGAGAGTGAACGAAGACCAAAATGGCATGTGCGATTGAGTGTTGAATGAACTTATGTAATTTCTTTGTACAAGCAAGCATGACTTTGATGCTCCATTTGACCCAATGAGATGAAAAGGAAGATGTTTTGACTTGGAATCATAAGTTTCCATCTCTGATAGGAGAAGTTTTTTGTCCAAACTTTCTTCATTTAAACCTTGAAACTTAAAATTATAATAATAAAAAGTTAAGGGTTTAAAATTTTAAAAGTTTTAAAAAATAATGAAAAAACATATATTATTATTATTAGTTGTGTTACTGTCGTAAGTAGCTATATGAGTAATCACATCAAAAATTAAAAAATTACTAATTTTATTTGTTTAAAAAATAAAAAGAGCTGATTATTTTAAAATCAATATACTTTTTTACCAAAATTGTAACTAGATTAGTCAGATGGTCAAAAAGATTTTTTCTCAAAATACCTCATTGTTATGTAAATTATTTAACAACACCAATTAATAAAATTTAAATAAGTACAATAATAATGAATGCACATTGAATTAATAAAATAAATTTCAATATTAATAAAACATTAATCTTACACATGTGGCTTCAAGTTGCAAGAAACCAGAAACTTCTCGAATTCTATCTCTTTCACTAAGATAGTTAGGTACTGGACATTCTATGTAGTTGTAATAATTTGCATTGTCTGTCAAGATTTCTGGTCTGGCAGAAGTCAGTACAGAATTCAGTCGACCATCAGTACCATTGTTAGGAGCAGGTTTAACACGAAGAAGTTCTGAAAATATTTGTAATGATCATTTAACGCACGTTTAACAGTTTCTCATGTAAAAATTTGAGTTTGCATTTAAGTGACATAAATTACCAGAAAACAGGTTGTATAATTCTATGTTTTCAAATGGTTGTATAGTTGTTTGTTTGATTGACGAGCCCATGGCAAGAAAAAACGCCTATAAATATAAGATTAAACATAAAATGATGCCATATCGTTGAATTTTTTGTTAAATTGTTCAACAAATATAATTCTGAACCAACATGCATGCTTCCGTATGTGTTATCAGATCCATGGAGGCCCTTTGACATTGCACATTTTGAATCTTTAAAACTTAAATAGGAAAACAAATTTTTGAACCATTATAACTGTTATTATTATTATTATTATTATTATTATTATTATTATTATTATTATTATTATTATTATTATTATTATTATTATTATTATTATTATTATTATTATTATTATTATTATTATTATTATTATTATTATTATTATTATTATTATTATTATTATTATTATTATTATTATTATTATAATTATTATTATTATTATTATTATTAGTATTATTATTATTATTATTATTATTATTATTATTATTATTATTATTATTATTATTATTATTATTATTATTATTATTATTATTATTATTATTATTATTATTATTATTATTGCTCAACATTTGATTTTTTCTAAAACTGCACAAGGTTTCAAATCTCAAATTTCAATAAGCAATAATGTTTTATTAACAAATGATTAACAAAGCCTTTAATTATTTCAATAATTATTATTATGAAAAGAAATATTAGAACATAAATTAAAGCCTATAAGAATTTTTAAAAGAAGTGAAATTGCTAAAAAATGCAACAATTCATAACATACGTCTGTACAGCATAACGAGGTTGAACATCGACAACAATTTCATCAATGTATTTATTATTAGAGTAATGATATCTCTTTGGGAGGTCCTCTTTCTTATGGAATCTCAGGTACCAATCTTTTGTATCATTGTAATTCTCACATCTTAATTGTGACAATGTCTCCTCTACTGGAACTGAAAAGTTTAATTAATTGCGTTAATTAGAATAGATTTTTTTATTAGATGAACATTTTAAAACGCAAAATGTTTTTTTTAATTTCATTTAAATAAAAATTATTGATGCCACAAACTAAGTTGGATAGTTTTAACTATTGATATATAGTATATATCAATAGTTTCATACATAAAAACAGTGTAGCTAATTTGCGTAGCTAACTAGAGCAAACAAAGCAATAAATAGAAGCCCAAAAAACCAAGAACTATTTTTTAAACAATAGTATTTAAACATTTATAATGCAAATGGAAAACATTGTTGTTTACACGTTTTGACTGTAGAGAGGCTATGGATCGAAATGATAAAATACAATTTGAAAAAGCTCCAATTCAACAGCACAGAAAAAGGTTATAAATAACAGTATTAACCGATAATTAATTAAGATACATATAAAATTAACACATCACTAAACAATCTCACAGAGGAAACAAAACAGTATCTTTTTTATAATCATTATGTGATTTTTAAATGTGTACACAATATTTACTTATACATGTTTTTCACGTAAAAACATTTTATTATTACATTTCAATTAATTTTCTGTGTTTTTGAAAACCGTGGAAATTTGGTGATGCTGCGCAATTTAAATTTTATTAAATTTTCTGATTGATTAAACAATTGTTATAGAAATATCAAATCAGCAAATGTAAGCTTCTTAGCTGACCATTTTGCCTAAGGGGCTAAAAATTTATTTCAATGCCCGGGTGCACAAAAATGAAATCATGCATTTGATGTGTAAGTACAATTTATTTATAATATTTATTTATAATTTTCATAAAAAATACATTTTTATCTTCAATAAATATGACTAGAAATTTAATATGCATTATGAATATATTTGCTAAAAGTTTCTTTTTCAAATTTTTTGCGTTGAAATAAACATTGTCTTATCTATATATATATATATATATATATATATATATATATATATATATATATATATATATATAAATGACTGTGTGTGAGTCTGTCTGTCTCTTATAGGAAACCAGACCGCAGGAGCGATCTTGATGAAATTTGGCAAGGATGTAGTTCTCATACAAGAAAAGAAAGTTGTAAAAAATTGAAATCGGGCACAAAATGAGCGGAGCGGAGCGGGAGAGCAAGCGGGAATCTATATATCTATCTATCTATATATATATATATATATATATATATATATATATATATATATATATACATATATATATATATATATATATATATATATATATATATATATATATATATATATATATATATATATATATTTATATATATACACATACATAAGATTATGTGTGTACTAATGTAACTAAGTAAGCCCTTTATGCATTACTACGTCATTCATCCGATCTCATCCCCCGGCTCAGGGGGCCAAAAAGCCTTTCCGGGCCAAAAATGCCTATGTACGACCATAAAAGGTAATCTAAACCTCTGGAGCAATTAAATTTGAAGAAATTTGGCAAAGAGGTAGTTCTCATACAGGGGGAAAAAGTTAAGAAGGTTTGGACTCCCAACTCCAATCCCCCGACTCAGGTGGGCCAAAAAACTTTCCAGGCCGAAAGTGCCTATGGACGACCATCAAAGGTAATTTTGTAATAAAATTCAAATTTAGTTTACGTAACAACATTTGAAGGCTTCAAACAACTTTTAAAAAATCCATTTTACATTTTATGGGCTAAAAGAAGTTAGGAAAGTGTGGAAAATAGAAAATGAGCGCGAGCGGGAACGGGAGTATGTATGTATGTATGTATGTATGTATGTATGTATGTATGTATGTATGTATGTATGTATGTATGTATGTATGTATGTATGTATGTATGTATGTATGTATGTATGTATGTATGTATGTATGTATGTATGTATGTATGTATGTATGTATGTATGTATGTATGTATGTATGTATGTATGTATGTATGTGTGTGTGTGTTCACTCTTGAAGAGCTTTTCTGTGGAGGTCATCAGAAGAAAACCCCCCCTCGAGCAAACGTTTCGGCTCTTTAATTTCTTGACGTTCTAAGGGGGCGAGCCACGTTCGACGGACGAACGTCCTCCGGCAGAAAATGTTTTTGTTCTTTTCCGACATCGAATTTCTATAATTCCTTGCATCGTGGCAGATATTTGTCATGCAAATAAACTCGCGACTTTAGAGAAATTCAGGCTATTCAAGTGAGAAAACCTTCGACGACATAACGGCTTCGCTTTCGTAGCGGTACTTAATATCGCCACGTAAACAAAGACAAAGCAATTCTATTCTTGCGGAGCGGAGAGAGCGGCTTCTAAATTTGGAAAATCTTCTTTTTTCTCTCTTTGAGACCAAATCCAGAATGAAGCCGATTCTGCTGCTTCAGAAATCTGTTTAATTGCACGGGTCCGCTCTCTGTTAGATATTCCCAGGGCCCGCAGCAACTTTAGCAAAGATTTACCAACCAAACCGCGTGCTCCGACTTCAACAGCAAAAAGCTCAGCTCTTGAGCCATTTGCTTCCATATCCAACATCAATTCTCTGTATCTTTCTAATTTCATGATGTTACTGGCCTCCATGTTGCTTTCCCAAGGCACTGTCAACTCGATGAGAAGAAATGTCTTGGCCAGACTCGAAAAAACAACTATGTCTGGCCTTTTTCCACTTTCCTTTATTGAAACTGGGAAGCACTTTTCCGTTTTCAGATCGGCAGAGACCCTCCAGTCGTTCGCCGCATGGAAAACATTCTCTCCTTCCGTGAGGGTTCTTTTTGGGCGATTTAGCTGCGGCAATCCCTCTCTCAAAAAATAAATCCTCCTCCTATGTTTCACCTCCATTGAGTTGGCTTTCCGGCAGGCCTCTTTTACAAATCCCAGCAGCTTTTGGAGAACAAGGTTGTGGCGCCACGTGTATCTACCATGAGAAAGGGAATAGGAGCAGGAGGAAAGAATATGAATCAATGACTGCGACTGACCGCAGAGCTGACACTCATCGTTTCCAATTAATTTCCATTTTTTTAAATTGCTGGCTGTTGGCAGCTGATCATACATCGATCTAATGAGGAACGATAGCCGCAGTGGAGCATAGCGCCATATATCTTCCCATGACAGAGACCGCTGAACTGTCTCCTCCCATCTGGTCCAGTCGCCTTGCTGTGACAATTGTGCGCTCTTCACAACTCTCTCGCTTTCTATCGCTTGCTTTCTGTCCTGAACAATCAAGTCTGATCTTTCCTGAGCGTTTGCCTTGGACCACCAGAGATGGTGGTTCCATCCAACACCATGCCGCCACAACTGAACTGCTCCGGTCCTTTCAGTCCACTGGAGAGAAACCGTGGCATTCTCTATTTCAACCCTAGCATTCCATTTGGTTCCTGAGATTAGAGTTGGTTTTACCTCAGCGACTCTCTGATCCGTTGAATTATCGAGCATCATCTGAGTTCTCAGTTTGCTGATCTTGAAATCTTCAACAAAAGACCGCAATGGAAGTCTCAGCTTGGCTGTTTTGCCATAGAGAGCCACAGACGTCAATCCCGGAGGCAGACCCAACCATTGACGTGTAAAACGAGCTATCTTTTTTTCTAGTTTTTCCACAACTTGCAGACCAATTTCATAGACTGTCAAAGGCCAAAGCAGTCTTGGCACTAAAACAAATTGCAAAATCCACACTTTGAACCTGCTCTGAAGCGGAGCAGCATTAATGCTTTCCATGGAGACAGTTGCCATACGGAGAATAGAAGCACCCTGACCAACGTCATTCAGGGATTTACAATACCATCTCCCGAGACTTTTCACTGGTTCGTCGCTCACTGTTGGAATCTTGTTACCATCAACAGAGAAAACGGTGTATTCGTCAATTTTACCGCGACGCAGGGAGAGACTTCTCGATTTAGATGCTTTAAAACTCATTCCGCACCATTTGAGTAGATCGCTGAAGACATCAAGTGTCCGTCTCATTGAAATACACTTATTCAAACTAATTGTCGTGTCGTCCATGAAAGCTCTCAGAGGTGGCATGAAAATACCTCGGCCGACATAAACAACTTCTACCCTTGCACCAACTGAATTCAGAAGTAGTTGCATTGCTAGCACGAATAATATGGGAGAAATAGAGCACCCCATGGCTATACCGACCTGAAGACGAAACCAATCGGTTGAACACGTCTTTGTCGATAATCTCAGGTGAAAATCTTGAAAATACTGTCGTAGAATATCCATAACGAACTTTGGAACATGGTGCATCGTCAAAGCTCTCCAAATCAGCTGGTGACGAACCGCTCCATAAGCATTTGCAAGATCAAGCCAAACGACGTGCAAACTGAGTCGATTCTGTTTTGCTCTTTTTATAGACTCCCAGATCATGGTAGAATGTTCGATGCAACCAGGAACACCAGGGATTCCTCCTTTCTGAATTGACTTGTCTATGTAGTCGTTTTGTGTTAGATAGCTCGTCAACCTCTTGGCAAGCACAGCAAAAATATTTTTCCTTCAACATTGAGAAGAGAAATTGGTCTGAACTGATTGATGTCGACTGAAACTTTCTCCTTTGGTATAAAAATGCCTTCAGCTTTTTGCCACTCTTTATCAACAGACCCGGAAGTCCAAGCAGACTTGAGCAATGAGTGTAAAACTTTCAACACACCCGGACATTTTTTATACACCAGGTATGGTACACCATTTGGACCTGGAGCAGATCTATTTCTTGTTTTTCGGAGGAATTGGGATATGTCAAAAATTGAAATTACTCCCTCGTTGAAAGCAACCTTTGGAAGAGGAATCTCGGGAAGATCTGATCTTTCAGCTAGTTCTTTGTCGCACAAGGGGTCAATGAAAGCAGCTCGGAAGTGATGATCAAGCTGCTTTTTACTGACTTGCAGAGTACCTGACTTTGGTGGATCGAGCAAGCTTTTACCATAACGGAATGGATCTCTGACAAACTGGAATCTTGCCTTCCTTTGTTCTCTTTTCTTTACCCGCAAACGTTCTGCTCGCAAGAGTGCACTCAATCGTTGCCTCAAGTCATGTCGTAATGCTGAGAGCCCTGGTTTCTCGTTGTCTGGAGCTCTCCTCCATTGTTGACGAAGTCGTTTTTTTTCCTTTTTGAGTCTAGCAATCTCTCGTTGTCGCCTTGAAATATGAGTTTTATTGCCTCTGTCCATGAGAACTTTTTCCTTGGAACCGAACATCTCTAAACACTTGTTGTAAATGGTGTCAGTTAGATTGTTCACTTGAAACATTGGAAGTTCTTTCATCTGCACTTTGAGAAGCTTGGAAAGTATGTATGTATGTATGTATGTATGTATGTATGTATGTATGTATGTATGTATGTATGTATGTATGTATGTATGTATGTATGTATGTATGTCTGTATGTATGTATGTATGTATGTATGTATGTATGTATGTATGTATGTATGTATGTATGTATGTATGTATGTATGTATGTATGTATGTATGTATGTATGTATGTATGTATGTATGTATGTATGTATGTATGTATGTATGTATGTATGTATGTATGTATGTATGTATTAGCAGTGCCCGTAGCGGCTTCGCTTGCATGAAATTAGAGAATTTGAACCGTGCATACATAGGAGAGTACTGCACGGATCAATTTTTTAGGTCTCGGCTCGGCCCGTCGACAACTTGGCTCAGCCCGTTTCAAAAACCGAATTTCCTGGCCCGTCTAATATGGGCCTGGCCCGTTTTTACAGGCCTAGAAGTTCTATATACTTGATGAAAAACTTCGGCCCGTCCCACCTTGACTTCAGGTTTAGCCCGGCCCATCTGAACACCCTAAAATCACTAAAATGTTTATATACTTGGTTAAAAATCTCGGCCCGTCCCACCTTGATTTAATGTTTAGGCAGGGCCTTATGAGGACCCTAAAATAACGGCTTGGCCCGTCCGTCCGGTGATAAACTGAAATCATCTACTTTTGACCGGCACAAAACCTCAAAATACCAATTTTCACATCTGTAGCACAGTTTTTGAGTAGCAGATATTTTAAAATCAAATAACCCTTTTTACACTTCACATTTGAGGTCCTGGAAACCAAATTTTCAAAAAATGGTGAAACTCGTATATCATTATTTTTACAGTAGAAACTAAATACTAATTTTACTTTTGTAACATTTACAGTATTTGAGTAGCAGTTACTTTAAAAACCAAGTAATCCTATTTTCCACCCCATATTTGAAGTCCTGGAAACCAAATTTTCAAGAAATGGTAAAACCCGTATATCATTATTTCTGGAGTAGAAACCAAATACTAATTTTTACTCCTGCAGCATCTACAGTTTTCGAATAGCAGTTACAATAAAAACCAAATAACATTATTTTCCATCCCACATTTGAGGTCCTGGAAACCAAATTTTAAAAAAATGGTTAAACACGTATATCTTTATTTTTAGAATAGAAACTAAATACTAATTTTTACATCTGTGGTATTTACAGTTTTTGAGTAGCAGTTAGTTTGAAAAACAAATAACCCTATTTTCCACCCCACATTTGAAGTCCTGGAAACCAAATTTTCAGAAAATGCTAAAACACCTATTTCATTATTTTGAGAGTAGAAACAAAATACTAATTTTTAATCCTGTAGCATTCACAGTTTTTGAGTAGCAGCTACTTTAAAAACCAAATAACTCAATTTTCCAACCAACATTTGAGGTCCGGGAAACCGAATTTTCAAAAAATAGTGAAACACGTATCTTTTTATTTTTTAAGAAAAATCCATGTACCAAACTTCAAAATTTCCTCATTTTTGGTTTTCGAGATATACATTGTTTTAGAAAAAAGTTTGTTTTCCAGTTTTTTCCCCTCAGGAGCAAAATTTTCAAAAATCCTTTCTTAGCGGATGTTTACGCTATAAAAGTTATATAAGTTCCAAATTTCACGTTCCTAGGATGAGGCGTGTGAGCTCGGCATTGATTATCAGTCAGTCAGTCAGTCAGTCAGTCAGTCAGGACATGTTCTTTTATATATATATATATATATATATATATATATATATATATATATATATATATATATATATATATATATATATATATATATATATATATATTACCACTTACAGTTTTTGAGTAGCAGTAATTTTTAAAATCAAATAACTCTATTTTGGACCTTACATTTGAGGACCTGGAAACCAAATTTTTCAAAAAATGCTAAAACACGTATTTCATTATTTTTGGAGTAGAAACTAAATACTAATTTTTACTTCTGTAGCATTAACAGTTTTTGAGTAGCAGCTACTTTAAAAACCAAATAATCCAAAAAATGATGAAACACGTATATCTTTTTTTTTTGAGTAGATACTAAGTATTAATTTTTACATCTGTGGCAATCACAGTTGTTGAGTAGCAGTTACTTTAAAAACCAAATAACCCTATTTTCCACCACACATTTGAAGTCCTGGAAACCAAATTTTCAAAAAATTGTGAAACCCGTATATCATTATTTTTAGAGTAGAAACTAAATACTAATTTTTACTTTTGTAGCATTAACTGTTTTTGAGTAGAAGCTACTTTAAAAAGCAAATAACCCAATTTTCCAACCCACATTTGAGGTCCGGGAAACCAAATTTGTAAAAAATGGTGAAACACGTATATCTTTATTTTTAGGAAAAAAACTAAATAATAATTTTTACATCTGTGGTATTTACTGTTTTTGAGTAGCAGTTACTATAAAAGACAATTAGCCCTATTTTCCACCCCACATTTGAAGTCCTGGAAACCAAATTTTCAAAAAATGCTAAAACACTTAGTTCATTATTTTAGGAGTAGAAACTAAATACTAATTTTTACTCCTGTAGCATTAACAGTTTTTGAGTAGAAGCTACTTAAAAAACCAAATAACCCAATTTTCCAACCCACATTTGAGGTCCGGGAAACCGAATTTTCAAAAAATAGTGAAACACGTATCTTTTTATTTTTTAAAAAGAATCTATATACCAAATTTCAAAATTTCCTCATTTTTGGTTTTCGAGATATACATTGTTTTAGAAAAAAGTTTGTTTTCCAGTTTTTTCCCCTCAGGAGCAAAATTTCCAAAAATCCTTTCTTAGCGGATGTTTACGCTATAAAAGTAATATAAGTTCCAAATTTCACGTTCCTAGGATAAGGCGTTTGAGCTCGGCGTTGATTATCAGTCAGTCATCAGTCAGTCAGTCAGTCAGTCAGTCAGTCAGTCAGTCAGTCAGTCAGGACATGTTCTTTTATATATATAGATGTATGTATGTATGTATGTATGTATGTATGTATGTATGTATGTATGTATGTATGTATGTATGTATGTATGTATGTATGTATGTATGTATGTATGTATGTATGTATGTATGTATGTATGTATGTATGTATGTATGTATGTATGTATGTATGTATGTATGTATGTATGTATGTATGTATGTATATATGTATGTATGTATGTATGTATGCAGTATCGGATCTAGGGGGGGGGGGTAACTGAGAACGAAAGTGAGCGGAAAAGCGACAGGGAACGGATAACGACCAGGAACGGGAGCGCAAGCGGGGGAAGGAAACGGGAGCGAGAAAATAAAACATTAGAAAAACCTCTAAAAACCCCGAGCAACGCCGGGTACCCCGCTAGTTTACTACTAAAAAAGTACACATTCAAATCATTTAATTTTAATTATAACTAAATATTTCACTTACGTTAGCCATTATAACGTTGTCTTTCAAATGATTGAATTAGAATGTATAAATTGTTTTATACCAAATCATCGATTGATAATAATTTGAAAATATAGAATAGTATCTTAAACATTCAAAATTTGTGTCTGAAACACTTTTGACCAAATAAGCTGCAATATCTTCACAATTGCAAGCCGCATGTTTTGAGTTACCGCATTGAAAATATTTGTTATGAAATTCTCTTTGTTTTCTTTGATAACAAACTAACCAGGATGTTGATTTGGAATAAATGTTTCTTTTCCAGAAGAAACGTATTTACTGGTGATCCTTGAATGGCTGCCAGCGTAAACATAATATTTACTTAAATCCAAGTATTGAGTCATATTTACTGTTAGCTTGCAGTCCATATTCTCCATACCTTATATAATGAAAACATTAACATTTATAATTATTACATATTTTTTAAATAATTTTTTAAATAATTAAAAATACATGTAGAAAACATCAGAGTTGGTTTTATTGAAAAAAAGCAGACAAAAAGCAACAAACTCGCATTCAAGAAAACCTTAATTTTTTGTCACAAATCACAAATCACAAATTGCAATAAATTTAATTACATTTTTTGGCTCACCGTGATCAGAATGATCATTTTCAAGTATGAACGATTGAACATTAAATTATTATTTAAAAAGTTAATTGTTTGATTTGCAATAAATTTGATTATAATTTGTGGCTCACCGTGATCAGTAAGAACAATGAAGTTCATACAATTAGCATATCCTCTATCTATAAAGCCGTTCACCAGCCTGGCAACTAAATTATCAACAATTGTCAAATTTCCTGTCACCTATTGTGATAAATAAAACAATAAAACGTTGAAATCAATTTATTAAGACGTTTACATTTAATTAAATCAAATAAATTCATTTCGTTGAATCTTTTTTATAAACAAATGCCCATTGAAAAAAAGTTGCTATAGTTTTGTGAAGTGCATCGCGCTTGTCGTCATTTTTCCAAAAGGATCAAAGTTGTTTACGTCTGCTTGCAAATTTTTACACTTAAATTTTTTTAAATAAATATATTTTATTAATTATGACACCGTTTAAACGTTTTCAATTGAAGTGTGCAGCTCTTGCTCTCATTTATTCATTTATTTGTCAAACAATCTAGACAACATCCGACGGACAATAATTTCCCGACCAATGTCTTTCTCAGCAATATCATCTTGAGCTAATAAGTACCCCTTCCCTTTGAGACTTTATCCTGCCGGACTAATATCCAGAAATTGTGAATTTTAAATGAGCATCAGTGAAAAACTGACCCAATCTCCAAAAGGACCATGTTCATGCCCCGCTGTGTCAGGTTGATCTAAATAAACAAATGCTGCATCGGGATTGGCGGAAGTATCCTTTGAATCAAAATAGGTCAAAATTTCATCAATTCTGCTCTTGAGGCTCATCGAGCTAAAAATATAAAAAAATTGAATATTCAATCTACATAAAAGTTGAATACTCAATCTCCATAAAAGTTGAATAATCAATCTACATAAAAGTTGAATACTCAATCTACATAAAAGTTAAATATTCAATCTACATAAATACAAGAACAAACAAATATACTACCTGTTGTAGATGTAACACGCTTCTGGTCTCATGTCTACAAAGCAATGCAAATAAATATTTACAATAAATATGTATATCTTATAAAGTTCAATATTAATATTAATTTCATTAATACAATAAACTTTAAAAATTCTAAATCAACTAAAAACTGTATCAAAACTAAGAATTTAGAAGTTGTTTCTGTAAATATAAAAGTGATTTGAAATTATGTTAATATTTTTTTCCTGCTGATAACGACAATTTATTCAAATAATACCTATTAAGTAGCTAATCAAGTTTTTGCATTCTAGCTATTATATCATTTTAGGATTATCTTGTATTTATTAATAACTGTAAAAAATATGTTTACAAGCGTTTTTTCTGAAGGATAAACCAGAAAAAATACATGAGATGACACAGGTCTGTCTACCTGAGATGACACAGTGTTATCTTGGATGGCATAGTGTTACATAGTAAAAAACAGTATTACTTGAGATGATACTGTTACTTGTCTTATATTTGTTTTTGGTCTTTTCAAATATGGCGCACAAAGCATCAGATGGTTGTCATTTTACTAAACAAAGTTACTATGCTATTGGATACATAGTAATTTATCGCTGAAGTTACAGATAATAAACTTTCTGAAACTAAATAAATCTGTCGTTTAGAAGAAAACAAAATTAAATAAATAACGCAAATGTGACCTTGAATGTCAGCTTCAGTTCCAGGCCACATCATTGTAACGACCTTCTTTCCAGCTTTCATGGCAGTATTCCAAATCTAGCAATATTAAACTTATAATAAGCTAGGTGATCACGTGCCACCCTCGTGCGTTCTAGATATGTCAGTCAGCAATTTAGGAAATTATTTTAATACTATTTTATTTTCAGACTGGGCGCTCTTTAAACAGCCCGACTTGTTTTAATTCAATTTATGTTTTACTGTAGTTGAGATTTCTTTAAAACGCAAGTATAAGAAATTACTAAACATCTCTAACTTTTTAATCAATACTACATTACAGCCATTTTTATTTCTAATAAAAATTTGTTTTAAACACAAACCGGTTCTCCTCGGTACCATTTGCTGTAAACTGCTTCGTCGCTCTCCATGTAGTAAATTCTATTTTCCTCAATGTCATAAAACTTGTTGTCAATTATTCCATGACTTTCTGGATAAAGTCCCTTAAAGGCCGAACAACTTTTGTAATTTTTTAAAAAGGTTTTTTACTGAATTTTTATTTTTTCTGATTTTTTATATCAACTTAATTATTCACAAAAAAAACGGAATCTTTAAAAATTCATAAAATTAGAAGTAACCATCACGACCATTCGTGACAGAACTTAAAGAATTATTCATAAAATGATCAAACATTCAACGAAAAATTTTATTAAATGTGGTCAGTATTTGTCAGTGAAAATATAAATTGAACAAACTGTTGATATGCTGAGATGGTTTGGATATGTTTTTGTAGGAAAAACTCCTCTCATAAATGGTGCGTTGGTTCCGCATTGGGATATCTTCTCAAGATTTGGAGTTATGATCCTCGACAAATATTCAGCTCGTAAGCCATCTAAAGACAACACGACTAGCAGAGGAGTTGATTTTCTTAAAAAAATATTATTAAATTGAAAAAAATTATTATTAGAACAACAGCTTATGTTTTAAGTTTCAATCGATGCTTCATAGTGTCGTTTGTATAATTTTTGCGTTAATAAACGAACGAACGAGCGAACGGATGAACGAATGCATGAATGAAAAAACGAACGAACGAACAAAAGAACGAGATAACGAACAAACGAATGAATGAATGAATGAATGAATGAATGAATGAATGAATGAATGAATGAATGAATGAATGAATGAATGAATGAATGAATGAATGAATGAATGAATGAATGAATGAATGAATGAATGAATGAATGAATGAATGAATGAATGAATGAATGAATGAATGAATGAATGAATGAATGAATGAATGAATGAATGAATGAATGAATGAATGAATGAATGAATGAATGAATGAATGAATGAATGAATGAATGAATGAATGAATGAATGAATGAATGAATGAATGAATGAATGAATGAATGAATGAATGAATGAATGAATGAATGAATGAATGAATGAATGAATGAATGAATGAATGAATGAATGAATGAATGAATGAATGAATGAATGAATGAATGAATGAATGAATGAATGAATGAATGAATGAATGAATGAATGAATGAATGAATGAATGAATGAATGAATGAATGAATGAATGAATGAATGAATGAATGAATGAATGAATGAATGAATGAATGAATGAATGAATGAATGAATGAATGAATGAATGAATGAATGAATGAATGAATGAATGAATGAATGAATGAATGAATGAATGAATGAATGAATGAATGAATGAATGAATGAATGAATGAATGAATGAATGAATGAATGAATGAATGAATGAATGAATGAATGAATGAATGAATGAATGAATGAATGAATGAATGAATGAATGAATGAATGAATGAATGAATGAATGAATGAATGAATGAATGAATGAATGAATGAATGAATGAATGAATGAATGAATGAATGAATGAATGAATGAATGAATGAATGAATGAATGAATGAATGAATGAATGAATGAATGAATGAATGAATGAATGAATGAATGAATGAATGAATGAATGAATGAATGAATGAATGAATGAATGAATGAATGAATGAATGAATGAATGAATGAATGAATGAATGAATGAATGAATGAATGAATGAATGAATGAATGAATGAATGAATGAATGAATGAATGAATGAATGAATGAATGAATGAATGAATGAATGAATGAATGAATGAATGAATGAATGAATGAATGAATGAATGAATGAATGAATGAATGAATGAATGAATGAATGAATGAATGAATGAATGAATGAATGAATGAATGAATGAATGAATGAATGAATGAATGAATGAATGAATGAATGAATGAATGAATGAATGAATGAATGAATGAATGAATGAATGAATGAATGAATGAATGAATGAATGAATGAATGAATGAATGAATGAATGAATGAATGAATGAATGAATGAATGAATGAATGAATGAATGAATGAATGAATGAATGAATGAATGAATGAATGAATGAATGAATGAATGAATGAATGAATGAATGAATGAATGAATGAATGAATGAATGAATGAATGAATGAATGAATGAATGAATGAATGAATGAATGAATGAATGAATGAATGAATGAATGAATGAATGAATGAATGAATGAATGAATGAATGAATGAATGAATGAATGAATGAATGAATGAATGAATGAATGAATGAATGAATGAATGAATGAATGAATGAATGAATGAATGAATGAATGAATGAATGAATGAATGAATGAATGAATGAATGAATGAATGAATGAATGAATGAATGAATGAATGAATGAATGAATGAATGAATGAATGAATGAATGAATGAATGAATGAATGAATGAATGAATGAATGAATGAATGAATGAATGAATGAATGAATGAATGAATGAATGAATGAATGAATGAATGAATGAATGAATGAATGAATGAATGAATGAATGAATGAATGAATGAATGAATGAATGAATGAATGAATGAATGAATGAATGAATGAATGAATGAATGAATGAATGAATGAATGAATGAATGAATGAATGAATGAATGAATGAATGAATGAATGAATGAATGAATGAATGAATGAATGAATGAATGAATGAATGAATGAATGAATGAATGAATGAATGAATGAATGAATGAATGAATGAATGAATGAATGAATGAATGAATGAATGAATGAATGAATGAATGAATGAATGAATGAATGAATGAATGAATGAATGAATGAATGAATGAATGAATGAATGAATGAATGAATGAATGAATGAATGAATGAATGAATGAATGAATGAATGAATGAATGAATGAATGAATGAATGAATGAATGAATGAATGAATGAATGAATGAATGAATGAATGAATGAATGAATGAATGAATGAATGAATGAATGAATGAATGAATGAATGAATGAATGAATGAATGAATGAATGAATGAATGAATGAATGAATGAATGAATGAATGAATGAATGAATGAATGAATGAATGAATGAATGAATGAATGAATGAATGAATGAATGAATGAATGAATGAATGAATGAATGAATGAATGAATGAATGAATGAATGAATGAATGAATGAATGAATGAATGAATGAATGAATGAATGAATGACCTTTATAACAGATGGAAACAAATTTGTTAACCAGAACTGGACAAAAGATTTTGGCCAACCGATATTTCAATAATGTTATAGAATAAAACATATTCCTGCGAATTTATTTATATTAAAAACTTTATATGAAATCTTAATCATAAATATTTTGTACGTTAATCTGTTCACTGTCATTGCAACAAACAAATTCAGATAAAAAATACATTAAACAAATTTAAGCAGTGTTTATATATAAATTGAGATTACTCAATTGTATTACACCAAAAAATTGTATTTAAATAGTTTTTTAACATACCCTGGTGGACATTTTAGTTCCAAATTAGAGGGACATTGTTTAATTTTTTCTTTCTCAACTTTAAAATCTTCCTGGACAAATTGAAATTTAAAATGGCATGGCTGTTTCTTAGTTTCTTTTAATCCAAGACCCAGACCAAGACCCAGGCCGAGAGCCAAAAATATCTTAAAAAATAAAAAATAAATAATTATTAACAGGCAAAAAAATTGTTAAACGAATCACACCAAAATAGAAGACAGAAAATTGTATGAGAGTAATGCAGAGACTAAAAAGACCAAAACCTGAATAAAAATCAAAATTGACAGTTCCAGTTTTTTAAATAATTAAAGCTGGCGACTATTATTTAAGTATAGTTGTACTTAACTTGCGTGCGCGAGTGCTGCTTAGTTAATTTTAAAACAATTTTAAAAAAATTTGCAAGCAGTGCAATGCAATGCAATGCAAGCAGTGCAATGCAATGCAAGCAGGGAAATTCAATGCAAGCAGTGCAATGCAATGCAAGCAGTGCAATGCAATGCAAGCAGTGCAATGCAATGCAAGCAGTGCAATGCAATGCAAGCAGTGCAATGCAATGCAAGCAGTGCAATGCAATGCAAGCAGTGCAATGCAATGCAAGCAGTGCAATGCAATGCAAGCAGTGCAATGCAATGCAAGCAGTGCAATGCAATGCAAGCAGTGCAATGCAATGCAAGCAGTGCAATGCAATGCAAGCAGTGCAATGCAATGCAAGCAGTGCAATGCAATGCAAGCAGTGCAATGCAATGCAAGCAGTGCAATGCAATGCAAGCAGTGCAATGCAATGCAAGCAGTGCAATGCAATGCAAGCAGTGCAATGCAATGCAAGCAGTGCAATGCAATGCAAGCAGTGCAATGCAATGCAATGCAATGCAATGCAATGCAAGCAGTGCAATGCAATGCAATGCAATGCAATGCAAGCAGTGCAATGCAATGCAATGCAAGCAGTGCAATGCAAGCAGTGCAATGCAATGCAAGCAGTGCAATGCAATGCAAGCAGTGCAATGCAATGCAAGCAGTGCAATGCAATGCAAGCAGTGCAATGCAATGCAAGCAGTGCAATGCAATGCAAGCAGTGCAATGCAATGCAAGCAGTGCAATGCAATGCAAGCAGTGCAATGCAATGCAAGCAGTGCAATGCAATGCAAGCAGTGCAATGCAATGCAAGCAGTGCAATGCAATGCAAGCAGTGCAATGCAATGCAAGCAGTGCAATGCAATGCAAGCAGTGCAATGCAATGCAAGCAGTGCAATGCAATGCAAGCAGTGCAATGCAATGCAAGCAGTGCAATGGAATGGAATGCAATGCAATGCAATGCAATGCCAGCAATGCAATGCAATGCAATGCAATGCCAGCAATGCAATGCAATGCAATGCAATGCAATGCCAGCAATGCAATGCAATGCAATGCAATGCAAGCAATGCAATGCAATGCAATGCAATGCAATGCAAGCAATGCAATGCAATGCAATGCAAGCAATGCAATGCAATGCAATGCAAGCAATGCAATGCAATGCAATGCAAGCAATGCAATGCACTGCAATGCAAGCAATGCAATGCAATGCAATGCAATGCAATGCAATGCAATGCAATGCAATGCAATGCAATGCAATGCAATGCAATGCAATGCAATGCAAGCTGTGCAAGGCAAGCAGTGCAATTCAATGCAATACAATGCAATGCAAGCAGTGCAATGCAATGCAATGCAATGCAATGCAAGCAGTGCAATGCAATGCAATGCAAGCAATGCAATGCAATGCAATGTGTGCAATGCAATTCAATGCAAGCAGAATTCAATGCAAGCAGTGCAATGCAATGCAATGCAATGCTTATATATAAATTATAAAGCAGTAGTAGAGATGTATTAAAAATATATAATGGTTAAATTAACAGATATAATTTTACATCAATCTTTCTGTGATTTTATCATCAGTTAAACCAGTTTATTACAACGTTTATGTTATCTTGAACTGTTTGTTGTTTCTTTCATGGATTTTCTAAAGCTTTCTTAAAGAACTTTTAATGGCTGTAAAATGTTGATTTTTTGCATGCAGGTGTATATCCGGTGACAATAAATTAATCTGTTTTCAGATTTAAAAACAAAACAAAAATTTAAAAATAGAAAAACACAAAAGTAGGACAAGCTTTAAACCAGTGGCTAGAAATGGAACGTTTGCACATACAGAATGTGTAATAACAAATGAATAAAATGATTATAAATACAATACACTTAAATAAATCAACTTGAAAAAAATTATGTCTTGGTTAATTAATTACAAGATTTGTTCAACGCTAAAAAATAAAAGTTTTAAAAAAGAATATTTTTAAGCAACGCTTTTATATAAATACACTAAAAACTTACAAATAATATTTAAGTGTACTAAATATAAACAACTATAATCTATGACCAATTTATATGCTCAACTAACGCCCAGCGTTTTATCTAGCAAAACGGTTTAGTTTGAAACATTTTATTTAGTACACTTAAGTACTATTTTAGTGTTTTTAGTACATTTATATATAAGCGCTTTTTTTTTTTTTTATTCATATTTTTGTATGTAGTACAAGCTTTATAGAATATTTTTTAAAGGAGTGGGATGAATAACTACTAATGTTCTCTTTGATGGTAAACAAACAAATATTTTCACAAGATTTTTTTTTTATTTACAATAAATCAAGCCGAGTAATACGTTTCATAGATTAAAATAATTTCTCAAATAATTTTGGGGGGAAGGAGAGTTTTAACCCAGAAACCCCTTTCTTTAGGTGCGCCATTGGCCATCCATACACTTAAGCACGACAAGTATTACGTTTTCATGCATTAAAATAAATTTTCAAAAATAGTTTTGGAGGGGGTTCAAACTCCAGAAACCAGCCTCCCCGTGGGTGCGCCAATAATTAGGCATCAAATTGCTGTGCAATTATAACAAAAATTAAAATTTTTCAAAACATGTTAACATTTTTTGCAAACAATTTTAGTTTTCTTTGCTTATCTGTCACTTTTAGTAATGCGGATATGAGAAACAGAACAAAAAGAGAACAAACCAACATCATGTTTTACAAATGTGATGAAAAAAGCTAAAACCATGAATTGAACTAATTTAATTATAAATAAAATTATATTAAATTGCACAATTTGTCATAACGCCAAATCAAATCTATTAAATTGAATTGAAACACTTACAAGGCACACCAACACTATTGCAAGACGGGCTCCCATGCTCATTTTGGTCGACGATTTCTCGCCATCCTTACTGATCTGCAAATTAGTTTTTTTTAAATAAAACAATTTCATTCATTTTTTTTTATAAATAAAAACTCGAAAAAATTTAAAAAAAACTTGTCAGATCTAAAACAAAACAAAATGTTTGAATCATTTTAATAATAATAATAATAATAATAATAATAATATTAATAATAATAATAATAATAATACTAAAAATAATAATAATAATAATAATACTAATACTAATAATAATAATAATAATACTAAAAATAATAATAATAATAATAATAATAATAATAATAATAATAATAATAATAATAACAATAATAATAATATTAATAATAATAATAATAATAATAATAATAATAATAATAATAATAATAATAATAATAATAATAATAATAATAATAATAATAATAATAATAATAATAATAATAATAATAATAATAATAATAATAATAATAATAATAATAATAATAAATTATTATTTTTATTATTATTATTATTTTTATAAAAAAAAATTATTATTATTATTATTTTAATGAAAAAAAATTATTATTATTATTATTATTATTATTAAAAAAATTAAAACAGAATGTTTAGAGATTATGTATTAAAATATTTTTATTTTTTAAACTAATAAGAAATGTAAGTAAAATTTATTAATTATATCTATAAAAAGTATTTATTTTTTAGAATAGTTTTTATAAAATTTAAAAAAATTTAAAAATGCCATAAAAATTCTAGAAGTTCAAAAGAAATAAATAAATTAAAAAACATTTCTTGTAACTATAAAAAATGAAAATAAATTTTTTAAATCAAATTTTATCAAAATGTGCATTTACTTTTTAAATTGTTTCTAGTAAAAAATCCTAAAAATAAAACTGTTAACTAAAAAAAGTTTCAATTAAATAAAAAATAATTGTAATAATTAAATTTACAAACTTAATTTAAAAAAGTTATAATTAAAATTAATTAAAACTTTTAAAACAAATTAACAATTTTTTTAGAAAAATGAACCATCAGTTTTTAGTGTATTAGAAAAAACAATAATCAGTTTTTCAATTTAAAAATTTCTAATAAAAAATTTATTTTTTTCCTATTAATTCGAACGTTTATTATATTTTCAATCGTCACATAGGCTACTTCACATATCAAATATTTATAAAAATGTGATCACTGTTTTTTTTTTCATTTTATAGACTTTTTATCCTCAAAAAATGATTTGCTAAATATTTGAAGCTACTTAATTACAAAATATAAAGGATTTGTGAAAAACGAAATTTTAATCGGTTCACTTGTTGATTGATGTATTTGGGTCAAAACAAATAGAAAGATTTTGTTTATAATATTTGTTGCAGAGAATCTTGTCTATTCAAAAGATTAATAAATAATTTGAACATAAATTTCAAAATGAAAATACCGTGAGAGTTTCATCCATTGTGACCATTTTCGATCAAAAGGTTCTAAAATAGATTAAAAGTATAATCAAACGGTTTGTTAAAAGTTTGATAAAATGTATTACTTTAATTCTTATTCAAATTGAAAAATCTGCACGTCCATACTTTTACATTAAAAAAAAACATTTGATTTTTGTGTTTTCAAAATATCGCACAAAACAAATCTTTTTCTGTAAACTATCAGTTTTAGAATATTTTTGTTTGTTAGTTTTTTATTTGAAAGGGTTTTCTGTTGTTATTATTATTATTATTATTATTATTATTATTATTATTATTATTATTATTATTATTATTATTATTATTATTATTATTATTATTATTATTATTATTATTATTATTATTATTATTATTATTATTATTATTATTATTATTATTATTATTATTATTATTATTATTATTATTATTATTATTATTATTATTATTATTATTATTATTATTATTATTATTATTATTATTATTATTATTATTATTATTATTATTATTATTATTATTATTATTATTATTATTATTATTATTATTATTATTATTATTATTATTATTATTATTATTATTATTATTATTATTATTATTATTATTATTATATTTAAAACTTATACGTTAACTATAGATTATATGCTTCTTGCATAATGACACGAATGGTCTATCTTAGAAATTTATGACCATTTAAGATAAAAATACTTCCTCGTAAAAATATTTTTCTAAGGTTATCATAGCCGGGAGTGGGTACTGGGGATAAGCTCCCAGTTGCCTATAAAATACTCCCAACGGCGTGCGTCTCATACAGCCTCTGATAACCAAGTCCAGCTCCTGGCCTGCTCGTTGGCGGAACTGCTTTTACTAACAGTAGAAGGGGCGAAGGCGAATCTCTGGCGCCTAAAAACCAGAAGCTTCGGACAGATGGGGTTCGTTAGCCCGGGAGGGCAGCCCATCTAGGGAAAGGAAAACCCTGATTTCAAACCAATGGACAGATGGGGTTCGTTAACCCGGGAGGGCTGCCCATCTAGGGGAAGGATAACCTCGATTTCAAACCTCTGGTTCCTAAGGCTAGCAACCTAATTGCCAGGAATTTATTCTGCTACGAAAACAATTTCTGAAGTACCCATTCCGGGCAACCCAGCTGACGTCTCCAGACGACAAAACTCTTTAATGACGGAGTGTGATGAAAGCGGGATAACCCGAAGTCACACTGCTGATGACATCGTCTGGCGACATAAAGCATCTAGGAAAGGTAAACGGGATTTCAAAATCGGAACCTACAACGTCCGAACCCTCAAGGATAGCGGGGGAATCAGGCACAAAATTCAGAGGATCATCATCGGCTGCGAGGAGTACGCCGTCGACTTTGTTGCTTTACAGCAGCATCGGCTCCAAACAGACTGCGAAGGTATACAGTTTGACACTCCAAAACCTGGCTGGACTCTGGCTTGTTCCGATGCGTCTTCAACTGCTGAATGCCATGGGGTGGCAATGCTCTACAGCCAAAGAGTTGCTGCCATGGTCACTTCGTTGGAGAAAATATCTGATCGTATTATGGTGATGCATCTTGGCGGTAACCCAAGGGTAAGTATCATCTCAGCGTATGCTCCCACGGAGTCGGACAAAAATGAGGGATTGAAGGACAAATTCTACGATGACTTAGAAAAACTAATCATTTCAATCCCACCCCACACTGTTGTACTGGCTGCTGGTGACTTTAACGCTCGCATTGGAAACTCTAGTCATCCAGTGCATCCACGGATCGTCGGAGGATATTGCTACCACGAGCTCACAAACAATAATGGCCAGAGATTGATCGATCTATGCGAATCAACTGGAATGAGGCCGGCCCACGGCCGTTTTCAACACCAGCGCAGACATCTATACACCTACACTGACCCCAGAGCTGAGAAATACCAGCTTAACCACATACTTATAAGAGCTAAATGGTATTCCTCTTTGTCTGACTGTCGTGCCTTCAACTCAATAGACGTTGGTTCGGATCATCGCTTTGTGTCGGCCAAGATCAGAATAAGGCTAAGAGTGACCAAAAGTAGCAAACTCAGGAGAGTCGTCCTTAATACCTGCAGATTGGATGATGCATTGGTGCAACGGTCTTTTGACCTGGAGTTGAGGAATCGCTTCGAGGTTCTCTTCGACGACCTGCGGATTTCTAATCATCTGGAGGAGATCGACAAAAGAGCGGAGTGCTTGGACAAAGCTCTGGTGGAGACCTGTGGAAGGGTTCTTGGCAAACGGAGGACAAAAAGACGGTCACACTGGGTTGGAGAGCAGACGATTCACCTCCAGCGGAAACAGGACAGAGCAAAAGAAAGGTACATGAGGACTCCAACAGTGGAGGATAAGAGGATTTGGAAAAGCCTCCGGGAGCAAGTTAACGAGTCTCTCATTATGGATGAAAGGACCTACCTTGAGACACAGCTCAGTGATCTAGAGGCAGCTGCCTCGAGGAATCAACATGATGAGGTTTGGAAAATAATAGACAGAATCGGCGGCGGTGATAAAAAACATCCTGTAAAGGTGCGCAAACTCGATGGGAAACCACCTGCGTCCAAGGAGGATGGCTGGAATGAGTGGAGAAATTACTTCAACAATCTTCTCAACAACAAAAGCAGGTTTACAAGCTCGGCCTATCATCCTGTCCCATCGAATGACAACAACGAGATATCAACATCCAACTTCAGCTCAAGAGAAGTGAACGAGGCCATAAAGCACCTCAAGTCAAATAGAGCTCCGGGCTTGGACTATGCGCTCACTGCAGAGGTACTCAAGAAAGGTGGAAACTTCATCAGAGAGCAAATCTATTTTATCTGCAACATGGTTTTTGACAATCTCCACGCGCCCAGTACCTGGACGTCCAATATCATCGTCACCGTGCCAAAGAAAGGAAATCTCCAACTGATGACTAACTACAGAGGTATCTCTCTCATGTCCATAGCAGCAAAGGTTTACAATCTAATGCTTCTCAACCGCATTAGAACTCCAATTGACAAGCTGTTAAGGAAAAACCAAGCTGGGTTCAGGATTGGACGTAGTTGTGTTCAACAGATTAACATTTTGAGACGCATCATGGACGGAGCAAATAGTCAGAATATCCCGTTGTTCGTCACATTCATCGACTTCAAAAAAGCATTTGATTCGATTGATCGGGATATGATGTTTGCAATAATAAGACACTATGGCATTCCCAATAGGATTGTCTCAGCCATAAAAGTGCTATATGAAAATTCATTTAGCCAGGTCTTTGTTGAAGGGGAACTATCTGAGCCATTCAGTATCACCACAGGAGTCCTACAGGGAGATGTCTTAGCCCCTTTCTTGCTTGTCATTGTAATCGATTATGTCATGAGACGAGCGGAACATGGTTTCGGCTATCTGACACACCGTCGCAATGGATCAAGACAGGCGGAGAGGAGGATTAATGACCTCGACTTTGCGGATGACATAGCCCTGTTGGAGAACTCAATAGAAGGTGCTCAGCGACAACTGAATGCTCTCAACGAAGAATCAAAAAAGGTTGGGCTGGAAGTAAACACCATGAAGACCGTACAGATGCGTCTCATCATCCCTGAAGATTTTAATGCACCGCACCTCACAATCGACGGCGAAGAAGTAGAAGTGGTCCAGGACTTCAAATATCTTGGTTCTCACATGAACTCAGATGTTAAAGATATTGAGGCCAGAATCGCACTTGCATGGGGGGCCTTCCACAAACTGGAGAAGATTCTCACCTCCAGACACGTTGGTGTGATGCTGAGAGTGCGCTTCATCAACGCTGCATGTGTATCGATTTTGTTGTATGGATGTGAATCCTGGCTTGTAACAAAAAGTTTGTCGATTAAATTGGACGTGTTTGCCAGAAAGTGTTATCGCAGGATGCTCGGTGTGGTTCAGTCAGAGGATCGTATGACAAATGAGGACCTGTACGACAGGGTACAGTCAGCTCCTATCAGCACATTGATCCGTCATCGTCAGATGTCTTTCACTGGTCACTGCCTACGTATGAACCAAGATGAACCGGCAAATATATACATGCTGTATACATCGAACGTAAGAGCTAGCAACAGACGCGGCCGTCCTAGAATGTCATACTTCGACCAGATGTCAACATACATGGGTTATGACAGAAAGAGTATCACCGCTGAGGATGTTAGAAGGGAAGCCACGGAGGCCAAGGGAGAGAAATGGAAGCTCAGATATTGTCGTCTGCGGAGTGGAGGGACCAACAAGTCCGGACGAAACGTAGTCGGTCGATGATGATGATGATGATGAAAAATATTTTTACTTACTTAAGCATTGAACATTTGAATATAAAAAAATTGATTGATATCTGTTACATTAAAACACTTCTAGCCGCTTGTAAAAGTCTTTAAAAATTATTGTGTTTAATATTAAAATGCACTAGTGTGATTTGATTAAAAATTATATATAAATATGTAATAAAACCTTAAAATTAAATTATATAAAAATATGTAATTAAACGTTAAAATACAATAAGTCACTCTTAACCACTGATAACAAAAGCACGAGTATCAAAGTTCAAATATGTTTTGATCAAGCACGAACTTGCGCTTGTAGCTTACTAAAGCTTTTAAGAATAACAAAAACCTCTTGTAAAGCGGTCAAGTTAGCTGTTTAAACATTATTTGAATAATTAAGCTAAAAGGAAACAGCAGAATAAAGTGCCAGTTTAGTTACCTATGTTGAGTCATTGTCGGAAAAGTGGGTGTTGCAGATTCAAATTTCATAAAAAAAGTTCAATTTGCAAATAAAAATAATATTTTAATAAATTCAAGTTTCAAATTACAAATATCAGGTAACGAAAATACAAATGTCAGATGAAAAGATCCTAATTTCAATTTCAGCGTTTGAAAGAATACAACAACAAAAATGTTGCTCAGTGTCGTCAAAAATAATAATCTACTTCTTTTCAAATTTCATTACTTTTACTATTTACCATAAAAAGCCAATTTGTTTTTTACACAAATAAGTATTTTTGACCAATAATTTGTATTTAGAGACATTCTAAAAACCCGCCAGCTTCAAGCTTGCACGTGTCACCCATTTTCAATTATGGTAATTCTGTTTGTTCAAACTTGCAATAATATCTGCTTATTATAATTATCTAATTGATATGCAAGCATACATTTCATCATTATCATCATTATCATTATTTCATTTTGTCTGTAATTAAGGATGTGGATGTGGATGTAGATGTGGATGTGGATGTGGATGTGGATGTGGATGTGGATGTGGATGTGGATGTGGATGTGGATGTGGATGTGGATGTGGATGTGGATGTGGATGTGGATGTGGATGTGGATGTGGATGTGGATGTGGATGTGGATGTGGATGTGGATGTGGATGTGGATGTAGATGTAGATGTAGATGTAGATGTAGATGTAGATGTAGATGTAGATGTAGATGTAGATGTAGATGTAGATGTAGATGTAGATGTAGATGTAGATGTAGATGTAGATGTAGATGTAGATGTAGATGTAGATGTAGATGTAGATGTAGATGTAGATGTAGATGTAGATGTAGATGTAGATGTAGATGTAGATGTAGATGTAGATGTAGATGTAGATGTAGATGTAGATGTAGATGTAGATGTAGATGTAGATGTAGATGTAGATGTAGATGTAGATGTAGATGTAGATGTAGATGTAGATGTAGATGTAGATGTAGATGTAGATGTAGATGTAGATGTAGATGTAGATGTAGATGTAGATGTAGATGTAGATGTAGATGTAGATGTAGATGTAGATGTAGATGTAGATGTAGATGTAGATGTAGATGTAGATGTAGATGTAGATGTAGATGTAGATGTAGATGTAGATGTAGATGTAGATGTAGATGTAGATGTAGATGTAGATGTAGATGTAGATGTAGATGTAGATGTAGATGTAGATGTAGATGTAGATGTAGATGTAGATGTAGATGTAGATGTAGATGTAGATGTAGATGTAGATGTAGATGTAGATGTAGATGTAGATGTAGATGTAGATGTAGATGTAGATGTAGATGTAGATGTAGATGTAGATGTAGATGTAGATGTAGATGTAGATGTAGATGTAGATGTAGATGTAGATGTAGATGTAGATGTAGATGTAGATGTAGATGTAGATGTAGATGTAGATGTAGATGTAGATGTAGATGTAGATGTAGATGTAGATGTAGATGTAGATGTAGATGTAGATGTAGATGTAGATGTAGATGTAGATGTAGATGTAGATGTAGATGTAGATGTAGATGTAGATGTAGATGTAGATGTAGATGTAGATGTAGATGTAGATGTAGATGTAGATGTAGATGTAGATGTAGATGTAGATGTAGATGTAGATGTAGATGTAGATGTAGATGTAGATGTAGATGTAGATGTAGATGTAGATGTAGATGTAGATGTAGATGTAGATGTAGATGTAGATGTAGATGTAGATGTAGATGTAGATGTAGATGTAGATGTAGATGTAGATGTAGATGTAGATGTAGATGTAGATGTAGATGTAGATGTAGATGTAGATGTAGATGTAGATGTAGATGTAGATGTAGATGTAGATGTAGATGTAGATGTAGATGTAGATGTAGATGTAGATGTAGATGTAGATGTAGATGTAGATGTAGATGTAGATGTAGATGTAGATGTAGATGTAGATGTAGATGTAGATGTAGATGTAGATGTAGATGTAGATGTAGATGTAGATGTAGATGTAGATGTAGATGTAGATGTAGATGTAGATGTAGATGTAGATGTAGATGTAGATGTAGATGTAGATGTAGATGTAGATATAGATATAGATATAGATATAGATATAGATATAGATATAGATATAGATATAGATATAGATATAGATATAGATAATAATAATGATGAATTTATATAGCGCCAGATAAGTCAGAGGCGCTTACGAAGGTTCCTTTGGATCGGAAACTTCGAAGAACACGCTATTTTCATAGACAGATGTAGATATAGATGTAGATGTAGATGTAGATGTAGATGTAGATGTAGATGTAGATGTAGATGTAGATGTAGATGTAGATGTAGATGTAGATGTAGATGTAGATGTAGATGTAGATGTAGATGTAGATGTAGATGTAGATGTAGATGTAGATGTAGATGTAGATGTAGATGTAGATGTAGATGTAGATGTAGATGTAGATGTAGATGTAGATGTAGATGTAGATGTAGATGTAGATGTAGATGTAGATGTAGATGTAGATGTAGATGTAGATGTAGATGTAGATGTAGATGTAGATGTAGATGTAGATGTAGATGTAGATGTAGATGTAGATGTAGATGTAGATGTAGATGTAGATGTAGATGTAGATGTAGATGTAGATGTAGATGTAGATGTAGATGTAGATGTAGATGTAGATGTAGATGTAGATGTAGATGTAGATGTAGATGTAGATGTAGATGTAGATGTAGATGTAGATATAGATATAGATATAGATATAGATATAGATATAGATATAGATATAGATATAGATATAGATAATAATAATGATGAATTTATATAGCGCCAGATAAGTCAGAGGCGCTTACGAAGGTTCCTTTGGATCGGAAACTTCGAAGAACACGCTATTTTCATAGACATGAGAAAGCAATGCGAGTGAACTCCTTGCCTAAGGGAGTTACGCTGGTGACGCAGGTGAGGCTTGAACTGCCGACCTAACGATCAACAGGCGAGCGCTCTACCGCTCTGCCACCAGCGCCTCTAATATAGATATAGATATAGATATAGATATAGATATAGATATAGATATAGATATAGATATAGATATAGATATAGATATAGATATAGATATAGATATAGATATAGATATAGATATAGATATAGATATAGATATAGATATAGATATAGATATAGATATAGATATAGATATAGATATAGATATAGATATAGATATAGATATAGATATAGATATAGATATAGATATAGATATAGATATAGATATAGATATAGATATAGATATAGATATAGATATAGATATAGATATAGATATAGATATAGATATAGATATAGATATAGATATAGATATAGATATAGATATAGATATAGATATAGATATAGATATAGATATAGATATAGATATAGATATAGATATAGATATAGATATAGATATAGATATAGATATAGATATAGATATAGATATAGATATAGATATAGATATAGATATAGATATAGATATAGATATAGATATAGATATAGATATAGATATAGATATAGATATAGATATAGATATAGATATAGATATAGATATAGATATAGATATAGATATAGATATAGATATAGATATAGATATAGATATAGATATAGATATAGATATAGATATAGATATAGATATAGATATAGATATAGATATAGATATAGATATAGATATAGATATAGATATAGATATAGATATAGATATAGATATAGATATAGATATAGATATAGATATAGATATAGATATAGATATAGATATAGATATAGATATAGATATAGATATAGATATAGATATAGATATAGATATAGATATAGATATAGATATAGATATAGATATAGATATAGATATAGATATAGATATAGATATAGATATAGATATAGATATAGATATAGATATAGATATAGATATAGATATAGATATAGATATAGATATAGATATAGATATAGATATAGATATAGATATAGATATAGATATAGATATAGATATAGATATAGATATAGATATAGATATAGATATAGATATAGATATAGATATAGATATAGATATAGATATAGATATAGATATAGATATAGATATAGATATAGATATAGATATAGATATAGATATAGATATAGATATAGATATAGATATAGATATAGATATAGATATAGATATAGATATAGATATAGATATAGATATAGATATAGATATAGATATAGATATAGATATAGATATAGATATAGATATAGATATAGATATAGATATAGATATAGATATAGATATAGATATAGATATAGATATAGATATAGACATAGATATAGATATCGATATCGATATCGATATCGATATAGATATATATGTGTGTGTGTAAGTTTTTAAATGTATTGCTAAGCGCTAAACTCGTAAACGTTTAACATTGCTCCGGCTGATGCCATACAGTTCATCGCCATTCAAAAAGAAAAAAATATCTCTCATTTTCAGAAACAAAAGGGACGTCCATGATCATAAACTTGGAAATCGGCGAGCTCAAAAATTTGAAAAGCAAATACAAATATAACAAAGCCTCAGCAAGTCAGATCATTCCCAAGTTCAGTAACTTGGAAATCGGCGAGCTCAAAAACTTTGAAAAGCAAATACAAATATAACAAAACCTCAGATCATTTCCATGTCAGATTCCTTATCTGCATCAAGCAGTGTAGAGGAATAAAGATCGAAATCACGTTCAAGGCTAAGGTGATGTTGGTAGTGTATTAAAGATGGGTGCAGCAAAAATCAACATTATGACTCCTAGACTTGCATCAGCTCTGAACAGAACTAGGTTTTTTTTTCAAGGAATGCAACATTTGGTATCAGCAAATTTGCATCCAGTATTGGTTACAATAACTGTTTTTTAAACATTAAAATGAACTATATTCATGTTACAAGAGTAAGCTACCAAGTCACGGCATCCTAAAATCTGAAATCAGATTTTGATCTTTCACTGGGATGTAAAACTAATGGAAAATTTAATTCATAGGAGCACATAAATAGTCTAACAACTCTAATTTTCTGAGTTGTTGTTGAGCAGCTGATGGAGTGGCAAAGCTATATTGCCTGGAAAAAAGAGGTCAAGAATTAAGTTGTAGTATTGTGTTTTGACGCAACAGCTTGAAACACTGACCATCGAAATGGGGCCTGTTTCATTATTGAACAGAATTTATATAAAAATTTATTGTTTTTGGCATGCCACCACCATGTTATAGAAATGATCGCTGGAACGGCCTTTGAGGAGACAATCAGAAAATTAACTGGTCCAGAAATTTGTTTCAAGAGATTTCAAGACAAATGGCAATTCACTGACCGCACAAGTTTTAAACCAGCATCAACCGACTCCTTCATAAAAGCTATGGTTGCTTCATCTCGTATCGAATAAAAATTTTTATTTTTGGCTGTTTTTGGAAAATTTAAAACTTGGAGGTCCACCTCTAAATATTGTCCGATTTGCAAGATTTTTTGCACAGTGTAATTTTTATCGATGGAACGCATTGAAAGGGTTTTACAATCAAATTTCTAATTTTATTTTTTTTGCCTTATTAAATATACTCTCCATTAAACAACACCGCATATTTTTTTGCTATACATTAAGAGCCTCCATAATAAATATACTCTCCATTAAACAACACCGCATATTTAGCTGCAACAACCTTAATGAAACTCTGTTCAAGTTTACAGAAACTACTTCGAATAACTCCATTTTCAAATAATATGTAATAATGTCAATCATTTTCTTCAACACTCTTTCCTCAGTTTTCTTTGCAAATAGAAATTATTGCAAAACGGACCAGCTGTAATTAATCAGATCACTTCAATTAGTTTCTTTATCACATACGTGGTTTGAATAATTGCTTGCTCAAATTTTATTTCTGGCAAAGAAGCGAAAGTAGCAGTGCAATCATCAAATATCTTACGAGGCTTACAAAGCAAGCTCACTCGTTCTTATCAAACCCTCTTATCATGTGTGCTGAAAGAGTAAGATAATCGTGCAGATAGTATTTGTTGCTAATTCCAATAACTAAACTTACATCAATGAAACACTCGGGGATGTGTGAAATAAAATTGTTGTTTTGAAAAAAAATTTCGGCTAAGAACACTAATATTTTATGTTTTAGAATAGTTTTAAAATTTAAGCAAAAGTGTTTTATTATTTTTTAAATAATTGTGCGGGGCACGAAGTACCTCGTTGAACAATCAAAAACAACGTGGATCAAATCACATAAGTGCTGTCCTATATTAGCTCCCTTGAGAAAGGAGATTCTTTATACTTCACAAGAAAACTCATTGATAATTCAAGTTTTGGTGGACAAATCAGCTTTCGCCAAAAATTGAACTGTCAAAATAGTAAAAAAAAAATTGTTTTTTTATGCTAGAAAAATTTTGAAAAGGAACAAGTAACGCTGAAGAGTTTTCATATATATAATTTAATCTCCGTGGAAACACGTGGAAATAAACATTTATTAATATTTTAAATAACAAACAGAATTTTGTTCTCCTCAGGTCATAATGAATTTTTGAATTTAATCACTGAACTATTTCTATATATACAGTTTAAACCGATTTATCATATTTTAAAACAATAAATGCTACAATAACCATAATTTGTATTTAATTTATTTTAATCAGGCGAACTTGAAACTAATATTTTCATATAAAATAATAATTTGAATAAAATACCTGTTTTAAGATGCGTTCAAGAGACTCAAATATCTTTAACGGCGCTGTTTCTGTTTAGCACAATATATCGCTCGTGAAATGAAACTTCACTTCCGAAATCTGCAATATATATATATATATATATATATATATATATATATATATATATATATATATATATATATATATATATATATATATATATATATATATATATATATATATATATATATATATATATATATATATTAGCATATGTATATGTCGCTGTCGAGTCTCTATTACTTTTCTCGATAACATTTCGTTTTTAGTAAAAATATCTGGTAAAAATTTATATGACTGGACTTGTCTCAATACAAGCTAACTATTGGTACAAAATTTATCTGATTTTGATACCTGGTTTTGTCAAATACTGTTGAATAGTTTAGTGAGTTTAGTTCTGTTGTCGTTTGTTGCCACTCCTGTAAGTTGTACTACATACTGTGATGACACGTAAAAGGCAAGAGGAGGTTCTGGACTTGTTAATGGAAGGTAAAACAATCGAAGCATTATCGGATAAGATTAAAGAAAAGATACTTCCCAGTCTGGAACATGGCATTAAAGAAATGATGAAGAACTTAATGTTGGAGACAGTGACAAAACTTTTCTAATATTGGCTCCAACCTCGCAAGAAAGATATCCCCACCGGATACAACGTTTGAAAAATATCTTGGCAATCCTGTGACTCACTCTTTTTATGTCGCACCCACTACGCCCGATGAGATTATCAAAATAGCTTCAAACTTAAAGATCTCTCACAACTGCGGATCCGATGGAGTCGACCCATGCATCGCACGAAATTCAATTACGGCGATCGCTAGTCCTCTGTCTGCCATAATAAATTGCTCAATAACTTCAGGAGTATTCCCCGCTCAACTAAAAACAGCCAAAGTCATTCCAAATTACAAATCTGGGAAAAAAGAAAACTTTTCTAATTACCGACCGTGCTATTTTTCAAAGTTTTTTGAAAGAGTGATGCACTCCAGACTTTATAATTATCTTGATAAATTTTCCATTATTACACCAAATCAGTTTGGATTTAGAAAAAATCACTCAACTTATATGCCACTGGTCATGTTACACTCAAAGATTGCCGAGGCCATGGATCGTGGGAAATATGTAGCTGGCATCTTCCTGGACCTAGCTAAAGCCTTCGATACGGTTGATCACGGCATTCTGGTGGAAAAATTGAGGTACTATGGAATCCGGGGAACTCCACTATCATGGTTCAGTGGCTATCTTAGCTGTAGATCACAATGCGTCCAGTACAGCAACTCTATCTCTTCGATGAAGCAGGTAACTTGTGGGGTGCCTCAAGGGTCGGTGCTGGGACCGCTTCTATTCCTCATCTATATTAACGACCTATGCTCAGTTTCAGATCGCTTTGAATTTGTTTTGTTTGCGGACGATACTAACCTCTTTGCGACTGGCGATAACTTAGAAAATTTATATTACGATACCAACAGTGAATTGCTTTCTGTTTCTAAATGGTTCTCTGCTAGTAGACTTTCCTTAAATGTTAGCAAAACGAATTATATTTTATTTCACCATATAAACAAAAATACTTTCTGTAATTGTCAGCTGAAGATTGAAGATATACCAATTTTGCGGGTTCCTTATTGCAAGTTCTTGGGCGTGTTGCTTGATGAACACCTTACATTAAAAACTCACATTGAACATGTTACATCTAAGGTTGCAAAAAATTGTGGAGTGCTATCTCGTATACATCAGTTTGTTGATGCCAATATTTCTATGATATTATACTATGCACTTATATTTCCGTACTTATCAATCATACTGCAATATTGTCTGGGCCTCAAATTATTCAACTCGTTTAAAGCCTCTTCATATTTTGCAAAAGCGAATTATTCGAATTATTTTTCACATGCCTCTTGTAAAATTCAAATGGCTAACAACAACATTCTTAATATTTATCAGATTAATTTCTTCCAAACTAGCATTTTCATGTATAAATATGATAATTTTATATTACCCTCATTATTCGATAACATGTTTGTAAAATTATCTGATGTTCATTCCTATGATCTGCGCCCCGGTCGCTGTTTTCGAACGGATTTTGCTCGGACAACTCTTAAAACATTCTCTATTAAATGCTCTGGCCCTCATATTTATTCAAACATTCCAATATCTGTCTCCTCCTTGAAACGTATTTCGCTATTTAAGCAAGCTCTGAAATCTTACTTATTATTGTCTCACTCATAACTACTCAATACCTATTACCTTAGCATACCAATTTCAGTCTCTTCCTTGATAAGCTTATTGAACTACTATTTGAAATGTCTTAAGCGGGAAGGAATTCCCTTCGGACGAACCTTTTGGGCACCTTATTTCTTTCTCAACCAATCGATTTTTTTCTTTTTTTGAAATTTTGGTTCTATATTTTTCTTGTCGTTTTGGTTATTTTTTTTTGTTTACGTTTAATACTTATGTTGGTGCTCAATAAAAAAAAATAAAAATAAAAAATAAAAATAAAAATATATATATATATATATATATATATATATATATATATATATATATATATATATATATATATATATATATATATATATATATATATATGTGTGTGTGTGTGTGTATGTATGTATGTATGTATGTATGTATGTATGTATGTATGTATGTATGTATGTATGTACGTATGTATGTATCTATGTATGTATGTATGTATCTATGTATGTATCTATGTATGTATGTATCTATGTATGTATCTATGTATCTATGTATCTATGCATCTATGCATCTATGGATGTATGTATCTATGTATGTATCTAGGAAAAAATAACAACATTGAACAATATTAAGTATTTACTCCAGTATTTATGTTATTTATTATTGTAATACAGATTTCCCATATATATATATATATATATATATATATATATATATATATATATATATATATATATATATATATATATATATATATATGTATGTATGTATGTATGCAAAATGATACAAATATGTGTTGGGTGTCAATATCTTTGTTAGATAATCTATATTAAGAAAAATCATAGTGTAATTCTGAAATCTCAGGCAGTTTTTAGATATTCAAGATGGCCGCCAAATCATAATTGTTCAATTTTCTCAGGAACTATATGTCACAGCGATGCGTTTTTGGTGTCTAAGATATAGTTTTCGGGGTCAGAGAATCCAAAAAACATATTTACAACACTGTGTAACAATCACGTAAACTTGATATTCAAGATGGCAGCCAAGATTGTCAAGATGACTAGCAAATCATGTTTTATAATTTTTCAAAATCCTGTTTTGAAAGAAAAATTATTGAGTACATAACATAACACACATAACACACATCATGACCTCTCTGTTTACGTATGCAAGAAGCAAATTATCAACGTTGTAAAACTGAAAAATGCGTTTACTTCAACAATAATTCCATTCCACTGTGGAAACACGGAATTGGTGCACTTTGTCACTCAGCGTGTTTTTCCTTATGATGTTTAAACTGATATGTGTCGTCTCAAAGAAATCGGAGAGGAACAAATGTTTATGTTCATGAAGGAACGAATTCAGAGTAACGATGTTAAATTCTGGTCACCAATGAAGAAAATAAAACTAAAAACTTGCAGTTCAGTTTGTAAAAAAAAGTGAAATTGTCCTTGCAAGATAAGGTGATTGAAATGAAAGCAGATATGTCACTTTTTTCAAAAATATTGATTTCTTTGAGATCTAGACCGGACATTGATTTCATGTCCAGCCTTAGCAAATATGAATTAACAGTACTTCCACGTGTTCTGTTTACCCATGATGGACATATGCATCATTGCCTTTCCATGAGCAAGCTGATGGAAATTTCGGTAAAACTACCAAGTGACCGTTTTGAAGGTAACAATGACTTGACCGTGGAAACTTTAACAGATCCTTCAATTTAACCACAGACTCTGAAGAAAGTTGCATTTGTGGGTGGCATGGCGGAGCTACATTGTATTGGTAAACCAGTGCATTTAAAGACATTTCAAGATTTATCAGGGTATTTCTGTCACTGGATGGACGAAAAATTCAAAACGTATGATGAAGTTCATTTGGTGTTTGACTCAAATATTGCGGGTTCGTTGAAAACTGCTACAAGAGAATATCGCCGGAAAAAATCAGATCCGGTTCAATTTAAGATCAATTCATCAACCATCATAAGTAAAGTGACCATGGCCAAACCTTTGGCACATGAGAAAACCAAAGATGATTTGTCAGATTTTCTTGCTCACGAATTTGTAGTGTTTGGTATGAAAAACAACAGGAACTTTGTGGTTAGTTGGCAGAACAAAGCTCGTGCAAGTCATATGGATGTCTCCTGTTTAGCAAACACACAAAAAGAAGCCGACACCAAAATAATTCTACATGCGGTGCACCCTGCTGGAAGAGGAGCAAAAACTTTACACATTTTCTCTCCAGACACTGACGTCATGGTCCTTGCAATACGAAGATTTCCACTTCTGCCATCGGATTTTGGACTATTCATTGGCTTTGGTTTAAGTCGACACTATGACAGTCTTGAACCAATTTACAAAGCATTGGGACTTCTCAAGGCATCAGCACTACCAAGATTACACTCTTTATCAGAAGCAGATGTCACTGGATCTTTGTCAGGTAAAGGTAAGCTGACCTAGAAAAAAGCTTTCGATTGAAGAAGCAATGTTGTTCTCCAAGCATTATCAGAACTTGGCATTTTAGCTAGTGTATCACAATCAGTGCTGCATAAACTCGAAAAACTCGTATGTCAAGTATATGTGCCTAACAGTAAAATGACAGACATTGGAGATGTTAGATGGTGGTTATTTACAAAAAAAACAACATCAAGGCAAAAGTCTTCCACCAACAAAGAGTTCGCTGTATCCAGCAATTTTAAAGGCAAACTTCACTTCTAGGATGGAAACAAGTCGGTGATCAATATGAGCCTGTGGGATTCACAGAGCTTTGTGCCCCTCATGCTATCCTCAATCTGTGCAGATGTTATTGTGTTCAACGTAGATGTGCACCACCATGTGGCTGCAAAGCGAACAAACTGAAGTGTTCAGAAATGTGCTCATGTGGTGGAAATCTGGATCTATGCGATAACGTTGATTGTTTTGACTCTGATACTGAATCAGAAAACGAGATTGAATCCAGTACAAGAGATGAAGACGTTGACAATGACTTATTTTTTATAAGTTCTCACTTACGAAGTTTTGCAAAGTGGAAAACACATTCGTCTGAAAACTACAACTGGAGAGGTTGTTCCAATAGTTGGTAAAATTCAAACTGAAATTAAACTGAGAAATAGTACTTTTCAGCATCAGTTTTTGGTTGCTTACATAAATGAAGAATGTCTATATGGACTTGATTTTATGAGAGCGCAGGGTTTTGCATTAGACTTAAAAATGAGAACATTTAGACTGGGGGATGTGGAATACCTGTTTGTTATAAAGGTGAAACGATCTCGGTAAAGCGAGTATTTGCAACAAAGAGCATCGTTGTTCCTGCTCAGTCGGAATTTTTTGTTTGGGCAAAAATTGAAAACAGTAAAAACTTAAAAGTTGTTGGGTTCGTGTCACAAAGACATTACGCAACACACTCTTTAAAAACCATATCTGGAAGCCAAAATCCAACAAAAGGATGATGCTCGCTGAATCCCATGGTGCGCACATAAAGTGGACTACTGGCCGAACGACTACTGTCCGGTCGCTAGATATGCAGGCTTGTTATCAAGTCCGCCTCAACGCTCAAACACAATCTAAAAATAAATCTTGTAAAAGTAAAAAGGTGAAACTAACGTCCTGCATGCCAAATCATTCCAATGAAACCTTATTGAAATTCGGTCTTGTTAACGCTCGACCAGCCGTTAATAAAGCTGGCATGCTTCATAACTTCATCCAGACATATTATTTGAATATCCTGGCTATCACGGAAACATGGGTATCCGCCGATTCCCCTGATTGTGTTGCTTGACTTGGCTCCATCTGGCTTTTTCGTCTTCCACCAACATCGAAAAATGGCAAAATAGGCGGTAGTACTTGCATAATTTACAATTACGAGTTTAAAATCTCCTCCTACGATGCTGGCCTCTACAACACATTTGAACACTGCTCGTTAAAAATAAGAGACAGATCTACCTTCGTAATTTTAATCTGTCTCTATCGTCCTCTTGACACCTCATACCCTACATTCATTGAGGAACTTTCTAATCTTCTAGACAAAATCATTATTAATAAACTCGATTTTTTATTATGCGGTGATTTCAACTCTCCTCGGGGCCCTAACTCTCCTACCAAGTCCAGCCTTTCCAAAGACCACCGTCTTTCCGAAATTCTCGACAGCTACAATTTGTTACAGCACGTTACGTCTTCAACTCATATCTCCGGCAACCTCATGAACCTTATCATTACCCCCAATAGCTCTTCCTTAGTGTCTAATTTCACTGTCTCAAATTTTCCCATCTCCGACCATCTCGCCATTGCATGTGATATCAAACTTCTAGACGAAATTCAAAATAAAATTACTTCCAGCTTTCGTCGCATCAATAAAATTGATCTTGCAAAGTTCAAAACCGACTTGTTAGATTCCGGACTAATTGACAATGAATTCACATCCGTCGATGATTATGTCATAGCATTGAATGATATTTTTCTGAGGCTGTTGGATTGTCATGCGCTTGTTACCAAACGCACCAAAAGAGTTAGCACCCACCATTTCTTTGCATCATCTCCCGAAGTCATCAAAATGATACGGTACAGAAGAAGGGCGGAAAAAATGTTTGATTCAATTTCCGATCAGCTGCTTTCCGCTTCTAAAAATCCTAAACTCCTGTGGAAACTAGCTAATTCACTACTACATAGAAACAAAAAAAAACATTTAGCACGATGATAAATGTTCCACTCTAGCTCCTCAATTCGCTGCTTTTTTTCAAGATAAAATCAGAAAGATTCACGACTCACTGTCATCTCACCTCTCGGGACTCAACCTCTTCTCCAACTTACTCCAGTTTCTATATCTGAAGTATCCAACCTCATCAAATTCGTCCCCAACAAATCGTCTCCTCTCGACCTCCTACCTCCTTTACTCCTTAAAAACTGCTCTACCGCTGTGTCTGCAATAATTGCCAGGCTGGCCAACTTATTTTTTCCCAAGGTGTGTATCCCTCAGCTTTCAAGACAGCGCAAATCCTTCCTTTATTGAAGAAGCCTTCCTTAGATAAATCTGTACCAGCGAATTACAGGCCTATTTCTAACCTTCCTACCATTTCAAAGTTGCTGGAGAGATTAGTACTAAATCGTGTTCCGCTACATCTTATAGATAATCCTAATTACAGTCAGTTCCAGTCTGCTTATCGAAACAATTTCTCTATTGAAACATCTCTGCTTTATCTACTCGACTGCATTTACTCTAACAAAAAGATAGTTACCCTCTGCCCAAAATTGATGACACTATCGATACACTTGTGGGATCTCGAATTTCTTCTAATTTAAATCTTAAAAACGGATATTGGCAAGTGGGAATACATCCTCAGTATCGCGAGAAAACGTTTTTTCAATAAGTAAAAAATTGTGTCAATTTAGAGTAAGCCATTTGGCTTGTGCAACGCACCTGCAACTTTCGAGCGCCTAATGTAGTATGTGTTACAAGGATTAATCTGGAGAACGTGTCTTGTTTATTTGGATGACATTATTGAATATTGTTGTTGGAAAGACGTTTGAAGAGCATCTACACATTCTTGCAGACGTTTTCTAGAGGATCCGAGATGCTGCTACGAAAATAAATCCGGTGAAGTGTGCACTTTTCAAAGCAAGGTGAAATATCTTGGTCATATAGTTTCTGCCGAAGAGGTAGGAACCAATCCTAAAAAATTGAATCGGTTAATCATTGGCCTGTTTCAAGAAATTCTCAGGAAATAAAAAAATTTTCATGGTTTGTGCACAAATTATCGCCGTTTAGTGGCCAACTTTTCCAACATTGCAAAGGAATTATATAAGCTTACGGAAAAGAGTGCACCGTTTGATTGGTCAAACATCACCCTAATAATAGTGTGATGTTTAAAATTTGCTTACTAATGTTTAAAATTAAAAAATTGCTCTTCTCCACTCTACTTAACTAACTAAATAAAAATTCCCTTAAGTCTGGTCTTCGATCTTCTTCTCTTAACCACGTTTATATCTTTTCTGTTAAGCATTTTTTTTCTAAACGCTCTTTATCCTACTCTGGTTCCTATCTCTGGAACTCTCTTCTTACTTCTCTTACTAAATCTACTTCTCTCACAGTTTTCCGTCGGGGACTTAAGACTTATTTATTTAAAAAGTTTGTGTCCGAGCGCTATTGAACGATAGGAAATAGCGCTAAACAAATTCAACTGATTGATTGATTGATTTATATCAACAAGCATTCGAACAGCTAAAGACAGCTTTGAGTTTGACACCAGTTCTGTCGTATCCAATTCCTGAAAAGGATTTTTATTTGACACAGTTGCAAGTAATTAGGGAATAGGGGCAGTGCTAAGTTAACTTGTTGACGGAAATGAAAAAGTTATAGCTTATAGTTATAGGAGAACGTTGTCAAGACCAGAGCGTAATTATTGAGCCACCATACGCCAGTTACTGGCAATGGTTGATTCTATTAAGCACTTTTACAAGTATTTATGTCATCAAAAGTTTTTGTTAAGGACGGATCACGCTGATTTGAGATGGTTCTTAAGTTTTAAAAATCCAGAGGAACAGGTAGCGAGGTGGATTGAGCGCTTACAGTTATAGAGTTTGAAATTCAACATCAGAAGGGCGAACAGCCCAAAAATACTGACGCAATGTCACGGCAACCGTGCAATGCTGAATGTAAGTAATGCATTTGCATGGAGTAGAAGGAAATAAATAATCAGTTTTTTCAAGTACGGTTTGAAATTGACGAGACTTGGTCTGATGGAGTGATTCGAGACGAACAATCAACAGATGATGATATAGCGCCGATTCTGAGATGGATAAAAGAAGAGAAAACCCCGGCTTGAAATGAGTCCTGCTATTAAATTTTAATAGGCACAATGGGACTCTCTAAATATTGTGAACGGTTTTCTAAAAAAAAATCTGGAAAACCCAATGTTTTGCATCTAATTATTCTTAAGGTGAGAGTGTCAGAAGTGGCTTCAACAAAAACACTGTGGGGTGTCAGGGTGAATAAAACGTTAGACAAGATCTGCCAAAGATTGTATTGGGTATACTGTAAAATGGACGTCGAAAAATGATGTCGAAAATGTGATACCTGTGCCACTAGTAAAGGACCACACGTTAAAAAAGGGTCATTTGCAACAGTACAATTAGGTTTCCCTGTTGAAAAAATTGCTATAGATTTGACAGGTCTATTTCCAGTGTCTAAATCTAGCAATAAGTACTTTTTTGTTGCCATAGATTACTTTAAAAAATGGTCAGAGTTGTTTGCTATCCCTAATCAAGAAGCAGTGACAGTTGCCAACGTTGTTGTGGATGGCTGGGTTAGTCGTTATGGAGTACCAATGGAACCCCATTCAGATCAGGCAGGAACTTCGACTCACACTTATTTAGAGAAATGTGCCGTGTTCTAAGCATAAACAAAACCCGCACAGCCCCCCTTCACCCACAGTCTGACGGTATGGTAGAACGATTTAACCAAACTATTCAGCAGCATTTGAAGTGACCAGTTTTAAAGTTTTGACCACTCGACAACCAGGTTATCTTTATGATCTACCTAAGATCCGCACGTCTGCAAGAGAACTGAGATCAAACAGTAGAACTAATAACCTTCATATTGATGGCTCGAGGACGGCTTTTGCAGACAGAGCTTTTGGTCATGTCGCGCCTACCGTCTGGAATAATTAACCACTTGAGTTAACAAAAGATCTGTCTTCAATCATTTGCTTCAAATCTCGTTTGAAAACTCACCTCTATCGTAAAGCTTTCTGTCAATGACCGCCTTGGCCGGTCCGCAACTGCGATTTCGTCATTATTACTTAATGTAATTTGATTGACATATGTTGCGTTATCAACTGTTTAATAATAATAGTAATAATAATAATAATAATAATAATAATAATAATAATAATAATAATAATAATAATAATAATAATAATAATAATAATAATAATAATAATAATAATAATAATAATAATAATAATAATAATAATAATAATAATAATAATAATAATAATAATAATAATGATAATGATAATAATAATAATAATAATAATAATAATAATAATAATAATAATAATAATAATAATAATAATAATAATAATAATAATAATAATAATAATAATAATAATAATAATAATAATAATAATAATATGGTCGATGAAAACCATGTTGATTGGGATAAACATATTCCGTTATTCCGTAATTATGGATTAAAGTTGAAGTAGAACTGAACGACGTGTGGTTTCACAAAATTAATTCTAGATTCTTTAATTAACATTTAGTTGATTGGGATAAACACATTCCGTTATTTTTGAAAGCTTACAGGGAATCTGCTTACAATACGGCAAAGTTTGCCCCAAGTAAAATGTTGTTTGGCCAAAAGTTGCGATTTCCTTGCGATCTTGTGTTTGGCAGTCAAGAGATGTAATAGATTCGGAAGCTGAGTATGCTGCACAGTTGCGGGCTCGATGAAATGAAATTCATTTAGTAGCCCGAAATAGGATCAAGACTGGCAGCGAGAGGGGCTTCTTTCCCTATATAAGCGGGCGCAGCTTCGCCCGGCAAAAACAGGGGGGAAAATAAAAAAAGGATAAGGAAAAAATAAAAAACCCAAATAACATATTTTTATGCATATGGATTAAAATTGAAGTAGAACTGAACGACGTGTGGTTTCACAAAATTAACTCTATTTAATTAACATTTAATGATCGTCTTATCTCATCTTATCCGGGATGACTAATTCGATACGTTTCACAATGTGACCATCTCCATTTGTCGACGGAACTAACTTTTCGCTGACACCTTTGTACGGTGATGATTTGTACAAAAGTGAAAATAACTGTTGGGTCCTAACATAATGTATTTTTGATTCTGTTTTGTGTACAATTTATTTAGTTCGTTGAATAAAACACCATCTTACGTGTAAAACAATGTAAAATGGCGCTTCTCAATCAAATATGTTGAACATAAACATGAACACAAAAAATAGGCTTTATCGATAATATGTAGATACTTGTCACAAGAAAACTAGTTGAGAAGAATCTAGTTAACAAAATCATTAACAGCTTTGCTAGCAACTCAACACCGCTAAAGAAACCAAGGGGTCAAGAACTTCATTTCAACAAAACCTTGGGGTCAAGATGTCAAAACCCCACGTTCCAAAATTTTATTCTACTAATACTAAACGTTTCCTTATTAAAACAATTGACGAGAGGAGAAGGTAGTTGTCGTGTATTTTTCTAAAACATTTTCCGTAAACTTCATTTTGTTCTTCCTAAAATAGTTGATGAAGGGGAAGATATGTCGTGGCGTATTTTACAAGAAATTTTCAGAAGGCTTAGCAAATTTTCATACATTTTATAGATTTAATAACTTTACAAAGAAAGCAAACGGGAGAACGAGAGGAACGGAAGAGCAAGTGGGGTTGGGAAAGAGAGTGGGAGCGGGAACGAGAGAGCAAGCGGTGACGGGAAAGTGAACGGGAAATGGAAAGGAAACGAGAAAGCGAGAAGGAACAGAAGAACGAGAGCGAAAGAGACAAAAACAATAAAAAACTCTAAAAAAACCCTTCTAGTAGCTCTCTTAATTGAAAAAACTGCGTATTATAAACCCACTTGTTCAGAATGATTTATACGTAATTTTTTTGTTTTTTATGTTTGATTGTTATACTGAAGTTAGATTGAATATTACCATTATAGACAATGCATTCTGTATACAGAACATTTAAAATAAAACATCAATTATATAAAAGATCAACTTATTTGTAAAATACACTAAAAAATTGAGGACCCCTAGCTTGGGGTTTTTTGGTGGGGGGAAAGGTCGAATTTTCAGAGGGAATTACATTATCGTAATTTAATCAAATCAAATAACGTCAAGTACATGCTCAACAGTTGCCTCTATACTAATACAATCACCGTCATCATTATCACACACACACACACTTTTATATATATATATATATATATATATATATATATATATATATATATATATATATATATATATATATATATATATATATATATATATATATATATATTATAAGGAAACATAGCGTTGATATGTTTTTACGAGCCACATATATCGGAAACTTGGATGGCTTACAATCCACCACGAAATAACGCAAATATAAATGTCTCAACTTCAGACTCGAACCCACGACTGTCGGATCGGCAACACCGCCTCGCATCATGCCATCTACCTTACCATCTGCGCCACTTCCACCGCCAAAAAACAATGGTTGTTAGGCGCTTTTGTTGGGGTATGTTGAACACAAACTCGACTTTTAATATATATTTATTATAATATATAATACAAAACATATATCTTCGATAGCTATTAAATTAGCTAGTGACGGAATGTAAGCCGTACAACTTATATATACTATCGAGCATTGATTCGTACCCATTCATAGTCGAGTGTTGTGTTCAACATACCCCAACAAAAGCGCTTGGATGGATGGATGGATGGATGGATGGATGGATGGATGGATGGATGGATGGATGGATGGATGGATGGATAGATGGATGGATGGATGGATGGATGGATGGATGGATGGATGGATGGATGGATGGATGGATGGATGGATGGATGGATGGATGGATGGATGGATGGATGGATGGATGGATGGATGGATGGATGGATGGATGGATGGATGGATGGATGGATGGATGGATGGATGGATGGATGGATGGATGGATGGATGGATGGATGGATGGATGGATGGATGGATGGATGGATGGATGGATGGATGGATGGATGGATGGATGGATGGATGGATGGATGGATGGATGGATGGATGGATGGATGGATGGATGGATGGATGGATGGATGGATGGATGGATGGATGGATGGATGGATGGATGGATGGATGGATGGATGGATGGATGGATGGATGGATGGATGGATGGATGGATGGATGGATGGATGGATGGATGGATGGATGGATGGATGGATGGATGGATGGATGGATGGATGGATGGATGGATGGATGGATGGATGGATGGATGGATGGATGGATGGATAGATGATAGATGAACAAAAAGATGATTTTTGCCTAATTTATCACTTTATTGTCTATAACTCATCACATACAGATCGTTCTATTTTATAACTTAACTTGGTCGTATTTCTGCTATTGTTTCTTTTCATTTCACTTGTTTTGTTGTCTTTTTAAATTTTTCCTTTTTTTATCTTTTAAATTTTTTCTCAATTTTTTTCAATATTCTGTTACCTATTTTATTTATTTATCTAGAATTGGGCATGTTCATGCTGCAAAGCTCGTGAGAAGCCCTTATGATAAAAATGAGTGGTTTTTCAGATTTTAACCTAAATTGAACTATAAACAGCGAAAATAAAAAAAGTAATTTATCATCAATTTGGAATTTATTAAATTTTGTAAAATTGTCAATTATGAATTTTTTTAATGTTTTTATTTAACTTTACTCGTCTCTCTGTTTGTTTGCTTGTTTGTTTGTTTGTCTGTGGTGATCAAATCTTAGAAACAAAAATTCACCCATTTTTCGACCACCTAGAGCGCTAAAACTTTCAGGAAAGCTTTATTCTGGATGACAATACATGAATTGAATGTTTCCGACATGAATTAGGCATTAAATCATTTAAACTTAATTAAATTCGATACAAAACAGATTTCACTTCATCAAGTATCATAAAACCTTAGTAAAAGTTTCTGAGTCTCAGGTGGATGAGCGGTCAGTTGTGATAAAAAGGCAAATAAAAACATTTTTTTAAATTTATTTTTTATCTTTACTTGTTATTTATAATAAAACAAATTATCTGTTTTATGTCTTTATCTTCAATTATTCATGAATAAACCATATTAGCACAGAAAATACTTTGACTCTTAAAATATTTTCAAAACACTTTGAACTTGTCATTCCTGAACGTGTGGACGATTCAAAAACTGTTTATTGTCAAACATTTTTGTGAACACAAATTATGGTATTCTGTTTATTTTCATTTATTTTTTTGATCTGAAAAGTCTCAGTAGTCTTATTAAATAATAATAATTTTAAAATATGATCATTAAAGGTTATTTTTAGCGTCTTTCATTGATCATTGTTTGATGATGGGCTTTTTCTCAGGTTAATCCTGAGAAGCTTATTTCGACAACTGATGACAATAAAATATTCTTGAATATTTACTTTTAAATGACCAATTTGTTAGTCTAACTTATTTCTGAAAAAACTAACAGACAAACTTATCTAAGCAGTTTATAACAGTGATGACAATAACTATAACCGATCAGTTTTTTTCAGCTGCCAGAACAGATCATCATCAACAAAATAAGCTTTTTGTGTCGTCTTTGCGACGCTCGACACGTGGTTATAAAAGTATTGACGTCATTATGCCAGATATCGAGAACAACTATTATGAAAATACGTAAAATGAACCATCTTCATCTTACATATCCCCCCTCTTCGAAAAAAGGAACGCGTCAGCGTTTCTTGACTTCATCGTCACTGCCTTGACGACTAAGAAAGTCAGCACCGATGTTTTCCTTGCCTTTGATGTAATTTACTTTAATCCTATAAGGTTGTAGAGCCAAGGCCCACCGCAGGATGCGATCATTTCTATATGTTGATGAGCTCAGGTATTTAAGAGGCTCGTGATCGGTTTCCAATATAAAAGGTCTGCCATATACAAACTTGCGACACTTCTGAATTGCCCATACAATTGCCAAGCATTCCTTTTCAATTGTGGCGTAGCGTCTTTCTCTTGGTAGTAGTTGCCGACTAAGGAACATTGTGGGATATTTACCATCACTCCATTGTTGGAAGAGTACTGCTCCTATCCCTGTATCTGAAGCATCTGTTTGAAGAATAAATTCCTTGTTTAACTCAGGAACTCTTAATATTGGTTTGCTTAACACATGATGTTTTAACCTCTCAAAAGAAGACTGATGGATATCTCCCCATGTTACCTTATTTGGAAGACCCTTCTTTACTAGTTCTGTTAGAGGGGATGCAATTTCGGCAAATTGAGAAATAAATTTCTTATAGTAGCCCAACAGACCCAAAAAGGAACGTACCTGTTTTTTAGTTTTTGGTACTGGTGACCTTACCATTCTTTCAATAAGTCTTTCAGATGGTTCTACGCTTTAACTACTGATTTTGTTCCCCAAAAATTCAATTTCTGTACAGCCTATGTGACACTTTGAAGGTTTAATTTTTAAGTTACCATCCCTCACTTTTTTAAAGAATACCGAAAGTGCCTTTAGATGAGCTTCCCATGTGTCTGTATGAATTAACACATCATCAAGATAGTTGTGTACATTAGGACAACCATGTAACAGCTTTCTCATTATCTTACAAAATGTGGCCGGAGCATTTACTAACCCAAAAGGCATCACATTAAATTGGTATAAGCCCCTATGAGTCGCGAACGCCGTAAATTTTTTATCGTCGGATCTCATGGGAACCTGCCAATAACCTTTTGTCATATCAAACTTTGAGAAATATTTGCAATTTGCAAGTTGCATTAATATATCCTCAGTATTTTCTTGCGGCACCGGATCCAATATTGTAACCTTATTAATCTTTCTGTAATCACAGCAAACTCTCATGGCCCCATCATTTTTTTTAACCATAACTACTGGAGCTACGAAGAGGGAGCTAGATTCTTCTATGATCCCATCTTTAAGCATCTCATTAATTTCTTCGTCTAGTTTGTCCCGTAGCGCAAATGGTAGGGGATAAGGTTTTTGACGAATAGGCTGTAAAGAGGTCAAGTGTATTTCGTGTTCACCAAGATGTGTGATGCTGGGCACCGAAGAAAAAATATCCGAGAATGTGCTTAAGAGCTTTTGGAGCTTGTCTTGTTGCTCACAACTTAACTTTGGATTCACAAAAATATCCTGTCCTGATTCAATATTTTGATTTTCCAGTAGTTCTAAGTCAACACCTTCTTCTATCTCAGAAGTTTCATCGAGTATCATAGCTCCTCCTATCACGGGTTTTCTTTGGTGACCGTGTTTACGTCGTGGAACCTTTGGTTCACGTTCAATGAACTCCTTTAACATGTTAATGTGATAAATCTTACTTTTGTTTTTAAGATTGATACGGTAATCTACCTCATTCATCTTTTCTAGTACATCAAATGGACCTCGCCATTGCATCAGTAGCTTATTATTAGATGAAGGTTTAAGGATCAACACTTTCTGGCCTGGTTTAAGAAATCTCTTTTTTGTGAAACGATCATACTGATTTTTCTGAATTTCCTTTGCCTTCTCCAGTTCCTGGTGCGCTATCTGACACGTTTCTGCTAGGCGATTTTTTAAGTCCAAAACATATTGGTAGGTAGTTTTAACATCTTGCTGATCGTCTGTTTTTGTTAGTAATTCCCGCATAATGTTAAGGGGACCTCTAACATTATTTCCATATAATAGTTCAAACGGCGCAAATTGAAGACTGTCTTGTCTAGTGGACCTGTATGCAAAAAGTAATGGATCAATAAATCTGTCCCATTCTTGAGGCTGTTCCGCGCACACTCTCTTTAACATTTTTTTAAGTGTGCCGTTAAATTTTTCGATTAAGCCATTGCACATTGGATGATATGGCGTTGTCGTTAGCCGTTTTATCGACAAAAGCCGACTGGTTTCAGCGAGTACGTTAGACATAAATTGGCTGCCTTGATCGCTCAGAATTTCACTAGGGATTCCCACTCTTGAGAATATAGTGACCAAAGCCTCAGCCACTGTTTCTGCCCTAATATTTTTTAGAGGAATTGCTTTTGGATATCTCGTAGCATAGTCCATACATGTGAGAATCCACCTATGACTTCTCTTTGATGGAGGTAAAATTTCTCCTATAAGGTCTACTGCTACTCTTTGGAACGGAGTTCGAATTATTGGCATATGACCTAGCGGTGCCGGTTTGACTCGACCTTTATTTATTGTTTTTTGGCAAACCTCACAAGATTTACAATATCTTGTAACCCGAGCACCCAAACCAGGAAACCAAAATACTTGCAACAATCTACTCTTGGTTTTTTCGATACCCAAATGGCCCCCCATAGCACTATCATGTTCTAGTAAAAGCGCATTATTAATACACATTTCTGGTAGTACTAGTTGGTTTAAAACTCTATTAGGATCCTTATTGAATCTTCTGTATAATAGGTTTCTCTTGACCACAAAACCAATTGACTGGTTTGGATCATGATCTGTATAGGCTTGTTCCCAATATTTGGCCAATGAAATATCCTTTTTTTGACTTCTCTCGAATTCCTCGGAAGACAATAAATCCTGTAGAAGTGGCGTTTTTAATTGTTTCTCTTGTTCATTCTTTTTTGAAGATTGAAGCCGAGTAACAGCAACTGCTCCCACTACTTCTGGAGTCGAGGGTGAAGCACCACGTTTGGTTACGTTACCTAAAATAAGGTCGCAAATCAGATTTTCCATGCAGACAACTTCGGTGGTCCCTTTAAAGTACTCCGTATTGATCTCAACTACAGCTGTAGGGACGACGCGGATTGTTCCATTCATCAGAATGCAACGTCTAGATCTTCCCGTCATTTGATCAGGATGTACCAAGGCTTTTTTTACAACTACCGAAGTACAGCCCGTGTTTCTTAAAGCCTTCACCGGTATCCCGTTGACCGATCCGTATACAAAGCTAAGTTCTCCGTCATTGTGATGACAGGCATCGGCAATGACCGGTAACTTACAACCACAGCTCAGTTCCAGTTCTTCCAACGTGCCATCCAGAATCATTGCAGCACAAGTACTGTTTGTGTTCTTACACGTTGCACTTCTATTTTCCTGACGGTCAGTGATTTTTGAACTAGCCTGACGGCAATCCTTTGCCATATGGCCCAGCTTATTGCAATTGTAACAGCGTGGTCCAACCATTCCCGAGTCAGAGTCTGGTTGACCACGATTTCCGCTAATCCTGCTTATGTTTTCGCCTTTTGTTAATTTTTTGACTGGGTGAGTTTGATTGTACTTGTTGACCCAGCGACTTAACTCATTGACGTCACCGCTTTCTTTCTCCAACAAATACTCAGCCATTCCCGACAGACACTTTCCAAAGAACTGCTCTTTTAAAAATAAAAACAAATAGTTTTTTGTACCCGCGAGATCCACCCAGCGCCTGAGGTAACTATCCAGTCGCACCAGATACTGTTCCCAAGTCTCTTCTGGTTCAAGCTTTGACTCTCGAAATTTTATGCGGTAGTCTTCTGCCGACTTCCCAAAACGGCGAAAGAGTGCCTCTTTTACCGACTCGTAATCCTGCATCTGACTATCGCTGAGTTGGCCAAACACTTCCAATGTCTTCGCACTCAGCAGAGAACCCAGAAGCATTCCCCAACTCTTTTTTGGGTGATCATTTGCCGTGGCCAATGCCTCAAAACGGAGCAGAAAAGCGTCCACGTCGTCACCTTCCGAGAACTTTGGATATGGAATCTTTGTTACCTCTACTATCGCTTTTGGCCCTTTTTTGGTTAGGACTTCCAATTCCAGCTTCTTCAATTCCAATTCATGCTGGCGTTGTTTGCGCTCACGTAGAAGTTGAAGTTCTCGTTCTTGTTGTGCTATTTTATCTTCACATTCAAATTAACGGATGCGCCATGGGGAAAGCATACTCCCCTACCCTGGCCAACCTATATCTCCATGACCTTGACACATACATCACCTCCAGCCCGTCGGTATCTTTTTACAAAAGATATATCGATGATATCTTCATGATATGGTTGAATGACGATGCGTCACTCCATGACTTTATCCAACAAGCCAACTGCCGAATAGAAGGCATACAGCTTACCTCAGAATTAGACAAGTCGTCCGTAAATTTCCTGGACATCACAGTTAGCATATCTGAATCGGGTAACCTGTCTTACAGGCCATACTTCAAACCCACAAATTACTTCCTCTACGTCCATTCTCTTAACCCTTTCTTCATCCTTTAACTCTTTGACGTAACTCCTTAAATCCACTCCGGAATAGCCTAGAGCCTGTCCCATCGCAATGAATTTCTCCTCAGACATCTTTCACGAAAGAAAAAAAAATTCGGTCACCTGTGAACAAATAACTTCAGAAAATATATTTACGGATGAAAATGCGTAAATACGTCGAGGTCACCAATGTAAACGTAGAGGAATATGCTTTCTAGCGATTCGTAACGTTAAAGTCGAAGTTATTTATAACACAATTTTTCTCGAATTTATTTTGACTTTATTATTCTTCTTTGAATATAATCTTTTACTTGACTCTAAACTGAATTATCTCACTTTGTAGAAGTTAGCCCGGTTCTGACAAATCTTTTGATAATTCCAATTTCTCTGCCCAGAACACCTCATCTTCTTATTGAAGACCACAAAAAGGAAAAAGACCAATAACAATTATATATACATATATATACATATATATACATATACATATATATATATATATACATATATATATATATATATATATATACATACATATACATATACCCATCCATGTATATATACACTCAAACACACATATACATATATATACACTAATGATACAAAAATTATACGCACACACAATGTCACAGGAGCACAAATATACATATATACATACATATACATATATATATATATATACACATATACACACATATACACACAGATACATACATACATAAATGACTATTGTTTCAACACATCCAAAATATGCACACATAATAAAATAAAATAAACAACTATTATGAAAATACGTAAGATGAACCATCTTCATCTTACAGTCGTAAGATATTGGAACAATCTTCCAGAAGACGTGGTTGAAGCTCCCAATTTAGCTACTTTCAAGGCTCTGATGGATGATTTTTTCGATCAAAAGAAATATGCGTTTTAGTGGATTTTGTATTTTTATTTATTTATTTTTGTTTTCTTTTTTTTGCCATACGTATTTTTCATTTTCATTTTGAAATTTTCGTTTTCAGTTGCTGGCGAGGGGCTCATTGCCCGTGCCAAGAATTTAATAAAAAAAAATAATAATAAAAATTAATACAAAGTTTTTGTAGTGACCAGCATGCATTTGTTGTTTAAGAAATTTTGCTAAAAAATTCAATAGTCTTAGTGCAACGCCTGTTTTTTTTAATTTCTGTAAGTCTTTTAAAAATAAAAATTTTAGATTTAAAAAGTTCATTGTTTTTAGTCAAACTTTCAGTTCTAAAAATCGTTCTAGTATTGCAACTTTTCAATTTCATCTTGTTTCGATATCCAGAACAAGCACTTACATTGAAAGAAGACAATTGCAAAATTTTGAAATTGTATCTTTGTAGCGGTGCGGTGTCGATACAATTTGAATTTGTCAAAATAACGGTCGATAAGTAAAAATTAGTTGTCTTAAAAAATCCGACAACAAGAATTTACTTAATTGATATGTAAAATTATGAGCTATGTTTTATAAGAATTTTTATGTATGAAAATTATGAGATAAATGAAATCCAATATGGTCGTTGAAATTGCTCGGAACACTTCTCGAATGTAGACTGCAAACATGCTTGGCTGAAGACCGTTTTGAAGGACAGGAGTTGTCAAAGTGGTGAGTAATGATCTAACTGCTCTGGAGAATGAAACTACCATAGATAAATCAGTTGAAAAAGTTGCTATCCTGAATGTCAGGACTCGTACATTGAGACGCTCCTAACAAATATGTATGTAGCTAAATGTTTCATCTGAATCTGGAGTGTTTGAAAATTTTCTATTTGATGCCGATGGGGCTGTGGGAGCATTTGGATGAAGATGAAATTTAGTGGTACCACAAGTGAGAAAAGTTGATACTCGGGGACTTGGAAAGTTCTGTGTGACTGTTGATTTAATATTTGAAAGCAGGAAAGGCATTGGAGAGTCGGAGAATGACTGTGATGTGCAGTTGCATACTTGATTGTGTAGAGCCGTCGCCGTAATTAATAATTATTAAGTGTGAATAAATTTGGAAAAGAACGAGTTGGCTCAGAATTGGAGAATTAAATAGGCTCCAGTAAAAATAGAAGAAACTGCGTCAGACAGTTAAAGGAATTCGCCATGTAGTTTGCAGATTGCGGTTGAATCCACGAGTGGAGATTGAGGCTTTCTATTTCTCTGACAAGTATTTCGGAGGCGACAAAGATGCTTGGGACAAACAGGATTAAGAAAGGTGTAGTAACAGAATATTGCTGATTATCTTCCACGAAATCGAGGAATTTAAAAAAAACAAAAAGTAAGGATTTGGTAAATAAAACTGCTTGAACGCCTTATTTGGTAATTATTAAAAATATCTTCATATTCATGAAAAATGTGTACTTTCACCAAAACCCAACACATATTTAGTATTTAGGCTGAGTGTATCAGCCAAAATATAAACAGGTAGATCTCGCTTACGTTCACGCTAGATCTCGCTAGATCCAAATTCTATCCCCAAATCAAGCAATCTCTATTGTCGACAGCTGTTGATAAATCGCAGTAGCCGTTCTACTGTATCTGGGTCATTTGATAATATCATAAGTCGCTTGTTGCCTTGAGTCACCTGCCAGAAACAGTGAAGCAAAAATCTATCATACGCTTCTTCAACACGATGGCCTGTAAGGAATTCAAGGTGCACTGGCTTGAGCAATTCATTAGGGGCATCATTTCAGCAAATCCTTGTGTGAGCAAAAAATTTTTTTAACTCACAGATTTCAAAATTTTATCTTTGCAATGCTATACTTTTCCACTCAAAATAGATAATAGATAATCGCCGGGATTGATAGTAGTAGATACTTTTCCAAAAAAATTAGAACCTTATACATTTTCCCCAAAAAAACTGATAACCAGAGAAGGAAATAAATTGTAACCAATGACGAATTAATGGGGGACCAACGTTGTGCGCCCTCATTTTGTCATCTCAAAAAAAATGTTTTTATTAACTTATCATCGTAGAACTGTCAGATGCATATCTATATAAATAAAAATGTTACTCTTCGTTTGTTAAACTACAATGATCTCCGAAAGTTTTAGACCAATTGCTTTGAAATTTGGTAACAACATAGTCCATATTAAAGAAAAGGTTTCTGTTCAACAAATCACACACTATGCCTAATGGGAGATTTCAATCTACCTGACATCAACTGGTTACAGTTTTCTCATCCCAATAATAAAATCTACACGATATTCATGAATCTATTTAACGATCTAGGACTTCATCAATTTGTGTTCCAGCATACTCGTGGTGAGAGCACTCTTGACTTGATTCTTTCTACTGACCACATGTTTATTGCAAAAATAGATGTTGTTTGCCCAATAGCTACCAGCGACCACAATTTGATTGTATTCCGGACTAGCGACTCCGTCTCAACTACTGGTTCGCCTAATCAATATATCTACGACTTCAAACGAGCACGTTTTGAGGAAATGAATTACTATTTAAGTGACATCGACTGGAATCAAGTTTTTCAATACTGCTTTGATGTGGAAAGCTGTTGGTCGATCTTTAAACAACAGTTTGACATGGCTATGACATATTTTGTTTCTCTGTGTATTAAAGGATCAAGGTCAAAAAAAGAAAAAACTCCGAAAATTCTTAGAATGATTTACAAGGCCAAGTTGTGGTTTTGGAAGAGATGGAAGGCTACTGATGCTTTGAAACACAAGGTTTGCTATGTCGAGTTTTCAAAGAAATGTTCTAAATTGGCCAAGGAAGTTCAAGTTACCACTGAGAGAAAACTTATCTTGGGGGGTAACATTGGAGCGTTTTACAGGTACGTCAGCAGTAAGCTATTTACTCATCCTCGAATTGGTAGCATTGATTCGGGAAATGGCAACTCTACATCTGACGCTACCGAAATTGCCAACATTTTCAATAACTATTTTGCAAGCGTGTTTACATTCGACAATGGCGTTAATCCCATGTTGGATCCTCGATCACCGAGCTCCTTGGAGGACGTCTCCTTTACGCCGTCGACCGTTGTGAAAACGCTAAAATCTCTAAATAACTCATGTTCTCTTGGTCCAGATGGCATTCCGAACCTACTTTTGAAGAAATGCGCTTCCAGTCTAGCAACGCCTCTTTGTCATATTTTCCACACGTCTTTTAAATCTAAAATACTACCAAAAGAGTGGAAAACAGCATTTATTGAACCCATCCATAAAAAAGGTCCCACCAGCAATCCTTCTAATTACCGACCCATTTCTCTTACTTGTACCTGTTGTCGCATTATGGAGAAAATAATTAATAAAACCATGCAACACTATTTAATTGAACACAATCTCATCTCTCGACACCAACATGGATTTTTACAGTCAAGGTCAACCTGTACTAATCTACTTGAATGTGCACCTGACTGGTCATTGTCAATGGAGAAACGCAGACGCACGGATATAATTTATTTTGATTTTCAAAAAGCCTTTGATTCCATTTCTCATTTCAAATTAAAAAGAAAGTTGGAAGCTTATGGAATAGCTGGAGATCTATTGGCATGGATCACTGACTTTTTAAAGGATCGCCGCCAGATGGTTCAGATAGACCGTAGCCTGTCTGAGCCAAGAGCTGTTACAAGCGGGGTTCCGCAAGGCAGTGTTCACGGTCCAACTCTGTTCCTGATCTATATTAACGATGTTACAGATAGTGTGGAGTTGGGATCGATCTCAGTCAAACTATTTGCCGATGACATCAAACTGTATGCACCTGTCCAGCCTAATGCCAACAACTTACAAAAGGCAATTGACCACTTGCTGGTATGGAGCAAAGACTGGCAGTTGAACTTGGCACTGGAAAAATGTCTTGTTCTCTCTATTTTTGGTCCCGCAGGTGCAAAACTTAAATCTCCCATCTACACCATTGACTCTTACCAACTAAAGAACGTTGATCATATCAGAGACATAGGAGTAATTGTGGATGCTAGCCTGAGTTTCAAATATCACGTGGCAAATATCGTTCATGTTGCGTCTGTGAGATCGCGTCTCATCATTAAATCATTTACATCTAAAGATCCAGATTTGCTTAAGCAAGCTTTTTGCACATATGTTCGACCTCTTCTGGAGTATTGCTCGCATGTGTGGAATCCTCATCACCGATATCTTATTGACGATATCGAAAGAATTCAAAAAAGATTTACCAAGGCGATCCCGGCTCTCAAGAACCTTCCGTATGCGGTGAGACTCAAAACTCTCAATCTCCCATCACTTGAACACCGAAGACTCATCAGTGATCTTTGTTTGTGCTACAGCTTTTTGAACGGTTTTATTGATTCCGACTTAAAACATAGTTTTCAGTTCTCCATGTATCATTCTACTAGGAGTCACCAGTTCAAGCTAAAATCTGTCTTTAATAGAGTTGATGTTACCAAATTTTTCTATACTAATCGTATTATTAATATATGGAACCAATTGCCTAGCGATATTGTCAGTTCAACTACTCTCAGTAGGTTTAAATGTCTCGTAGCGGAAGCCAACCTATCAAACTTTCTCACATATAAATAGATATCTGATTGCTCTATTATTACTCCTTCTGTGACATCCTCATTTAAAAACTAGTATCTATCTGGTACCTAGATCTAAATACAAATATTTATCTGATTACCTTGTTGTTACTAATCCATCTATTATGTATTAGTTAATATTCATATATAGTCATATAGTTTATATTTTGAACACAACTTTTCTGTTTTACTTTTGCCTGGCTCGTCGCCTCACATCAGACGGTTTATTTTGTTTTGTTTTTCTTTAGTTTTTATTGTGTTCTGTCCGAACAGTATTAGTGGCCCTTTGGGTCCCTCTGTTCGTGTACCAATAAATAAATAAATAAACAAATAAATAAATCTATTGGAAAAAACACGTTATTTCACGTTTTATGAGCAAAAACCTATTTCTAGGATTTTATTGCGTAACCATCGGACCATTTAGTGCATTTACCGTAGTTTTACGCATATACCGCGCACTTCGACGTGCCTGGAAAGGTTATAAAAAATGTTGCTTTATTAGTCAGATAATGTAAGTATGTCAAATGCCTTTTTGATAATATTGAGATAATAATCGCTGATTTAATTATCAATTTCCGCTCGATTGACCATACAGAATTTAAACCATTTTATTATTATTATATTAGTAGGTATAAAAAGATTTATCAAAGCTTATTTATTATTTTCCAATAAACTGCAAAACAATTTCAGCGAACACGTTATACGATTTGGCGATATCGTAACATTGATGTCAGAAGTTGGATTAAAAGAATGGTTTTGAAAGCATTGGATGAGTTCTTGACACTCAAGTTGGGGCGGGAACTTAGAAAACAAGAGCTCAATGATTAAGGAAAAAAGTCTGAGCTTGTGGACCGGCTTCGGACGTCATTGGAGAACAATGGGTTTGATCCAGAGAATACGCGTTCAATACAGATGATAAATTGATGAAGGCTCTAAACAGGATGGAGGAGGAAAACAGAACAGCACAGGAAAAAAACAGAGCAGCACAGGAGGAAAACAGAGCAACGCAAAAAGAAACCAAAGCAGTTATGGAAGGAATAAAAAAATTAAATCTTGAAGGTCAGTTGCGATTAACAGATGTGGAAAATCTGAGTGTTTCTGGCAGTGGTTTGCCTGAATACGGACTGGACGGTACGAATGTTGGGAGTTTGGTCGCTGAAACGGCTGAGGCAGTGGTGGACACGATTCTGGACGAGCGTGTTGCTGGTGAAGAAAATGATGTGGGTTGCTGCGGCAAAACCCAGTTTGAACTGGAGTCCACCAGCTGTGTCTCAGAACATGTGACAGATGACAGCCGTACAGACTGCACAGGTCAGGTGGATCGTGATGAGGACAGTGAAAAAAGAAGTGGTCCAGTTTTGTGGCGGGGCGCCGCTAAAGTTGGCCCTGTGGTTGACAAATTCTGGGGAAGTCCTAGGATCCGTGGAAAAACTTTCAGAGGCGCCTGGTGGTGCCGGCGGCCAGTTGCAGACAACTCCGGACATGTTGGAAAAACCAGAGTTTTGCATAAGGGTATGCCGGGATTTTTGTGTGTAGGCCATAGAGGAGTTATGTCCAGATGATAAGCGTCTTTTAAATTTAAATGATCGTGGAAACTGCGCAGAGTGCCTTACAAATGTAAAGTATAAAGCTTGCTTGGTAGAAGATCGTTTTGAGAGACAGGAGGATCGCTTGTTCAAATGTACTCAAGAAATTCCTGTTGCAGAAAATGTTTCAACAGTTTTGTGTTTAGTGGCAGTAGACGACAATCCTGTGCTTTGGGGCTTGAGGAGCGGTGAAAGGTCGGAAACTGACTGTCGTGCAGTTGCGGCATCGGTTGCGGAGAGCCGTCAGTGGCCTGGTGTGGGCCCGCTGTGATCGGCAGTTATGTATGAAGAAATTGAGAAATAACGATTTGGCATGGTTTTCAGGCCCACAAAACCGAATCGGAAGATCGCACAGGCTCCAGCGAGACTGGAAGAAACTGCGTCAAACAGTCAAAAGATTTGACCATGTGGTTTGCGAATTGCGGTCAAAGCCACGAGTGAAGATGAAAGTATTCTTGTTCGTGGCCGTGTCGCGTTTTTCAAAAGCGACTATGCTGTTCGGAACAAACAGAATTAAAAAGGGATAATGAAATAATAATCGCTGATTTAATTACCAATTTCCGTTTGATTGACCATACAGAATTTAAACCATTTTATTATTATTATATTAATAGGTATAAAAAAAACTTATCAAAGCTCATTTATTATTTTCCAGTAAACTGCAAAACCATTCCAGCGAACCCGGTATACGATTTGGCGATATCGTAACAATATATATAAAATATATTTTATTAATCAAATAGTGTTTATTTATACAAAAAAAGGGCCTTCAAACTAAGCCACAACCAGGGGTTTCTATCCCAACACAAACAGGCGTAGCTTCGCCCGGCGAAAAACAAAAGAAAGAAAGAAATAAACAGAGTAAGAAAAAATTAAAAACCCAAATAACATATATTTTCATGCATATTAATTAAAGTTTTAGTAGAACTGAACGACGTGTGGCTTGACAAAATTAACCCGAGATTCTTTAATTAACATTTAATGATCGTCTTATCTCATCTTATCCCGTATGACTAATTCGATACGTTTCACAATGTGACCATCTCCATTTGTCGACCGAACTAACTTTTCGCTGTAACCTTTGTACGGTGATGGTTTGTACCATTCTGTTTTGTTTACGATTTTATTAATACCACCACTTGACGCACGCTTCGCGCGCAAAGCGTGTGAGTTTTTACATATTAATAGTAAAGGTAGTCGCACTCAAATCGCACTCTAAGCTCAAAAACAACACCAATTCGCTATTATAGTAATAACTTTACACACGCTACGCAAGCGATGATTTTTCACTTGAACACGTTGTGAAATGGTCTTCTCTTTGATTGTATGATTTTGGAAAAACTGCCTACGAAAAAACCTTTAATGGGCGATATTGAGAAAAACAGCCTACGAAAAAAACCATATTTATTGGGTGATAGTGAAAAAATCGCCTACGAAAACAACTGTATTGGATGTTTTTGGAAATAACCGCCTACGAAAAACACAATATTTAATGGCTGATAATGAAAAAACCGCCTACGAAAAAACCCATCCTTCAATGGCTGATATTGGGAAAACCCGACAATGTACTACTTCGGCGATTTATTTATTTACAACTTGTTTATATTCAGCGATGACGTACGCGTCGAACTTTCCAATAATAGGAATAATATTAGCAACTTAGTTAATGTTCGTTAATAATAATATTATTAATAATTAAAATAAGAGGAATAATAATTGCAAATTAGTAAATTGTCGTTAATAATACTTTTCAACTTGTTTATATTGTTTGATGAAGAGCGCTCAAAATTATTGGGAAAACCCGCGGTGTACTTCGGAGATTTGTTTATTTTCAACTTGTTTATACTGAGTGATGACGTTCGATGCATTATATATATCCGCAAAGCGTTAAACTTTCGCGGCTAATAACTTTTTATTAATATATTAATATATTATAATATATAATATAATAAAATAAAAAATGTCATTAATAATAATTTCATTAAATATATCCGCAAAGCGTCGAACTTTCCAATAATAGGAATAATATTAGCCAATCGTTATTAATAATATTATTAATAATTAAAATAAAAAGAATAATAATTGCAAAATAGTAAAATGGCGTTAATAATATTTTCATTAAATGTATCAGCAGAGCGTAAAAGTTTCCAATAATAGGAATAATATTAGCAAAATAGTTTCGTAAATAATAATATTATTAATAATTAAAATAAGAGGAATAATAATTGCAAAATAGTAAAATGTCGTTAATAATAATTTCATTAAATGTGTCCGCAAAGCGTAGAAGTTTCCAATAATAGGAATAATATTAGCAAAATAGTTTCGTAAATAATAATATTATTAATAATTAAAATAAGAGGAATAATAATTGCAAAATAGAAAAAATGTCGTTAATAATAATTTCATTAAATGAATCCGCAAAGCGTAGAAGTTGTCGTTAATATTATAAAACAGCCTGGTGTTGTTTTTCAGCTAGTAGCAGACGATCTTCCATTTGGAAACGTTCTGGAATGGTCTTTTCTTTGAATAGCCAAATTTGAAAAAACCGCCTACGAATAAAATCACCTCTATTTATTTTAAACTTGTTTATAATGTGTGATGACGTAATCTCAAAATTATAGGAAAAACACGACTTCGGTGATTTGTTTATTTTCAACTTGTTTATATTGTGTGATGACGTAATCTCAAAAATAATGGGAAAACCCGCCTTTGGTGATTTATATATTTTCAATTTGTTTATATTGAAAGATGAAGTACGATGCATTTTATATATCCGCAAAGCGTTAAACTTTCGCGGCTACTAACTTTTTATTTAAACATTTTAACAAAAAAGTGCCCTAACAAACCGTGTTTAGCGTCTCATAATCTATCAACGTGAGTTTTTTCAGACCTGCGCGAAGCGTGTGAGTTTTTACATATTAATAAAAGGTAGTCGCAATCAAATCGCACTATAAGCTCAAAAACAACATTTTTGCTTTACGCACGCTTCGCAAACGAAGCGTGTGACTATTTTAGCCAGTAGCAGATGATTTTTTACTTGAAAACGTTTTGGAATGGTCTTCTCTTTGATTGGATGATTTTGGAAAAACTAACTACTTCGCTGATTTGTTTATTTTCAATTTGTTTATAAGGTGTGATGACGTAATCCCAAAATTAGAAAAACTCCGCCGAAGTACTATAATTCGGTGATTTCTTTATTTTCAACTTGTTTATATTTAGTGATGACGTACGATGCATTATATATATCCGCAAAGCGTTAAACTTTCGCGGCTAATAACTTTTTATTTAAACATTTTTAACATAAAGTGGCTTAACAAATTGTGTTCAGCGTCTCATAATCTATCAACGTGAGTTTTTTCAGACCTGCAGATGCCAATCGGGTGACATACATATTACATCATTGCGCTTTTATAGTAGGGAACCAGCACTTGACGCACGCTTCGCGCACGAAGCGTGTGATTTTACATTATTGTCGCACTCAAACCGCACTCTCAACACAAAAACAACACCAATGCGATAATATAGTAATAAATTTACGCACGCTTCGCAAACGAAGCGGGTGACTAAAATAGTAAGTAGCAGACGATTTTTCACTTGGACACGTTTTGGAATGGTCTTCTATTTGATTGGATGATTTAGGAAAAAATACCTACGTAAAAAACCATGTTAATTGGGTGATAGTGAAAAAACCGCCTATGAAAAACACTGTTTATTTGATGGTATCGGAAAAACAGCCTACGAAAAAAACATTTATTGGGTGATAGTGAAAAAACCACCTAAGAAACAACCCAACTTTTAATGGCTGATGATGAAAAAAAACGCCTACAAAAAAACCCAATCTTCAATGGCTGATATTGGGAAAACCCGCCGATGTACTACTTCGGTGATTTATTTATTTTCAACTTGTTTATAATGAGTTATGACGTATGCTCAAATTATATTCGCAAAGCGTTAAACTTTCGCGGCGAATAACTTTTTATTTAATATATTAATATATTATATATAATGTATTAAAATAAGTAATGTCGTTAATAATAATTACATTAAATATATCCACAAAGCGTCGAACTTTCCAATAATAATTAGTTAATTTTCGTAAAAAAAAATATTATTAATAAATAAAATAAGAGGAATAATAATTGCAAAATACTAATATGTCGTTAATAATACTTTCATTAAATGTATCTGCAAAGCGTCGAACTTTCCAATAATCAAAATAATATTAGCAAAATAGTTAATCTTCGTTAATAATAATAATTAAAATAATAGGAATAATAATTGCAAAATAGAAAATTGTCGTTAATAATAATTTACAGCTTGTTTAAAATTAGGAAAAACCCGCCGACTACTACTTCGGTGATTTATTTATTTTCAACTTGTTTATATTGAAAGATGACGTACGATGCATTATATATATCCGCATAGCGTTGAATTTCGCGGCTAATAACTTTTTATTTAAACATTTTAACAAAAAATTGCCCTAACAAACAGTGTTCAGCGTCTAATAATCTATCAACGTGAGTTTTTTCAGACCTGCAGATGGTAATCGGGTGACATAATACATACATAATACATCATTGCGCTTTTATGTTGGGAACCAGCACTTGGTGCTAGGCTAGCTGAGCTGGTAGAGCGTTAGCCTTGAATGAGAGAGCTTCACGGTTCGACTCCCACTCACTGCCTAGTAGCCCATGTCAACGGAAAACTTAGTGGGTAAAATCGTTCTCTCAGTGGGGCATGTTAAAAACAGCGCCTTTGAACAACCCGGAAAAAGCGCACAATAAATTATCAAACATTTACATTTACATTTACATTTGAGACACGCTTCGCGCGCGAAGCGTGTGAGTTTTTACATATTAATAGTAAAGGTAGTCGCACTCAAATAGCACTCTAAGCTCAAAAACAACACCAATGCGCTTATATAGTAATTACTTTACGCTTGCTTCGCAAGCGAAGCATGTGACTATTTCACCCAGTAGCAGATGATTTTTCACTTCAAAAAGTTTTGGAATAGTCTTCTAATTGATTGGATGATGTTGGAAAAACTGCTTCCGAAAAAAACCTTAAATAGGCGATATTGGAAAAAATAGCCTACGATAAAAACCACATTTATTGTGATAGTGAAAAAACCGAATACGAAAAACACAATATTTATTGGAATATGATCGGGAAAAACAGCCTACGAAAAAAACATTTATTGGGTGATCGTGAAAAAACCACCTACGAAAAACACAATATTAAATGGATAGTATCGAAAACAACAGCCTACGAAAAAAACAAAATTTATTGGATGATCGTGAAAAAACCGCCTACGAAAAACACAATATTAAATGGATAGTATCGAAAACCACAGCCTACGAAAAAACATCGTATTTTGGGTGATAGGGTAAAAAGCCTAAGAAAAAACCCAACCTTTAATGGCTGATAATGAAAAAAACCGTCTAAAAAACCCAACCTTTAATGGCTGATATTGGGAAAACCCGTCGATGTACTACTTCGGTGATTTATTTATTTTCAACTTGCTGATATTGAGTTATGACGTATGTTCAAAATATGTTCGCAAAGCGTCGAACTTTCCAATAATAGCATTATTATATGCAAATTAGTTAATATTCCTAAATAATAATATTATTAATAATTCAAATAAGAGGAATAATAATTAAAAAATAGAAAAATGTCGTTAAAAATATTTTTATTAATTATATCCGCAAAGCGTCGAACTTTCCAATAATCGGAATAATATTAGCAAAATAGTTAATCTTCGTTAATAATAATTTCATTAAATATATCCGCAAAGCGTCGAACTTTTCAATAATCGGAATAACATAATTGCGCTTTTATAGTAGGATCCAGCACTTGACGCACACTTCGCGCGCGAAGCGTGTGAGTTTTTACATATTAATCGTAAAGGTAGTCGCACTCAAATAGCATTCTAAGCTCAAAAAACAACACCAATGCGCTTATATAGTAATTACTTTACGGTTGCTTCGCAAGCGAAGCATGTGACTATTTCAGCCAGTAGCAGATGATTTTTCACTTCAAAACGTTTTGGAATGGTCTTTCAATTGATTAGATGATGTTGAAAAAAAACCTTAAATGGGCGATATTGGAAAAAATAGCCTAAGAAAAAAACCACATTTATTGTGTGATTGTGAAAAAACCGAATACGAAAAACACAATATTTATTTGATTTGATCGGAAAAAACAGCCTACGAAAAAAACAACATATTTTGGGTGATAGTGAAAAAAAAGCCTAAGAAAAAACCCAACTTTTAATGGCTGATAATGAAAAAAACAGCCTACAAAAAAACCCAACCTTCAATGGCTATTATTGGGAAAACCCGCCAATGTACTACTTCGGTGATTTATTTATTTTCAACTTGTTTATATTGAGTTATGACGTATGCTCAAAATATATCCGCAAAGCGTCGAACTTTCCAATAAAATGAATATTATTAGCAAATTAGTTAATATTCGTAAATAATAATATTATTAATAATTAAAATAAGAGGAATAATAATTGTAAAATAGTAAAATGTCGTTAATAATAATTTCATTAAATGTATCTGCAAAGCGTCGAACATTCTAATAATAGAAATAATATTAACAAATTAGTTAATTTTCGTAAATGAAATTATTATTAATTAAAATAAGAGGAATAATAATTGCAAAATCGTAAAATGTCGTTAATAATAATTTCATTAAATGTATCCGCAAAGCGTAGAACTTTCCAATAATATGAATAATATTAGCAAATTAGTTAATTTGCTTTATTAATAATATTATTAATAATTATTTATTTTCAACTTGTTTATATTGAGTTAATACGTATGCTCAAATATATCCGCAAAGCGTCGAACTTTCCAATAATAGGAATAATATTAGCAAATTAGTTAATTTTCTTAAATAATAATATTATCTCTCAGCTCCTATTAACAGAATAATTAAAAAAAATTGACATTGAATCATGGAGTGGCCCATGGGGACCGCAGTATGTAGCCCGGTAGCTATACAGCCTTAACAGTGCGTCCTAGAAAAAAACTTCAAATGGCAAAGTTGTAGAGCACCCTCTAATTGGTCTTACGGACAAAAAAAATTCTATTTGGAGTTTGAGTTATCGAGATATACAGATGTTTAATTTTCTGCGACATGACATTTATGCGCAAATAGGGTAGAGCGCATGTTAACTCCGCCTCGCTAATTGCGAGCCAGTCCCAAGCCTGGATAAAGGAGGAGGGACAGCTAAAAGGATCAAACTTTGATCCACGACAGGAAGCATTTAGGTGCTTTCTACATACAGCTATTTCAGTCTTAAAACACTTGGTGTAAAGGACTATAAACTATTATAAAAAAATAAAAAAAAAGAGCGCATGTTATTAAATTTTCTGACTATTTCATTGTTTACAATTGAAAATCTCACAGAAAAAATTAAGTAAATATCTTTTTCAATCAAAATATAAAATAAATAATTGTTTATTGGCCATAAAAATATACAAGATATTTTTAGCATAGATATATGATTTTTAGTTTCGCATTTTCCGTTTTCCATTTGGCATTAACAAAGTGTCAATGCTGTTCTGTCAATATTATATTTTCGTTCGTTGTAATTATTTTGCGAGTTTTAAAGTTTTATTACTTTTAACAAAAACATTATTAATAACAAAACAATGCCGCGACCCAGAAGATCTAATCTTTCCCAAAATAGCCGTCAGGGAATTAGGCATCGGAACAATAATAACCAATCCACCGCGGAAGAACTGGAATTAGCGCGAGAAAGGCGACGCGTTAGTATGGCCCGGCTTCGTGCTTCTCGAAGACAAGAGCACCGAAGGAGATGCAGCTAACATTGGTCGATTAACTATTCTATCGGCTACTTATATAGGTAGTCCGCGTCATATGTATGAATATGCGCAGGATGCAATGACATATGTTCGTCATTACGGTCGGCCAGATCTATTCATTACTTTCACCTTTAATCCAAAGTGGATTGAAATTTGTCAAATGCTGCTTCCCGGACAAACATCAAGTGATCGGCACGACATCACCGCACGTGTCTTCAAACAGAAAATTCGGTCCCTGATGAACTACATTGTAAAGCAACACATTTTTGGTGATACTCGATGCTGGATGTATTCAATCGAATGGCAAAAACGAGACTTGCCTCATTCACACATTCTCATTTGGTTAGTTGAAAAAATTAGACCTGACCAAATAAATGATATCATAAATGCCAAGATTGCTGATCCCGAAATCATTCCAGACCTACATGATGTTGTAGTTATGAATATGATTCATGGACCGTGTGTCGCCATCAACCGCCAATCACCGTGCGTGGTCGACGGCAAGTGTTTCAAACGTTATCCACAAAAATTTACAACAGAGACCATCACTGGCACTGATGGCTATCCATTATATCGACGTCGATCACCCGATGATAACGGTCGAACTGTCACAAAGAAAGTGAAAGGAAACGATTTCGTGTTTGACAACAGTTGGATTGTTCCATATTCGCCACTTCTTTCCAAAACATTCAAGACACATTGCAATGTTGAGTATTGCAATTCTGTAAAGTCAATTAAGTACATCTGCAAATATGTAACGAAAGGCAGCGATATGGCAGTTTTTGGCATTCAAAGCTCAGATAATGACGAGATTAGACGCTATCAAATTGGTAGATATGGGAACTGCAGTGAGGCAATTTGGCGTATATTCTCATTCTCTTTCACGAACGTCATCCCACTGTTGTCCATTTGGCTGTGCATCTGGAGAATGGTCAACGAGTTTATTTTAACGCGTCGAATATTATTCAACGTGCTGAAACACCACCAGCAACAACATTAACGAGTTTTTTTTGCGATTTGCCAAAGCGATCCATTTGCACAAACGTTGCTTTACTCGGAGATGCCACGTTATTACACTTGGAACGCTTCATCAAAGAAATGCCAACGTCGGAAGCAAGGCAGTGCGGTTTTAAAAGAATTCAATTTTCGATTTGCTTAGCATTTGCTATGACGAATAACAAATCACAAGGCCAATCTTTGAGTGTTTGTGGTCTGAACTTGGATAATGCATGTTTTTCTCATGGTCAATTGTATGTGGCGTATTCACGTGTCGGCAGACCATCAGATTTATTTGTTTTTTCGCCCGATAATAAAACAAAAAACATAGTGTATCATAAAGTGCTGGATTCAAGAGAATCGACCCGAGTTCAACCAATGTTTTTCTAATAAACTATTAAAGTGAACGTTTTTTTATTTTGTTTTCTTTTAAACTTATATATATATTTGTTATTATTGTTCTTTATTGCTTAAAAAATACACTCTTTAAGGTGAAACGAAGTTCGCCGGGTCCGCTAGTATATATATCGGCAAAGCGTTAAACTTTCGCTTCTAATAACTTTTTATTTAAATATTTTAACAAAAAAGTGCCCTAACAAACCGTGTTCAGCGTCTCATAATCTATCAACGTGAGTTTTTTCAGACCTGCAGATGCTAATCGGGTGACATACATAATACATAATACATAATACATAATACATAATACATAAAACATAATACATAATACATAATACATAATACATAATACATAATACATAATACATAATACATAATACATAATACATAATACATAATACATAATACATAATACATAATACATAATACATAATACATAATACATAATACATAATACATAATACATAATACATAATACATAATACATAATACATAATACATAATACATAATACATAATACATAATACATAATACATAATACATAATACATAATACATAATACATAATACATAATACATAATACATAATACATAATACATAATACATAATACATAATACATAATACATAATACATAATACATAATACATAATACATAATACATAATACATAATACATAATACATAATACATAATACATAATACATAATACATAATACATAATACATAATACATAATACATAATACATAATACATAATACATAATACATAATACATAATACATAATACATAATACATAATACATAATACATAATACATAATACATAATACATAATACATAATACATAATACATAATACATAATACATAATACATAATACATAATACATAATACATAATACATAATACATAATACATAATACATAATACATAATACATAATACATAATACATAATACATAATACATAATACATAATACATAATACATAATACATAATACATAATACATAATACATAATACATAATACATAATACATAATACATAATACATAATACATAATACATAATACATAATACATAATACATAATACATAATACATAATACATAATACATAATACATAATACATAATACATAATACATAATACATAATACATAATACATAATACATAATACATAATACATAATACATAATACATAATACATAATACATAATACATAATACATAATACATAATACATAATACATAATACATAATACATAATACATAATACATAATACTAAATACATCATTGCGCTTTTATGTTGGGAACCAGCACTTGACGCACGGTTCGCGCGCTTCGCGCCCGAAGCGTGTGAGTTTTTACATATTAATAGTAAAGGTCGTCGAACTCAAATAGCACTCTAAGCTCAAAAACAACACCAATGCTCTTATATAGTAATAACTTTACGAACGTTTCGCAAGCGAAGCATGTGACTATATCAGCCAGTACCTGATGATTTTTAACTTGAAAACGTTTTGGAATGGTCTTATATTTGATTGGATGATTTTGGAAATACTGCCTACGAAAAAAACCTTAAATGGGCTATATGGGAAAAATAGCCTACAAAAAAACCACATTTATTGTGTGATAGTGAAAAAACACAATTTTTATTGAATTTGATCGGGAAAAACAGCCTACGAAAAAAACAAAATTTATTGGGTGATAGTGAAAAAACCGCCTACGAAAAACACAACCTTCAATGTATTGGGAAAACCCGGCGATAAACTACTTCGGTGATTTATTTATTTTCAACTTGTTTATATTGAGTTATGACGTATGCTCAAAATATATCCGCAAAGCGTCGAACTTTCCAATAATAGGAATAATATTAGCAAATTAGTTTATTTTCGTAAATAATAATATTATTAATAATTAAAATAAGAGAAATAATAATAACAAAATAGAAAAATGCCGTTAATAATAATTTCACTAAATATATCTGCAAAGCTTCGAATTTTCCTTTAATATGAATAATTATAACAAAAAAGTTAATCTTCGCTAATAGTAATATTATTAATAATTAAAAAAGAGGAATAATAATTACAAAATAGAAAAATGTCGTTAATAATAATTTCAATAATATTATCTGCAATGCGTCGAACTTTCCATTAATATGAATAATATTAGCAAAATTTGTTATCTTCGTTAATAATAATATTATAACGAATTAAAATAAGAGGAAAAATAATTGCAAAATAGTATATTGTCGTTAATAATAATTTACAACTTGTTTAAAATTGGGAAAAACCCGCCGACTACTACTTCGGTGATTTATTTATTTTCAACTTGTTTATATTCAGCGATGACATAATAATAATAATAATAATAATAAGTGTTTTTATATAGCGCCAAGATTAACTGAGGCGCTTTCGAAGGTCCCCGAGAATATTTTAAAATAATAAGTTTTTAGTTTCTTTTTGAAAAGTTCCGTCGACTCAGTGGCTCTAATGTCGGGAGGTAGCGAATTCCACACACACGGCGCTGCATGACGGAAGGCACGCGTTGAAATATTGTTGGAGGTGTGATGTTGCTGGAGGAGAGGAGCTGCAGAAGAGCGGAGACATCTGCCAGTTTTCCGGTTTTTGAGTAGGGTGCGAAGATATGGGGGTGATGAAGTAGTGAGTGTTTTGTGAGTGAGGAGAGCGATCTTGAACGAAATGCGGTGAGTTATGGGCAACCAGTGAAGACGGATGAGGTTATTGACGGAGGATTGGTGACGTGTGCCTTTTGAAGTATCGACGTTCAGGACGATTCTGGCTGCCCTATTCAAGGTCCGCTGAAGTCGCGCGCACTGTTGTTGTGTGATGTTGTAGAGGAGAGAATTGCAGTAGTCAATTCTAGATAGGAGAAGGCAACGTACAAGCGTAGAAACCAGCTCCATAGTGAGAAATGGCCTGATGTGGCGTATGGCCCTCAGGTGGTGGTTGCAAGACTTGATGACGCTAGTGATGTAATTTGAAAATGTTAGTTTATTATCTATAGTGCCGCCAAGTATTTTCAGGGATGGTGAGAGATGAACGAGATCATGGTCAAGATTGATTGATTTGATATGAGAGAGCGAATTGATAAGATGATGTGAGCCTAAGATGGATACTTCGGTTTTTGATGTGTTGAACTGGAGATTGTTATGTAGGAACCATGTTTCTACAGCCTGTATGCATGAAGTAAGTCTATTGATTCTGGAAGAAAGGTCAGTGGGATCTTTGGGACTGATGGGTATGAAGAGCTGTGTGTCATCGGCGTACTGGTGGTGAGCAACATTGTGGGAGGATAATAAATCGGCTATAGGAGATATATAGGAGGTAAAAAGGAGTGGCCCTAGGACGGAGCCCTGAGGAACACCATGGGTGAGCTGAACAGTAGGAGATGAGTGATCTCCGAGTTTAACAAATTGTGAGCGACCAGTGAGATAAGATGCTAACCAGGAGAGGGCTAAGCCGTTGATGCCGAAGTCATCTTTTAGTCGTTGAAGTAGGATGGAATGATCAATGGTGTCGAAGGCAGTAGACAGGTCAAGTCCAGCAATCATAGTGGCTTTTTTTGAGCCGCAAGAGTGGAAGACATGATCAAAGATGTGTAGTAAAGCAGTTTCAGTGGAAAAGGTGCAACGGTACGCTGATTGGAAAGGAGAGTAATTAGGGTTGGAAGTAATATGCGGTTGGAGTTGCTTTAGAGCAGCACGTTCAATGATTTTAGAGATGGTGGAAAGGTTGGAAATGGGGCGAAAGTTACCAGGGTCAGAGGTATCGAGATGGGGTTTTTTTAAGAGTGGCAAGACTTGTGCTGTTTTGAATGACTTTGGAAAGTGACCTTCTTCAAAAGAAAGGTTGATTAAGTTAGATATGATGATGGAGAGTGTATCCGAGCAATTAATTAAAACTTGATGTGGGAAAGGGTCAAGAGGAGAAGTTTTGTTGCATGAGCTTTTAATGATTTTCTTTACGTCAGATGCGGTTATTGGTTGGAGAGAATGCATGTTGTGACAGGGAATGACTCTGGTTGCATATGACGGAAGTGAGTGAGCAGGAGATGACAAACGTTGTTTTATATTTTGATGAATGTTACTTATTTTATTTATGAAATGGTTACTGAAGGAGTTGACAAGCGTCTTGCAGTTGTTGTCATCGAGACTATTATGTTCAGTGGTGGTATGGAGAATCTTGTTTAGATTGCGCCAAAGAGAGCAAGAATTGGCCGAAGAGCTCAATTCATGTCGAACGCAATCAACTCTGGAGTTAAGTATTGCAATTCTGGCCAGCTCTCTGGATTGGTCGTAAGCTAATTTGTTTGTAGGGGATGAGTTCTTGTTGTAGAGCCTTTCCATCTTTCTCATTTGCCTTTTTGCACTCATGGCGTCTTCCGATAAGATGGTCTTTGTGACACCCTTCCTGAGCGTCTTGATACGGATAGGGGCAAACTTGTCGAGTAAACATTTCATGGTTGTTATCATGAGCTCGGTATACTCATCAGCTGTGAGGTTGTTGTGATCGAGTAGTGATGAGTTGATTATGTCTCTGTTGAAGGCGAGCCAATCGATAGATTTTAAATTTCGATGATGGGTGGTGATGCGATTGATGATGGGTTTTGAGTGAGTGATGATGGTTGAGACTAAGTAGTGATCGGAATAGGATAAGCTGTGTGTGCTGACTTCCGTTAGTAAGTATGGTGTGCTGCTGCAAGAGATGAGTAGGTCGAGAATGTTGCCTCTCGAGTGGGTTGGTACAGAGACTTGCTGGATGAGGTTGAGTTCATCAAGCAACTCTTGGAGAGTTGGATCGATGGATGTTGAAGAGGAGGGTGCATTGAAGTCGCCGCATATTATAAATTTGTGACCAATGGAAGATATTAATTCGATAAAATGAGAAAATTCGTTAATGAAGACATGAGAGATGTGACCAGGTGGTCTGTAGATAACAGCTATGAGCAGATGTTGTTGTGAGATGGATATTTTTGCTACCAGATGCTCGAATTCATGCGTTGGATCCGTGGGTACCTGGGAGCAGAGGAGGTTGTTGCAGTGAATGATGGCAAGCCCTCCACCTCTTTTGTCCTCATACGATCCTCGGTGTTTGTGGATGACGGAAAATCCAGGTGGAGCCACGTCTCGCTTGATTACCTCTGGGGCATCAGATGTTATCCAGGTTTCACTTAAGCAAAGGAAGTCGAGATTTTCGTCAAAGATAGTGTTGTGAAGCAAGGGCGCTTTGCGTACGGCGGAGCGTGTGTTTAGCACACCCATTTAGAGCAAGCGTGAAATTCCACGAGATTCGGCGAGCATCGTCCTTTTGTTGGATTTTGGCTTCCAGATATTGTTTTTGAAGAGTGTGTTGCGTAATGTCTTTGTGACACGAAGCGCTGCGGCGGAGCCAATGTCGAGTAACTGTGAAGTGCTGTATTTGATTCTACTCATGGTGAGCGATAATATCTCCGGTGCTATGTGTTGAAAATGCGGAAAAAAAGCAAAACTAACGTAGAGACTAAAATTAAAAATATTGTTCCACTTGAAACGATAGAGAAAAAAGCTTAATTATTAACTATTTAATCGAAAAACGGGGACCCTCGAGAACACGCTATGTTTACATAGACATGAATTACAAGTCGATGCATTATATATAACCGCAAAGCATTAAACTTTCGCGGCTAATAAGTTTTTATTTAAACATTTTAACTAAAAAGTGCCCTAACAAACAGTGTTCAACGTCTCATAATCTATCAACGTGAGTTTTTTCAGACCATCAGATGCTAATCGGGTGACATACATAATACATAATACATCATTGCGCTTTTATGCTGGGGACCAGCACTTGACGCACGCTTCGCGCGCGAAGCGTGTGAGTTTTTACATATCAACAGTAAAGGTAGTCGCACTCAAATCTCACTCTAAGCTCAAAAACAACACCAATGCGCTTATATAGTAATAACTTTACGCACGCATCGCAAGCGAAGCGTGTGACTATTTCAGCCAGTAGCAGAGGATTTTTCACTTCAAAACGTTTTGCAATGGTCTTCTAATTGATTGGATGATGTTGGAAAAACTGCCTACGAAAAAACCTTAAATGGGTGATGTTGGAAAAAATAGCCTAAGAAAAAAACCACATTTATTGTGTGATAGTGAAAAAACTAAATATGAAAAACACAGTATATATTGGATGTGATCGAGAAAAACAGCCTACGAAAAAAACAACATTTATTGGGTGATAGCGAAAAAACCGCCTACGAAAAACACAATATTAAATGGATAGTATCGAAAAAACAACCTATGAAAAAAACAACATATTTTGGGTGATAGTGAAAAATAAGCCTAAAAAAAACCCAACCTTTGATGGCTGATAATGAAAAAAACCACCTACAAAAAAAGCCAAATGGCTGATATTGGGAAAACCCGCCGATGTACTACTTTGGTGATTTATTTATTTTCAACTTGTTTATATTGATTTATGACGTATGCTCAAAATATATCCGCAAAGCGTCGAACTTTTCAATAATAGCAATATTATTAGCAAATTAGTTAATATTCGAAAATAATAATATTATTAATAATTAAAATAAGAAGAATAATAATTGTTAAAAAGTAAAATGTCGTTAATAATAATTTCATTAAATGTATCTGCAAAGCGTCGAACATTCCAATAATAGGAATAATATTAGGAAATTAGTTAAGTTTCGTAAATAATAATATTATTAATAATTAAAATAAGAGGAATAATTATTGCAAAATAGTAAAATGTCGTTAATAATAATTTCATTAAATGTATTCGCAAAGCGTGGAATTTTCCAATAATAGAAATAATATTAGCAAATTAGTTAATTTTCTTTATTAATAATATTATTAATAATTAAAATATTGGAATAATTTATATTTTTATACAATTATAATTGGGGAAAACCCGCCGGCTTTCTACTTCGAAGATTTATTAATTTCAAACTTGTTTATATTGAAAGATGACTTTCGATGCATTATATATATCCGCAGAGCGTTAAACTTTCGCGGCTAATAACTTTTTATTTAAACATTTTAACAAAAAGTGCCCTAACAAACCGTGTTCAGAGTCTCATAATCTATCAACGTGAGTTTTTTCAGACCTGCAGATGCTAATCGGGTGACATACATACATAATACATAATACATCATTGCGCTTTTATGTTGGGGACCAGCACTTGACGCACGCTTTGCGCGCGAAGCGTGTGAGTTTTTCCAGCTAGTCGCAGATGATTTTTCACTTGGAAACGTTTTGGAATGGTCTTTTATTTGAATGGCTAAATTTGAAAAAAAACCGCCTATGAAAAAAACAACTTTAATGGCTGATAATGGAAAAACCGCCTACGAATAAAATCACCTCTAATTAATTTCAACTTGTTTATAATGTGTGATGACGTAAGTTCAGCGTCTCATAATCTATCAACGTGAGTTTTTTCCAAGGATATCTTGATATAACAACTGGATCCACAACCTACTCTAGTAGGCCTAGACAGTTCAGCCAATTACGTCATAGTTACATCAACATTTGTATAAGTATGATATAACTACTGATGCTTTTGTAGTTTGTTACATCAATTTATTTATAATTATGATATAAGAAGCAATAAAACCTTAGGCCTACTAGAGTAGGTTGTGCATCCAGTTGTTATATCAAGATATCCTTGGTTTTTTCAGTGCTGCAGATGCTAATCGGGTGACATAATACATAATACATACATAATACATCATTGCGCTTTTATGTTGGGGATCGTTGAATAAAACACCATATTGCGTGATTAAAACAACGTAAAATGGCGCTGTTCAATCAAATATGTTGAACATAATCATGAACACAAAAAACAAGCTGTATCGATAATACGTAGGTACTTGTCACCAAAAAACTAGTTAGTAAGAATCTAGTTGACAAAATCGTTGACAGATTTGGGGAATAGAAGCCTCTGGCCACAGCAACGCGTGACCGGTTGAAGCTAGTTTGTAATCTATATTTTGAAAGCCCTCGTCACTCACTGATTTTGTAACGCTGTAAGACGAGAGACGCCATAGGCTACGAAGGTGACGCCAAAGCCGCTGTCAGACAATCAGAAGGCACACTTCTACCAATCAGAGAAGCCAGCTCCAGAACAACATTAAACAACCTAAAATAAATTTAAAAAAATAAATATATATATTATTTAAATTTTTTTCTCCTTATTTATTTATTAGTTAAATAAGTAATTAATTTTATGTCGTCAAGCGGACTAAAGAACTACTATAGAAACCGATATCAGGGATAGAGCAGCTATATAGATTCCGTTACCATATTTTTAACGGGCTAAATAAACGGGCGCCAAGTCCAAGAACTTGTTGAAATTACCAATGAATGCACTTGCATATGGAAACTTAGCAATTCCACAAATTTGACAGTTTCTAAAAGCTTTAGAAAAGGCGCTTTTTAAATTTTCACACTGATTGTTTGAAAAAAACGTTAAAACCACAACACCTTAAAAATACTATAAGAGGATTGATTTCGTTTAATTTAGGATTTTTAGACAAAATGGTAATTTGTATGTTAAACAAGCTATCTCAAATTAGTGTTTCGTTTTTCCTGTGTATAACTGTATTTCTCAAAATCTTCAAAAGCTCACGGAAATTGCATGAGAATATATTTAAATCTTATTTTGAGGGTTATTTATCATCACCTTTTGCTTTTTGCCAAATATTAATACTATGGAAACAGATGTTGCTATTGTTTCAGTATTTATTGAAGTATTTACGTAATTTGTGTCAGTGAATTTGATTTTTGAGCAACTTTTGTATACTATTAAAGTTAAAATTACCAATTAAGAAGGTGCAGTTGCTTTAGGACAGAGTCTGTGTCTTAGTGAATCAACAACATTCACTTGTTGTAGTTTGTGGCTTAGAAATTAATTGACATTACGCCACGTTGAAAATTATCAAAATTAAATTATAGCAGTTATCTTTACTTTATTTTTTTATTTAAATATCTTGTATAATTACTGGGTGGTCTTGACATATTTCATTAACATTACCGGTTGATTTCATTTTTTGAACTCCGCCTCGCTAATTGCGAGCCAGTCCCAAGCCTGGAGAAAGGAGGAGGGAAAAGTAAAAAGGATCAAATTATGATCCACGACATGAAGTACATAGGTGCTTCCTACATACAGTCATTTCCGTCTTAAAACACCTGGTGTAAAGGACTGTAAACAATTATAAAAAAATGTTTGTTTATTGAACTTAGCTGGCAAAACCATGTACGGGCCTTTTTTAGGCATGGCCCGTTATATAGGCACAATTTCCGTGCTGAAATCCTAAGATGAAAACCCATTTCAAAGTTTGGGACCGATTTTGATAATGCTGTGTGGGTACAATTTTTTAAGTTGCACTTATAATAAAATGGCAAATTACAGTGTGCAAATATTTACAAATATTTTAATGTTTTAAAATAAAAATCAATAAACTAAAATCATACATTGCATACTACCTATCTGATAACGCATAGCGTCTCTCCTGGTTTTCAAAATCCTGTATTCAGCTTTGATACCTACTTTTCAATAACAAAATTCCAAAAACTTTTACTCTTTTTTCTTAAAACGCTGATGGTCGGGAGGGGGTAGTCACAGTTACTTTAAATCTTTTTCAAAAACTTCTCCAAAAATGTTGCAGCTATTATTTTTGGAAATTCCCTGGGGGCATTGCTCTCCCGCCCCCCACAAATGATGCCCTTGCTATTCATTTTACTGTCTCTGTAACTCTATAAACTCAACTAACACACTGTTATTACCAACAATGCACTATTGAGTACTGACGATTTGAGTGCTATTCTCTGGCAAGCATTCCAGTTAGAAGCCTAAAATAAGTCTTATTGTTTGGTGACGGACAAAACTTGTCCATCTGTTTTAGTATTAGCGCATCAGGATTTATGAGGGTCATATCCACTGTTGATGTACTGGCCAAACGTCAAGTTCTTTCACTATTTTCGACTGACGATTCAATGTAGCTGTCGCCGCTGTCGAAAACGACATTAAAGTTTGCTCTGCAACACATCGGCCGGCCTAAAAATGGCACACATTTTATAATGTTTATAAATGTACCAAACGAGCACAAAATTGAAAAAAGTGAATTTTCAACATGAAATAAAAATAAACTATTACGATTGCATCACCTTCTGGGAAGACCATTTCTTCAGGCACTAGTAGGCTAGTTTTTCAATTTTAATTGTGGTCATCAAGACCACGCTTTTTTTATAAAGAGACTTTGAAGTCGTTTTTAAAGATTCATTAAACAGAACCAACAACTAAAATAAACAATTCTACAAGAGCCGACAATGTCGAAAGGAAATGAAAACAAAGTTCGAAGTCGAGGCTTAACTAATAAATATGGCGGACAGCGAGAACGACGAGAGCGACGAGACAACGAAGAAGAAGAAGTCGCGCAGGGTGAAAAGGTGAAAAAGTTGCCACTAGCTAGCGCGAGCTAAGCGAGCTAAGGAGCGCTCACCTGTAACAACCGTGTGCGTGTATAAATGCTGCTTACTACAATAGTCCCCCCGCAGATGGCGGAGCCAATGAGAGAAAAAACAAACAAAATCATAGACTGAAAATTCTTGACAATAGAAATCTCCAATGAAAATAATTACACGACAGAGAACAAACAAGTTTTATTCAGCAAATCTAACACGACGCTGAGTTCGTTTACTCGACTGTTACTGTTCTTTAGGCTGATCTATAATTTCCGAAGATAAATTTGTTAATAGTTTCGAACGAACAGTATATTTACGAATATGTGCCAATTTAATACGATCACGCGTTACAATTGAAATTTTATCATCGGGCATTTTAATTTTTATAATTTTGTCGTTACAATCTAAAACCTCAAAAGGACCTTGATAAGGTGACTCGAGAGGACGACGCACGCGATCAATCCGAACAAACACAAAATCGCCCTTATTCAAAGTAACATCATGTAATAAACGAGCAGGTGTATGATGGACACCTTTAGACAATGAAGAAAAATCTACGTATGTCCGACATACACTGCGATAAATGCAAAACTAACTCATTAAGTGTGGACAAGGCTGGAAGCATCAAGTCTAGCGAGCATGTAGTTTCATCTGTATCGGCACGAGAAAGTGCATCTGCCACGATATTTTCACAATCACCTCAATCTAGCCCCCGACAATATCCGTCTAAACAATCACGTCTCTCCGTATAATTAGAAACTAAACAGACGAATCCAATGCATAAACAATATTAAACAACTTTCGTGATAATTTTTCTTATTTAACCGATTAGCGTAAAATCTTTTAATGCTTATGAAATAAATCTTCATATGCTTATGAGACTTCAATTTGATTATTAAAATTAATTATAATGAAATAAAAACGCGGAATAACGATTGGATGAATAAGAAGAAAATAAGTAAACTAAGAGAAGTGCAGCCTTATCAAGTTTATTTTATAATTTCTAGACTATTTTTTAATAACAACTGCATTTTTAAATACAAGTATATTATTCATTCCAAACAAAAAAATATTCGAAAATTTTGTAAAATTAAAGATAAGATGGGCCACTGTACAGTAAATATGAAAAAAATTGAATGTGAAGGTTTCATCACTTGAAAAAATGTTTTCTTTCACCTTTTACATTGAAAATGACATTTAAACACTGAAAACACATTATATACAACAAACACTAAACTTAAACTAAATCAGCAAAAAATACAGTTTATACAGAAAACAAAAGAAATATAAAAAGTACATCCAAAGGCTTCATTTCTTCAACTATTTTGTTTCACCTCCAACATTTGAAATGGCAAGAAAATATGATAAAACACATTAAAAAACAGTCAAACTAAGTTGCTAAAAACAATCAGAATACAATTTATACAGAAACAATACAAATAAAAAGTGTCAGTACAAATATCTTAAATAATTTTTTTCAACATTGAAATTGACAACAATTGATATATTTAAACATCTTAAAACACTAAAATATCAAGAAAACAATTAGACTGCTTTTATACAAAAGCAATAAAAGCATGCAATTTCATTGACAGCAGCCAATTTATAAAAACTTCAGTTCAATTTTTTCCCATGTAAGAATCAAGGAGGTTGACAGACTAATTACGCAAACCAGGATCCGTTTTCACTTTTCACATGACGTTTAAGATTGGAATTTGTAGAAAAACTTTTTCCACAATGTATACAAGAAAACGACGACATTACGTAACTACCTAACATCCACCGATATTTATCGTAACAACGTAACATCTAGTCAAAAAGTCAAAAACATAGATGGTCAAAAGTAAACAAGGTAGCTGACTGGTTCATTTGGCTTCTTATTATGCGGAGTGATTTGATTGGTTAGACGGATATTGTCGGGGGGCTAGATTGAGGTGCTTTTATATTTTCCGAACCACGTATGCAATCAAATGAGCAGACGTATTCCGAGATATATGACAGGTGGCGTTGCTGGCGATTAGACTTCGGTGGAGTTTGAATATAGAATGCACTTACCAGGGGTTTGTGATCTATAAAAACGGTAACAGTACGACCATCTATAACTGGCTTGAAGTGGACTACTGCAAGGTAGACGGCTAAAAGTTCGCGGTCGAATGCAGAGTAAGAACGTTGAGGTGTAGAGAGACGTTTTGAGAAAAATGCTACTGGTCGAAGCTCGTTCCCGACAGACTGGTGCAAGGCTGCTCCAACGGGATAGTTTGACGAATCGTAAACGAGGTAAAATGTGTCAGACTTCGGATCAGTAAAGTGCAGCTGGACTGCTTGTCTGAGATTTTCTTTCAATTTTTCAAACGTTCTATGCGCATCATCCGTCCATAATAACTTAACATGTTTACCATTACATGATGAAAGATGTTGATAAAGTGGTTCAGCTTTGTCAGCAAACGAAAGTATAAAGCGCCTGTAAAAACCAATCATGCCAAGAAAGCGACGCAAGGAAGCATAATCAATCGGCATTTCATAATTATTGATTGTTCCATGTTATTTGATAGGGGCACAATACCGTCGGGACTAATTGAATACCCAAGAAAATCAACCTTAGATGCTGCAAAAACGCACTTTTCTAATGTAACATGCAATTTGTTATGACACAAACGATTCATTACGGTTTTTAAATACATTTTATGCTTATCTAAATCCTTAGAAGCAATTAGGATATCATCAATGTAGACAAAGACAAATGATAAATCCCGAAAGATAGAATCCATAAAACGCTGGAAAGTTTGCGGAGCATTACAGAGCCCGAATGGCATACGCGTAAATTCAAATAAACAAAATGGCATAATTACTGCGGTTTTTTAGCATCTTCAGGGGCCATGGGTATGTGGAAATACGCTTTTACAATATCAAGCTTACATAAAAGCGATCAATGCATGAATTAACATGCGGCAATGGGTAGCGATCCTTTTTGGTGATTGCGTTCAATTGACAGAAATCGCCGCAAGGTCGTCACGACTGACCATCTTTCTTTGGAACTAAATGCAGCGGGGATGCCCAATCGCTTTTAGAAGGAAGCACAATACCCGCCGCCAGCATAAAATCAAATTCTTTCTTTTGACTATCGAACTTATTTGGGGGAAACAAACGCGCGCGTGCAAATACAGGGCGTGCAGAACCCGTATCAATGGTGTGCTGGGTAAGAAAAGGATCAACAGAAACAGAATAATGCCGCTCAGGCATAAGCGGGAGTATGAACACCGGAAGATTCTCTGGCACAAGTTTCGGAATACACGGCGCATGAAAATTTGTGTTGGTGTCTGTAAACGTAGACGAATATGCTTTATAGCGATTCGTAACGTTGAAGCTTGAAGTTATTTATAGCACAATATTTCTCGAATTATAATTCCGGCTTAGTACTTCTTTCGCGCTGACTCAATCTAATTATATCTCACGTTTCAGAAATCTCTTGATTCTGACAACACTTTTGATTCTATTAGATAACTTTTGTCAACTTGTTTAACTACAGAGTCTATTCTCTAAAACTCTAAATCTAGATCTCACGAACCGACTAATTCTGCTTCACTAACTTCACTGAACTAACCCCTGAGGTTACAAAATAGAAAAAGGCTTCTCATATATATATATATATATATATATATATATATATATATATATATATATATATATATATATATATATATATATATATATATATATATATATATATATATATATATATATATATATATATATATATATATATATATATATATATATATATATATATAATCAACAGATATATATATATACATATATATATATATATAAGCAACAGATATATATGTATATATACAAACACATATATATATATATATATATACAAAATACAGATATATATATATATATATAAACAACAGATATATATGTATATATACAAACAAACAAAAGGGTAGATACAATGAATGTGCTGGGAATCCTGATAGATGGAAAACTCTCATTCCGGGAACACGTTGACTGGATCAACACAAAATGTGCACAGACTTTGTATGCACTACGAAACTTACGGGCTCACGGGCTGTGTGCCCGGGAGCTCTGGACGGTCACGGAGGCGACACTTATATCCAGGATCACCTACATATCTCAATCATGGTGGGGTTTCATTGGTTCGGGAGATCTTCAACGCATCGAGTCGGTCATTAGGAGGGTGACACGCCAGGGTTTCTTGGCTCCCGACCACCTTGATTTTGTGCACCGCTGCGCCGTGGCGGATTCAACTCTGCTCAACAAGGTTCTGTCTAACCGCCTTCACGTCCTTCACCATCTTTTCCCAGACGTCAAGAAATCAGGATATCACCTTCGTCCTCGAGCTCACGACAGAGTTATTCCGCATGCAGATTCCATACTCAGAAAAACCTTTATCCATAGATCGTTGAACTCAAAATAACTTAAACAATGCCGAATGCTATATTAAATCTCTGAAAAAGACAAGTTATGGATTTTATTTTAAGTCTTTAACTTTACATTGTCGAAACTCGTATTCCTTTTTATTTAATTCTTATTTTTATTATTTTATCATTTAAATGTAAACCGCTGTGCGTCATTGTCAGGCTGGTTAATAAAGATTTACTTACTTACTTACTTACTTATATAGATATATATACATATATATATATATACAAAATACAGATATATATATATATATATATATATATATATACATATACACAAATTAACATAATAAGAGATAATAAAATAAGCTATTTACACAAATATACGTAAGATGAGCCATCTTCATCTTACAGTGTCGACAATCGCACGCTCAAAACAATTTACACTGATGCGAAATTTCGATAAAAAAATTGGCACCAAAAATTGGTTTTGAAACGTCAGCCATGACAAACACCCAATCAAATGATCGACGTAATGATTTATTGGTTAGTTTTAAATGAGTTTGTCCATATACAGCAATAGAACGGCCACCAGCAGCCTTCAAATGAATCGGAGATGGCGACAACAAACACGAATGTGATTTTGACACTGAGAATGGAATTAATGATATTGACGAACCCGTATCAATTAAAAAATCCACTGAAAAATTTGCAATTCGAAATGCCGCCAGCAATTGTAGGGCGCCACTAGCTGCAGCGGTTGCTGTAGCGCCTAGGCATTTAAAGATCCCACTGGAAAATTATCTCGCGAGCTTGCATGGGTTGCGTCACGCGACTGAATTGTTTTGCACGCAGATTTATCTGGCCATTGACACCAATGGCGATATGTGCGCGCTTTTACCCCATAAAATATATGACTTCGGCAAACCTTAGGGCGTTGAATATGTAATCATATAAAATTAGTAACAAATAAACAAAAAATATTCTAAATTTTTCATCAACATTTAATTCATATAATGAAAAAAAATCGTCACCTTAGCAACCGAAACTATTCGGCTTAATAACCAAGATTTAGTAAATAACGTATTCGGTTGAATTTTAGTAGTAATTATTATTAATTAATAAAATTAAAAAAAAATTATTTTTTTAACATTTATTTAATTATTAAGTCCGCGGTCTGCATTTTACCCACCCCAACCCGTTTCAATACTAACAGATTACGCATTGTATATTTTTTAAAAAAGGCGATCCAGACCGAATTTTTCAAAACCCTTTATTAGTGAGCACCTAAAACTCAAGAGAAAGATATGTCCCAAATTTCATTACAATCCGTTCAGTGGTTTTTGCGATTTCGTGATGAGTCAGTCAGTCAGTCAGTGGTATTTGAGTTTTATATATAGAGATTAATCCAAAATGAAAAATATCCACTGTTTTCTGTGAAGTCTAAAGGTGGTAAAATACTTAATTTGCTTTTCATAAATTAATATTTGTTTTACTAATTCAATTGCACAAACTCTAATTATTGCGTTAATATCAAGCTAAAATTTTGAACTTCCAGCAAAAAAATGCGCTGCAGCTACTTCATTAAGATTACGTCATTCTTTAAATCAGCACCCACTGAGCATTGAGAATGCAAAATTTCTAGCCAAGGAGCTGGCTGAGTGGTGGTTCCAAGCACTTCTCAACAAGAATGTTCTGAGATGATGGGACGAAAGATTCTACAGCTTGAAACAAAACCAAGTTGGACTCCCCAAATTGGTGGTTCATTTCAAAAAGGCGTTGTAGAGCTCATGAGCTCGCGTGAAGTAACTTTAAAACCAATAACATGGTAATGACCCAAAGTGGAGGTGACCACAGAGCCGGTCAGCCAGGTGCCCTGAACTCGTTTGCACTTTACTGACACTACATGGTCATCCTCATTTGATGAAAAACCAGCAGCATCTGCTATTTGATCAAAAACATCAGCAGACCACAAGGCAAGAAGGCTCTCTTTAGCTGTGGAGATCAGTTCCATAGCATGAGACAATTGCACAAGCAACCTTGCAACAAAGCACTGACCGTTGACAGCAAGCTCAGTATTTTGACAACGGCATTTGAAAAAAATCCTTCTTTTAAACTTTGTTGAGCAGCCTTGCTGCTTCAACCAACACATCAACCAGAGCTTTTTCTAAGTTGGCAACAATTTCGAGGATCTGCGAAATTTCCTCTCTGTTGTTTTTGACAACCATTGCAGATTTATAAGGGCCAGTCCATCTTTGAGTAAGTAACCGCTTTATTGTGTCACCTACATACAATTGCTCATATAAGTTAAAAAAGTTGTTTATCTTTATCTCTGATTCCATAGCGTGCGCAACCACATGATAGAGTTGGCGATGCAGTGCACGTACGGAATTCGGCGGCCCAGAGTGTCTTGCAATATTTTCTGGACACCTCTCTTTCCGCCGTTCATTACACTGGCGTCGTCATAACATTGACTCAAAATTCGAGCGGGGTCCAGCTGCTGATCCTGAAGCTCTGTAAGCAGCGAACGTGTCCGGCTTTTAGAATCTAACTCACTAGCCTTGATCATTGAGATCATGTGATCTATTGCCTTTCCACAACGCACATAGCGAATGACAATCGACATATCCTCAACATTGCACTGATCTTGACTTTCGTGGCACTTGATCGAATACCAGTTAATGTCAGAATCTTTGCATTCTTCGACAATCAAAACTTGTACCATCTGTGCCATCAATTCGATTACCTCGTTTTGAATAAAAGACAACATGTACTTGGCATTTTGAGGCATGTTTTTTAAATCATACACAATTTATCATCCTTCGCCTCAGTGATATTTTAGTAACGAAAACTAAAACTAATACAAAAAAGATCGACCATAGTTAACTAAAACTATAACGAAACAAAAATTGAATTTCCCAACTAAAACTAAACTAAAACTAGAATGGTTTGTCCTAGAACTAACTAAAACTAAAATAAATAAACTCAAATATTTAGTTTCTTTTTCGTTATTTGACAAAAGTTTGTAATTAAAATTTATAATGATCACAGACAGCGATGTATTAAGAAACCTAAACAGAATAAATTTCATTTCTTTGGTTTCTCAATATCGGCTTGAAATGTCTAAAACGTTCTTTTATTCTCCGCATTTAACAGAAGTTGGTGTGTTGTTTTTGCAACCGATATTAATTTGACAAGTTTAGTTAAACAGTTTTCTGGTCGCAAGCGGGGCAGCAGTGTGTGGACTTATTTTAAATTTGAAGAAACAGAAAACAAAAGTCGATGTCTCGTGGCTTTAGCAAATGGTTCAAAATGCGACGCACTTGTTGCAACTAAGAATCCGACTAATCTTAAAAACCATCTCAACATCACCACAAAGAAATTTTTAATGACATGATTGAGTTAGAACAAAATCAATTGAGTGTCAATGCAAACAAGAAGATTCAAATTGATGGTTAGCTTTAAATTGCTACTAAAAGGTTATATAGTAATATAGTTGATAGTATAAGTACTCTCGATAATGTAGCAAGCATGATAATTTTTTTTAGAAATACTTGATTTTAACTTATTTATGTAATTTGTTTTAAGTTGAGACATATTTTATGTGTATAGGTTAAACTCCAATCCTACCTACATAAGCAGTCAACCGCAATTGTCAACAGTCCACTCAACGATGAAAGATTTTCCCCTGCTTTCAGCAAAACTGGCTGGACAGTCAACCAGGCAAGTGGTTCTTGATGTGGATGGTACACTGTTAAAAAACCATCCCACTCAATATATTAAAGAAGTCAGCTCATCTTCATATAATTACAGCCTCTCCTCAATTGAGTTCTTGTACCAGAAGCAGCAGTTGAATACTTCAGTCCTCTGATTGCGCTGGATCTGATATCGGCACCAGCTTCGCAAGCTTCTGTGGAGCGACTTTTCTCAGTTTGTGGGATTTTGACAGCTCGCAGACGCAACAGAATAAAAAAATCGTTGAATATGCGTGCTTGGTTAAAAGTAAACCAAGATCTACTTGTTGACATGGACAGTTAATATTTATTATATTGAAATAAAAATATATGAGCAAAAATTTCAATCCTGTCGGAATAAACTAATAATAACTAAACTAAACTAGAATGATAGCACCAAAACTATATAAAAACTAAAATAATTGCATTTAGGAAAACTACAACTAAATAAAATAAAAATGACTTTAGTTAAAACTAACTAAAACTAAAACTAAAATGATTTTCATAACTAAAATATCACTGCTTCGCCTACATTTGCTTTGTTGAACTAGACAGCAATACAAAAAACTGGGGGAGCCTGATTGAGCTGGGGGGACCCATAGCTGGTTACGGCCCTGCCTAAAACTCTTTGAATATTGCATTTGCGGTTACTGAGGTTGAAGGAGAGTGGATGTTCGTCGCTCTATATGTATTAAACAAGTTAAAATTAGGCTGAAGACATATCTTTTTAATAAGTTTTTTGATTAGGAGATGTTGATGAACTGCGCGCCATTGCGAAAGAGTTTTTTTTTTATAAGATATAAATGTTATTTTTATTGTATTTGTATGGAGATTGAATAGGAACAGACACATTTCTTATGCTCAAAAACACAATTTTCATACAACACAACTATTACTTGATGATAACTTTAAAATCTATAAAAAAATTTAATATAAGACTCCCAATCAACAAAAAATTTATCATCCTCCCCACTCTAAAATCCTGGGACCGCGCCTGGCCAGGAATGCCATCCAAACTACAACTAAAATCATTAATTGCTGGATCGACGCAGGGACGTAAATTGTTTTACCTAGAGTTTACTATATATTTATTTAATTTTAACTTTACTTAACCTAGTGATGATGCAATGCGTATTGGAATCCTTCTGGCGTGTATAGACAATTCGCCTCCCTTGATTTCCAAAATTTAAAAATATTTTTTACTTAGAGTTTACTATATAATATGTTAATTTTAACTTTACTTAACCTCGTGATGATTCAATGCGTATTGGAATTCTTTTTGCGTGTGTAAACAATTTTATATCTTAGCTCGATGCTAGATTTACCAATAACTGCAGAGTAATAATTTCTGTATCAGTGTTGGTCCAAAGATTAGCTGTTTTCTGTGCCAAAATACAATCAGCGAACTCGTGGAATTTTACCCTATTAGTGGTATTAATACAATGTTGATTCCCTCACAGCTGTCTTCATCAAAGTTATTATTTATTACACAAAAATAAAACAAAATTATACCCACCCCATTTTGGACATCTTTTTTACAAACTTTTATTTAGGTTACAATCTCTGTTTGTTTGTGTGTGTGTCTTTCTCTGTACGCAAATCTTGCAAGTGAAATTTAACCAGCATTTTGACTAGCTAGGAAGTTGAAACTTTCAGCATAGCTTCATATTTGATGAAAATACATGATTCAATTTAAAAAAAAAACTTTGAACATCTTTTGCATTTCTAAATTGAATGTATTTGAAATCAAAGTTTGTGTTGAAAAACTCGTTTTTCCTTTACTTGTTTTACTGCAATATGATTAAATCATTCATTCCCCTTATACCCAGTGGCACGTGGCGAATCCAGAATTTCCTGGTGGGGGATTCACTTCAGAAATATTTTTTATTCTCTTCCAAAAAGCTGATAACCGGTAAGGGGTAGTCGTAAGTATTTTTCAAAAAAAATTCAAAGACTTCCAATTTCTCCTCCCAAAATGTTGCGGTCGTTCTCCAAAAACAAGGTATTATACCCAACAAATTTCAATTGATACTCTGATGGGGGATGCATTTCCCCATCCCTCTCTGCTTGTACCTACGTATTTATATAAATGTAAAAGGTAATGTGTGTGAGAGAGCATTCGTTTATCACATCCAAGCCGCAGGAGCAATTTTAACAACATTTGGCATGCAGGTAACTTCATTGATAAGACAATTTTGAAAAATTACAAAAAAATCTGTTATTTCTTTGACGTTTCATTGGCAAAAACGAGACAAAACAAAGCACAAAAAACCCGGAAAACACCGGGTAACCCTGTCAGTAAGCTATATAATGGCGGGAAAATTTTGCCCCCCCCCCCCTGGAAAATGCTGAATTTACGTCCCTGGATCGAAGTTGAAATTTTTTTCATCTTCATATTGGTATGAAATTGTCGTTGGTCCCCACATCTGTTTCCGAGGTTATGTTTAAACTCGTTTCGTGCAGCTACAAATTAGTTTGTTTTCTCCGACAATGTTAGAAAAGTGTCAATCCAGGTCAATCACTTTGAGCCTTGATAAACCCGCTTTCACAAGTGTCTTTGTAAATTGTGAATAATTATCAAAGTTGGACCGATCTCTAACAATTGTAAAAAAGACTTTGCTGTAAATGTAGGAAATCAAAATTAAATCAATACCACTAGTAGGGTAAAATTCCACGAGTTTGCTGATTGTAATTTGGCACAAAAAATATTACGTGCATGGTATACCACACAATCATTAGCTTTTTTGGCAAGAAAAAGGCATAAGATTGTATTTTGGCACAAAAAATATTACGTGCATGGTATAACCCACAATCATCAGCTATTTTTGGAAAGAGAAAAAACCATAAGATTGCGGAAAAGTTTAAGAAAAAGTACTTACGACTACCCCCTCACGCTCATTGGCTATTTTGGGAAGGAAAATGGTGTCAAATTTACGACTGAAATTCGGCTTGATCCATATTTGAGAAGTAAATATGTCAGCCGTAATCGAGCCATAAGAAGTTCGGCCAGCCGAAATTTGAGCCGTAAATTTGCTCCAGCCAGCCGACATCCTGAAAAAAAATTCGGCGCCCGGGTCTACCTGGTTCCCATAATCCTCTATCCAGCTTTGAGCTCTTTTCTTAAAAAATTTTTTTACTAAACCTTATTCTCTTAAAAAGCTGATGGCTGTCAGTGTTTGACCCTTATGCGTGAGTGAATAGTATGTATTTCTGTGCGTGAGTTGAACCCAGTCTGGCGTGCATGCTGCTGAAATGCATACCGTCCGAATTCTATGTGATGAGGAGCACCTATCGCGTGGTCCCATTTCAGGCTATATATAATGCGTGCAGTTATCTAGCGAGGCTCATGCATATTGTGAGAGGTGTGCGTGTGTGCATGCAGACGAGAGAACTGCGGAGAAAAGAGTCGATTGTAGTTAAGCTTCAAATAGTTGACGATATTCCATATATCTTTGTTATTAAAACATATAACACATATGTTATTATTATCTTAATAAACTTCTTTTGTCGTTGAGTTTGAGTCGGTGACCTTGAAGCGCGGTCACTGACATTGACCGAGAGGGCGTAGTCGCAGCTACTTTCCCAAAAACATATTCAAAAACTTTGTAGCTACTTCTTTTCAAAAAATAAAAGTTTTTTTAGAAATACTTGGCGAATGAAAAGTAATTTTTATCCAAAACGATATTTTTGCTCAAGTCAACAAAGTATTCATTTGTTCCAATGAAAAGTAATTTTTATCCAAAACGATATTTTTGCTCAAGTCAACAAAGTATTCATTTGTTCCAAAAGTCTTGATTGGAAAGCTTAGGTTTCCTCGAATTTTATAATTTCCTGTCACTTTGAGCATAATGGCATATCTAAATTTGGTGTGAACACATTCTTTAATCAAATTTAAAAAAAATTGTACAAAGCAGTAAGCCTGAGCTCTGAGTTTACAAAAAATCGTTCCAATCAGGGCAGTTAGGTAAGCTCTGGTACAAGCCGGAATTCTAGTCCTAACTGCAAGCATCCAAGGTGACGTAACTTAGCAGATAAACACAAAAATTGTACATTTTATCAAATTTTGTTAATAATCAAACTCTGTTATAGACACTTAGACTTTAATTTAGATATTAGTCTGCGGGCATAGAATTGAGAATATTCAGCAGGTAGAGACTGCAAGTGTTTGATGGCTCGGTCGAGGACATTTTCTGCAGAACAAGCAGGCAGCAGATCCTTGTTACCATAAACATCACGAGCATCGTAAAATGATTTATCAAGATGACGCCAGAACACGTTCACTGAGATGCTGGCAGTCAAATTTGTGACGTTGTGGAACCATAGAGCTGACAATGATCAAATAAACACATAAAAATAGAACAATTAAAGTAATATCAAGCATAAACATTAAATGCAATAAACTACCAGGAATGAATAAAACATCTCCAGGGTTAATAATAGATTCATAATGTGTAACATTGGCAAACAAAGGATACTTTGCTAGGTCTGTGCTCACAATGTCCAGTACTTCAGATTTGTCACCTGATAAAATGATAAAAATAACTTCACAGTTAATCTAAATAATAATCAGATCTAGCAACAATAACCTTGAAATCCCACAGCAAAACACAAAATATTCAATAAAATGTTCCATGAAAATAGTATTTTTTCAACTAAATATACTTATATAATCTCCCAGCCTCACTCGGTTACAAATGGATTTACAAAGTTATATATCATTAGGCACATCATCCGCACGTGCATCTAAACAAACATCTCTAATTACACGTAACATATAACTTTCATTATCTGCAATTTACATTGCCTCAATTAATCAATATCTATCCAATTCAGGCAGCTGCATTATTTAAAATATAAATATACTCTTTTCTCACTTACAATTATTTATCAAATTTATTTGAGAAAAATGTTAAGCTCTGCATGTTTTAACAAGCATTTTTTTCGTGTGTATTTTCGGAGTGTCAGGATAAACATGTGTGTAGTGTGTAGTGTATGTTAGTATGCATGTAATTGCGAAGATATACATATGTGTATGCAAGTATGCATGTGGAGGCTTACATTTTGGTTATAGCCACAGGTGGGCACTATTTCAAATACAAGTATTTAAAATACGTATTTTCAAAATAAAATACGTATTTTATTTGGTATTTAAATACTGGTGATGTAGCATTTTGTATTTTAAAAAACACATTTAAAAATACTTTCTTAAAGATACTTCTATGTTTCAATTTTGTATAGAATCTTAACTGGCCGGTCTGAACAATTCACGTGTTTCTCCGTCGCACAAACGTTTTATATGGAGCAAAGCTGACTACAATGCGCTGTCATCTCGTATTTCAAACACCGACTGGGAAAACTTATTTGATGGCCTTTCAGTACCTGACACTTATCAGCTTCTTATCGACCGATACAACGAAGCGGTTGCACTACACATCCCATCTGTCCGGAAAAAAGAACCTTGGGTAAAACCCGAAGTTATAAATGCAGCCAGAGTCAAGCGCGAGGTCTGGGCTAAATACATCGCATCGGGGCGCGACTCTGCAGTTATTCTACGAGAATCTCATCGAGAGGCTTGCAATCGTGTAGCTAAAACAGTCAAGTCGGCAATTCTCATGTATGAGGAACAACTAGTCAGCGCTTCCAAATCCAATCCAAAACTTCTTCATTCACATGTCCATAGCAAGCAGTTTGTCAAAGACGACATCAACTCTACTCAGACAGCCGACGGCACCATAACTGCGGACCGTGAAAAAATCTGTTCTTCACTCAATGACTATTTTCAATCTGTTTTTGTCATCGAACCTGAGGGTTACATGCCTGCTTTTACAGATCGCACCGAATCAATCTGCGATGTAAATGAAAGTTGTTTTTCTGCAGCTATTCTTCAAAAAAGACTCCACAGCTTAGACAAAACTAAATCGATGGGTCTTGACGGTTTGCACCCACGCGTTCTCAGCAATTGCGCAGCTGCCTTTGCCACACCCCTGGCTTTCATCTACAAGCGCTCCTTCATGTCCGGAGTTATACCGGACACATGGAGAAAATCAAATGTTTCCCCTATCTTCAAAAAAGGCAGCAAGCTCAAGCCTTCTAACTACAGGCCTGTCTCTCTCACTCCTGTGCCCTGTAAAGTAATGGAAGGCATTCTACATGAACACATCATGCAGCACTGCGTCGTCAACGGCTTAATCAGCAAACATCAACATGGTTTTCTCAAGAAAAAAAGCTGCTTGACAAATCTACTTGAAACTCGCGACATACTCACTGAAGCTGTTCATTGCGGCTATGTGGCTGACGTAGTATATACAGATTTTGCCAAAGCATTCGACAGAGTACCTCACAAACGCCTACTGCATAAACTAAAAGCTTATGGCATCCGTGGTATGCTACTCACATGGATCGAAGCGTGGCTGAAAGATAGGAAGCAGCGCGTTTTGATTGAAGGCTGCAAGTCCGAGTGGAAGAATGTGACAAGTGGCGTTCCTCAAGGCTCTGTTCTTGGTCCACTACTTTTTGTGTTATATATTAACGACTTACCGGACACTATCACACACCAAATCAAAATGTACGCGGACGACAGCAAAATCATCGGCATCATCAAGTCAGCTTCCGACATTTCATCTCTCCAGGCTGACATTGACCGTGCAGTTGAGTGGTCATTCACTTGGCTAATGCACTTCAATGTCGAGAAATGCAAAATCATGCATGTCGGTCGCTCACACAGAATAACCCACCAATACTCTATGAGACATATTGACGGCACGCGGCGACCACTCGAAGTCACAAAAGTCGAACGTGATCTTGGTGTTCTCGTCTCAGATGATCTAAAGGTCCGAGCACAGGTCGAAAAAGCAGCGTCATCAGCCAATCATATGCTCAGCCGACTCAGAAAAGCTTTCCGCAGCCGCAGCCTCATACTGTGGCGTACACTTTACCTCTCCTACGTCCACCCACATCTTGAATTTGCTGTTCAATCTTGGTCGCCTTATCAAAAGGGCGATATTAACCTTCTTGAGCAGGTCCAACGTCGGGCAACAAAAATCATTGCAACACTAAAACATCAGCCCTATGAACATCGTCTGCAACAGCTTGGGATCACAACGCTGCAAGACCGCCGTTCGAGAGGTGACCTGATCGAGCAGTTCAAAATCGCCCACAACATCGACGACGTCAGCTTTTCCGTTCCGCAAACTCGAGCAGCCGGCCACACGGCATACAACCTGCGTGGCCACAACTGCAAATTAGAGCGCCAGTATGTCAGAGGTTGCGAAGAGCGATACAATTTTTTCACAAACCGGATTGTCGCTCCATGGAATGCGCTTACGCAATACACAATTGACGCCCCGACAGTAAACGCTTTCAAGGACCGCATCTTTTAGGAGTCGCGAGTCCTCCAGCTTCTGTCAGTATAGAGGAGCCTGATGTAGCTCCTCTTCATCAAAAATATAACTTTCAGACATTAATTTTTTTATGGCTTGATTCTATAGACTTTTTTTTTGTATTTTTGGTTCTGATAATAAACAAAATTCAAATTCAAAATTCATGATGATGAAGAGTTTGAAAAAACACTTCCTCTGCATCACAGATGCAGCAGTCATCCTCTCAGCCTAATAACAAGTGATATGAATGAAATAATTAAAAATAATCATAATTACGGAAGGATCCACCATAGTACTTTTGATAAATGTACAGCTGTTTGGAACAAATGTTCGCGATCACCAAAATTTTGCGAAGATAATTTTGCTATCATGAACTCTCAACAATGTGTCCATGCCCAACAAGATGGAATTTATTGTACGACAGAGTCTGTAGCTTGTTAAAAGCCAGTGAAAAGCTAAAAGATTTCTGTGTCGCTTTCAATGTGGCAGTTTTTAAAGACTACGAAATTGAGTTTTTACATGAATTTGTCGAGTGCATGAAGCCTATTGCCGATAGCCTGGATCACTTGCAAGGCGAGCAGAATTGTTATAGTATTGGTCATTTGTTGCCAACATTGTTACGCATTCAAGACAAACTTATGTCCTTATGCAATAAAAATATGGCATGTTGTGCACCATTGTGCAAAGGACTAAAAGCAGCCATGACTAAGCTATTCAGATCTTATTTGAATCTTACACAAGAATCCTACAGTGAAGCGAATATTTTCCAGATACAACACTGGGATACCATCTTTTGCACCGGTTAAGCGGCTGTTTTCATATGCAGGGATGGTGCATAACAAGAAATGAGCATGTATGACTGATGAACATTTTCAGCACCAGTTACTGTTAAAGGCAAACAATGAACTTGTTTTGTGATTTGTTTGTGAAAAAAAACATTTTATTTTTTTATTTATATCTCAGATTATGTGAGTCAAATAAATTGTATTTGTATTTTTAATAGAAGTATTTTAAAACACGTATTCTGTATTTTAGTATTTTGAAACCCTTGAAGAAGTATTTGGTGTTTTAGTATTTTAAATACTTTTCTAAAGTATTAGGTATTTTAAACACCTTGAGGTCAGTATTTTGTCCACCTCTGGTTATATATCACTTATTTCAAGTGGAGGCTTACCTGTTGATTATTGGGTAGATTAGATGGTCGAGCGTGGATGTGTAGTACATTGAAGATATTCGGCATGTGAGCATGTTTTAATGGTGGAGTCAGGTTGTTATCGGAACTTATATTGAGTTGTTGGGAGCTCAATAATAATTTATATAAAATATAATATTTTTCACTTACAACAATTATTAGATTTGTTTAAGAAAGAATGTTAGGACTAATTGCTGTCATGTTATTGGAGCGTTTTGTGGAGACTATGGGTTTGGGTGCTAGCATGCATACTTTTATCAGTATGTTGCGTGTATGTGCGAATTTACGTGTGTGGGTGCATGCATGCATACTTCTATCAGTGTTTGTGTGCCTTAATGAGTGTACATGCTTGCATGCAGATTATACAAGCAAGCTGTATGTCTGCTTAGTTGCAAATTACACCTTAGAATTCTATATACACAATACACATGTATGTCAATTATTAACATAAATAATTTATAATTCTATATGGTTAAATATTTAAAGAGCATAGGTGCTAGCACAAGCAAAAAATCAAAACCTAATTAAATATGATCTTTTAAAAACCTCCCAAAACAAACCATTCATGTAAAGATTATCAACATCCTCTGGTGAAAAAAGCACAACTTTCTTTGACCCTTTAACTTCAATTAGAATATTGTCCATAACCTGTGGTAAATTCCAAGTGTTTTAAAAAGCACAAAATTAGAATACAGCAAAAAAATATTTAATTATACATCATAATGTGTCCACAATTGCAAATCCTGTGATGCAATCCTGAAAACACTTGAGAAATAATTTTCTTTAGGGAAAAGCTGAGGAAGATGTAAGTCATCACTTATTTCAGGAAATGATTTGAAAATGTCACAAACATCTTTTCTGGGGTCATCCCCCAATGTCCTTAGATAATATTTCTCATCCTAGTGCAAAAGAAATGGAATCGTGTATGGATAGTTTTGAAATAAACATTTTTATAAACACAATATCTAAACATTGTCAGAAGCATTAAATGAAGAAACCGCACCAACATTATTTTAAATTTCAATATTCAAAAAGTTCACCTTGGAAAGAAATGGGTCATCCTGTTGACCACTTTCAATTCTAGATATGAATTCATTGAAAAGTAATGTCCTGAAATAAATAATGTCACCAAATAGATCATTTGACTACATGAATGGCTTGCATTTAATTTGATCAATCTTCATAAATCTTATTTTGTATGTTGAAAATAAAATAGTTTATCAGACCAACATCATATATGATAATTTTCTACTATGTCATCCTGAGAGATTTCAAAATAAATAAAAAAAGATGCTTTACTAAATGCATTCCCATAATAATAATAAAACACAACATTTTAAAAACACACTTTTACTTTCAAATGGATAGATTTTTTTGTGTTATCTGATTATCTCTTCAATAGTTTGATGAAATATAAAAATGTGGGACATTCATTTTTACAAACTCTGTCAATCATAGAAATATATTTAAGAGATATAATGGAATAACACAAAAAAATTATTTTTCCCTTTTAGTGCATTTAGAAGTAAAGTGTGTTGTTAAAAGGTTATTATATATTTTTATTTTACTCTTTTTAGTCTTCAGGCAAATTTTATAAATCTTAGATGAACTTATGTAAATTTTCACATGCATTCCACTTCTAAAAAACATGGATGAACCAGAGCTTGGTCGCCAACTTTGAACAGCAGCAACAGGCTAGCTAAATTCCGACGTATTATTTAATTTTCGTTTTTATTGTTTGTATTATTAGAATAAAGAATACAAGATTCAAACAGTAGAAAACAGTCAAATCTGGTTCCACGACAAAACGTTCACAGGCAAAATATTCAAGACTAAATGTTCCCAAAAATATTCAAGACTAAATGTTCCCAAAAATATTCAAGACTAAATGTTCCCAAAAATGTTCACAAGCAAATGTTCACAGACAAAATGTTAAAGACAAAATGTTCACCATATTAACACAAACAAAACATTCACAATCAGTAGTTAATAATATTGTTTGGCTAACCTTATTTATAGGTTGCTAGTTGGTAGGACATAACCACCTGGAGTCAATCAATCTAACCTCTACACATCTAATTGGAGCTTAGAAATTAGTTTGCAGAAGCTCTTGACACAATAAAACAAAAAGTTTTTAATTCGGTTGTGAATGTTTTGTTTTATCTGTGTTTATTTCGTGTGGAAACATTCTTTGTTAACGTTTTGTAGTGAATGTTATGTTGTGACACCATAAAACCTTATATGGAGTTCACAAAACTCAACTGAGAGCCACAATCTCCCCTTATTTACTACATTTGTTTTAGCCCAGCAAAAATGTGCGCCCCAATGGGATACATAAAAAAACTATAAAATAATTCATTTTTGATCAAATTAAAGATCGTCATCAAAAACTAATATGTGTGCCAACTTTCAGCTCAATCTGAGAACGGGAAGTAAGGTGAAAAACTGATTACAAGATCAACCTGTAGCACACTCCACAACGAAGTTAAGTGTATAAATTTAAAAAGAAAATAGCGTTTTATATATATATACATATATATATATATATATATATATATACATATATATATATATATATATATATATATACATATATATAAATTAATAACAAACCTGTACACAAAGTTTTTATTAATGAAATCCATCTTTGGATTGGAGCTTACATGTAACTTCACACTTTTTTCACCACATGTTTCTTGCAGATATTTCCAGGACCAAGTACTGACACAGGAGCCAATGTTTAAAGATTTGATTACCACAGGCACCCGCTGAAATCAAATCCAGTACAATTATTTTAACAAAAGAAGCTATGGTAATCTAATCAAAATTGGGTTATAAAACTAAAAAAACTAAACAAGTGAAAGTTAATTTAAAAAATTTAATTTAATTTTAGCAACTGCTGATTGCTTACCACTGAGGCTGCCGCGTTATGCGAAATTGCTAATATACATACAAACAGGAAATTATGTATGTAGATATATCTATATATATATAAAGCTCGTGACGGTGTTTGTGTCCACATTCCTCCAAAACGGCCAAACCGATTTTCATGAAATTTGTTGTGTACGTTTGGGAGGTCTGAGGATAGGTACACGTAGAATTTCATAAAATCGGTTTCGGAGGAGTTTATAAATAATATATAGACCAAAATCTGACAGACAGACTCACACACAAACACACACACACACACACATATATATATATATATATATATATATATATATATATATATATATATATATATATATATATATATATATATATATATATATATATATATATATATATATATATATATATATATATATATATATGCATTTCCTTTTATTCTACCGTAGCAAGGCCTAATACATGTTGGAAACATTAAATTCATGTGTTGTCATTGAGAAGAAAGCTTTCCTGAAAGTTTTAGAGCTCTAGGTGGTCGAAAAGTGGGAAAGCGACCGGGAGCGTGAGAGCAAGCGGGGAAGGAAACAGGAGCAAGAGAGAAAAACGATAGAAAAACCTCTAAAAAGCCGGGCAATGCCAGGCTCCCAGCTAGTATATATATATATATATATATATATATATATATAAATCTATTTCCATGGCCAGACAGACAAGAAAGTCACCTAATAAAATAAATAATAAATAAACATATATTTATTTTGTAGCTTGTCGGAAATTTTGATTGCAAAATTTCGCGGACAGACAAACAAACAGACAAGAAAGTGACCTAATTAAAACAGTGTAAAATTACCGATGGCTTGGTTTGGCTTAGAGCGGAGTTGTCAAACTAGCAGCCCGCGGGCAAATCCAAGCAACTTTGTGGCTAAGCCGCAATAAAGACATTTTAAAACAACATTTTAGAACAGAATTATCACAATATTCTGTTATATACATATGTTTTACAAGGTTTGGCAATGACTGATTACCAAAATTGCTTATTCCATTCATTTCCATCTGCAAACCTTTAGCGCACGCGTAGTATTTTTTTACTGTGACAGTGCTGCACTTGTGCTGTCACTTTCTTGTTATGCATCGTCATTGTCTGGTAAGTTTAATTTATCTTATAACAAATATACTAACGATGGCAGAGGAAAGACCACGTGTCAGAGAAAAAACTGAGATACTTAAGAATATCATTGTTTTTGTTCCCTTTTTGGCATTATATACTTTTCATAATAAAGCTACTTTTTTATATTTTTGTTTCAATTTTTTGCTGCCCACATAATATAAAAAACAGTAAAGGTATAGTGATGAAAAATGACTGACGTACGTCCGAACAGACACTTCGTATATCAAAATCTGGGTGCGTTCATAAATATCATGGTTCAAAACAAAAATGGTTCAAAACAATGTCAAAAAAAATGCTGTAAACGTGTTTACAATTTACATATTTTATTAGTTGAGAATTTTAATTTTAATTGATTTTAGGCTTACTACAGATATGCAAAAGTGCCTAGGGCCTACGACGACCATAAAACGGCCCTGCAAGCTATTGGTAAATATTTATTGTTTTTGAAGAAAAATTTTAAATCATATATTTATAAGAGTTTTTATTATGGAAAAATGTAAACCAATGTTTATAATAACCTACAGAATAAAAATGAACGGTGAGATGAGGTCGATGCAACCAACTCACTTCAAATATATTCGATTGGCTGATGCGGAATTTAGTAAAAACGAACAATGAGATGAGCAAACGAGGTCGATGTGACCAATTAACTAATTAACTTCAAAATGATTCCGATTGGCCGATGCGGTATTTAGTCATGGCTGATGCAACCAATGTGGTATTTAGTTACACCGCTACTATACTAGAAGATTATCTTGGTCGCTGCTATTGCCCCGGCGGATCGCTGTGGTTGCAATCGGTAAAATTGCTACTGTACCGTCAGTCCCGCCCTATGTCTAACTAAAATTAAACCCTAACCCTAGTCCTAACCCTTTAAAAAATATGTACATCTTTATAAGCCAGTCGCATAAAAAAATATAAGATCTTTTTAATTAAATTAAACAAAATATTCTTATAAAGATATAAAATCTGATTTCAAATATATCAACAAATCTAAAAAAAGTTTATATTTAATAACGACAAATCCGTTTGAAACGAACGCAGCGCTGTAGAAACATTCAAGGCGTTAGGCTGTTAAAAACTGGTTCTAACAACCTAGCTCAGTTCACATAGGCGTACATAGAGCATTGAGTGCACAACCAATGCTGAGAAAGCACAGCACGTAAGAGTTATAAATTCAAATTCAGAAGTCATTAGATGTTGTATTATTTATTTTGAAGTTTGTATTTATAAAATAACAACAAAACAATGAAATATTCAAAAAAATCAGATAAAATAGTTCTTTAAATATCGAAAGTCAGATCTCTTGTGATCACGCCTGCTATGAAACTTTACGTCTGTAAGTCGTAGTCCTCTGCATCATCTTCATTAATACTCCAGTAATTAATTATTTGATTGAGTTAGCAATCGAAAATAGTTATCAGTTACGAAGTAACATATTAAAATAAATGTATCTAATAAAAAAGTTATTGAGATTTGAATATTGCGTTGTAACCGTTGGGGAATGAGCCAATATGCTCTCTGATTTACAAGGAACTGCACTTGTTTCACGCAAAATTTAAATATGTAGTCAAATAAGTAGACATTTGAATTTTTAATATGTTATAGTCAATATAATAAACTTTCATTTAAAACAACAACTAAAAACATTCAATTAGCCTTAAAAAAGTTATTAGCCATGGCATTAACGCAATGCGTTTAAGAACCGTTGATTTACCACAGCAGCCCCATTTGTTTTAGATGGACTCCTCAACTTTAAGGACAAAATTAAGTATAATAATTCGCTATGTGAGGGTATGTGATACCAAATTAATCGATGTCGTAAAAACATTACAACTTTGACTACATATAACTTTGGAATTTGAAATCCGAAAAACTTTGTATTTTTTTATGAAAATGTTTAGCTTTTCTTCTAAAAAAATATCTAAGCAGCATTGCTGTAGCTAACTGCCCAACATTTGAAACGACCTATCGGACAAGTTTACCATTCAAACCGGTGTCCGGCAGGGAGACGTCGCCTCTCCGCTTTTATTTAACGTTGTGATCGATGCGATCATGAGGAAATCGTTCGAAGGAAGGCGTGGTGTTCAATACGACAAAAACAACTTTATCACTGATCTGATGTTCGCGGTCGATAGCACCGTATTCGCCGACACCGACCTGGAAGCTACAGATTGCCTAAATGACATCGGCGATATTATCAAGTCATACGGCCTAAAGATCAACGCCGAGAAGACCAAGGTATTAACAACGGACAGGTCGCCAGCTCATGTCCAGAGCTAAATGATGTCCAGATCGAGCAAGTGACAAAATTTAAATACCTTGGATCGATCGTGCAGGAAAAGAAGACGTCGTCGTCGGCCGACGTCCACAGCCGCGTTGGCCAGGCGACTGCGGCATTTGCAGCGCTCAGATGGTGCGTCTGGAAGAGAACGAACATTGCAATCAAGACAAAAATTCGTCTTTACCGAACATTGATTCTTCCGATCCTCCTATATGGCTCGGAGACATGGACATTGTTTAAATCCGATGTGAATAGACTTGAAGTATTCCAAATGCAATGCCTGCGGCGAATACTGGGAGTCTCCATACGCGACCGCATTCGAAACGAGACGATCCGTGAACGGTGTGATCGACAACCACTGATCGACGAACACATCCAAAAACGGCGACTACGGTGGTTCGGGCACGTCTGCCGAATGGATGGTAAACGGCTTCCCAATAGTTTACTTTGGCGGGAGCTACCGCCTGGCTGGCGCATACAATGTTCGGCGCCAAAGAAAACATGGCTGAAAATTATTGATGGGGACCTCAAGAGGAAGCAACTGACCGCCGATGGGGCGAGAAGGGTTGCAGCCGATCGAGGAAAATGGAAGATTGTCGTGGAAGACGTTCATGGTCCCGTGGCACCGACAGCAGCGTATTGGCTTCGAGAACATCCTCCTCCCCAAGCGCCGGCTACGGACTAAATAATAATAATAACAATAATAATAATAATAAACGTGTTACAATATTAATTTCTTTAAATTTAAAAACTAGAGACACTAATCTATAATGTATATAAATGTTATGTTAATGGTATTAAGTTAAGTATATTAATTTGATATGTGAACGAAGGTGATACCAAGCTTGTCGTAAAAACATTACAACTTTGACTACATATAACTTTGGAATTTGAAATCCGAGAAACTTTTTATTTTTTTATGAAAAAGTTTAGCTTTTCTTCTAAAAGAATATCTAAGCAGCATTGCTGTAGCTAACTGCCCAACATTTGAAATCGGCATTTGAAATAAGACGGTATTGACGAAAAATGCTGCATCTCTGCGCTTGAGTTACGTGCAGATGTGCAGAGGGTAACCTCGCTTGCCTCACTTTCTTAGACTAAGGCTCAAGATCTGCTGCAACTACTTTCGATGTTCAAAACGCTATATCTTCAGTAATTTAGGTCACACAATAAAATTTTAGTAAAGTTCTAGTATAGCGTCATCGGCCGATTATTAGGAAAAGAAATTAGAAATTTAAATTATGGAAATTAAAACTTTAAATTATGGAAATTAAAACTTTAAATTATGGAAATTAAAACTTTAAATTATGGAAATTAAAACTTTAAATTATGGAAATTAAAACTTGAAAAATAGATTTTTTTAGAAGTACAAGTTGCGTAACCCGCTCCATGTCTAAAACAGTTTCTTTAAATGCGATGGTTTTGTCAATATGCCTTAAGACAAATAAAAAAAACATTAAGAACAATAAATTAGCAGCAAAACACCAAGAAAAAATAAAATAATATCAAAGTAAAAGTACTTGGTTGTCTTTATTATGGTGGTATTTTTGGAGCAGAAATTCTGAGTTTTAGAGGTCATGATGGCTACCAGAATCGTGTGGAGAGCGAGAGAGTGAACGAGAAAGCGATCAGGAAGAAGAGAGCAAGAGTGAGCGAGAAAGCAATCGGGAGAAGAAAAGTGACCGGGAGCGGGAAGGCGACCGGGAGCGTAAGTGTAAGCAGGGAAGGAAACGGGAGCGAAAGAAAAAACCGATAGAAAAACCCCGGGCAAGGCCGAGTACTCCGCTAGTCACGGATAAATTTCCGCTCAGCGCTTTGATTTTTTAAAATTCAAGATGCATATTAAATAATTAAGCAATTATTTTGAACACTTTAACATTTATTTGTTGTTTTATTGTTTTATTATTTTTCCAATTTATTTTTATATTAACTCTTCCTTACTTTTCATTCCTTGAACTGTATTATTCCGCGTATCAACACATTCAACACTGCCTCTCGATATTTTTGCTTTAAATCGGTTTTTAGTAAGTTTTTCTGTGAAAAACTTTTTCGTAGTATGTTCTGAGCTTATTCTATTAAACAGTTTTAATAGAAATCGGCCGATGACGCTATACTAGAACTTTACCAAATTTTTTGCAAATTTTTAATTCTGTTAATGTACACTTAAATATTTAAAAAAAATTTAAATTTGTTATGCGCCTGACGGTAAACATGGAGAATAGCGGCAGAAATTATTTTCGGTGTTTTTAATTATTTTTCCCTTATAATAATTATATTTTTGTAATCACAATAATAACTTCAATTTAATGATCCAAGCAGTTTAGTAATTTTGTAAAATAAAATTCTCTCGGAAAACTCACGAAATGCGCAAGAGAACCACAACAAAAACTATGAATAGCGCAGTCGACAGAAAAGGTTTATAGCGTAATCAAAAATAAAGTTATTTGCAAGAAAAACGTAACAGTCACAAGCTAAAATATTAATCACGCAGTCAGATTAACATTATTTACAGAAAAAATGACAGTTTATTTAAGTCCGAGCAGTTTTTCAGAGAAAGATAAAACTGGATAATTTTCAATTAAAAAACACAGAGTTTCAGCAAAGAATTTGCCACCTGTTTTGAAACTACGGAACTAAAATTTACTTAAATAAGTTATTTATTTCCTTAAAAATTATCACTTTTCATCGTGTTTATAGTATAGCTAATTATAGCCGTCTGGGTAATAGTTATAACGAATTAATCTCTTGGCCAACTCATACTAAATTTATAATTATTCTACTCTACAGTCTACAATACTCAACAATAATATTCTACCAAATAAATAATAAACAGAATATGAAGGATCAGATCATATCACAGACTTTTACATACACGCAGTTCTTAAAGTGCTCATCAAATCCTTCGCCAAACTCGTTTGCGTCTATAACCTCCAAATTAATAATTTTTAGTTTAATTTCTCGATCCATGGAGAATGGAGAACGAAAAACGAAAGACAACCACAATAAACAAAACTTTTGTTGTAGAACTAGAAGTGAATTCTATACAAAAGCCGACAAGTTTACAAATATCTTGAAATACTAAAGTAATAATCTATGTTCTTACATTTTATTTAAATTGTATTTAATAAGTTTCAAAATTGAATAATTTCAATCTGTTAAATTAGTTTACAAAACAATTTATTAGGCGAAAATACTCTCTACTGCTCGTGGAGTCCTGGGAACCAATGAGAGTTTATATGGGGCCATATAGGCAACTTTATGGGTTCTATGTGGGTAGCCCAGATGAGACCTGGATTCTTTTCACAGAAGGATTTATGTGAGTTCCATATCGGCTAAACCATGGATATCTAGAATTCCATGGCTAAACCGTATACGAGTGGTTACTGGTTCCGTAATCACACGTGTAGTTACATAACAAATGGTAGTGGCGGATACACTGTATCGGATACAAGGGGAGTCCTGAAGGTCCGGACAATATATATATAGAATAGGTATATCGGCCCGCCTGTCGTTTAAGAAAGCTTTTAGCTAGGCAGCCTAGTAGACCGGAGATCCAAAACGAAGAACTGAGAGTTGCAACCGTATAGTAACTTAATCAAATATTTTTTAATAGAAAAAAAAAATTTTATGTACAAAATAAATTTTTAACTTTATAAAAATTAAAAATTTTTTTTTATAAAACTTCAGTTGACATTTAATTTTATTTGCGTAGTCTCTAGTTCGATGGTCTATTTAACGTCGCCGATGTTATCGGTAAATTATTTAACTCCGCCTTGCTTTTGCAAGCCAGTCCCAAGCCTGGAGAAAGGAGGAGGGAAAAGTTAAAAGGATCAAATTATGATCCACGACTGGAAGTACTTAGGTGCTTCTGACACAGCCGTTTCAGTCTTAAAACACTTGGTGTAAAGGACTATAAACTAATATAAGAGAAAAAAAAAAAAAATCGGTAAATTAGAATTGTATACTTTTATGTCGGATATCGCGTTAAATTAAAATAAAACTCATATCAACTACTTTTAGCTATAAGAAATCGACGTTTCTGTTTCTTACAAACCGGAGTTTAGTCTCCGCTGTCGTACCAAAAATAGATTAATACAAATAATGAATATTCATGGTACCAAAAAGACTCTAAATCGTTTTTCGGAGGCCATCGTGGCATCTCACTCAAAACCTGCTCATCTCTTTTTTTTATGATAGTTTAATGTCCTTATACATAGTATTTTTAGACACCCTGCTCATCTCCGATATACCTATTCTATATATATGGTCCGGACCCCTTTCATTGCAAGAAGCTCAAGTCATTTAGCACTTTGCAGGTAGTTTTACATAATCTAAAAGCCTAGGCTCATCGACTTGCCTAGGGTACAGTGGAGGCGCAGTGGTGAAAGCAGTTATGCTATCATCCTGCCGTCGTGGGTTCAAATCTCAGTCACGGCGAGGCGTAATTCCGTTGAGCAAGGAATTCACTCACACTGCTCAGGCCAATTTTTGCAATAATTTTATGAAATGTGGTGATTTTGTCTAAATAAGAATTGCCATTGAACTGATAATAAAACAAGTAAATTAAAAACGAATTTTTAAAACCAATGCTCTTATATGTAATTAAAACACAAATTTTGCAATCAATTTTTTTTTATATTACTCTTTTATTTTATGTTAAAGTCGAAATATCTTAATTATATCGAAATATCGAAATTAATTAAAATTATCTAAATTAATTGACTTATTGTAAAACTAATAATTGATTATTGCATTGTCTTCTATTTTAAGCATGTATGCAAAATTTGAAAAAATCTATCATCAGGAAGTGACCCAAAAATTGATTGCAAGATTTGAAACAGACAGAGAAACAAACAGACAGACAGAGAAACAGAGACGACGAGTTAATAAAAGCATTGGTAATAATAATAAAAATATCATCAAAAAACATCGAATTTAAATATCTCAACAATTTTCATGAAAATTTCGTACACGCTTGAGAATCGCGGTCAGTGAGTGTGGTTCGTGTTAACTTGGTAAAATAGTCTGCCAGTCGGTTAGCGTTTTGTGGTCAAGAAAACCCTCAAGAAAACCCTCAAGAAAACCCTCAAGAAAACCCTCAAGAAAACCCTCAAGAAAACCCTCAAGAAACCCCTCGATAAAATCCTCAAGAAAATTAACTAAATTAATTGACTTATTGTAAAACTAATAATTGAATATTGCATTGTCTTCTATCTTGAGCATGTATGCAAAATTTGAAAAAAATCTAACATCAGGAAGTGACTCAAAAATTGATTGCAAGATTTGAAACAGACTTTGAAACAGACAGAGAAACAGACAGAGAAACAGACAGAGAAACAGAGCCGACGAGTTAATAAAAGCATTGGTAAAAAGTAATAATTATTTCACTAATATATTGAGCGCCTGTGTAGTTATAAAAAAAATAAAATGACGTTGCCTCCCACGTGGGTTCAAATTAGAGGTGTGCGCCGACGTCAAATCGTCGGCGGCGGCGCGCCGGCCTGTTTCGATCGGCGGCGGCGGCGCACTGACCAACTTTAGGCGGCGGCGGCGGCGCATGTTTTTTGACGGCGGCGTCGGCGGCGTTTGTAATAATTTTTTTTATTAAACAATAACGACATGAAATAAAAAAAATTAAACGGACGTACTTTGTTAAAAAAAAAAAAATAAAGTTGACAAGTCAAACTAAATTTATGTTAGTTTGTCAAAAAGTGTGAATTTTCGTGTACAAAAACTATCTTGTCAACGGATAATGGAGTGATGGCACTGCGCTTGGAATTAATTGTTAAACCCGCAGTTGAAAAAATGCGCTTTGACGGCGCACTTGTTCCCTGAATAGCTAAATAATTTTGGCAAGCTCTGAAAGTTCTGGATAAGTTTTAATCTGCGTGTTCCACCAAGCCAGCAGGTCATTTGGAGAAACAGTTAAACATCTATACTGCTGAATGTTGCGTTCTAATGACAACGTCGCTGAACTTGCAGTAGCCGTTTGAAATAATTTGAAAAATTGGGCCAAATTATCAATCGTTTTCCATTCCTCATTGCTCAACATTTTATCAAAAAGACGTAAACGACTGAGACACCTTTCAATAAGTTGCTGATTTTTAATAAGGCTGTACAGCATCATGAGTAGACAATTCCATCGGGTAGGGCAATCTTTCTTCAAAGTTACCATATTCTGATGATTTTTTTCTGAGTCTCGTCCCATTACATCTGTTTCTGAATCAATCAAAGCTGGAACATCATCTTTGTTTTCCCCAGAAATCATGCTAGACTGTTGGTTATTAACTGTTTCTAGAGTTTCTGAAACAAGTTGCTCATGAGCCATATCAATGGATTCATTCTGAAGCAATGACGTTTTGTACGTGAAGGTCTTTATGACGTTTTTAACTTTAACGATGAGAGATTGAATAGGAGTGCATTTACCAACTCCATCAACGGTGATGAGATTGTGCAAACCGTGTGCTACGCAGCTAAGTCTTTCAGCCGCATTGAGGCGGCACGCCTTGACAACATTGGAGCCTTGATCTGTGACGTAGATAACTTTTTTATGTTCCAGGCCAAAACAATTAAGAATATTTGTTAACTCAGCAGCAATGTTTTCACTTGTTTTAGCTTTAGTAAACACAGCTGTTCGAAGGACCATGTCTTATAACGTAAAATCTGGAAGACAAAAATGTAAGGTTACAGTCATATAGCTTCGTTGCCTATAGTTGTCTGTCCATATATCTGTTGTGGCCGACACAGTCATTGGGAATCTTAAAAGCAGTTCTTTTATCTTTGCAGCTGTTTCTTCATAGATTGTATTTAATGCATTCCGGGAAAGTGTTGTTTTTGAAGGCATATCACTTTTATCTTGGATTACAGAATTCTGTTGTAAAAATCTGATAAAACCCGGATTTTCAACTATTTTATTTTTTATTCATTTTTCTTTCACAACGCCTTTTCCAAGACTTAAGTCTTGCTCGAAGGCGAGAAAGGGCATTTGCAGAGGCAGCCATTTATAGGCGCCTACCCTTTTCTTTTTTAAAACAGAGAGATACATATATGATTATTTGCAACAATGATTATGAAAAAAAAACTTAAAAAACCGTCGGCGGCGCGCCGATCCCGAAATTTCGGCGGCGGAGGCGGCGGCGAGAAGAAAATGTCGGCGGCGGCGGCGCGGTTCGGCCGGCGCACACCTCTAGTTCAAATGACCCAATCAACAATTATTGAAAAACATTGTATTAAACGTCTAAAGCAAGCGTAATGCAACCTAACTCCGCTTCGCTAATTGCGAGCCAGTCCCAAGCCTGGATAAAGGAGGAGGGACAGTTAAAAAGATCAAACTTTGATTCACGATAGGAAGTACTTATGTGCTTCCTACATACAGCCAATTCAGTCTTAAAACACTTGGTGTAAATGACTATAAACTATTATAAAAAAAAAAAAAAGTAATGCAACCAAACGATAATAATTTGCTCTAAACAACTTAAGTAACATCTAATGTCAGGCTATTTCTTAGTTTGAGTTTATTGGTTTGTTCTGAGTTCTGAGATTGATATTTTATGACTTCAGCAATTCGGATAGAAGTAGGTACGACTACGAAGCGCACTTGATGCACAGCGGGTCATGACATTTCTGAAAGTTGCATCGTTTTGTTCGTTTTGCACCGATGGCATCAATGTCTGCTTCCACTGACAGTTTTTTTTCTTTTTTTGTGACAATGTTTAACACAGCGTCAGTCGCTAGACTTCTAGGCCACGAGGAAAGGGTTCTTTGCAGAGGCAGCAATTTATAGGCGCCTACCCCTTTGTTGCCTCGATCACAGACTGCTGGTTACCCTTTCCGATTATACGGATGTTGCCAGTGTTATCAACCTCACCTCTACAAAATTTTGCCCCAAGCATTTTCATAAACTCTCATCATTTGGGTTTTTGATGGCCATTCGCCTCAAACCAATTGATGAACGCGTTCAAAGCTGTAACGTCCATTATATGCTAGAAGACACACTTGGGACATCTCTTTGTACGCTTGCGTGTTGTGTAAGCTGAACACATCTGATCCAAATGATTACCTCCTCCTTTTGTAGCATTGTAAGCAAGAATAACTTTAGATGTTCCAGCTGTGGCATCAATGTCTGCGCTGGTGTGTTCTAGAAGTGTGCGCGGGGAAGACTTTTCGTCCCCATCCCCAACCATCTCCATGAGTGTCATCCCCATCCATCCCCGCCAGTATCATCCCCGCAGTGTTTCATCCCCATCTCCAGCTATCCCCGCAGTGTTTCATCCCCATCCCCGCAGTCTTTCAGTTTTTCATTACCATCCATCCCCGCACTTTTTATCCCAATTTTTAATCAATCTTGTACTATTCATTATTTTTCAATACATCAATTCAACCCAACTATAAGTTAAGTGTTGATATATAGAATTATAATTACACCGTAATATGACTCAATACAATTTATTTATTTAAGTCCATGAATAATAAAAGTCGATATGAGTGCTTAAACCACTCGTACCATCGCGCGCTTTTCACTTAGGATTTAATTAAATTTTACTCGATTTTACACATTTACCGCAAAAACTCCTTCCCGTCCCCGCGGTAACCCCACAACGTCATCTCCATTACCGCGGTATCCCCGCCTCATTCGTCCCCATTTCCGCGGAATTACCGCAAAATCCGCGGTATTCCCGTTGTCCCCATACCGCGAACACCTCTAGTTTGTTCGCTTGAAAGGAGGACAACACATCTGTTTCTCTTTGAGGGATATGACACAAGTGTTGCATGATGCAACATGTGTTGTCCTCTTTTCAAGCGCTGATGCAACTTAGCTGCATCAGCGTTGAAGCCGAACTTGATCGAGCCAGCAACGCATTTCTTGCTTGTGAATTTCTGTGGAAGTTCACGACGATTATTCCTTATAGCCCCAACAAGTCCATGGTCACGTTTCCGCAACTCACGCAGCCGTTCGAGTAACGTAAAGAAGTTATCCGTTACGACAGCTCTGTCAACATTCAGTTTCTCAGTCAAGTTCAATATGAACTTCATTCCAAGACCTACCATTCGCTCATCGCCATTGTCAGTTCCAAGATAACGTTTTATTTTGATACAGTATCCGGTCAGAGCGTCACAAAAACTCTAAAACTTCACTCAATACTTTGTTGGTATTGCCGGCATGTAGTTTGAAGATGCATTGTCCACTAGCTTAGATATACCCATATATATATATATATATATATATATATATATATATATATATATATATATATATATATATATATATATATATATATATATATATATATATATATATATATATATATATATATATATATATATATATATATATATATATATATATATATATATATATATATATATATATATATATATATATATATATATATATATATATATATATATATATATATATATATATATATATATATTTATAAAATAGATATATAGGAGATGAGCATCGCTTAACATGGTCGCAAATGTCTCCACTATGGGGAATCGACACCGCACCAAATTCCAAGAACTAACAGTGATATGCTAAAAATAATTCATATTGAAAAAAATATATATATATATAAATTATTTTGTAATAAAAATTTTTTTCTTAACATTATGCAACCATTAAAAAATAGTTATAAATTAAAAATAAAATGTAGTTTTGTTTGTTTATTTAACTTATCTATATTTAACTTATCTATATTCTATATATAGCTCACGCCCGTAGTTGCCGTACTATTGACTTCATCTGCATGAGGTTATCTTTTAAATTAAAGTACTAAAAGAACTCCATTCTGCAACAACAAACCTACATGAACAATCGTCTAGTCTGAAGTTTTCAGCTTGCCTCATTTTTTGGCTTGCGGTGATCTTGGTTCTTTATTTCTTCTCTTCGCCGTTGTTTCTCGGTAAAAATAATGGTAATCTTTCACTTTACCGGCCGGATGTGTGAAATATTAATACATTCTCGGCTATAATTAGCTAATTAGGGTTAGGGTTTGGGTTAGGGCAGGCAGTTGCACGGAAATTTCAAAATAATTTTTTTTAATAAAAATTAGTTTTTTGAAAAGAAGAATACAATTGTAATCATAAAATACCAAAAATTTCAATTTTATGAGATGGCGGCGACAATGGCCGGCAAACGCGTGATTTTGCAGTTCGAGTTGCAAAATAAAGGGCCATAGTTACGGCATGCTGAGCAATTTTAAGCAATGAAAATTTCCAGTAATATAGATTAATGAATATTGTAGCCCGGCAAAAAAAAACTAAAAGATGGCAAGGTCAAATAAGAAAGTTATAAGTGATTACAAGAGAGAAAAAATGTGGACCAAATTTCCAGATCCAATGTCAAGGTGAAATGGGCGTGGCCAAGTATATTGATTAGTCTCGTTAAATTCCCGCACTTTTTACGCGTCTCCTGGTGTAACCAAAGACTCTATAGACGCCCGTATTATCGAGATATAAACAAAAATGTAACACCGCTCGACGCCGGCACCGAAAAAGCCGCGCGCAGAAAATTCGGCTCATCTCAGTTGCGTACGTCTTCATGCTATTTTTAACTGTTTTATTGAAAAAATCGGCCACATCCGCTAAAGTGAAAGATAACCAAAATAATTCCTACGGTGGACGTTTCTAGCGTTTCTGAATTTGTATTTTTGCCTTCTTTTCTAGTAGATTTTAAAAAAACGACTTAAAACATTTTATGCAACTGCTTATTTTTCACAGATGAGTTTTATAACTGAAAATCCAATTTAGACGAAGTGGATGCTGCCGTACTAATCCTGATTTATTTCAATAATTACTTCGGCCATTGCAGCGTTTGAAAACTTCTGTTTAAACTCAAAGAATTTTATTTCAAAATTAAACTCAAATCCAATGGTAAAATTTATTTAAAAATTCATTGTACTTAACTTTAACTAAGGAGAGATACAAACAGACAATAGAAGTTGAGATACAAGGAAAACCGAAAAGTTAAAGGCATTAACAATTTAGACGATGATTCTATGCTGATTTGTTTACTCACGTTCTCATTTGTTTCTGCGGTTTGCCTTGTTGCTGAGGAATTAGCAGTTGTGAAAACTGAATAAAACTTTCTTAGTTTTTTGACTGCGTACATTCCGTTACTTTTTTTGTGTAAATTAGTGTTTATTGTGAACTGACATAGGAGCGCCTGTATTATCGCTCGTCATGACCGATGCTTTGAAAACCCGTAAAGACTCTAAACAAGAGGTTACTGAAATTGCCCTCAAATTAGGGCTACATATGTGCGAGAAATGCTCAAGGGGCAACGCTGACGTAATGAATGGACTCCTTCTGAGAATACACACTGACGATGAAGTCAAGACTGGAAAACTTGAGGCTATATCACAGGAGATTCAAGAAATCAAAGAGATCACGAAGAAAAACCTCGCGGAGAGATCAGCAAACTTTGATGCTGAGAAGTTAGAGCTCTCACTTGGCAAAGTAAAGCTTGACGAGATCATGGATGAACTGAAGTGCCTCGGCAGGAAAATAGAAGATCTCGACATAAAACCTCTTTCAAATAAGCTGAAAGAGGTCGACACTGCCAACAAGAAATGGTCAGACCTATTCAAGGAAAAAGTCGATGTGCTAGTCGACGATGTTAGAAAAGTCCATAGTTCTGTTCTGAGCAAAAAAGATGACCATGCGGCTGATCTACAACTCTGTCTGGGGAAGGCACTGGATCATCAAAGGCGGGTCGACAAGGACGAGGAGGTTGAGAGGTGCAGAAGAAGAACCAGCGTAATTGTCCATGGTCTGAAGGAGTCGGATGCTGCGGACCCTGGACATCGCCGAGGGGACGATAAAGAATTAATAGAAAACATCCTAAAAGAGATTTCATGCAGCGACGTCTGAATAACTAATGTTATCCGACTTGGAAAGAAGGCTGATAATGTCGACGAGCCTGTCAAACCAAGACCCTTGAAGTTGGTGCTGGACACAGAGGAGCACAAACAGCAGCTGTTGGCGCGTGCAAAAAACTTGAGGACGATCAAGGAAGGAGGATGGTCGATGGTGTTCATCCACCATGACCTGACGCCAAAAGAGAGAGAAACAAGAAAGCTCCTGGTCGAAGAAATGAAGTCACGGCTGCGGAGCGGGGAAACAAACCTCAGAATATCGGACGGCAGAATTGTGACCAGAAGAGCCCCCAGTGGGGCAAAAAATCAAAGTGCTTGATCAAGAAAAATTGTAGTTGTTCTGGAGTCGACCGCTGCTATCGTCATCTGGGACCAACCACTGAACGCGAATCTTACTCTGGTCTAGCCGGACAATCTATCCCCGCTGCATGTCTCAATGTTAGGTCTATTAAAAACCAAACTGCTATCGTTGCGAATATCATAAATGAAAACAAGTTATCAATCCTCGGCTTAACTGAAACCTGGCACGAGAGTTATGAAGATGTTGCACTGAAAAAGATTACTTTGCCCGGCTACCGTTGCATCGAATCCGCCAGAAGGTCTGATGAAACGGGTCGCACATATGGTGGAATTGCGGTTATTTACAAGGACACGCTGTCTGCCAAGCCACACCCTCTGGGTTCCAAGCCAGCTACATTCGAGATCACGTCTATAATGTTTTCGTCTTTGAAAACGAATTTTATCTTTGTGGTGATATACCGCCCTGGAGGCAATCCCGTGAGTGATTTGCTCTTCACGGAGCTTGAGAGCATATTGGAAACCCTGGCAACTTACAACCTCCAAATCATTATTACCGGCGATCTTAACGTCAGGGTCAACATCTCTTATGACCCCCACTCCATCCGTTTTCTCAGCCTCATACGTTCATTTGGATTTATTCAGTCTGTCGTCGGCCCTACGCATACGCATGGTAACACTCTGGACTTGGTCATTACCCGATCAGATCTTCCCCCTCCATCTATCATCGTTGATCTACCACAGGTGTCAGATCACTCGCTTGTGCGTTTCCGGATCCCGGTCCGTCATCCTCCCCCGCTGCTTATCGACGTCAACACCCGGGCTTGGAGAAGTTTCGACCCAGAGCAATTCCGTTTTGATTTACAGGGAAGTTCTCTGTGTAATCCGGCGGTCTATGAGACGATGTCAATCAGTCAGGTTCTTGAGACCTTCGACACAACCTTGTCATCACTTCTTCACAAACATGCCCCGCCTCGTGTTGCCAGGCTGCGCGACCGGCCCCTCACCCCATGGTTCGACTCTGAATGCGCTGCCTTAAAACGAAGATCGAGAAAGTTAGAAAGACGTTATAGACGAACACAAGATCCCATCGATCGCACTTCATGGATCAACCACGTGCGAACGTCTCATGACCTTTACAGACAGAAACAAAATCTCTACTGGAAGATGAAGATTGACGACAGCCGAGGGAGTCCTGGGAGATTATGGCGGACATTATCTGGGGTGCTCGGTCGGGTTCGGAGCAACCCGATTTTGCCAAAAGATCTTACAGCCAATGATTTCTCGAGAGCGTTCAATGATAAGATAAGAGATATCCGCCAGTCTACGTCACATGCTTCCAGTCCACGATTCTACCCCGGCTGTTGTTCCATCGACCTGCTGAGGTTTAAACCTGTGAGTGTTGACGACATTACCCGGCTCATCAAATCTTCACCAAACAAAAATTGTTCCCTGGACCCAATACCGACATGGATGATCAAGCAATACTCTAGTGAACTGGCACCGTTTGTGACATTCCTGGTAAATTCATCGCTAGAGCAGGGACAGTTTCCTCCTGCCCAGAAAAATGCTGTCATCACACCGATCCTGAAGAAGCCGAATCTAGATCCGCTCAACACCGGTAACTACCGCCCAATCTCGAATCTGTCCTATCTGTCAAAACTACTGGAACGATGCGTAGCCGCCCAGATAAACATCTACCTCGGTGAAAACAACCTTCTCCCGATGTTTCAGTCGGCGTACAGAAATCAGCACTCCACTGAAACCGCTGTCCTGAAGGTACTGTCTGATATTTACGCTGCGGCTGATTCGGGTCGGATCACGCTACTGGGACTTCTGGACCTCTCCGCTGCTTTCGACACTGTTGACCATCAAATTTTGGTCAACAGGCTCCATTTCTCGTATGGTTTCGGAGACGTCGTCCTCGAATGGTTTCGTTCCTATTTGACTGATCGGTCCCACTGCATCCGCTCCGGAGGTGTTTTGTCCACGCCTACCTCTGTCCTGTGTGGCGTCCCGCAGGGATCCGTTCTGGGCCCGTTGTTGTTTCTTCTCTATTCCGCGGACGTCCTACATATTGCCACGAAACATCGGTTTTCTGTCCATTCTTATGCTGACGACCTGCAGATTTACGATCTGGTCCCTAGGATGTCTGCATGTATCAGCGAGATTGGCACTTGGATGGCGAGCAATCGCTTGCAACTCAATCCTTCTAAGACCGAAGTGATCTGGTTGGGCTCGCCTGGCCGACTCAGCTTCTGTCCGAAGGGGGATCTGGTCATCGCTGGTGTCTCAGTCAGGCCCTCCACTTATGTTCGTAATCTTGGCGTGATGGTCGACAGTAGCTTGTCTATGGAAGCACACATCTCTCATCTTACTGGTTCATGCTTCTATCATCTCCGTCAACTGCGCGTCGTCCGCCGTAGCCTCACCATGGACTCCGCCCATTCACTCATTAGAGCACTCGTGCACAGCCGGCTTGATTACTGTAATGGTGTCATGGCCGGACTTAGACAGTTTCAAATCAACAGGCTCCAATCCATTCTCCGAGCAGCCGCTCGTCTTGTTCTTCAGCTGCCCGGCTGGTCTCCCGTATCAGATCTCATGCGGACGCAACTTCACTGGCTTCCTTTCCCGCAGAGAATTCAGTTCAAGTTGGGTCTGATGGTATACAAGTGCCTCCACCACACGGCTCCGGTCTACCTGCAGCAATTGTGTGTACCGATCTCAACGCTTGCTGGTCGGTCCCACCTTCGATCGGCGGCTGCTGGCGACTTGTTCGTTCCATCGTCAAAGACAACGACTCTCGGCAGGCGCGGATTCTCCACTGCTGGTCCAGTTGTTTGGAACAGCCTATCCGCTGACCTGAGGAATCCAGCTTTGGACCTCGGCGGTTTCAGGAAGCTGCTTAAGACCGAACTTTATTCTTAAATTTATGATTTGACGCGACGCGCTTTTGTGACTTTTTAAAAAAAAGCGCATTATAAATTTACATTTAATAACATTTAATAATTAAATTTAAAAGAGGGTGTACAACAGCATGTTCCTGAAAGTACAATTAAATAAATCAAAAAGCTCTAAGGTTGTTTTAATAAATAGAAAGAGTAAGATTCCTGCAACTTACCCAAATAAATACAACTCGCAATTGAAAATACAACAATTAAAACATCAAAAAAGACATTAAGACATAAAAAACAAGACCCAGCCAACCATGGATCACTGTCCAGTTACAATAACAATTCTATTGAGTGATTGTCGTTTTCCAGAGACTTTAAGAAATTGATTATAAATGTTACATATATGGTTGTCAGTGCCGAGCCTCAAACACTTACTGACACCAAAACACTTTATCGAGAAGAGTTTAAGCAACACTTTATTGAATTAAAAGCAAACTAGAAACGTTTATTTGATACAGATTAGAGAAGACAACGTAGAACAGTCGCACAGGACTTTCCCTCTCATAAAAAAACCAAGCGGAGCCCCTCCGAACGGCGATCGCCCGCCGCCTTATATAAATAAATCTGGTCATGTGATCAGAATCCACCTCTCTGATTCGTCAATAACAATTAATAATCAATAAGCTGATGTAAACAAATAATAAACATGTAATTATCTCACTATATCTTTATCGCGAAGATACCAAATTTTAATAGACTATAAATATAGGTGTCACGACAAAACGTTCACAGACAAAATGTTCAACGACAAAATGTTCCCGACAAAACGTTCACGACATAACGTTCACGACAAAATGTTCACGACAAAATGTTCACAGACAAAATGTTCACAGACAAAATGTTCACAGACAAAATGTTCAACGACAAAATGTTCACGACAAAACGTTCACGACACAACGTTCACGACAAAATGTTCACGACAAAATGTTCACAGACAAAATGTTCACAGACAAAATGTTCACAGACAAAATGTTCAACGACAAAATGTTCACGACAAAACGTTCACGACACAACGTTCACGACAAAATGTTCACGATTGCAACTTTTAAATTTAGTTTAGTTTTAAATGATAAAATAATTTGTGTTTCACAAAATGAGAGCATATAAAACGTTAACTATAGTAAATGCGATGTTAATTTCCTCTTTGATACCCCTAACTCAAACGGCAACCAGATGAGTATGGATCGGAGGACTGTAAACTGTTTCAGCAAGAAGGAAAAAACAGATGAAATGAGATAGCTATAATAGGAAAATACAATTGGTTACTAATTTGAGATCGTTTGAATTTTCAATTTCAATTACGCAAACGACGTAAATAAGGTTTGATGGCTGTATTCTAAAGATTAAAAAGTTAAGGGTATCCAAGAAAAAATTAACCAACCCGCATTAACTAGTTAATAAATGGAACGATGATTAAAAGGGTCGAAATATGAAATCTTTATTAACTCCGATTAAAAAGAAAAAGTAATGCAATTAGGTATTAATTGAGATTCATTTGATGTTTCAATTTTAATTAAGTGAACGTCAGAAAGAAGCTTTGATCGTTGTAGCCTAGCGATTAAGAAGTTATCGGCTTCCAAGAGCAATATAGCCTCCTTTAATTAGCTAATTAACGTAACGGTGACTTGGGTAAAGCAGCTTGCAGCTACTTGTGTTTTTCAACTAGAATTGAAAATACATCTCTAGCAATTAAAAACTAAAAAGTTAGGGTATACAAAAGCAATTAACCGGCATTAACTAGTTAATTAATAAATGGAACGATGATAAGAAGGATCAAAATATGGATGAAAAAGAAACAACCCAAATAGCTATAACTCCATACAATTATTTATTAATTGAAGATCATTTGATGTTGCCAATACGTATTAGTTTCATGCTGTCATGCACATATACTTTGCTTAGGTAAATAAAATGGTGAATAGACACATCACTAAAAATGACTTAATAATTAGTTTGCAAGCGATCTTGACATAATAAAACAAAATTTTTATTTTTCAGTGTGAACATTTTGTCGTGAACGTTGTGTCGTGAACGTTTTGTCGTGAACGTTTTGTCGTTGAACATTTTGTCTGTGAGCATTTTGTCTGTGAACATTTTGTCTGTGAACATTTTGTGCGTGAACATTTTTCGTGAACGTTTTGTCGTGAACGTTTTGTCGTGAACATTTTGTCGTTGAACATTTTGTCGTTGAACATTTTGTCTGTGAACGTTTTGTCGGTGTTCATTTTGTCGTGAACATTTTGTCGTGAACGTTGTGTCGTGAACGTTTTGTCGGGAACATTTTGTCGTTGAACATTTTGTCTGTGAACGTTTTGTCGTGGAACCATAAATATAATTATAATCTACAATCCACGAGATTTTTATAACTAAATATTCGATAGAAATCTCGCTACACTAAGAAATGTACACCAGTTAATAATTGCGGGAATCTCCATGCGCTCTGATTGGCTCGTTGAGAACAAAGGAATATTTGATAAAACAGAAGACACTTAATAAGGTTTCACTAATTACTCAATACTATTGATAGAAATAAAAATAAATGTTCGGTACAAAAGAAAAAGGGGGAGGGGGGTCCAGCACTGACACACCTCCCACCCGAAAAGACGATAACCAGTATCTGGTTATCGTTATAAGAATATACATCATGAACTAGCTAACTGGGCCAAAAAAAGAAAGCTACGTACGTACGTGTTTTCACAATGAGTTTGACGCTGTTGTAAAATATAAAACATTCAAACACAGAACATAAACATTGCAAATAAAGAGTAAATGTTTGTCATCTTCTGATCTTCTTCCATGCTTGTCCTTCAAAGTGTTCAAAGGCGCCACACAACGTTCGTCACAGGTTCAGCATCCTCCCCACAAATGTGAACTTGCTGGGAAATCATCTTCCTCTTCTTGGTTTACCTAAATGAACTGACCAAGAAAAATTCATCCAAAATCATCCGCGGTTGCCCATTACTGTTATAACAATCACCAAAAGGAAAACATCACTTACTCCGACCAAAGAATATTTTAAACTAAAAATAATAGGCAAACCGGATGAATCCACACCACAAAAAGACTTAATTTACATCACCTACTCTATCTAAAGAATAAGTTAAACTTAAAGAGATAGACATACTAAAAAGAACTTAAATTCGGGACATAAAATCTGCGACAGAATTATCGCGTCCTCTCCTATATTGAAACATTAGATCATACTCCTGTAAAGCTAGTGCCCACTTATTGAGCTTTGCACTCTTAGGAGCAGCTTCGGTTAAATAAGTAAGTGGACTGTGATCCGAGAAAACAATAACTCTCGAAAAAAGAATCCACTGTCGGAATTTATTGAGTGCCCAAACAACCGCGAAAGCTTCACGTTCAATCGTTGACCATCTAATCTGCGTTGATGTGAGCTTTTTGCTAGCAAAAGCTATAGGAATTTCATGATTATTGATATCCCATTGGAAGAGACAACAACCTACTGCTATCGAACTAGCATCTGTAGATAAACCAAACGGTTGAGTATAATTGATTGTATTAAGGTCAGTTTAATTAGATAAATCTAAGATAAGTTTATCTAAAGCTAATTGATGTTTCTCTTTCCAATCAATTTTAGTTGGCATATTTTTTTTTTAACTCTGTAAGAGCATAAGCTGTTTCCGCTAAATGTGGAATATAATTTCTAAAATAGCTAAAGAAACCAATCAATCGTTTTACTTCCCTCTTATTTGTCGGGGGTTTAATATCTTTAATATGATAGGATCAGGGGCTATATGACCTGAGCCGATAACATGACCAAGGAATGTTATTTGACTTTGAGCAAAACGACATTTTTTAAATTGAGCGTCAAACCATGTTCTTGAATTAAGCTCAAGAATTTTGTTAGATGTTCGAAGTGTTCATCCCAATTGGATGAGTAAATAGCGAAGTCATCGATAAAAGGTTCAGTAAATGAGCGAATTGGTCTGAGCAATTCAGAAATGACTCGCATAAAAGTATTCCCCGCCGACTTCAATCCAAACGGCATCCTTAAAAATTCAAACACACCTTCTTCACAGGCAAACGCTGTCAACCATCTTGACTCTGGTTTCATCGGGATTTGCCAATACCCACTTTTGGCATCGAAACAACTGATATATTTTGCTCTCCATACCTTCTGCAAAACATCATAAATATCTGGTATGGGAAAACAATCACTTTTTGTGAAACGGTTCACATGTCGATAATCTACCGCCAAGCGTGCACCATCTTGACCCTTGGGACCTTTCAACACACATACCATCGGACTAACCATGGGACTTTGTGAAGGCATAATAATATTTTGTTGTAACATTTCCTGTATCTGGTTCAATACAGCTTTCTTAATAAGTTCGGGGGTCCTGTATGCTTTCATTTTTTTTTGGAATAAAATCAGGTGTAATTTTAATTTCATGACACACGTCAGAACAAAGACCTATTTTTTCTGAGAATACTTTTGCAAAGTTATCTAAAATATTTGTTAACTGGCTCTGTTGTAGTTTGCTTAAATGATTTACCATGTTTTTCTCTATTTTAGTACTGGGTAAGGCAATTTCGATATTGGACTTATCTAAGACTTCGAATTTTCCAAAGTCTATGTCTTCGTCGTAAATGATCGAACAACTACTTACCAAGGCCTTTTCGATTCGTTCATGATATTTACGTATCTTGTTGGCATGCAGATGATATTGATTACCATCAATTTCAACTATGAAAGAATAAGGTGATTTTACTCGAACAATTGTTCCAGGACCTTGCCATCTGTTCAACATTTCAGATTTATTTTTATCTGGTGCTAATATAATAACGGGATCACCTAATTAAAATTTACGATCGGTACTTCTTAAGTTATAATATTTAACATAACGATTTTGTTCGTTACTACCAGCAAGATCTGCATATTCGCGTGCTTCTTGTAGAGATTTACGGAGATCGCTTATATATTGACTTGGATTTTTTCCTAACTTAAAAAATGCTTCTCCCTCATTTACCCATGAATCTTTTAAAATAGATAATGGTCCTCTGGGAGCAGTTCCATAAATTAATGTATAAGGACTCACATGTGTTGTGGAAGACGGCTTCTCGCGAAGACTCCACAAAATAAAAGGCAATAATTTAAACCATCGTTTTGGATGATCCTGGGACAACTTATAAATCATGGTTTTAATATTTTGATTACAACGTTCTACAATACCAGGTGCTTCGGGATGTCCCGGAGTATTGAAATGTGGACTGCATCCTAAATATTTTAAGAATTCCTTCGTCAAAGAACTCGTGAAATTACTTCCACAGTCAGAGCTAATAACTCGCGGAATTGAAAAAGTCATGAAAATCTCTAGAAGGCAATCACAGACGCTTTGTGCTGTCAATGAGTGTAAAGGAAAAGCCATCGGCCATCTTGAAAAAAGATCAACTACGACTAGTGCATTATTGAACTTGGGTGGGGGATTCAATGGAAACAATGGACCTATGCAATCCATTACGAGATGACTAAAAGGAAATTCATCTCCTCTGGGTATTGGTTGAATCGGGATACGATCCTTCACTTTTACAGGCGCCCTTAATTGACATATTTTGCAGGATTCGCAAAATTCCTTAACTTTGGTCTCCATCTCTGGGAACCAAAAATTCATGCGAATGCGCTGTAAGGATGCCATATGTCCGGCACACGGAGCTTCATGACCTAATTGTAAGATAATGGGAATGCGATTATTAGGTAAACATAATTGTTTTAATTTAAGTCCCCATAAAGCCATATATATAGAATAAATATATCGGCCCGCCTGTTGTTTAGGAAGGCTTTTAGCAAGGCAGCCTAGTATACCGGAGATTCGAAACGAAGAACTGAGAGTTACAACCGTATAGTAACGTAATCAAATATTTTTTAATAGAAAAAAAGTATTTTTTATGTACAAAATAAATTTTTAACTTTATAAAAATTAACAAATTTTTTTTTATAAAAATTTCAGTTGATATTGAATTTTATTTGCGTATAGTCTCTAGTTCGATGGTCTATTTATGTCTATTTAGCGTCGCCTGTGTTATCGGTAAATTAGAATTGTATATTTTTTATGTCGGATATCGCGTTAAATTAAAATAAAGCTCATATTAACTCCTTTTAGCTATAAGAAATCGACGTTTCTGTTTCTTACAAGCCGGAGTTTAGTCTCCGCTGTCGTACCAAAAATAGATTAATACAAATAATGAATATTCATGGACCAAAAGACTCTAAATCGTTTTTTCGGAGACCATCTTGGCATCTCACTCAAAACCTGCTCATCTCCGATATATTTATTCTATATATATGCATAAAGCTTCCCTATGAAATAACATATTTCCTTCGATAAAGAATCCCTTTTTCTTTCTAAGTGCATATTCCCAAAAGGGTTTTAAAGAAGTGCAATTTCTTTGTTCCCTTACAAAGGAAGTGGTAGGAAAATCTATCCTACTATCATTTATAACAGGAATTCCTGTAATAGTCTCTTCACTATCAATGGAATCAGGAATAACCGGATTAACTGTACTAGTCTCTTTGTTATTAATGGAAATAGGAACAACAGGAATAACAGGAGTTTCTGTACTAGTCTTTTCGTTATTAACGGAAATATCTGAGATCTCTTTGTTATGATTAACCACATCCCCAACCGCTACCTCGTTAATCTGCACCGTTGGAACCGCTGTAACCTCCACCTCATCGTTGTTGGCAAAATCAGACAACCATGACACTAACATTTCATCCTCTGATAATTTTGTAGGCAGAGAATTTATTAATTCAGCATTCTCTTGAGGAACCACAACCTCATACAAAGTCTCTGCTTCAAGTCTTTCATTAACACCAGGGTGAATAATGATGGCCTCACTCAAATTAGGTACCACGAAAACGAAGACTTTAAATTTAGGAGCAATGTTCACGGTATTATGGGATTTCGGCACTGGTTGTAACAACAGCTCAACACACTTAACTGTTTTGTGTGAACCAACCACATCGACTAACTCCACCTTTGTAGTTGGGCGAACTCCTAAAACGTCCACTAAGTCTTTTCTAATGCAATTAGTTTCAGCTCCACTATCAATTAAAGCTAACTGGGTTGTTGATTGATTAATCATCACCTCTCTAAAAGGTCGTTTATAGAATCGTTCAGTTTCGATTATAGGAGATTCATTCAATCCTATTTTAATATTTTTATTTATAAGAGAATCATCTTGATTTATTACATGGCAACAGTTAATTTTAATATTTTTCTGGTTGGGACAATCTCTAGCAATGTGACTTATTTTCTGAAAACTATAACAAAGGGATGTTCCTTTATTACTATCCTTATTAAAATTCTTAGTCGTCATTGGTTGACTACTAAAACGCTGTTGATATGGAATAGGGTGGTTAGATCTTGGTTTAAAATTAGTGTTAGGATTATTATTTGGTCTACTAGTAGGTGCATTACTCCTCACGTCGTTAGATCTTGGACGAGCATACTGAATGATATGACAATCATTATCAGGTACTGCCATATAATTGTCAGCTGCCTCTGCAAGCTGCTCGCAGCCTAACCATCCATCTTTTTCTAGAGTGGACAGGTGATCAAGACAACCTCGTGGCATTACCTTTTTTAACCTATCAGCACAGAGTAAATCTATTAAATTATCAAAGGAATTTACTCCTCTGCTTTGTATATAATATGTTAGAGCGGTGTGTAGATGTGACGCAAATTCTATATAAGTTTGGTTATGGGTCTTCAGCATCGACAGAAAGCGTTGTCTTGATATTAAAGGACTTATTCTATATCCCAATAATAAAATTCTCTTAAGTTCATAATAGTCTTCGAGTTGGGATGATGGTAAATGGTTAATGAGACTTCTGCCCCTCTCATTCAATTTAGCTAATAAAATTTTAGGTTTTATATTATCTTCTACTTCGTATGAAATGAATTGCTTTTCTATAAATTCAAAAAAACTAGGGATAGTCGATGGATCGGATGGAAAAGATCCGATTAGGTCTCCTATTATCTTAACTAATTTTATTGTTTTATTTGTTATATCAGGTTGATGTGCGGTCTTGATACTAAATCTAGTTAATTCTCTTTCCCTTTGATTCCTAACTTCTTCTCTTTCCGATCCTCTGCTTCCCTCTCTTCTCTTCTCTCTTCTAATCTTATTCGTTCTCTTCAATCCTCTGCTTCTAATCTTTCTCTCTGCATTCGTTCAGCCGATTGTCTCTCTTTCTCTTTATCTAGGAGTTGTAATTTCACCACTTCTAAATTATCTTTTACCACTCTGCCCTGTTCTGCCATAAAATATCCGCGAGCTCCCTCTTTATCTAGGTTATCGTGTGACACTCTAGGATTCTGGGATTCTACTCCACTAAACATGGTTTCCCGTCTATCCCTAGGGTTTACCTTAACAATATTCTATCCACATCCTCTACTCGTCGCTCAGGTGATTCTAGTACAGGGGTATTTCTACCCGTCCCGCTTAAAGATTTCTCGGACATGACGACAATACCTTACTGCAACACGAAACCTACACACGAAATATTACAAACACCTAAGGATAACTGCAACACAAACCTACACTCGAAATTACACAACTACCTAAGGGCAACCGCGAAATGAATCAGACAAACTTATCTCGACTCTTTTCCGCCTGACAAGGTCGACTGCTCTTCCTGAACTGGTCGATTTCTTCACCTGAACTGGTCAATTTCTTCTCCTTCTGAACTGGTCGACTTCTTCTCCTGAACTGGTCAAATTCTTCTTATAGAAGTTATGTCGACAATGAAGCCATGTATAAAGGTGGATCTATTGTAATATAATTAATGTAATAAATAATATCTATGAGTGATATTAAGCAAAATATATCTCTGCTAATATTTTTAAAGGCTTTTATTTAACTTCACTCGTCTTTTTGTTTGTTTGTCTGTGGTGATCAAATCTTAGAAACAAAAATTCACCCACTTTTCGACCACCTAGAGCTCTAAAACTTTCAGGAAAACTTTATTCTGGATGAAAATGCATGAATTGAATGTTTTCGATATGAATTAGGCTTCAAATCAATTAAAATTAATCAAATCAAATTAATAAAATTGTTTATGTAGGAGTCGCCAGAGGTCCAAAATAATTAACCAGTACGGATGTTTATGCATAAGTCGAAAATTAAACAAGTAAAGATAAAAAATAAATTTAAAAAAATGCTTTTATTTGCCTCTTTATATGAGTCAACGAACAAAATTTTTGAATTTAAAACAACCGTTACGCTCAATCTTGTACATTGTCTATTTCTTTCATATGAAATCAAAATTCATAAATTTAACTCGATATATGGATTAGTCTAAAACACTTCATTCATATATATATATATATATATATATATATATATATATATATATATATATATATATATATATATATATATATATATATATATATATATTTTTTTTTTTTTTTTTTGAATACTTTGGCGCTATATGTTCTTTTAGGCAAACTCGATTGAAAAAAGTGGCGCACTTGGCTGAATCGATTTTATTTTTAATTTTTTCCAATACTCTAAATCGGTTTAAAAATAATTTATTATCAAACACAAACTCTATAATCTTATAGGCTTATAGATCTATTTCGGCAATTTTTTGCCATCATCAGAGCCGTTTAACTTTTTTAAAATAAAATGCAGTGACTAAATGGTAAAAGATACAACTAATTGAAAGGAATTAAAATACAATTTAAATAAAATTTAAATTCATTATATACAAATGTAGCAACATAAAAAATATTTAAATTAAAATAATTATAATAATAACAGTAATAACTAAATAATTAAGATCAGTTAGTAAAGCCTTTAACAACGGAATTACAGTCAACTTCAAGGACGTGACTGGAAGAAGAATCACATACATTATCTATAACCTTTGAAACACAAACGTCTGGTACAAAACATTCATTCAACGAAGAAATACCTGAAGAAACATTGGCACATGCATATTTTTAACAGAAGTTGTAGATGAGTTAAAACATTTATTATTATTATTATTAGTTTTATTACTATTTAGAGAACCAAAAAGTTTAAGAGTTAAATTAAAAGAATACCATTGTTTATTAATTAAAGGCTTACATTAATTAATAGCTAAAGCTTCTTTTAATTTTAACTTAATGGGTTGATTTTCTTTCATTAGTATACTGGTGTTATCAATTAGAAATTTATGTGATGGTTTGATTGAATGTTGTGTTGACATACGTTGGTATATGGCACCACTTTGACAATGCATAGTCAATCTACGAGACAGAGTAGTTCTAGTATGACCAATGTAATTTTCCACCTGACCATGTAGAAACGGACACGAAAATTGGTACACTAGGTTGGTTTGTGCTACAGGGCTAGAAACATTATTTATACTATTTTTAATTAAAAGATTATGAGTTTTTCCATTGTTATAATAGATGTGTAACTTGAGTGTATTATCTTTATTTACAACCTTAATATTATCATACACAATGTTTTTCAACACTTTTTCATCTATTTTATAATTATTAGACATCTGATTAGCATAATATAATGGAATTATACAAGAATTTGATGAGTTATTGGTATTAGGTTTTGAAACATGTTTTTTATCAGTAATACGTGACATAAATTTATTTATAGTTGCATCAACAATAGAATTAGAATAATTATTATTTATCAAAAGTTGTTTCACTTGTAGAATTTCGTTGTGAAAATCAGACCATGTTTCGGAAAATTTATAGGCCCTATTAATATAATTATTAATAACGTTTAGTTTATATCTTTCAGGACAATCGCTATTATAATTAAGACAATTGTCTGTGTTTGTGGGTTTAGTATAGACCTGGCAAGATAGTTTTGATACATTTCGTGTAACTAAAGTATCCAAAAAAGGAATTTGATGTTTATTATTAGCAAGTTCATAAGTAAATTGTAGTTTATAATTTTTTACAAATGCATCTCTCAGTTTAAATAGTTCTTCTAAGTTATCAACTGAAACAAATATATCGTCAACATAACGGCAATACAGAAAAGGTTTGGTGTGATTTTCAAATACACGTGCTTCAAGATCACCCATATAAAAATTAGCGAAAGTCGGGCCCAACGGGGACCCCATAGCTACACCGTCAATTTGTACATATAAGTCTCCATTAGGTGATAAAAAAGGAGATTGCGTTGTACATATATCTTTCAAGACTTCAGGGCTGATTTGAGGAGGTTGAATACTAGGATGTGAATAAACACACTTACAAATTATATTTATAGTGTCTATAACAGGTACGTTGGTAAACAAACTTTCAACATCTAAAGACGCAATTATATTAGAACTTCCATTACTATGAATAAGATCAACAAAATCATAAGAAGATTTAATACTATATTGAGAAGGACAATAAGGAAAAATAATTTTATTAATTTCTTTAGCAACATTATAAGTAACAGCAGGACATTGTGAAATAATGGGTTCTAATGAGTTATCTTTCTTATGTATTTTAACATTACCATAAATATAACCAGGTTTATAGTCACCTATTATTTTAGAAAAAATTGTTATCTTCTTTTTAATAAGAGACGCAATGATCTTATTTAGTTTAAATCTGATCTTAACAGTAGGATCAGCTTTCACTTTTTGAAATTTAGAGCTGTCAGAGAGAATTGTATTGAGTTTGGAAAAATAATTGTCACGATTTAAAATGACGTACGTAGGTGATTTGTCAGCTTTACGGATAATTATCTGAGTATTTTTACGTAGTTGAGAGGCAGCATTCAATAACTTCTTAGGTAAGGTAGACTTAAAATTTGAGCATCGATGTTTATAACCTTCAGCTAGTAATAGAGGCTTCAAAGTTGATTTTACAGTAATTTTATTTTTGGCTTCTAAATTTAAGATATCATTGTACAATATTTCAAGTTCGGTTTGTTTGTGTAGTTGATCATAAGGTTTACGTAAATAATAATTATAACCGAGCATTAAAAAGTCACATTCATCGTCAGACAATTTATAATCGGACAAATTAACGTATGTAGTACAATTTTGTTTAAATAGTAACAGACCTCCATACAATCGAGAAAGTTTTTTAACAATTTTAACTTCCTTCACACGTTCGGATTTCGTAAAGTGTTCGTTGACAAGTTGGAGGAATTTATGGACGTCTGTACCAAAGTTGTCTTCTGTGGTTGTAGACATTTCTTCTGCGTACCTTGCCTGTAATTCTTTAAGTTCTCGTTCTTTCTGCACAATCTGATATATATATACAGAGGCGTACCGGAGCTAATCGAAGGGGGGGCTGGAAATAATTATTGCCCGAATGCTGGAGGTGTTTCAAAAATAGGGTATAAATAAAAATGGGTGTTATAATAAATCATCTTTTTGTCAATTCTATTTTCTTTGTGTATTTATAAAAAAAACTTTAATAGTAACGAAACTCTTTATTAAAACATTCAAAAAAATATTTCTTCTGAATTTCCTGGGAGCAAAAATGACAATAATTTGGTCACTATATGTACCGAAAAACATATTAGAATATTTTCGTTCCATAAGTAAAATTGCTTCACTATTTAGACGTGCTTGGCTCACTGTACTCCGTAATTATGTTGTAAAGAGTTTGAACGCGCTGAAGGAAGTTTGGCAGAACAAGATGTGGCTGGAATTGCGGCCAAAATATTAGCAACTTAATTGAAAACTGGTAGAACAACATGAAGGTCATTGTTGTAAAGTATTGAGATTACATTGGCGGTAGTTGCTTGTGAACCTGCTTTAGGAGTGTGATCAGTGAAAAACTTAGAGTAGATTACCTTTTCTGTCTTAAGCAAGTGATGAAGTCCATACCGCGAGGCAGTTTTATTATAGTGTTCGTTCGATGCATAAGCTTTGAGAACGACAGATCCTAGTGAGCACAGCGTGTCTTGGTCGTTTCCACTAAATCGAAATTCTAATTCGCCAATAACTTTATCCAGACTAAAATAATACGTCGTTATTCTATGACAATCTTTGGCAGTTTGAAGTACTTGAGCGTCTGCTGCTGGTTTTTCGCCAAATAGGGCTTAGCTTCTACGAGAAACTTGACTTTTCTTTCCAACTCTTGCCTCTTTAAAAGAGAATCGTCTGTCGGGGACAGTGTTATTTTAGTTCAGTAAATAATTTTAGTTCTTATTTTTATTCTATTCTTAAATTTTATTTATTATTATTATTTTATTTTATTTTATCAAATAATTTTAGTTTTTATTATTATTCAGCTCTACAAAATTAAATTTAGTTTTTATTTTATTACAGTTCTTGAAATAATTTTCGTTTTTATTCTTATTTTATTCAGATAAAAAAAATTTTGTTTTTATTTGATTTTTGTTCAACTTTAGTTCATGCTCTAAATATTTTTCTTACTATAGCCAATTTCATGCAGTGTATATATGGAAAAATAATAATTTTGTAACACAGGAAGATGGTATGATCATAATTTCAACAAATTCAGATTTATGAAATCTCTTTAGATGCGAACTCAAATTTGTGGGATTTTTCCCGCTAAGTTGGATTCCACATTTTTTATTTTTAGAATCCATTGCCTTACATTTAGATTTGTTGGTGCTGGAATCGTAAACAAAAAATTCCCACACGGAGCTATCTTTTTATCTCCCAGCAAGCATTTTGCAAGAGAACTCATGATTATTTTTAATCATTACAACGTTTATGATAACACGAAAGTTAAGAAAGAAATGGGTGCAAATTTCAAAAATTAGACTACCATAGAAATCTATATCATAGATATCCACAGATATTGGTTATCTAGGCGAATATCTATGTACACAACTTCAATAATTTTCGTTCGAAAATTAATTTTTATTTGTATTCAGTTTGCATGATTTAAATTTTATTTTTATTTTATTATCGTTCAGAAAATAATTTTCGTTATTATTATTATTCAGTATGTACCATTTAAATATAGTTTTTATTCTATTTACGTTCTTTAAATAATTATAGTTTCTTTTTCGTTCTTATTAACGAATACAATAAAAAATTTCGTTTTTATTCAGTTTTCGTTAACAAAAATATCACTGGTCGGGGATAACTGCTTTTACACTTTGCGCAAGTTTATCAGTGTAGATCCAAACATTTTCAAAGTGCTCTTCATTTCTACATTGATGGAGAGTGTCTCTGGTTGCTGTGGCTGTTTTCTTGGCTATCACGTCACAGTATTCATGATCATTTGTCAAAGTAAGCAAGGCCGTTATGATATTAGGCAACTGCTCTACCACGGCTTTTACTGAATCATATCTACCTGGTCAAACTTTGAGATTTAAGTGTTTGTGACATTTTTTCATCGTCGAATGTCAAACAGCGTGTCTTGTAGGGATAGCCTCCAGAAAGTTTTACAGACTTTGAATAGCACCTAAAGCTTTGCGGAGTGGTTCGACGTCTGTTACTGTATCATTTACATTTACATTTACATTTACATTTACATTTACATTTACATTTACATTTACATTTACATTTACATTTACATTTACATTTACATTTACATTTACATTTACATTTACATTTACATTTACATTTACATTTACATTTACATTTACATTTACATTTACATTTACATTTACATTTACATTTACATTTACATTTACATTTACATTTACATTTACATTTACATTTACATTTACATTTACATTTACATTTACATTTACATTTACATTTACATTTACATTTACATTTACATTTACATTTACATTTACATTTACATTTACATTTACATTTACATTTACATTTACATTTACATTTACATTTACATTTACATTTACATTTACATTTACATTTACATTTACATTTACATTTACATTTACATTTACATTTACATTTACATTTACATTTACATTTACATTTACATTTACATTTACATTTACATTTACATTTACATTTACATTTACATTTACATTTACATTTACATTTACATTTACATTTACATTTACATTTACATTTACATTTACATTTACATTTACATTTACATTTACATTTACATTTACATTTACATTTACATTTACATTTACATTTACATTTACATTTACATTTACATTTACATTTACATTTACATTTACATTTACATTTACATTTACATTTACATTTACATTTACATTTACATTTACATTTACATTTACATTTACATTTACATTTACATTTACATTTACATTTACATTTACATTTACATTTACATTTACATTTACATTTACATTTACATTTACATTTACATTTACATTTACATTTACATTTACATTTACATTTACATTTACATTTACATTTACATTTACATTTACATTTACATTTACATTTACGTTTACATTTACGTTTACATTTACATTTACATTTACATTTACATTTACATTTACATTTACATTTACATTTACATTTACATTTACATTTACATTTACATTTACATTTACATTTACATTTACATTTACATTTACATTTACATTTACATTGTTATCGAGAATACAGCTATTCTGAAAGTTTCAAAGCTCTACGTAGATAAATATTAGTCGAATTTGCGTTTACCTGTAACGGTCAGCCCCGCAACTACGGGGTAACAAAGCCCCCCCTAGAAGGTATTTCGCCCCCCCTGGAAAATTTTAAGATAAGTAGTTTTTTGAAATGTATACACCTGTCAACCGTTACACAAGTACATAGCTGGATAAAACAGCCAAATTATAAGATAAGGCAGCGGATTTTGCCCCCCCCCCTTGAAAAATTCTAAGACATGTACTTTTTTGAACTTTCTAAACCTGCAAATTTTTAGCTAGATAAGGCAGCGTATTTCGCCCTCCCCTCTGAAAAATTCTAAGTTATGTATTTCTTTGAACTTTATAAACCTCTAAACCGTTAAACAGGTACATAGCTGGATAAGACAGCGTATTCGCCCCCATCCCAAATTTCTGAGCTATTATGTACTACCTTTTTCGAACTTTATAAACCTGTTAACAGAGGCGTGGATTGTGGAGGCTGAGGGGGCCACGGCCCCCCTCAAGATTTTTCCACCAAATAGTAAAAATATCTTTACTAGCTCAACCATGAATGAGTATTTAGATTATTTGATAAAAACAGTATTTATTAAACTTTTTGAATTATATCTACTTATAATCTACCTACTGCTAATATTTTTCAATCTTTTAGTGCTTATTTTCTCCCATTTCTTTCTTTATTTATTTTCAACTTGTTTATATTGAGTGATGACGTAATCTCGTTTTTGGGAAAACCCGCTTTGAAAAATATTCTACTTCGCTGATTTGTTTATTTTCAATTTGTTTATAAGGTGTGATGACGTAATCCCAAAATTAGAAAAACTCCGCCGAAGTAGTATACTTCGGTGATTTCTTTATTTTCAACTTGTTTATATTTAGTGATGACGTACGATGCATTATATATATCCGCAAAGCGTTAAACTTTCGCGGCTAATAACTTTTTATTTAAACATTTTTAACATAAAGTGGCTTAACAAATTGTGTTCAGCGTCTCATAATCTATCAACGTGAGTTTTTTCAGACCTGCAGATGCCAATCGGATGACATACATACATACATCATTGCGCTTTTATAGTAGGAACCAGCACCTGACGCACGCTTCGCGCGCGAAGCGTGTGAGTTTTTACATATTAATAGTAAAGGTAGTAGCACTCAAATCGCACTTTAAGCTCAAAAACAACATCAATGAGCTATTATAGTAATAACTTTACGAACGCTTCGCAAGCGAAGCGTGTGACTATTTAGCCAGTAGCTGATGATTTTTCACTTGAAAACGTTTTGGATTGGTATTCTCTTTGATTGGATGATTTTAGAAAATCTGCCTACAAAAAAAAATTTAATGGGTGATATTGGAAAAAACAGCCTACGAAAAAACCCATATTTATTGGGTTATAGTGAACAAGCCGCATACGAAAAAAACCTTTATTGGATGTTTTTGGAAATAACAGCTTACGAAAAAAAACAAACTGTAACGGCTAATATAGAAAAAAACTCCTACGGAAAAAAACTTTTATTGGGCAATTTTGGAAACACATCCTACGAAAAAACCCAACCTTTAATGTCTGATAATGAAAAGAACCGCCTACAAAAAACCCAACCTTCAATGGCTGATATTGGGAAAACCCACCGGTGATTTATTTATTTTCAACTTGTTTATATTGAGTTATGACGTATGCTCAAAATATATCCGCAAAGCGTCGAACTTTCCAATAATAGGAATAATATTAGCAATTATTACAATAAGAGGAATAATAATTGCAAAATAGTAAAATGTCGTTAATAATAACTTCATTAAATGTATCCGCAAAGCGTCGAACTTTCCAATAATAGGAATAATATTAGCAAATTAGTTAATTTTTTATTAATAATATTATTAATAATTAAAATTTTGGAATAATTTATATTTTTATATAATTATAATTGGGGAAAACCCGCCGGCTTTCTACTTCGAAGATTTATTTATTTTCAGCTTGTTTATATTCAGCGATGACGTACGATGCATTATATATATCCGCATAGCGTTAAACTTTCGCGGCTAATAACTTTTTATTTAAACATTTTATCAAAAAAATGCCCTAACAAACCGTGTTCAGCGTCTCATAATCTATCAACGTGAGTTTTTTCAGACCTGCAGATGCTAATCGGGTGACATAATACATACATATTACATCATTGCGCTTTTATAGTAGGGAACCAGCACTTGACGCACGCTTCACGCGCGAAGCGTGTGAGTTTTTAAATATCAATAGTAAAAGTAGTCGCACTTAAATAGCACTCTAAGCTCAAAAACAACACCAATGCGCTTATATAGTAATAACTTTACGCACGCTTCGCAAGCGAAGCATGTGATTATGTCAGCCAGTAGCAGATGATTTTCAACTTGAAAACGTTTTGGAATGGTCTTCTATTTAATTGGATGATTTTGGAAAAACTGCCTACGAAAAAAACCTTAAATGGGCTATATTGAAAAAATAGCCTACGAAAAAAACCACATTTATTGTGTGATAGTGTAAAAACCGACTACAAAAAACGCAATATTAATTGTATTGGAGCGGAGAAAACTGCCTACGAAAAAAACAATATTTAATGGGTGATAGTGAAAAAACCGCCCACGAAATACACATTATTTAATGGATAGTATCGAAAAAAACAACATATTTTGGGTGATAGTGAAAAAAAGCCTAAGAAAAAACCCAAACTTTAATGGCTGATAATAAAAAAAACAGCTTCCAAAAAAACCCAACCTTCAATGGCTGATATTGGGAAAACCCGCCGATGTACTACTTCAGTGATTTATTTATTTTCAACTTGTTTATAATAAGTTATGACGTATGCTCAAATTATATTCGCAAAGCGTTAAACTTTCGCGGCTAATAACTTTTTATTTAATATATTAATATATTAAATATAATGTATTAAAATAAATAATGTCGTTAATAATAATTTCATTAAATATATCCACAAAGCGTCGAACTTTCCAATAATAGGAATATTATTAGCAAATTAGTTAATTTTCGTAAATAATAATATTATTAATAATTAAAATAAGAGGAATAATAATTGCAAAATAGTAAAATGTCGTTAATAATAATTTCATTAAATGTATCCGCAAAGCGTCGAACTTTCCAATAATCGGAATAATATTAGCAAAATAGTTAATCTTCGTTAATAATAATAATTAAAATAAGAGGAATAATAATTGCAAAATAGTAAATTGTCGTTAATAATAATTTATAACTTTTTTAAAATTGGGGAAAACCCGCCGACTACAACTTCGGTGATTTATTTATTTTCAACTTGTTTATATTCAGCGATGACGTACGATGCATTATATATATCCGCATAGCGTTAAACTTTCGCGGCTAATAACTTTTTATTTAATATATTAATATATTAAATATAATGTATTAAAATAAATAATGTCGTTAATAATAATTTCATTAAATATATCCACAAAGCGTCGAACTTTCCAATAATAGGAATATTATTAGCAAATTAGTTAATTTTCGTAAATAATAATATTATTAATAATTAAAATAAGAGGAATAATAATTGCAAAATAGTAAAATGTCGTTAATAATAATTTCATTAAATGTATCCGCAAAGCGTCGAACTTTCCAATAATCGGAATAATATTAGCAAAATAGTTAATCTTCGTTAATAATAATAATTAAAATAAGAGGAACAATAATTGCAAAATAGTAAATTGTCGTTAATAATAATTTATAACTTTTTTAAAATTGGGGAAAACCCGCCGACTACAACTTCGGTGATTTATTTATTTTCAACTTGTTTATATTCAGCGATGACGTACGATGCATTATATATATCCGCATAGCGTTAAACTTTCGCGGCTAATAACTTTTTATTTAAACATTTTAACAAAAAAGTGTCCTAACAAACCGTGTTCAGCGTCTCATAATCTATCAACGTGAGTTTTTTCAGACCTGTAGATGCTAATCGGGTGACATACATAATACATACATATTACATCATTGCGCTTTTAAAGTAGGGACCAGCAGTTAACGCACGCTTCGCGCGCGAAGCGTGTGAGTTTTTACATATTAATAGTAAAGGTAGTCGCAATCAAATCGCACTTTAAGCTCAAAAACAACACCTATGCGCTATTATAGTAATAACTTTACGCACGCTTCGCAAGCGAAGCGTGTGACTATTATAGCCAGTTGCATATGAACACGTTTTATAAAATAATAAATTGTCGTTAATAATAATAATTTACAATTTCTTTAAAATTGGGAAAAACCCGCCGACTACTACTTCGGTGATTTATTTATTTTCAACTTGTTTATATTGAGTTATGGCGTATTCCAATATAATAGGAATAATATTAGAAAATTAGTTAATTTGCGTAATTAATAATATTATTAATAATTAAAATAAGAGGAATAATAATAACAAAATAGAAAAATGTCGTTAATAATGATTTCATTAAATATTTCCGCAAAGCGTCGAACTTTCCAATAATAGAAATAATATTAGCAAAATAGTTAATCTTCGTTATTAATAATTTACATAAATAAAAAACCCGCCGACTACTACTTCGGTGATTTATTTATTTTCAACTTGTCTATATTTAGCGATGACGTACGATGCTATATATATCCGCAAAGCCACAAAGCGTCCAACTTTCCAATAATTGGAATAATATTAGCAAATTAGTTAATTTTCGTAATTAATAATATTATTAATAATTAAAATAAGCGGAATAATAATAACAAAATAGAAAAATGTCGTTAATAATAATTTCATTAAATATTTCCGCAAAGCGTCGAACTTTCCAATAATAGAAATAATATTAGCAAAATAGTTAATCTTCGTTATTAATAATAATTAAAATAAGAGGAATAAAAATTGCAAAATAGTAAATTGTCGTTAATAATAATTTACAAAAATAAAAAACCCGCCGACTACTACTTCGGTGATTTATTTATTTTCAACTTGTCTATATTTAGCGATGACGAACGATGCTATATTTATCCGCAAAGCGTTAGACTTTCGCGGCTAATAACTTTTTATTTAAACAATTTAACAAAAAATTGCCCTAACAAACCGTGTTCAGCGTCTCATAATCTATCAACGTGAGTTTTTTCAGACTTGCAGATGGTAATCGGGTGACATAATACATCATTGCGCTTTTATGTTAGGAACCAGCACTTGACGCACGCTTCGCGCGCGAAGCGTGTGAGTTTTTACATATTAATAGTAAAAGTAGTCGCACTTAAATAGCACTATAAGCACAAAAACAACATCAATGCGCTAATATAGTAATAACTTTAAGCACGCTTCGCAAGCGAAGCGTGTGACTATTTTTGGCAGTAGCTGATGATTGTTCACTTGAAAACGTTTAGGAATGGTCTTCTCTTTGATTGGATGAATTTAGAAAATCTGCCTACAAAAAAAACCTTTAATGGGTGATATTGGAAAAAACAGCCTACGAAAAAACCCATATTTATTGGGTGATAGTGGAAAAGCCGCCTACGAAAAAAACCGATATTGGATGTTTTTGGAAAACGAAAAACACAATATTTATTGAATGGTATCGGAAAACAGCCTACGAAAAAAAACAAACTGTAACGGCTAATATAGGAAAAAAACTCCAACAGAAATAAAACTTTTATTGGGCAATATTTGAAAAACATCCTACGAAAAAACCCAACCTTTAATATCTGATAATGAAAAAAACCGCCTACAAAAAAACTCAAACTTCAATGGCTGATATTGGGAAAACCCGCCGGTGAATTATTTATTTTCAACGTATTTATATTGAGTTATGACGTATGCTCAAAATATATCCGCAAAGCGTCGAACTTTCCAATAATAGAAATAATGTTAGCAATTATTACAATAAGAGGAATAATAATTGCAAAATAGTAAAATTTCGTTAATAATAATTTCATTAAATATATCCGCAAAGCGTAGAACTTTCCAATAATAGGTAATTAATCTAAATTAGTTAATTTTCGTAAATAATATTATTAATAATTAAAATAAGAGGAATAATAATTGCAAATAGTAAAATGTCGTTAATAATAATTTCATTAAATGGATCCGCAAAGCATAGAACTTTCCAATAATAGGAATAATAATAGCAAATTAGTTAATTTTCTTTATTAATAATATTATTAATAATTAAAAAATTGGAATAATTTATATTTTTATATATTTATAATTGGGGAAACCCGCCGGCTTTCTACTTCGAAGATTTATTTATTTTCAACTTGTTTATATTGAAAGATGACGTACGATGCATTATATATATCCGCATAGCGTTAAACTTTCGCGGCTAATAACTTTTTATTTAAACATTTTATTAAAAAAGTGCCCTAAAAAACCTTGTTCAGCGTCTCATAATCTATCAACGTGAGTTTTTTCAGACCTGTAGATGCTAATCGGGTGACATAATACATAATACATCTTACATCATTGCGCTTTTATAGTAGGAACCAGCATTTGACGCACGCTTTGCGCGCGAAGCGTGTGAGTTTTTACATATTAGTCGCACTCAAACCGCACTCTAAGCACAAAAACAACACTAATGCGCTAATATAGTAATAAATTTACGCACGCTTCGCAAGCGAAGAGTGTGATTAAAATATTTTGTAGCAGATGATTTTTCACTTGGACACGATTTGGAATGGTCTTCTATTTGATTGGATGATTTAGGAAAAAAACAGCCTACGAAAAAAACAATGTTAATTGGGTGATAGTGAAAAAACCGCCTATGAAAAACACTGTTTATTTGATGGTATAGGAAAAACACCATACGAAAAAAACAACATTTATTGGGTGATAGTGAAAAAACCGCCTACGAAATGAACAACATATTTTGGGTGATAGTGAAAAATAGCCTAAGAAACAACCCAACTTTTAATGGCTGATAATGAAAAAAAAGCCTAAAAAAAGCCAATCTTCAATGGCTGACATTGGGAAAACCCGCCGATGTACTACTTAGGTGATTTATTTATTTTCAACTTGTTTATAATGAGTTATGACGTATGCTCAAATTATATTCGCAAAGCGTTAAACTTTTTATTTAATATATTAATCTATATATATAAAAATGAATGTTTGTATATAGGTATTGTATTCATGCATTGCTACACCAATCATCCGATCGTAATGAAATTTTCACACAACCTTGAGAGTCAAGGGGAATCAAATATAGAGAAAAAATTTTTGAAATCCGTCACAAAATGAGCGGAGCGAAGCGGGTGAGCGAGCGGGAACTATATATATATGTATGTGCGTATGTATGTGTGTATGTATGTATGTGTATGTGCATGTATGTGTGTCTGTGTGTGTGTTTATGTATGTACTAGCGGAGATACCCGGCGTTGCCCGGGTTTTTTAGAGGTTTTTCTAATGTTTGTCTCTTTCTCTCCCGTTTCCTTTCCCACCTGCTTTCCCACTCCTGTTAGCTTTTCCGTTTTCGGTCGTTTTCCCACTGCCGGTCGCTTTCCCGCTCCCGGTCGCTTTCCCGCTCCCGGTCGCTTTCCCGCTCCCGGTCGTTTTCCCGTTCCCGGTCGCTGTCCCGTTTCCGCTCACGTTTGCTCTCCCATTCCCGCTCACGCTTGCTTTTCCGTTCCCGCTCGCTGTCCGTTCCGGGTCGCTTTCCCGTTTCTATAATAGACAAACTTACCCACAAACATTCATATATATATATAGTCTTAGCAAATCTATTTTACGTTTTATAGGCTAACAGAAGTTATGAAAGAATGGAAAAGAGAAAATGAGCGTGAACGGGAACGGGAACGGGAGAGCAAACGTGAGCGGGAACGGGAAAGCGACCGGGAACGGGAAAGCGACCGGGAACGGAAAAGCGACCGTGAACGGAAAAGCGACCGGGAACGGGAAAGCGACCGGGAACGGGAAAGCGACCGGGAACGCGGAAAGCGACCGGGAACGCGGAAAGCGACCGGGAACGCGGAAAGCGACTGGAATCGGGAGAGCAAGCTTGGAAGGAAACGCGAGCAAGAGAGAAAATCGATACCAAAACTTCTGAGCGGGAAAGCGATCGGGAGCTGGAAAACGACCGAGAGCGGAAAAGCGACCGGGAACGCGACGAAAACGGAAAGTGGAGAAGGAAACGGGAGCGAGAGAGACAAACATTAGAAAAACCTCTAAAAATCCCGGGCAACGCCGGGTAACCCCGCTAGTTATTATATATAATCTATTAAAATAAATAATGTCGTTATTAAAATAAATAATGTCGTTATTAAAATAAACAATGTCGTTAATAATAATTTCATTAAATATATCCACAAAGCGTCGAACTTTCCAATAATAGGAATAATATTAGCAAATTAGTTAATTTTCGTAAATAATAATATTATTAATAATTAAATTAAGAGGAATAATAATTGCCAAATAGTAAAATGTCGTTAATAATAATTTACAACTTGTTTAAAATTGGGGAAACCCCGCCGACTTCGGTGATTTGTTCATTTTCAACTTGTTTATATTGAAAGATGACGTTCGATGCATTATATATGTATCCGCATAGCTTAAACTTTCGCGGCTAATAACTTTCTATTTAAACATTTTAAGAAAAAAGTGCCATAACAAACCTAATCTATCAACGTGTGTTTTTTCAGACCTGCAGATGCTAATCGGGTGACATAATACATAATAAATACATCATTGCGCTTTTCTAGTAGGGATCGTAGATGCTTTTTCAATTGGAAACGTTGCGGAATGGTCTTCTCTTTGAATGGCTAAATTTGAAAAAACCGCCTACGAATAAAACCACCTTTATTTATTTTTAACTTGTCTATAATGTGTGATGACGTAATCTCAAAATTATAGGAAAAACACGCCTTCGGTGATTTGTTTATTTTCGTCTTCTTTATATTGTTTGATGACGTAATCTCAAAATTTTTGGGAAAACCCGCCTTCGGTGATTAGATTATTTTCAACTCGTTTATATTCAGCGATGACGTACGATGCATTATATATATCCGCATAGCGTTGAACTTTCGCGGCTAATAACTTTTTATTTAAACATTTTAGCAAAAAAGTGCTCTAACAAACCGTGTTCAGCGTCTCATAATCTATCAACGTGAGTTTTTTCAGACCTGCAGATGCTAATCGGGTGACATAATACATACATATTACATCATTGCGCTTTTATAGTAGGGAACCAGCACTTGACGCACGCTTCGCGCGCGAAACGTGAGTTTTTACATATTAATAGTAAAAGTAGTCGAACTTAAATCGCACTCAAAGCTCATAAACAACACGAATGAGCTATTATAGTAATAACTTTACGCACGCTTCGCAAGCGAAGCGTGTAACTATTTTAGCCAATAGCAGGTGATTTTTCACTTGAAAACGTTTTGGAATGGTCTTTTCTTTGATTGGATGATTTTGGAAAACCGCCTTAAAAAACCAAATTTAATGGGTGATAGTGAAAAAACCGCCTACGAAAAAAACTATATTGGATGTGTTTGGAAATAACCGCCTAAGAAAAACACAATATTTATTGGATGGTATCGGAAAAAACAGCCTACGAAAAAAAAAAAACTGTAACGGCTAATATCGAAAAAAAGCCTACGAAAAAAAACAACTTTTATTGGGCGATATTGGAAAAAAATCCTACTAAAAAACCCAACCTTTAATGACTGATAATGAAAAAAACCGCTTACAAAAAAAACCCCACCTTCAATGGCTGATAATTGGAAAACCCGCCGATGTACTACTTCGGTGATTTATTTATATTCAACTTGTTTATGATGAGTTATGACGTATGCTCAAATTATATCCGCAAAGCGTTATACTTTCGCGGCTAAGTTACTTTTTATTCAATATATTAATATATTATATATAATATATTAAAATAAAAAATGTCGTTAATAATAATTTGATTAAATATATCCACAACGCGTAGAACTTTCCAATAATAGGAATAATATTAGCAAATTAGTTAATTTTCGTAAATAATAATATTATTAATAATTAAAATAAGAGGAATAATTATTTATTTTCAACTTGTTTATATTCAGCGATGACGTACGATGCATTATATATATCCGCAAAGCGTTAAACTTTCGCGGCTAATAACTTTTTATTTAAACATTTTAACAAAAAAGTGCCCTAACAAACCTTGTTCAGCGTCTCATAATCTATCAACGTGAGTTTTTTCAGACCTGCAGATGCTAATCGGGTGACATAATACATAATACATAATACATCATTGCGCTTTTATAGTAGGGAACCAGCGCTTGACGCACGCTTCGCGTGCGAAGCGTGTGAGTTTTTCTAGCTAGTCGCAGATGCTTTTTCACTTGGAAACGTTGCGAAATGGTCTTCTATTTGAATGGCTAAATTTGAAAAAACCGCTTACGAAAAAACAACCTTTATTGGCTGATATTAGAAAAACCGCCTAAGAATAAAACCACCTTTATTTATTTTTAATTTGTTTATAATGTGTGATGACGTAATCTCAAAATTATAGGAAAAACACGCCTTCGGTGATTTGTTTATTTTCAACTTCTTTATATTGTTTGATGACGTAATCTCAAAATTTTTGGGAAAACCCGCCTTCGGTGATTTGATTTTTTTCAACTCGTTTATATTCAGCAATGACGTACGATGCATTATATATATCCGCAAAGCGGTAAACTTTCGCGGCTAATAACATTTTATTTAAACATTTCAACAAAAAAGTGCCCTAACAAACCGTGTTCAGCGTCTCATAATCTATCAACGTGAGTTTTTTCAGACCTGCAGATGGTAATCGGGTGACATACATAATACATAATACATAATACATCATTGCGCTTTTATAGTAGGGAACCAGCACTTGACGCACGCTTCGCGCGCGAAGCGTGTGAGTTTATACATATTAATAGTAAAGGTAGTCGCACTCAAATAGCACTTTAAGCTCATAAACAACACCAATGCGTTTATATAGTAATTACTTTACGCACGCTTCGCAAGCGAAGCATGTGACTATTTCAGCCAGTAGCAGATGATTTTTCACTTGAAAACGTATTGGAATTGTCTTCTATTTGATTGGATGATTATGGAAAAACTGCCTACGAAAAAAACTTAAATGGGCGATATTGGAAAAAATAGCCTACGAAAAAACCACATATATTGGGTGATAGTGAAAACACCGCTTACGAAAAACACAATATTTATTGGATGGGATTGGGAAAAACAGCCTACGAAAAATAAATTATTTTGGGTGATAGTGAAAAAAAGCTTAAGAAAAAACCCAACCTTTCATGACTGATAATGAAAAAAACCGCCTACAAAAAAACCCAACCTTCAATGGCTGATATTGGGAAAACCCGCCGATGTACTACTTCGGTGATTTATTTATTTTCAACTTGCTTATAACGGGTTATGACGTATGCTCAAAATATATCCGCAAAGCGTCGAACTTTCCAATAATAGGAATAATATTAGCAAATTAGTTAATTTTCGTAAATATTAATATTATTAATAATTAAAATAAGAGGAATAATAATTGCAAAATAGAAAATTATCGATATTAATAATTTCCTTAAATATATCCGCAAAGCGTCGAACTTTCCAATAATAGGAATAATATTAGCAAAATAGTTAATCTTCGTTAATAATAATATTATAAATAATTAAAATAAGAGGAATAATAATTGCAAAATAGTAAATTGTCGTTAATATTAATTTACAACTTGTTTAAACTTGGGAAAAACCCGTCGACTACTACTTCGGTGATTTATTTATTTTCAACTTGTTTATGTTGAAAGGTGACGTACGACGCATTATATATATCCGCAAAGCGTTAAACTTTCGCGGTTAATAACTTTTTATTTAAACATTTTAACAAAAAAGTGCCTTAACAAACCGTGTTCTGCGTCTCATAATCTATCAACGTGAGTTTTTTCAGACCTGCAGATGCTAATCGGGTGACATACATAATACATCGGGTGACAATACATAATACATCATTACGCTTTTATGTTGGAACCAGCACTTGACGCACGCTTCGCGCGCGAAGCGTGTGAGTTTTTACATGTTAATAGTAAAGGTAGTTGCACTCAAATAGCACTCTAAGCTCAAAAACAACACCAATGCGCTTATATAGTAATAACTTAACGTACGCTTCGCAAGCGAAGCATGTGACTATTTCAGCCAGTAGCAGATGATTTTTCACATCAAAACGTTTTGGAATGGTCTTTTAATTGATTAGATGATGTTGAAAAAAAACCTTAAATGGGCGAAGTACGCTCAAAATTATTGGGAAAACCGCCGGCGTACTTCGGAGATTTGTTTATTTTCAACTTGTTTATACTGAGTGATGACGTTCGATGCATTATATATATCCGCAAAGCGTGTAACTTTCGCGGCTAATAACTTTTTATTCAAACATTTTAACAAAAAATTGCCCTAACAAACCGTGTTCAGCGTCTCATAATCTATCAACGTGAGTTTTTCCAGACCTGCAGATGGTAATCGGGTGACATAATACATACGTCATTGCGCTTTTATGTTAGGAAAATCCAAAGATTTAAGATAAATATTGAATATTTGTATTTAATGCACTTTTTGTTGTTTTATTTTTATAAACCTTCTCCCCAGAAACTAATGCAACATTGACAAATTTTTAACAAAGGTGTCCAGGAATAAAGTTCAATCTAATCTGATCTAAAACTATCATTAATATCCATTACGGTTCCAATCACCGTAAAAAGCAAGATTTTACTATATGTTGTAAAAAAAAAACAATAGCAGGCATATATAAAACTATTCCAGCCAATAAAAAGTACACATCGTGGAAATCCAAAATTAAGTCATAAAAATAATAAACAATATGGGTGTTCCTGATGCACCCTGGTTTTACATATACATATACATTTACATCGTCTTTTTAAATCCCGATATCATTTTAGTGTTTTTAACCATTTTCATTTCACCCCTTTTAGCGATAGCTCCCCCCAACAGAGCATGACGTTTAGTTGCGGGGCTGGTAACGGTCAACTAGGAATTAAAAGTTTTGTTTATTACAACAACACTAACTTTCATAAAAAATCGAATTTGATGAATTTTAATTGATTTAAGGCCTAATTCATGTCGGAAACATTTAATTCATGTATTGTCATCCAGAATAAAGCTTTCCTGAAAGTTTTAGAGCTCTAGGTGGTCGAAAAGTGGGTGAATTTTTGTTTCAAAGATTTGATCACCACAGACAAACAAACAAACAAACAAACAAACAGAGAAACGTGTGAAGTTAAATAAAAGCATTTAACAATTAAAATTAATCAAATCAAATTAATCGAGTTGACCGTCTAGGTAAACGCAAATTCGACTAATATTCATCTACATAGAACTTTGAAACTTTCAGAATAGCTGTATTCTCGATAACAATATATGAATGAAGTGTTTTAGATAACAACTAATCCATACATCGAGTTAAATTTATGAATTTTGATTTCATATGAAAGAAATAAACAATATACAAGATTGAGCGTAACGGTTGTTTTAGATTCAAAAATTTTCGTTCGTTGACTCAGATGAAGAGGCAAATAAAAGCATTTTTTTAATTTATTTCTTATCTTTACTTGGTAATCTTTTAGCCACCCTTTGTTACATTCATAATTGAAAATGTTTTTTTTGTCTGCGTTCAATATTAAATAAAAGTTAATATACTGTTTTTTTTTAAATAATATGATGTTTTACATGAAAATACAACATACTAGTGTATATTGGCATAGTCATCAGTGTTTGAAGATTCTCTAGGTTGAATGTAAAAAATCTTCGCCCTCTCCCAAGATTTTGCTGAATCGCCGCCTCTGGCCAGCCCCAAGCCTGGAGAAAGAAGGAGGGAAAAGTTAAAAGGATCAAATTATGATCCACGTCAGGAAGTAGCTACTTAGGTGCAAATATTACCGTTGTGATTCCCGACCTCGGAAACAAAGGAAGCAGACGGAATTACATTGAAATCTTGTCTACGACCTGAGATATAAGCAAACGTACAACTTGGGTCGAATCGGTCCAACCGGGCACCAACGTCATGTTTTCAGTTGGTGTTTAAGGGTTAAAAAAAACTTTTTAAAAACTACGTTTTTCTTCTGCACTAAAAAGACAAAAATAATTCTCTAGCTATAAACAATTTGTTAACATACTTACAATAAGAGCTAATACGGCTAACAGTAAAATCCTATAACTCATAACCTGGGTCGCATTCCAGAATATAAAACAATGCGACCCATGTTGTTAGTTACAGAATTTTAGTGTTAACAAGTAGTATTTAGCTATAGCATGTTTTGCTTAAAATAATATGTAAAGTTAATATGTACAGCATGTTTTGCTTAAAATAATATGTAAAGTTAATATGTACAGCATGTTTTGCTTTATATAATATGTAAACCAGAGACAGCGATTGAGGGGGCCGGGGGATCTTTTTCACCAAATAAAAAAATTATCTTTATTAGCTCATTTATTTAGATTAGTTGATAAACGTAGTATTTTTCATACATTCTGAATTATATTAACTTAGTTATATCATACTAGCATTCCCGTCGCGGCTTCGCTCGCTTGAGAAAGGGACTACGCATCCACAGTAGCGTACTGCACGGGGCGATTTTTTACGCCCGACTCGGTCCGGTCCGTCGACAACTTGGCCCGACCCGCTTCATAAGCCAAAATTTCAGGCCCAGCACGGCCCATCTAATTTGGCCTGGCCCGTTTTTACAGGCCTACAATTTCTATATACTTGGCAAAAAAATCCATAGTGCCCTGCCCGGATTTTTTTAGACACGGTCCGGCTTATTTCATAGACGGAAAATTTTAGGCCTGGATGTTATTTTGGCTCGAAGTGCCCCGTTGCATAAGCACAAAAGTCAAGGCCTGCACTCAACCAGTTTTAACGGGCACAAAACCGTTACTTGGAAACTAATTTTTCGAAAAAATAATGAAATACGTATCTTATAATTTTGTAAAAAAAAACCTTAATAGTGAGTGAGTTTTAATGTTTTTACATTTTCAGTTATTGAGTTTTCAAGCAAATATAATCTTTTTCTCCGCTTTACATTTGTAGTCCTGGAAGCCAGAAAAAAAAACATCAAACATTTGTAACTTTTTCTGCTATGTAGTATTTAGTTATTAATTTGTATATTTGTAGTAATTTTAGTTTCAGAGTCGCAGTTATTTTACAAAAAATATAACCATATTTCCCCTCCACATTTGAAGTCCTGGAAACCAAATTTTCAAAAATTAATAAAACATGTAATTTGTTATTTTGTAAAAACAATCTCGGTACTAAATTGCAAAATTTTAACATTTTATTTTTTGTAGTTTTTAATCAAATTTTTATTTCCACCCCACATTTTTAAAAATGGTGAAACGTGTTTTTTTATTTTTTAAGAAAAATCTAGATACCAAATTTCAAAACTTTTCATTTTTGATGTTTGAGATATGCCTTGTTTTAGAAAAAAATTTGTTTTTAAACATTTACATTTTTAGTTTTTTTTTTTACCCCACATTTGAGGTCCGGGAAACCAAATTATCAAAAATTGGTGAAACACCTATATCTTTATTTCTCGAGTAAATACTAAACACTATTTTTTACATCAGTAGCACTTACAGTTTTTAAGTAGCAGTTATTCTAAAAAAAACAAATAACCTTATTTTCCACCTCACATTTGAGGTTCCGGAAACCAAATTTTCAAAATTGATGAAACACTTTATTTATTGAGTAGATACTAAATACTAATTTTTACATCTGTAGCACTTACAGTTTTTGAGTAGCAGTAATTTAAAAAGAAACAAATAACCATATTTTCAACCCTCCATTTGAGGTCCTGACACAAAATTTTCAAAAATGCTGAAACAGGTATTTTCTCAATTTTAAGAAGAATCTAGATACAAAATTTCAAAAGCCTTTCGCTTTTGGTTTTCGAGGTATACGTTGTTTTAGAAAAACATTTGTTTTCCAGTTTCATCCACTCAAGAGCAAATTTTCAAAAATCCTTTCTTAGTGGGTGCTTACGCTATAAAAGCAACATAAGTTCCAAATTATATATATATATATATATATATATATATATATATATATATATATATATATATATATAGGTATCTCTGCTAATATTTTTAATCTTTTAGATACCCTTTGTTACATTCATAATTTAAGTGTTTTTTACAAACTTTTATTTAAGTTACAATCTCTGTTTGTGTGTGGCTTTCTCTGTACGCAAATCTTGCAAGTAAAATTTAACCAGCTTTTTGACTAGCTAGGAAGCTGAAACTTTCAGCATAGCTTTATATTGGATGACAATACATGATTCAATTAAAAAATTTTTTAAACATCTTTCGTATTTCTAAATCGAGTGTATTTGAAATTAAAGTTTGTGTTGAAAAACTCGTGTTTTCTTTTACTTGTTTTGTCTGCGTTCAATATTAAATAAAAGTTAAAATTTTTGTGTACTGTTTTTTTAATTAATATGTTTTACATGAAAAAACAACATACTAGTGTATATCCCAGCAAACACACCCGCACGGGACCCGCGCGGGATAGAGCCGGGGAACCCAGCGTGTTCAGCACGGGGAACCCAGCGTGTTCAGCACGGGAAACCCGGCGGGATCCCGCCGGGTTTTGTCCGCGGGATTTACACGGGACCCGCACGGGATCCCCAAATCATAAGCACGGCATCAACAAAAGATACCCAGCTAAATCCCGCATCATTAAGCACGGGATCAGCACGGGTTACCCGGCTGCATATTTCTAAATGGTAGAATGCGGCAATACAGAGAGGTCGACTAGCAGCCTAAGAGGGTCGTGGCTGAACGCTCTGCCTTAGATATTTATGATTGCTATTTTCAATGGGGCACTAAAAAGCTATAGAACAGAGAGACGAGTTGGTTTTATATATGTTATTATATATAACATATATAAAACCATCTATATTAAATCAGCTACATATAATATGGTCGCTTTTTCTTTATGTGGTTTCAACTTAAATTTCAATGTGTTTCATCCTTCAATAGCCGTATTAATTTGTTTAGTGAAAGTCGATTCAGCTTAGCTCCTATTTAATGTCTCTGTCTAAACAAAACTTATAATTATTTCTGATTTTTAACTCAACTGTTTCAACTTTATAATATTTAATTTATTGTATTGACATAGGGTTCTGAAGATGGCTTTATATAGCTTGAAATGGCCATAGTTAATCCTGATTGTTTTATTATTTATCTATTTTTTAACTAATATTAACTAATGTATTATATGTATGTATGTATGTATGTATGTATGTATGTATGTATGTATGTATTTATTAGGAATGGGACGGATCCGAAAATTTGAGATACGCGGCTCCGGGTCCGAATCTTGATGCTGGATCCGAATCCAATAGCCAACATTTAAAATTAATTAAATGCCTAAACTAAATGCATGTATGTTGCTATCAGCTAAAGCATATTTTTGTTGACATCATAGCAGTTCTATTAGTAATATTAAACAAGGTTACAAATAGCAACAGGTTTCCAAATTTATTTAAATCAAAATGGCTTTAACTGATTGAAATAAATTTGAAAAAATTCCCATGTCTATATTTATAAATTTTATTTAGAACTTTTTAAAATCTACTTTCAGTAATTTAATATATTTTATAAAATTTTTATAATCATACATTAGTTTATAAGTATTGACTAAAAATATTTATAAGATTCGTTACGTTACGTTCGTAGAGAAAGAAAGTTACGCATCCATTTATTCATATAAATATGTGTACGAGAAGTCCAGGAGTTTTAAAAAGTATATTAATTTTGGAACCGTTTAAACCGAATCTTCATTGTTGTATTCGGCGGATCCGAATCTTTTCCGAATCCCCGGATGCGAACCCGAATCCGGAACCGTCGCATTCCTAGTATGTTTTTTTATATAATAGTTTAGTCCTTTACACCGGGTGTTTTAAGACTCTAATGGCTGTATGTAGGAAGCACTTAAATACTTCCTGTCGTGGATCAGAATTTGATCCTTTTTCCCTCTTCCTTTCTCCAGGCTTGGGACTGGCTCGCAATTAGCGAGGCCTTCCTAGTATGTATGTATTATATGTATTAAGGTATGTATAATGCACACACAATGCCCAGTAGGCTATATATAACAATATCATATAATGAGTTATCTTGAATATCGTCCAAGAATCGACTCCATTCGGATAAGGACGTTAAACAGACAACCGAGTTATCTTGCTGACTTGATGATTTATTAACAGCCAGGTTCCCCAGGCGGGACCCGTGTCTATCCCGGCGCTATATCCCAGTGAGTATTCTTGCATTAAAAAGTCATGTGATAGAGCTGGGATAGACAGCCGGGTTAGATACGGGACCCGCGCGGGATGAATGCTCATTTAAATGATTTATTACCAGCCGGGATCCCGGTGTTTTATCTCAGCGAGCTGGGATAAACGGGAAACCCGTCTCTAGATTCCCTAGGTTGAATTTAAAAAATCTTCGCCCCCCCAAGATTTCGCTGAATCACCGCCTCTGATGTAAAGGGCCTGTTTGATATAATTTTTTGTTCTGTGTAGTTGCAGATGTAAAATTTATTATAACTTCGACGGAAATCGCAGAGATGTTAAAGCTGGTGGGATTAAATCTTACAATTTCTAATTTTCCACCTAATTTCTCGTCAACCAGGAAAAATGTATTATATGTCAAAACATTGGATCTATTTTACAGTGGATCAGCTAGCAGAAAAAGCGTTAGTTAGCGTTAAAATCAGCTAAATTCAAGCAGGATTTGGTTCACAAAAAGCTAAAAGTTCTTGGGCCGGACATTTACATTTTAAAGTTATGACAATATTTAAACTATTAGGAGTACTTTGAAACACCATATTACACATGATTCTAGAAAAATTAGAGACTTTTTTGGTTTAACAGAGGCTTGTCCCAAATTCGTAAAACAAATAAATTTATAATTTCAAATGTTGGAAAAACGTTAATCTCAAAACCTCTTATCTGCTCATCAGTGATGGTATACATTTGGAAGAAAAAAAGCTCAAAGTTTAGACAAAAAAAATTGAAAAATAAATTAAAAGTAATACTGACAGAGACTTTTCAGCAAAAAACATTTAAAATAAAATATTGAGTTTGACACCAAGAGATTGTAAATAATTAATTCATCTTTTTATGCCTTGAACTTTTTGTACTTGCAATAATAATAAAAGCACATGCAAATGATGAAAGCGATCCTAATACTCCTGGACCCCGTGGTCCAATTTCTTGCATCAAACCACCAGCAAGGGGACCCAAAAACCTACCAACAGATATCGTGCTTCCACCTACTCCCATAACAACGCCAATATCTTTCTTTTGAGCCAGATCAAGTGTCATGTTTGTGGCAACTACTCTAGTGATTGAGTTAACCATACTGAATGGAATATTGAACAATAATTGTGACCAAAAATCAGTAAACACGGTAAGGAAAACAAGAGAAATGCCTTGCATAATTGCAAGATGAAGAAGTAATCGTCTGTCATTACCCGAATACAGAGCATTGACTGAACCAACAAAAAACCCAGACACAGCAGACGCTGCCCCAGAGCAAGATATAATCCAGCCAGATTGAGTTGGACTGAGTGCATAAAGTGGATCAAAACGAAACACAAACACAGCAAAAGCCATCAAGAACCTAATTGCTAAAATAATCCACAAACGAGATATAAAATCAACTGATATGCATTGAAAGAACGAAGAAAATGGAAATAGTATTTGATCTGAAGATTGCTGCTTCTTGGATATCTTTTCTTCAAGAAACAAAGTCACCAGTGCTATTGAAAGAGATCAATTAGTTATATAAAATGTAAGTAGAGATAAATCAATTCATACTTACCAAAATTGAGAAAGAATATAGCTGATGTGAACACAGCAACAAGATAAACACCTCCAAAATGTTCAGCCAAGTAACCACCAATAACAGGACCCATTATGAAACCAACATTGGAAATAGAATTAAACCTTCCAAATGTTGCACTCCTTTCTTTAATTGTTATGGAACTTGCAATATATGATTTGGCAAGTTCTTGGGTGTGCTTAAAAAGTCCTGAAATAGATGTTATCATATGTAGAATTTAAAAAAAATTTGAATGACATGGACTTAATTGCAACCTGCAGGAATTCTTGAAAGAAATACGATTGCAAGACTGAATGATATGCTTAATAACAAATAGGTTACAGAACAAACGAAGAAACAAATCTGTAGAATATATTTTCTTCCATAGTTGTCACTGCACTTTCCCTGTTTACACACAACATGAGACATTTGCTTTGTAAACTTTTCTGAAGTAAATTTATATGTTGTAATTGTCACCTACCATGAAAGGTCCAGAAAAAAACTGAATGAGGCCATATGTTGAACCTTAGATATATATTAGGATATTAAATTAAAACCCTTCAGCGAAAAAACTAAAAAACTTATAAGAAAGCATTAATAACATTTTTGAAGAACAAACATTCAACCTATAACTCCAGCAACTGTTGGTGAAGCTCCCAAGCTTTTGCAGTGAGCTACAAGTAATGGTATGACCATACTTACAGCAAAAAGATCCTACAATACAAACACAAATAAATAATTTACTAAACTTGAAGTCAAATAGGCAAATAAATTAGAAAAAGATATAGACAAACCAGAAAACCAACTAAGTAAATTACAAAAATATTTTTTGACATCTTCTTAAGACTTATATTAATGACGTAGTCCAGCAAACTGCAGCTAGGGACAATTTATCTGTAAGACTTTTTGTTGGCCATGATATCTTCAGACTTTAGTCTACTCCTAGTTAAGAAAAAACAGCAACAACAGAAACAAACCATAATTTTTAAGTCTTTGGTTAGCAGCCGCCATAATGGCGGCTGTTTGAGCGTCTCCAATAAATTCCCTAATTTAAATGTTCTTTTTAAGGAAATAGTTTATATTTTTTAAAATAATTAACTTTTATAAATGCAAAAGTTTTTTGTCGTTTTGACGACCTGAATCTCTTCAACGATTTTGGCTTTCTAGCATCTACCAAATTTGGATGGCTGTTCAACATCAGCATTGTGTTTTTCTGTCAGCCATGATACTTCATCGCAATTTGTTTCAGCACTTGTATCTGGTGGTTAAAAAGGCCCTTGCCTGCTGGTCTTTCTCATCTGATTGCACCATGTTTGTAGCTCTTGCCAGGACTTATGTTCTCATTTTTAACTTTGTGAATGAATGGTTATTTTTTGTATAGTTTTGCTATACTTTTGTTTGAATTGTTTCTGGTTTGGTGTTATTCAAATTTTTTTTGTGGAGTGTTCTTCACTGATTGATTTGTTGGTTTGTATTTTTTTTTTAATAAGGCCTTTGTTGTGTTTTAATTTGACCTATTATTTGATTTGTTAGTAATTCTTTATCCTCCTGATTATTTTTTCTCAGAATGTTTGATGCTTTTTTCATAGTGTGTTTTCCTGTTAGTGATTTGAAAAAAGTTTTTTTTTTAGTTTTAGTATGGTATCATGTTAGTGATTGAAAAAAGATATTTTTATAGTTGTTTGTTTAGAGTTAGAGTCCATGGTAGTGCTGCCTTATAGAGGCAATTTATGAAACATTTTCATATTATAATTGTTTCTTTTCTTTAGTTATCTATGCTTATGTTGAAGGTTTGTTTTCTTGTGTCTTTTGGTAAATTATGCTGATAGTTTTCCGTTTTCTAATTAGGTATGCATGTTGTAATTCATTGTTATTTTTCGTGGTTTTTAGAACATTTTTATTTAGCGAATTTATTGGAGAGCAAGCGCCTTTGAATTTAAGAAAAGGCGCTTTATAAGTTTTGATTGATTGATAATTATTTTCAGTATTTTCAAAATATTCCATATATTTACAAAAAATAAAATGTACCTAACTTGACTTGAGAGATGAGACACTTTCATCAAATTTATCAATATAACTTGGAAACAATATGGATTCAATATATATATATATATATATATATATATATATATATATATATATATATATATATATATATATATATATATATATATATATATATATATATATATATATATATATATATATAAATATATATAGTAGAGAAATATAGAAACAACTGCCCTGTTAACCTGCTGACGTACCACGTTCCTGTTTTTGTTTATATTTTTTAAATTCCAAACCAATTTAAGTAATGAGCTGCGTAAAGTAGTCAGTGACAATTAGTAAATAATATATATATATATATATATATATATATATATATATAATATATATATATATATATATATATATATATATATATATATATATATATATATATATATATATATATATATATATATATATATATATATATATATATATATATATATATATATATATATATATATATATATATATATATATTAGCTGCTTTATTTTTAAACTAATATAATAATTCAACGTTTCAATATCTTTTTATTTAAAAAAGTATTTTAAAAATTAAACGTATTTAATAATCAAATAACAAATTATTTACAAAATGATGTGGTTACATTACTAATGTAATAACTGAGTTGACAAACTTCTGACAAATGAAGTCCTTTTGTTTGGTTTCTGCAATTTTCCTCGTGAGATGTTTTCTTGACAACGAAGACGCCACCAATTTAATCTAAAAATTAGGTTAGATGTCGTTGAAGGCACTACCCCTCTTGTATATTAATTTAGGAGGAGAAATGATTTATATTCTCGACCAAAGATTAAAAGCACAGAATATACCAAGCATAAAAACTTCAAAAGGTGGTTTTTCAAAGCATTCATTGTTTAATTTAGTAAAGTTATTACTTTATATTTTTAATATTAAATATGAAATGATACATTATTTAATAATTAATCTAATATGGTTTTGTTAGCTACATGTTGTTACGCATACACTGGTTGTTTTTACTTTTTTTTATCTTCTTTGTATTTTAAAGTTATTGAAGATCTTTTAAAAAGCATGTTTGACCACAATGTTATGAGTGCCATGTTTCAAGGAGAAGTTTTGTATGCTAATGATACTTGGAGAGGCCTCTTTGAAAAAATTGCTCACTCATCTATTATGAAATTAAATTCTTCAAGCATGACTAAGGTAAATGTATTGATCTAAATCTGAATTCACTGAACATCTACCAACTATTAAATTTTTGGGTGGTTTTAGTTTATTAGTTCTACAACATTAACTTTTGCAACAGTTATTGATCAGTGGCGTAGCGAGGGTATCTAGTGCCCGGAGGCAAGGTATAAAAAATGCGCCCCCTGTCTTTCTAATTGGACGACCAAAACCAAAGGAACCGAAGATGCTTGAGCCATATCCGGGGCTCGGTGAGCCCTCCACAAGAAAATTTTGGAAATCACTAATGTGAAATTGTGAAAAAATATGTTTATTTTACATGTTTTACATGTTCAGAAATGAAAAAAATTTGGTGACATTGTAGTTTTTGTTTTTGCTTTTTGGTGCCCCCAAAGCCTGGCGCCACTGTTATTGATAGTTTTAGTCATTTAGATAGATCACTGAAGGCAATAGCAAGTTTAACATAAGGCCTGGGAGGGGGCGGTCGAGCTCACATCGAGTCTTAAAAAGCGTTCCCTCGTTTTTATTACAAACTTTTATTAAGGTTACAATATCTTTTTGTGTGTGTGTGTCTTTCTCTGTACGCAAATCTTGCAAGTAAAATTTAACTGGTTTTTTGACTAGCTAGGAAGCTGAAACTTTCAGCATAGCTTTATATTGTATGACAATACATGATTCAATTAAAAAAAAAAGTTTGTGTTGAAAAACTCGTTTTTTTTCTTTACTTGTTTTTAAATTTATAACATCTAGTTAAAAGCAGTTCTTATTGTTTCATATCTATCACATCCAGTGGTGGATATAAGTGGGCGGTGGCGTCGACCTCCCCATATCGCTGCGTCTGGAATTTTTTTACCCTACCTTTTTTTCTCACCATTATGGTTCCACTTTGGTGAAATACACCACAGCAGCGCCAGGAACGGCTCGTGCATATGGGATCACACAGTTTTTACCTGCCACCCACACACTTATTATTAATTGGGATGTGCCGAACCATATTACCCCCAGTCGCGAAACTAGTACTCATTTATTGACCAATGTAATCAGATACACCAGGGAAAAAAATGAGCAGACTAACAGGCTTTGGGTTTTACGTTCCATCAGTTTATTGTTTTAGCGTCAGCCACCATGCATATTCTTTACGGAGTTAACAATTACTTTACAATGCAAAGGCTACATACGGAATGGTTTGCAGCTTGAAGCACTGATACATATTGGAAAATTTAGGCTGGTATTTTTTTTTATATAAAACAGTACCAATGCCCAATGTTCATCTCTCATTACAGAAAGGCTGAAGGTTATTTAATTATTTAAGTACCCAGCCATATTAGTTGCCACAGCAACAAAATGGCAGACTTACTAAAAAAGCAATCTGAGGAACTCAATAAGATTATCTAAAAGAAAGTGCTGGAAAAGTGGCGGTCTACACTGCCAGTGGCCACTTTAAAATTCTTAGGATCGGTATGTTAAAAAACATTGGGTTCACTGCAATCCCCAAAAAATGTAAAAATAATTAGACTTTGCTCGAGTAAGTGTACCATGAGGCCCTGGGTTTTTATTGAACACAGTTGAGTAAGAGTTGCAATATGCTTGGTAAGGATGTGTATTTGTTGTTTCAGTGCAAGTTTTCACAAGCGAATGACTGTCAGACTACGACGGGAAGCAGGCAAGAGAAAAGCCACGATCTGAGCTTGAATCCACAAATTATATAGAATAAAAACTAGCAGACGATTTTACCTTTTATTATTATTTTGTATTATATCTTATTAACTATATCCATTTAAAGCCATTAATTTATTTCTTCATTTTCATCTTCCTTTTTTAAAAATGTTCCTTACATGCTTTTCAAAACATTGTTGTTTACATTTTCTTCATTGTGTTTAATAAAGTTCAACCTTTAAAAACATTATTAAATTAATTTTAGTGCAAAATGTCATTATAGCTTTAAGGAATTTTTTACTTGCATTGATTTTAGGCAAATGTTTATTTTTTGTTAATATATATTTAAACTCTGATTTGAATAATTGTGAAATTTGGTGCAGTTTAACAGAGGTTTTTGACTTAATATCAAAATATCATATTTTGCACAAATAGCTCATAAAAAATTGATGGTGTATTCCAATAGTATAAATTTTATAGTCTCTGTGATTGCGTTGTCTATTTCATGTTGGTTATCTAGAAAGCTGCCATATAGCAACTGTATTCTATTTATACGCACATACCTCAGCGTAATATATATATATATATATATATATATATATATATATATATATATATATATATATATATATATATATATATATAAATATATATATATATATATATATATATATATGGATTACGCAATTGTAAACTGTCTGCTAGAAATAAAAAAAATTAGTGCTGCAATCACAAAATGATAAAGAATAATATTTAAAAAAATCCGTCATTTTTGACAGACTATCTATCTCTAGTATAAGTATATATAATAGCCCACGTCTGTGTAAGACGTTTTTGCGTGACGATTTGTTATCTATGGAAAATTAATTTAATATAATAATAAATAATTATAAAAACAAATTTTTTATATAATTTAAGTAAGGTATATATTTTTTAATTTATTTAAATATTAAAAGTTATTTTGCAATTGTACACTGTCAGCCCTAAAGATTAAAAAAATCCGTCATTTTTGACAGACTATCTCTAGTATATGTATACTTATATATAACTGTATTTTTTATTAACAGTTATATGATTTGATGGTGATGGCTGTGAAACAACAAATTGTAATGTGCAAGCGACCAGAAGACATTTTGTTAACTACCCTGAATCATATGGATGGAATGAAGAATTTAGTCCAACAAAATGATGCTGCTCTCAATGTTGTCCTGTCTGCATTATATGATCAGTTGAAATTGGTGATGTTGTTAAAGTTAAACATGTTTTATATATTTAATATGACATTATTTTAAGTTTTTTTCAAAAATTATTTTGTCATCATATATATGAAAAAGTTAGTATATGCCTAATTTTTGATGAAATAGTGTTTTCAAATCAATTATGTAAATGTAAATGTTTAGCCTACTTGATTAAAGAGCAGCCCCATCGATAGTCAATTACAAGTTTGGGTGTTAACAGTGCTGAGTTCCATCTAGTAAAAGTTGATGTTAAAAACACAAACTTTTTTGTAGTATTTTCTTTAGTCATCTATGAACATTTTAAATTGTTGTTAAAATGCATAGCTTTGCAAAAAAGTAATCCTTTTACATCGAAAAGATGGTTTTTGCTTTTCTCTATGGGTGTGAAAGAAAGAGTCTGACAAAATGTTAAGCTTCTACACCTCTTTTTGATGGGACTGCTGATAATTGACTTGAGCTTTTTCTTCCTTAAAAAATTAAAGAAGCTTTTGAATTCTGGTAACACTTTTTTAATTTATGATTCAGCATTATTCTAGTTTGAGTCCTGGCTTGTTCATGAGAATCAGATACAGTTTACTTCATTATTTAATGGATTACAAAATTAAGGTTTGATGTTTAAAGTAAACTGAAAATTTTTATATATTTCTATTCTTTGAGTTGTTTTTAAAACTTGTTTTAATCAGTTCAATTTTTAATGTAATTTGAGAAAAAACTTTCACTTTTACTTGAGAAGTAATTGAATCATACATTTTTATTTAATTTGAAATTTGATATAACTTACAATTTTAAATAAGGTCACCTGTGCAGTACAGGGTCGTTTTAGGGTCATTGTAGGCCCTAGGCACTTTTAGATAATATTGCATTTATAGGCCTGGGTCCCCATCACTTTAATGTTCACCTTAATTTTATTAATCCTTTATATTAACTTTGCCTTTCTGTCTGTCTGTCTGAATGAACTCAAACATGCGTGTGAAGTTAGCCTCGAGGCTGGCAATGCTAATTAAAAAAAAAAAATTGCTTGCCCTGGGGCTATGCTATACATTGTTGGATGGAGTCTAAAAAATGAAATCGAATGGTATATTTGGATTGTCTTCGGTTCAACAAATAAAAAAGTTATAAGCGAAAAACGACGATTTTCCGACGAAAATTGCATAAAATCAACATTGGCTCTTCTTTAAACTGCTGCCCTGGGTATATCCGAGACGCTTGTTTTTAGATAATTCAATATCAAATCCAACAATATAACTTTCGCTTCTCAAAGTAAATAAATAAAAAAATTATCGAATAAAACGTCGGACGTATATCAATTTCTTCGAGCAAACCGAAACATAAACAGACGCTGCGATTGGACAATTGAGTCTCGCTCACTGTGGCTAATTATGCAAAATATTCAAAAAATGCAAAGTGGCTACTCGTCAACACCTCCTGCGTATTCTAACGAACTTTTTTTTGAAAAATAATGTTTTTTTTATAAATCCATCACGTCTAAACATTAAAAAGCCACCCGTGACTAGGCATCAGAATGATGCCTACAATTGTGGTATTTTTGTAGGCGTTTTCATTAGAAGACTGGATCGTGGAGAAGATCTGAGTGGTTCTTTTAATCCAGATAGTGAAAGGGAACAGTGGTTAAAAGAAATCCTGCTGGCATCGGACAACATGATAAACTATTGTTTGTATTGCGGGAACGGTGGAGAGGGTGCATCGGACAACATGATAAACTATTGTTTGTATTGCGGGAACAGTGGAGAGGGTGCAGGTGGGGACTGGGTGGAGTGCGAAAAGTGGGTGGAGTGCGAAAAGTGTAGAAGGTGGGTTCACCAAAAATGCACATTTTTAATGTTTTCAAAGGAAGAGTTTAAAACGAAACATTTCACTTGCATACTATGCTTAGATTTTATTAAATAGTTAATTTTTTAACAAAATTTTTCATTAATAAAAATTTGGAATTGTAAACTTCAATAGATTTTCTTAAAAATAAAAAATTTCCCTAAAGTTCGTAGAATACGCAGGAGGTGTTAACGAGTAGCCACTTTGCATATTGATATTGAATTATCTAAAAACAAACGTCTCGGATATACCCAGGGCAGCAGTTTAAAGAAGAGCCAATGTTGATTTTATGCAATTTTCGTCAGAAAATCGTCGTTTTTATTTGTTGAACCGAAGACAATTCAAATATACCATTCGATTTCATTTTTTAGACTCCATCCAACAATGTATAGCACAGCCCCAGGGCAAGCAATTTTTTTTTTTTTAATTAGCATTGCCAGCCTCGAAGCTAACTTCACACACGTACACAAACCCATTTCCCGTCATCCAATCTATCTGAAATTCTGTCCATGGACTCGTGAGGACCAAACATTAATTTTGAGATGGTCATGCTAAAAAAAAAATTTGAATGCTTCAGCTTATAAAATCTATGCATCATTGCATCATTGTTTCAAAAAACGAAGTTCACTTGTTTAGTTTTTTTATGTTATGTTATTTGTGATAATAATATCAAGAATGCACCCAGTGATTATTTTAAACCTCAATTTATTTTTTCTAAAAGTACTATTTAAAAAATCATGTGTGACAGATACAAGAGAAAGCATGAGTCTAGGGATAATAAATGAACAAAAAGCAAGAGAAAGAAGAAGTGTTAAAAAAGATAAAGGACTCTTTTCTCAAATTTGAAAACAAAGTAGATGTTAATTGTCCCAATGACACAATTCCTCTGACAACCATTCTTACCATACCAGAAGCAACGCCAGTTAATGTTGCCAAACAATGTGATTGGCATGATTGTGAATTGAATGTTACACAAATTAATGAACAAGTAAGTCATGGATTTTGAACTCGCATTATCAGATGTGGAACTAACATTATCAGATATGGAACTCACAGTATCAGATGTAGAACTCAGAGTATGAGATGTGGAACTCAGAGTATCAGATGTGGAACTAACACTATAAGATGTGAAAATGAAACATAGCTATATCAAGTAATTCTACTGAATGGGTGATTGATTGCATATTAATGTCATAGTCTAATAATGAATCAAAGGGTTTATACAGTTGGCAGATGTGAAATTTTAAGAGGTTAAGTTTTAACCTGCCATTTAAAAGAAGAAGCAGATCAAGCAGAAAATATACTATCACAGAATTTGGAATCGGATTTTATTTTAAAGGGTAGATAATCTGGTGAAAAGATAAGATGTACAAGAATAGAATATTTTATGAGAAAATTGACAAATGGAGAAATTGGCTCATTTATTCATTTTTGACTGGTAAAACATTATTACACGTGCAAACTATTTGACAGTGCTAATAACAATCAATTTGTAATTGGTTTTGATGACTAGAAAAATGCAAATGCTACGATAATGTTGTGCATTAGAAGTTCACTTAATTAATGCTGAGCTCAAAAAGAAAAATGGGACTGATATATTGAAGAGAATTATAGCAGTAATAAATTTCTTGCTGAAAGGGAATTAGCCTTTGGTGGGGATAATCAATTGCATAGAAATTCGACCAATGGAAACTATCTCAGGTGCATTCATTTTTTTTTAGCTGAATTTGATCTGAAAAAATACATCAACAGATATGGAAATCTAGAAAAGGAGACTGTTATTCCAACATTATAGGACCTTGCACTAGTACTCGTCGCAGATGGAATTGCATTGACCTGGACTCGTTTTGAGGTCAACTCTGTTCATCGCCATTACTGACGCTCGTGCTCACCGATCCTGACAAGATGGCTGATCTACTCCACAACGAACTCACGAGAATTTCAGATCAACTCGCACCTATCTACTCTGTTTGCCTCCTACCTCGGGCTTCAGACCTATGATTCAACCGGGAATTTCTTACCGTCTGAAATAATCAGAGAAAAAACTACTTTCATCAAAGTAGAGCGATTTTTTCAGTTTATTCCATTGAAATGAACACCATGATGGAAAATACCTATTTGATTTTTGTTATATCTTTATTATTCTAATTAAATGATAATAATTATGATCTAACTATTGTGGTTGCTAAACACTTATTAGATCTTTCGTTAATTATTATGAAATTATATCTGCTTTGTTTTTATGAAATAACTAAATAGGAAATAGAATAAAACTTATAGATAAATATATATATATATATATATATATATATATATATATATATATATATATATATATATATATATATATATATATCTATATATATATATATATATGTATATATATATATACATATATATATATATATATATATATATGTATATATATATATATATATATATATATATATATATATATATATATATATATATATATATATATATATATATATATATATATAACACCTCCCTCTCTTTATAGAAAATCATATGATTTTCTACTGGGGTACAGTACTATCCGTTTTGGAGGGTTGCAATAACGTTTAGGTCTTGCCTCCGGTTCTATTCCTGTTGGAATGTGTGTCAACTCCTCCTGATTGGCTTCATTATCCATATGGCTTGGAACATGGTCTCCTTGTCTATTCTCTCCATCCTCATTCTCCGTAACCCAAGGGGTTGCGTTTATGTCTGGTTTCAACATCTCTTCCTCTCCTGGGAACACAATTCTTACTGGGGCTTTCTCTCCATCACTTTTATCTTGCAGAGGTACAGGCATGTCGAATGTCTCAAACATTTCTTTAAGTGCCCAATCTAAATTCCTTGGTCTTAATTGATTTGTATGCTTTTTTGTAATCCTTCTGTCAATCTCAACTTCATAAACCGTTTTTCCAATTCTTTTTAAAATCTTCCCTGGTATCCATCTGGGATGGTTTGGATTTTTATAATCTCTAGCGTTTACCGCATCTTGTTCTTTAAAAACTCTTAGTCTTGTCCCATTCCTTTTGTCAAACTGTCTCTTCATGCAAGATTTTTTTTCTGAATACTTTTTGTCTTTTTTAGTACTTAGTTGTAAGTCTGATAGTGGTGTTCTAATTTGTCTCCCAAAAAAATTTTCTGTGGGAGATTTTTGATGTGGACTAGATGGGCATGGTGTAGATCTATAACACAATTAAAACTTTTGCACCAATTCCTCGGTAATTTCTTCACCTTTTAGCTTTTGTATGGTTCTTTTGAAAGTATCAACAAATCTTTCTGCTTGACCATTACTTTGTGGATGAAAGGGAGGTATTCGTATATGACTGATAAATTTTGACTGATAAAATCTTTCAAATTCCATAGAAGTAAATTGTGTTCCGTTATCTGATACCAATGTCTTGGGAAATCCATACCGAGCAAACATTCTGTTCAGCTCACGAATTGTCGTTGTTGAGGTAGCCGCACTCATTTGTATTATTTCTGGCCATTTTGAATATGCGTCCACAACAACCAGAAACATTGAATTCTCCATTGGTCCCGCAAAATCAATGTGAATTTTTCTCCCAGGCCTGTGATGGTTCAGGCCATGGTGACAACGTGTTTTTTATAGGCATTTTAGCTGCTTTTTGACATGCATCACAGGTTTTCACCATACTTTCAATATCTCTATCGATTCCATGCCAATACACCGACTGTCTGGCCAGCATTTTCATTCTCGTAATTCCTGGATGACCCTGATGTAGCATCCTCAATATACGCTGTTGCAGTTTTTTTTGGAATTACTGCTCTTACACCCATAAATAGAATGCCATCATCTTCAAGCTCTGTCTTCTAATCTATAAAATCTTCAATAATCGCTCTCCAGTATATCTACTAGAGTCCCTCATTCTATGCTCTGATTGCCCAGGCAGACAGAGACTTCGCTCCTCCTCCCGACGGGATCTTACTATCCCTCGGACTCATCGCGCCTTCTCAGACAGAGCATTCTCCGTTGCTGGACCGACAGCCTGGAACGCAATACCCACATCTATTAGAGAATCCACAACTCTTCATGAATTTAAAGTTAAATTAAAAACATACTTGCTTTCTTTATAATAGCTTACTTTTCCTACGCGATCGCTTTCGATCAAAACTTGTTTTGTTTTAAGCGATTAATAAATGATATATAAATTGTTAAATTGTAAAGTCAAATCAGTTGCTTTACTTTGGAATGCATTCCAGTTTGATCCAGGTTTAACTTTTGGTCAAAATCCCTTTTTAATGATCTCACTTAACTCTCTGAGTTCAGAGTCTTCTTCTGTCATAATTTGAATATCTTTCTTACTAACAGGTAATTGTCTCATCGTATCCTCTTGTATCATTGTGATGTCTTCGTTTACACCTGCTATTATCAAATCCTCATTTCCTGTTGTTTTTTTGGAATCAATGAGTCTTGATAAGGCATCAGCTTGACCAAAATTTGCTGTTCGTCGATATTCGATCTCAAAATCATAAGCTAAGAGTATCAGTTCCCATCTCTGCAGTCTATTTGCAGCGTGTGCAGATATTCCTTTCTTTGAACCAAATACTGACAAGAGAGGCTTGTGATCGGTCAATAGCGTAAACCGCCTTCCATAAACAAATCTATGGAATTTTCTTACTGCAAAAACTAGGGCTAAAGCTTCTTTTTCTATTTGGCCGTAATTCTTTTCTGCTTGGGTCAGCGCACGGCCTGCATGAGCGACTGCTTTTTCGGTTCCATTAAGAAATCGGTGTGAAATCACTGCTCCAATTCTGTTTTCGCATGCATCAGCACCTATTACGATGTCTCTTTTGGGATCATAATGCGTCAGCAATAAATTTGATTGTAACACCTTCTTAAGACTTGTGAAAGATTCCTGGTGTACTCTTAACCATTCAAACTTCTCATTTTTTTCCAAGTCATCTCGTGGGCCTCTCATTTGTCTCATCTTTGGCACAAAAGCAAAATAGTAACTAACCATACCCAAAAACGATTTTAACTGTTTTCTGTCTTTTGGTGGGGGCATTTCTACAATTGCTGTTATTTTTTCTGGGTCTGGTTTTCGGCCTTCTTTGCTGATAATATGACCTAGAACTTTAATCTCTTTCTTGGCAAAAGAGCACTTGTCCATCTTGACTCTAAATCCAAAATCTGAAATCCGTTTGAATAGTTCAAAAACATTCATATTGTGTTTTTCCAATGTTGTGCCGGTCACAATTACATCGTCCAGGTAAGCCGCACAACCTTTTAACCCTGAAGTTAAATTATCTATTGTTTCCTGGAAAATACCTGGTGCACTTTTTACTCCAAAGGGAAGTCTCTGGTACTGATATAGACCTTTAGGAGTGTTGATCGTAACGAGCTCTTTTGACGATTCGTCCATTTCCAACTGAATCATACATCAGCAAAATCTACTTGAGTAAACTAAGCTCCTTGGTTTAATTTTGAAAAAATTTCATTTGGTGTTGGAAGTGGATGTTGGTGCATCTCAAGCGCGTCGTTAAGGCCTGTTTTAAAATCAGCACAGATGCGCACTGTTCCGCTTTTCTTTGGAACAACCACAATCGGTGCTGCCCAGTGACTGTATTCAACTCTTTTAAGAACTCCTTCATTGACTAGTCTTTCAAGTTCCCTAATGGTTATTTCTTCGTAAGCAAAAGGTATTTTTCGTATTCTGCAAAATTTTGGCTGAGACTCTGACTTAAGGAGCAATCTTGCCTTCTTTTTACTGCAATGGCCCAATTCTTCTTTGAAAACATTTGGAAACTCTGTTTGTAACCGAACAGCTAAACTGTTTTCTTCCTGCGAAGGTTTTTCTGCAACAGAACAACAGATTGCATCAAACGCTTTTATCATTGGTGGAAGTTGATCCATCCATTCAATTCCTAGAAGTTGTGTTGTATTTTGGCCATTGCCTGTGCATCCTGCGCACGAAAATTTGGTTTGAAATTCACCTAGTACTTGAATTTCAGTACCGTTTGCAGCACCAATTTTTGTTGTTGCCTTATCTAGCCTTGCTGAACCAATCTTCACCCAAGTTTTTGTACTGATGATTGTGACATCGGCTCCGGAGTCCAGTTGCATCCTAATTTCGACATCACCAAATTTCACCATGGTGTATCTTCTATTGGTTGCTATAATTGTTCGCTTGCTGGGAATTGTCTTGACTTGCCGTATTTCGTGTCGTCTATACGACAGACTTGGACTCCTCCTTAAGTTTGGACTTCTCTTTCTACTGAAAAGTCTTTTGGGACTTTTATCATCAGTTCTGCAGTTGGCAGCAAAATGTCCCAGTTTTCCACGGCAAAAACAAACATTTTTGTTTACGGGTGAACCCCGGATTTCTTGGCTGGAAGATTTTTTAGGTGATCTTTCTGAATAGTGATTAACCTTACTAACTAAAGTTTCTGAAATCATCATTTGTTCATCATTTATCCTTTCACATTCTTCAATAAGCTCTTCCAGTGAGCACTCTTGTTCTACCCTGAGCAGTAATTTGTGCTTAATGTTTAAATATTTCGGATCCTTCAATCCCCATATAAAATGTAAGCACATACTGGCTTCTTTTGTGAAATTTTCCCATTGTGCTTTGTTGCACAGCCTGTTCACCCTTGTGCCGAATGCCCTGAAAGTCTCTGAGACCCTTATTTGGACGTTTTCAAAATCAAACCGTCTTTGATGAATGCTTTTTTTATTACCAAACAGCTTTTCTAGCCAACCTTTTGTCTCCTCATAGCTTAGACTCTCGAATGTTCTCGGCAATATACTACCCTTAAGTAGTGTGTATTCGTTTTGTTGAAGCTTCTCGGTCAGAGTTGCTCTTTTTTCTGAATCGCTCATTGATTCGCCTCCGACTGACTGAACAGCTTCTTCAAATCGCCCAATCCATTCAGTGAATGTAAGGCCTTGATCTGGATCGTAAACAAATTGCTAAAATTCGTTTGTAGAGGTCTGGTCTTACTTCGACGGATCTATTGTCCTGCATCATTGAGATTAACTGAAGAAATTTTTTTTCAGTTTCTTCTTTTTCAATTCTCTTTTCTTCTTTTTCTCGAGCCTCTTTTTCAAGTTTTTCTTGTTTTTCTCGAGCTTCCCACTCAAGTTTCTCTTCTTTTTCTCGAGCTTCTTTATCCATTAGAAACTTAAGCAATTGTGCTATGTTTGAATCTTGGTCCTTTGACATCCTGGTCGCCAATTGTTATATCTTTATTATTCTAATTAAATGATAATAATTATAATCTAACTATTGTGGTTGCTAAACACTTATTAGATCTTTCGTTAATTGTTAATGAAATTATATCTGCTTTGTTTTTATGAAATAACTCGTGTAAACAACTTTCTAGTTGGTTGAATTGACGATTTCTCCTAATAATTTGCGAATTGCTTGGTTTATTGTTCACTTTTGGGTTTTAATTTGTGTATTTCAACGGTTTTCTAAAAATTTCGGAGAGATATTTCAAATGCCGGGCGGCAGAACGAGACTTGAAGAAAAGAAGGTAGCGAGCGATGTTATGGTTCTGGGACTTCACCTTTGCGAATGTTGCCATAGGAATAATGAAGAAAGGTTGAAAGAATTGGTTGAGTTGGATAAAGAACACGGACAGTCTCTAGAGATCAAAGAAATGATGAAGGAGATGAGGGAGTTTGTTGAACAAGAAATTCGAGGTGTAAAAATGTCGGTGGAGGAGATAAATGGTCGTCAGGCGGGGTATGGTCGTGGTGATAACATGATGGAGGTGCAGCTAGAGCAGATTCAAGAGTTGAAGGAGCAAATTGTGAAATATAATAAACAATCCAATGATAAACTTGAGGAAACCAGTAGAACAAATAGAACATTCTCAGAAATAGTTAAAGAGAGTTTAAAAGAAGTGACAACAGATGTTAAAAATATTCAAAGAGCAGTGGAAGTAACAGGAATTAAAATTAATACAGTAGAAGATAGGCAACAGAGGAAAAACAACATTGTAGCTTATAGAATACCTGAAAATGAGCAGAACTCCAAAAGTAAAGATAAAGAAGATGTTATACAAATATTGGAAAGTATTACAGGTTTGGAATTAGAAAAAGAAATTTTAGAAATTTACAGAATAGGAAAAAGAAGTGAATTGCAAACACCAAGACCAGTTATGATAAAGTTTCAAAGTACTTCAGTTAAAAATCTGACAATGGAAAATGCACCAAAGTTGAAGAAAGCAGAAGAAACAAGAAACATCATATTAAGCAATGACCTGTCAAAAGAGGATAGACTGGAATGTAAGAGGTTGCTTGAGGAAAAGAAGAGGCTGATTGGAGAAAAAGATGATATCACCAAATGGATGTTTAGAATAAAAGGCAAGGCAGGGGCATTCTATGCTGTTGCCTTCAAAAAGCAAAATTTATAGGAAAAAACTGTTTAAGTTCAGAAGATATGAGTTGTTTAAATAACCAAGCAAAAAAATATGGTAGAAATAAAAAAGCAACAATGAGGGGGCAGCAGTTGCTGAGTAGTGGAGGTTTTCAGATGGATATGATGGTGCAGAGTGACATGGGAGTGAACAAACTGGCTGTAGGATATAGTGCTGAAGAACTAGAAAATTTAAAATCAGATGTGAATATGACTTCAAGAAATGATATCAGTTTGAAAGAAATTGACAAAGTGATAGAGGGTGAAGAATTGAAACAAACTAATTCTAATCCTGATAATAACCATATTGATAACTCAGTTCCATTAAAACCCACTAATGAAAGTATTAAAAAACACAGACTTATTAATCTAAGAGAACGCCACTCTAGAACAGTCACAAAGAAAGCTAACTTCGGTCTCCTTAACATCAGATCAGTCAACAATAAGACTGATGATATTCATAATATTTTCCATGAACATAAAATTAACATTTTGCTTCTCACTGAGACATGGCACGATGAAGACTCAATCTGTTTCAAAAAATTTCTCAAGCTTGGTTTTTCTGTTGTGGACAGACCCAGACCAAGAGTGAAACATGATTCCCTACGCTGTAACCACGGAGGAGTTGCTATTTTGGGAGCTCCTGGTTTCCGGCTGAAACAGTTTCACCCAGCTGTTACGCCGACAACATATGAATGTGCTGCTGGTAGGGTAACAGCTGGCTCCTACAGTTGTTTGATTGTTGTAATTTACAGAACAGGAATAATCAATAAACAATTTTTTAGTGAATTTTCTGATTTACTTGACACTGTTTCAGCCCTGAATGAAGATGTTGTTGTGTCTGGTGATTTTAACATAAGATTGGAACGAAGTGAAGATAATAATGCTATAACTTTTAACACTATTCTTGCTGATCATGGATTCATTCAACATGTTAAACAACCAACTCATGTGCAAGGTGGCACTCTCGATGCTGTAGCCATTCGATCTGATTCTCTAGCTCAAAGTATTGAAGTAATTGACACTGGCTTTTCTGATCACTTTCTCATCCGATGGAGCTCACTAATAACTCGCCCTCCTCCTACTTATAAGAACTCTATGCGTCGAGACTGGAAAAAATTTATATTCGATGATTTTGTAACTCAGCTTCAGGCTTCTTCTCTCACCCAAGAAGTTACAGGCAGTCTGGATGATGCAGTTGATACATATAACAAGGAACTACTAACCATGCTTGATTTTCAAATACCCCTAAAAATGTCCAGGTATCGTCAACGACCTTCTGACCCATGGTTTGACTACGACTGTCATAATTGCAAAAAACTAACACGTCGACTTGAGCGACTAGCAATCAAAACAAATTCACCAAATGATCTCTTAGAATGGAAAAATCAACTTAAAAAATACAGGAAACTACTTCGTAGTAAACGTGAGTCTTTCTGGACTAAAAAAATTGAAGATGAATGTCAATCAACTCGAAATCTATGGACTTCCTTAAACACAATAACAGCTAGAGGTCAAATACCCATCAGAACAACCTTAACAGCTAATTCATTTCTCAAGTTCTTTGAAAGTAAAACTGAGAATGTACGTGCTTCAACTGCATCTTGTCTTGCTCCACCTCTTGTGGACTGGGCCATCAACTCTTCTCTTAACATTTTTGCGCCAACAAATGTGGATGAAGTGACCAAACTTATAAATAGTCTTCCAAACAAACAATGTTTACTAGATCCGATACCAACTTGGCTACTAAAAAAATCAGCTTGTTTACTGGCACCTTTTTTAACCAGCTTGTTTAACAAATCCTTCATTGAAGGATACCTACCAAAATATTTCAAATCATCCTACATCACTCCAGTTCTAAAAAAACCCAATCTTGACTGTGATGACGCTAGCTCTTATCGACCAATCTCCAATTTGTCTGTCATTTCAAAGTTATTAGAACGGCTTGTTCTTTCGAGGATAACCAGCTACTTGGATAGTAATAACCTTTCTCCACCTCATCAGTCGGCTTATCGGCAATATCATTCAACAGAGACCGCAGTTCTTAAGGTTTTTTCTGATGCTCTGGTGGCTGCTGACAGCGGGAAAATAACATTGCTAGTTCTCTTAGATCTCTCAGCTGCATTCGATACGGTTGATCACTCTATTCTGCTCCAACGGCTAAACTCACACTTTGGTTTCTGCGGATCTGCACTAGAGTGGGTTGACTCATACCTTAATAAACGTAAATGTCAGGTTAGGGTTGGAGAGGACATTTCTGGTACTTTGCTACTTAACTGTGGAGTGCCTCAGGGTTCAGTTCTTGGACCAACTCTCTTTACAATGTATATAGCTCACCTAGAAAAAATTATCTCCAATCATGGACTTTGTGCGCACTTTTATGCTGATGACACACAGATCTATGGTCATTGTGATCCTGTTAAGGCAATTGAACTCTCGTCAGTAGTTTCTACATGCATTGATGATGTGAGCCTATGGATGTCTTCCAGTCGCCTTCAGCTGAATTCAAGCAAGTCTGAAGTAATTTGGCTGTCAACCAGTCGGATGAAACGTAAGTTCCAAGCAGCACCGCTGAGAATGGGTAAAGATTGGATCTCTCCATCTGATTCAGTTCGCAATTTGGGTGCTTTCTTTGATTCAGACATGCGTATGAACACTCACGTTAGTCGCATCACCCAAAGCTGCTTTTCAACCTTACGTCAAATCAAAACTGTTGCTTCATCTCTACCTCCCCTGGCGCTTAACTTGCTTATTACTTCATTGGTGTTTTCAAAACTAGACTATTGTAATTCCACACTGGTTGGACTCCCGAAGATCTTGACTCATCGCCTTCAATCAGTGGTGAATGCGGCGGCAAGGCTTTTGACCGGTCGAAGACGCTGCGATCACATCACTCCAGTACTTCAAGAACTACATTGGTTGAACGTCAGGTGTAGAATTATCTTCAAAGTAGCTCAAATAGTCTTTAAATGTCTCAACTGTTTGGCTCCTTCATACTTAATGGAAGTAATTTTACCCATTAGTAATATTCAATCAAGGGGGAATCTCAGATCTGCATCTTCAGCTCTTCTCTTCGTTCCCTCTACTCGTCTAAAAAGTGCTGGTGATAGAAGTTTTCCTGCTGCAGCAGCAAAAATTTGGAATAGTCTTCCCTTGGAGATAAGAGCAGCACCTGATTTTGTAATGTTTAAAAAAGAATTGAAACAATACCTTATGAAAATTTAACTTTTTGTTCTATTCATTTTTGTATGTGGCCTTGAAGTCGTTTGATTTACGCCACTTTAAATTTGTCAAATAAATAAATAAATAAATAAAACTAAATAGGAAATAGAATAAAACTTATATATATATATATATATATATATATATATATATATATATATATATATATATATATATATATATATATATACATATATACATATATACATATATATATATATATATAACAATTTTGTAATGAGTATTTTTGTCCATTATGGTATAGACATAACAATCATATAATAATGTCAGAAATCTGAGTAGAATTTGTTCTGAGGTACAAGCTAGATTTAGAGAGATTGAAAATTTTGCAGAATAGGTTCTGTGAACGGCCCACAGTCTGAACTTAGTTAGTCCAGTGGCTGTGAAATGTCGTTCAATGTTGTTATTATTCAGTCATTCTATATTTCTTGTCAGCTTTATCACACAAGATGATCAACATTTAAAGCAGGGGTAGGCAATTTCTCCAGTCGGCGGGCCAGATTTGGGGAATTGAAGTCCTTGGCAGGCCGGATTACTAAATCAATATCCTAATTGCTTATTTATCCACATATGCAAGGAATAAACCGTATTCAATGTAAACTTTAAAGCATAGAGGCCAAAAAACAGTATTTAATAAATTTAACGTAGTATACTTCAATAGCTGCTGAAGTCAATGAGACATCTGTGGTCGATCAAAGTTGTCAATAAGTTGTTTGAACTCTGGCTGCATGTTGGACGGAGAAATTCTCAGTAAAGACTGCACGTTAGCTTTGTCTAGTTAAAGTTCACAGTCTCTTCAGTAGACGAACTTTCTTTCTTGTTAAAGATGGACAACCATCCGTAGTAACACTTACCATTTTCTGCCATGGTAATTACATTGTGTGCATGGCATTTTCCACACATTCGAAAACATTTTCTCCAGTATTAGTGTCTTTCATTTATACCGTTGACAGCAATTCTTTTGTGATTTCAAAGTATTATAAAATGCTGCTTTACAAGTTTTCTGTCCAGCTCTGTTGCTTTTGTCTGCCATTCTGCTGCTGATCAGCTACATCGATCATGCACTTCTCGACAAATTCACTACCAACTTTTTCAACACTGCAACACTTTCACTGCACAGTAGATGTGTGCACTGTAGTGGGGACAGCAGGAATACCGCGGAGTTGGCGGTAATTCCGCGTAAATGAGGACGAATGAGGCGGGGATACCGCGATAATGGGGATGACGTTGTGGGGTTACTGTGGGGATGGAAACAAACGTTGTGGGCTGGGTTTGTATTTTGTCCATTCCTGATTTACAGAACACTTGAAGGAGAAGGAAAAAATATTTGTTCTACAATGTCTATCAAAGACAATGTGGTTGGCACAGAGTGATACTACCAGAACTTTGTTTTCAATTATTTATCAAGCATTGTCCAATGCTGCTGAAAGCAAACATCAACTGCCTGCAGCTGTTTATGAAGCAAAGTCACTAATATAGAATTTAGATAATGTGTGTAATTTGGAAATATTTGCTTCAAAAGGCTGATATTGTCAATAAAGTCCTACAGGAGCTAAGTACTAAAATGTTCAGCATCATAAAAGTGTGTGATACTCTGACTTTCGCACAATTTGATTATAAAGAAAACACACAATGCAACTGATTCAAGTTTAAATCTAAGTGCAAGTGACAAATTCTTTTTATGAAATGAATTTATTTATATAGCGCCAGATAAAGGCAGAGGCACTTACGAAGGTTCCTTTGGAATAGGAAACTTCGAAGAACACGCTATTTACATAGACATGAGTTAACCCTAGATAACGCTGAGTTGACGTGAGTTAGTTTCTTGCTCAAGGAAATTATAGACTGAGATGCTAAAATTATGGCAGCTTACAACACATTCCATGAAAGGTTTTTAGACTTTTAATTTCGTATCATACCACAGGTCGTCAAAGTTATTGAATAAGATTTTATGATTTTCAATTTTATTATTTTTTCATATGACACAAATTTTCATACAAAAATATGTTTTTCAGACTTGTAGCCCTTTTATAGATTCATAAGCCCTTTGTAGATTTGTTGGTCTTGTAGTGCCTACTGTGCCAAGTGGATAAGATAAGATGGCCCTGGCACAGTAAAGCAGATAATATACCTCATATAGCTTAAAGGACAAGAATTGATCACTTTATATTTACTTATTTATTGTCATTCAATTTAATAAAAACTTAGCATTCATTTCATCAGTGAACTGGTTAAATGTAAATATTTTTCTTTATATAATTAGGTTTCTCAGTTCTTAAAAGAAAATTTACAGAATGAGCTTGGAATGTTTAAAATTGATGTATGCGGTGATCTGCCTCTTGGTTATCAAATGCCTGGCAGGATAAGGTTGCTTGTGATCTTTGGAATAGAATTAGTGCCATGGTTTTAAAGGAATTGATTTTATTACTAACAGGGTGCTTTCAATTGATAAAAAACAGTATGATGTTAGTTTTGACTGCGGAATTAGTCATTTGAAGTCATGTCTTGTTCATCCATCATATGAACCTTTGGGAAATCGAGTTATTACTTTGGGGAAAAACATGTTAGATATGTTTTTTTCACATTAGGAGATATTTTATAGATTTTTAATTTGATACATTGAATAACTTCTGGAATTAATGCTTGTGGAAATTGCCAAAAATGCCTTGGCAATTTAATTTATAAATGCCATATAACTACTTGATTATAAAGGTACACAAGGACACCTAATCTGTCTTATGAAACATCACATGGAGAGGCTTCTTCTCAGGTATGATGAGGTCATCAAATTTTCATTCATATAGAATTATTTTTGGCATAATCACAGTTAAACTTTGTCAGACGGTACACTCATCAGATTCAGGAGCTCGACATCAGATACAAAACTAATTGGTGTAGAGAAGAAAAAAGGAAGTAGTGAAAGCAAAGTGAAAATTTATTTAGATCTTTGGGATACGGAAGAGGACGATGTACCTATAGAAACTGATGACAATCTGTGTCCGGCACAAATGTTAATTTAATTTCATTGTTTTTCTTAAAGAAAAGATAATTTTTGTTTTTTCAATCAATTTTAAACTAATCATTAAGTAACCCCAATGATCTGTTGCAGGAAATCTGTGGTTCACCAATCAAAAGAAAATGTGCTAAAAATAGATGCATCAAAGGTTAGTTAGATTGTCAAAATGAATATAAAATATTTCCACCAATATAAATTTTTTTATGTCATTGGTGTAATATTTATTTGTAATATGATTTTGGCCAGTCAAAAATTAGAAAAAATTTAAAACTTTTCAAAGTTTATTGCACAAAAAATTCAATAGTTAAGTAACTCCATTGCTTATTGAAAGTTTTCAGGCTATCCTATGATATAGTCGGAAACAAAAAGCCAAGAACAAAAAGGTTTATTTAAAAAATCGAAAATCATCAAGTCACACAATTAAAAAGTCAAACAGTTAAAATGTTGCACATAAAAAATTTGAAAATGGCAAAGTTGAACATTAATAAAGTTGCAAGGTAACAAAATCGAAAATAAGGTCATTTAGATCTTAAATTGCACAATAAAGCAAGTTTGTGGCTATTGTAAACGTAGACGAATATGCTTTCTAGCGATTCGTAACGTTAAAGCTTGAAGTTATTTATAGCACAATATTTCTCGAATTATAATTCCTGCTTAGTACTTCTTTCGCGCTGACACAATCTAATTATATCTCACGTTTCAGAAATCTCTTGATTCTGACAACTCTTTTGATTCTATTAGATAACTTTTGTCAACTTGTTTAACTACAGAGTCTATTCTCTAAAACTCTCCGGACGAGCGTAAGCGTCTCTGAAATGACCTTTCCTGACCTCGCTAAAGCGAGCGTGTTCGTCTCTTTGAAGTGTGGCAGAAGTGGTATACCGGGTGTTAGTGATGTTTTGAGGTTTATGGTATCTGGCTGTTTGAGTGTGTATATACTTACAGTTTGTACGAACAGTTGAAAGCAGTTTTTTAAAACTTATTATTCAATTGTCTTTTGCTCGTTTGATCTTAAGATCTTGACGTTATTTCTTGTCCAGTTGTTTTATTTACTGTATGTGACGAATAAAATTGTTGTATATTACAACCATGTCTTTTACAAACTTGCTGATTGCTCGAGGCAAAAATTGTCTTTGAAGCGTTGCCCCTTGGTGTTAAACGACCGATGCCAGATTTGACATGTGTGATGCTTTGACGTTTTTGTGGCCTTTGGTAAATGTGTACATATATGGTTTACGAAAATAGTCGAATTTAGTTTTTCTGGTGCTGTGACCGGGAGCGGAAGCGGAAGACAAGCGGGAAGAGAGAGCGACCGGGAGCGTGAGAGCAAGCGAGATAGAAAAACGACCAAAAAACCTCTAAAAACCCCGGGCAACACAAGGTACCTCGCTAGTTCTATTATAAAGAATAAAGTATTTGGATGCAAGCAGAGTAGCACTGTAAACTTGATATAGATTGCCCTACATTTTGGTAACATATTTTGGTTGAAAATAACATCTTTATTTTAAATAAAATAAAATAAAATAACAATTTTATTCAATTTTTTGATGAATAGTCCGCTGGATGAAAAGACATTAGATGAACAGTCCTTATGATGAACTGTCCTCTTGATGAATAGTCAATTGATGAATAGTCCTTTGATGAATAGTCCCTTGATGAATAGTCCTTGATGAACAGTCCTTTGATGAATCGTCCTTTGATGAGCAGTCCTAGAATCTGTTAGTCGTAGAATGAACCATACTCCATTTCTTTTTTTCTTCTTGGGCAGGATAATATTTCCCCGGATGAGCCTGGTTGTATTTATTAACCCAACGACTCAGAATGTTAACATCGTGGGCCTCCTTCTCTAATAGGTAATCGACCATCTCAGGTGGGTATTTCCTAAAAAATTGTTCACTCAGAATCAAAAATTGGAAATCTTCTTCACCTGCAAGATCTACCCACTGTTTGAGATAGCTGTTTAGTCTCATCAAATATTGTTCCCATGTTTCTTCTGAATTTAGTTTTTCTCCTCAGAATTTCAACCGATAATCTTCTGCTGATTTACCAAAACGACGCAACAGCGCCTCTTTGACCATTTCATAATCTGTCATTTGGTCGCTATTCAATTGTCCAAAGACGTCCAAAGTTTTTGAGCTTAATAGCGATCCCAGAAGTATTCCCCAAACCCTTTCTTGGGTGATCATTTGCCGTGGCCAATGCCTCAAAACGGAGCAGAAATGCGTCCACGTCGTCACCTTCAGAGAACTTTGGATATGGAATCTTTGTTCCTTCCATTGAGCCCTTGTTCTCTTTTGGTTTTTGAGAATCGATTTCCAACTTTTTCATTTTATATTGGTGATCTCGTTGTTCGTGCTCACGTAGAAGTTGAAGTTCTTGCTGAATTTTTTTTCTTCCCGTTCCTCCATTCTCCTAACTCTTTCTTCATCCTTTAACTCTTTGACATAATTCCTTAAATCTTCTCCGGAATAGCCCAGAGCCTGTCCCATCGCAATGAATTTCTCGTCAGACATCTTTCAGAAAAAGAAAATTCGGTCACTGTGATCAAATAACTATCAAAGAAAATATATTTACGAAAAAAATATGCGTAAATATGTCGGGGTCACCAATGTAAACGTAGACGAATATGCTTTCTAGCGATTTGTAACGTTAAAGCTTGAAGTTATTTATTTCTCGAATTATAATTCCGGCTTAGTACTTCTTTCGCTCTGACTCAATCTAATTATATCTCACATTTCAGAAATGTCTTGATTCTGACAATATATATAAACGAACATATATATACACATATATATAAAAAATACAGATATATATATATATATACATATATATATATATATATATATATATATATATATATACATATATATATATACATATATATATATATATAAAATACAATATATATATATGTATATATATATACATATATATATAAACAACAGATATATATGTACATATACAAACATATATATATATATATATATACATATACATACAAAATACAGATATATATACATATACATATACACAAATTAACTTAATAAGAGATAATAAAATAAGCTATTTACACAAATAGAAAGAGACAGAGACAGAATGTATCTTCAAAGAAAGAGTGGAAGCCATAGCTGCTGTGGTGATGAATGGTCTTGGTGATGTCGAGAAAGTCTGGAATGATCTGAAGCAGTGTTTGCTTGAGGAAGCAGTTGCCGTTTGTGGGGTTACAAAATGTATTAGTAGGCATAAGGAGACATGGTGGTGGAATGAAGAGGTTGCAGCCCTGGTAAAAGAGAAACGTTGGCTATTTAACTTGTTGAAGTGCCAGCAACAGGGGAAAAATCTGGCAACCAAGGAGAGCTACAACCAGGCCAAACGCATGGCTAAGAAAGCTATCTTTAATGCTAAGAACACTGTACGAAAGACTTTCTGCGAAGATTTGGATAGGGAGGACAGGAAAGGAAATGTGTTCAGGGTAGCCAAGCAGCTAATGCGTAATAACCGGTATGTAGTGGGGGCCAACTGCGTGAAAGACAATGAAGGTAAGGTTGTGGCTGAGGATAGTAGGTTGTTGGAGGTGTGTAGAGCCCATTATGATAGAATTTCTAATGAGGAGTTCACATGGGATGCAAATGGTCTAACTCGTGTAAGTCCTGTTTGTGGACCTAGTGAAAAGTTAACTACACTGGAAGTTAGTAAAGCAATCCATAAGATGAAGCATAACAAGGCAGCAGGTGTTAAATTAATTTGGTTTTAATGAACTCTTTGTTACAACGATTTATAATTAATGCTCTATGTTCACTTCATGTTCACTTTTAGTTTTATCTCTTTCTTTTCCGTTGTTATCTTTTGTCAATAAAGTCGAATCAACTATTGTCGATTAGTTCCGATTATACACTGCGTTTAAGTATTGTTTCTAACAGGTTATGGGCCCAGAACCCAATTTTAGGAACAAGTGAATAAATCAAGTTTTTTTTTCGGAACATTTAACGTTCGGTTCAAGATTTTATAAAGAACATTCGTTGTGAGCGATAAAGGTTAACCACGCTACATCGAGTAATACAATTGTTGAACTGATGGCGGATGCAACGTTAAAAATCGCAAAGTTGAACGGCAGTAACTACCAGACATGGAAGTTTAAAGTTGAATTGTTGCTCGTTAAAGAAGATCTCTGGGAAGTTATTTTTCAAGATCAAGATTCATCATCGGAATGGCGGAAAAAGGACAGCAAAGCCAGAGCAACAATAGGTCTACTCCTGGAGGACAACCAGTTGAACCTCATCAGAAAATTGACAACAGCAAAGGAAACGTGGGAGGCATTAAGAAATTACCACGAAAAGTCAACCTTATCAAATAAGGTAAGTTTGTTAAAGAGGCTTTGTGGGATCAGATTACATGAAGGTGGGGATATGGAGTCACATCTTGCTAAGATGGAAGACATAATTGACCAGTTATCGTCCTTGGGGGAAACTATTGGAGAACAGTTAAATGTTGCTTTCTTTCTCAGTAGTTTGCCAGACAGCTATAGCACACTGATAACAGCATTAGAAACAAGACCCGAAGCCGACTTAACTGTTGAATTGGTCAAGAACAAACTGATCGAAGAATACAAAAGAAGAAGTGAAAACTCAGCAACTTACGATGGTCAGGAACAGCAAGCTCTAAAGGTAAATCATCCAGGTACAAGGTCTACAGATAAGAATGTAAAAGCCAACAGTTACGAAAAGACTTCCACAGTATGTTTTTTCTGTAAGAAACCAAACCACATAAAGAAAGAATGCAGAAAATACTTAGAGTGGAAAAGAAAGAACTCAGACCATAAAGCTCAAACAATTCAACAATATGTAGAAATAGCAAGCACTTATGACCAGTATGCTTGTTTCAAGGCTGGTGAAAGCAATTCAGGAACTACATGGTATGTTGATTCAGGTGCAAGTTCTCATATGTGTAACAATAGAAATTTCTTTGTTAACCTTGATGAACAACAGAAGGGACAAGTTGTCCTAGCAAATGGTCAAAGGCTGACAACTTCAGGTATCGGAACCGGCTACCTCAAATGTCAGGAAAAGGTCATAAAAATCATAGGTGTACTGTATGTACCGCAGTTGACAGGTAACTTGATTTCTGTTAGAAAATTAACTGATGGGCATTTCAGGGTCATTTTTGAAAAGAATGTATGCAGGATTATGCGTAATAATGAACTGCTGGCGCAGGCTTCAATTCGGAACGGGCTGTATGAATTAGATTCATTGGAGCATGCATTGATGTCTAATGTTAATGATGGATGCATACATGTTTGGCACAACAGATTAGGGCATCGAGACCCCAATGCCATAAAGTTATTGGAACAGCAACTAGATAACTTCCAGATCAAACCATGCCAGATAAAGAAAGTCTGTGAATGCTGTATTCAAGCAAAGTTAACGAAACAACCACTACCCAAGAAATCAGAATCCAGATCAAGTAAGCCACTAGAGTTGATTCACACAGATGTTTGTGGACCGATGCAGACAATCACACCAAGCGGAAACAGGTATTTTATGACAATGATCGATGACTTCAGCAAATACACTGTTTTGTACTTGTTAAAAAATAAGTTTGAAGTAACAGATAAAATTAAAGAATATGTAAAGCTTGTCCAGACAAAATTCAAAAGCACACCTAAAGTGATAAGATCAGATCGTGGTGGTGAATATGTCAATGAAACATTAAAGAAATTCTTCAAGAGCGAAGGTATAACATCTCAATTTACTGTTCCGTATACACCACAGCAGAATGGAGTAGCAGAAAGGAAGAACCGCTATTTAGTTGAAATGACCAGAAGCATGTTAATCGACTCGAAGCTACCAAACAAATATTGGGGCGAAGCGATCAACACAGCAAACTATCTGCAGAACATTCTACCGACAGCAGGTGAGATGAAGACACCACATGAAAGGTGGGAAGGTGTGAAGCCCAGTGTGACCCACATAAAGCAATTCGGATGTCAAGCCTACTCAGTTGTTGCAGCCGAGAAAAGACAGAAGCTTGATAAAAAGTCAGAAAAACGAATTTTCGTTGGTTATGCAGAAGGCACAAAAGGTTATCGTTTGTTAGACACAGTGACTGAGAAAATCAGCATCAGCAGGGATGTGAAATTCATTGAAGGTGACCCACATTGGATTACAATATCAGCCGACAGTCAAGAAAGCAGTCAACAGGAACAGCCCATTGAGGTTGAGATCGAGCTGAAGACAAATACAGATCAATCGGGAGACAGTGGTGAACAAACTGAAGATCAGATGGAATTGAGAAGGTCAACTAGAATAAAGAAACGACCAGAGAGACTAATTGAAACGGCTAGTGTTGCAAATGAAATGGTCGAACCAAAGTCATTCACAGAAGCAAACAACTGCAAAGAATCAGCCGAATGGAAACAGGCTATGATGTGTGAAATGAGCAGCCTGAAGCAGAATCAAACCTGGTCGTTAACAGTACTTCCTGAAGGTAAATCAACTATCGGGTGTAAATGGGTATATAAAGTCAAAGAAAAGGAAATCGACATTCAATATTGTCCAACAGCAGAAATGCCTGCAGATATGTTAACGAAACCAATGGAAGCTGTTAAACTTAGACATTTATGTTGTGCTATTGGTTTAACTTAATGAGAGACGGGTTCTAAAGATTAAATCGTTGAGGGGGAGTGTTAAATTAATTTGGTTTTAATGAACTCTTTGTTACAACGATTTATAATTAATGCTCTATGTTCACTTCATGTTCACTTTTAGTTTTATCTCTTTCCTTTCCGTTGTTATCTTTTGTCAATAAAGTCGAATCAACTATTGTCGATTAGTTCCGATTATACACTGCGTTTAAGTATTGTTTCTAACAGCAGGACCTTCAGGAGTGGTGGCAGACATGTTGAAAGCTGCTGGGGCGGTTGGCATAGTGTGGATGACTGAAGTGTGTAATGCAGTTGTGAAAGGTGGTGAAACCCCTGTAGACTGGAAAAAGAGCTGGATGGTGAATGTTTACAAGGGGAAAGGCTATGCATTAGCATGTGGCTCATACAGGGGCATTAAACTGTTAGAACATGCAATGAAAGTTTTAGAGAGGGTGATTGAAAAAAGGGTAAGGAAGATTGTGAAAATTGATGGTATGCAGTTTGGTTTCATGATGGGGTACCGATGCTATTTTCATAGTTCGTCAGCTGCAGGACAAAGATCTGTGGATGGCCTTTGTTGATCTTGAAAAGGCATTTGATAGAGTACCTCGTGAGATAGTGTGGTGGGCACTGAGATGTCTAGGTGTGGATGAATGGTTAGCTTCTGTGATAAGAACTATGTATGATGATGCAGCGACAGTGGTGAGAGTGAATGGGAAGGAAAGTGGTGCTTTCAGCGTTAAGGTTGGAGTGCATCAGGGTTCAGTTCTCAGCCCATTGTTGTTTATTATTGTTTTAGAGGCCTTATCACGGGAGCTCAGGGTTGGAACTGCTCTATGCTGATGATCTTGTTTTATTAGCTGAGACAGAAGATTCTCTCTTGGTAAAGTTAACGATCTGGAAAATTGGCATGGAAGCGAAAGGTCTCAGAGTGAATGCCAGTAAGACAAAAATCATGAAGTGTAGGGCCAGAATGGGACAGGTGGAGAAGTCGGGTAAATGGCCATGTAGTGTATGCAGAAAAGGTGTTGGCTCTAACTCTATTTGTTGTGTGGATTGTAAGAGTTGGGTCCATAAAAGGTGCAGTGGCATTTTGGGTAGTTTGAAAGATCTTGTTGGCTTCCATTGTAAGAGTTGTGTGGCTGGTGGTTCTGCTCAGGATGAGTTGTTAAGTGAGGTTGAGGTTGAGCCAGGGGTAAAGGTGGAGTGTGTGACCAAGTTCTGTTACCTGGTGACACATTAGGTGCAGGAGGAGAAGTAGAAGAGGCTGTGAGAGCTAGAGTGCGTTCTGCCTGGGCTAAATTCAAAGAATTATCTCCTATCTTGACTACCTGTGATGTATCCTTTCATGTGAAAGGAAAGGTGTATAGTGCTTGTGTTCAAAGTGTCCTTGTTTATGGCACTAAAACATGGTCTATGAAGGTGGAGAATCTACGAAGTTTAGAAAGGGCACAGCGTATGATGGTTAGATGGATGTGTGGTGTTCCGTTGAATGATTGTGCACGCAGTGTGGATTTGTATAGCCTTCTGGATGCTCCTTGTGTGGCTGATGTGGTGAGGTGTGGAAGGCTGAGGTGGTTTGGACATTTGGAACGTAAAAGTGCAGATGATTGGGTTTCGGCATGTAGAGATGTGGATGTTGTAGGAGTGAAAAGTAAAGGTAGAAGTAGGAAGACTTGGTGGGAATGTGTGAAGAAAGATATGGATGAGCTCGGCCTGAAGCGGCAGTCTGCCATGGATCATGACTTGTGGAGGGGCCTGATATGGAAAAAACGTCCAACCCTAGCCTAGTGTGGAATAGGGACGTTTTAAAAATAAATGATGATGATGATGATGATCGGCAACACGCAAGACATATCCCATATCTACTAGTGGTTTTGCCTGTCCCAAGGACGGATGTTTTAACTAGGATTCTGCGTCCCATTAATTTTTTGATATGATACGATACGACTTTTGAAATTTGTCTAGAATAAAACGATACGATACGAGACGCCTTGACCAATAAAGAGACAAATCCGATACGATATGGGGATCTCGACTGAAATGTCAACTGTGGAAATTTTGTCTCGAATAAAACGAGTTAACCCTGATTGTTTTATTATTTATCTATTTTTTAACCAATAAATTCTTCAATTACAATTATCGTCATTTCAAATGAATGAAAAGGGCTTTAAAATAACATTTTCTCTAGTGGGTAATAATATTAATAGTAATAATAACATGAATGTGAAGTCAAGGCATTTTACGAATTATAAATAAGTTTTATTCCAATTTACTCAAACTAACTTTGAACTAACTAAATCAACAATTCATATTATTTGCGACACTTATATTAATATATTTATTAATATCACCAACATAACATTGAAAATGTGAAATTAGAGTGTGATTTACCTCTAGCCTTAAGCCACGCCCCTCTTAGGCTGCTAGTCGACCTCTGAATTACTGCATACTACTACCATTTAGAAATATGCTGCCGGTTCCCAGACTAAAAATAGTAAATATAAAGGGGCTACAGGCTGTTAGGAAAACCGAATTTAAAGTGGAGATAATAATAGTTAAATAGTTATAAACTTCTGTCAATAGGTAGATTAATTAATCAATTTTGATCAGTGTTATTTTAGTTCAGTAAATAATTTTAGTTCTTATTTTTATTCTATTCTTAAATTTTATTTATTATTATTATTTTATTTTAGTTCATCAAATAATTTTAGTTCTTATTATTATTTAGCTGTTCAAAATTAAATTTCGTTTTTATTTTATTACAGTTCTTGAAATAATTTTCGTTTTTATTCTTATTTTATTCAGATAAAAAATATTTCGTTTTTATTTGATTTTAGTTCAATTTTAGTTCATGCTCTAATTATTTTTCTTACTATAGCCAATTTCATGCAGTGTATATATGGAAAAATAATAATTTTGTAACACAGGAAGATGGTATGATCAAAATTTCAAACAAAAAATATACATATAGAGTCAACAATTTTTATTTTAAGAGCAATTAAGAAATAATATTTTTATTAAGTTTAAGAAAAACTCTCATTTCAAGGGATTTCTTCATTCGATTACGACGGCCTGCTGTCAAGATGCCACACACAGAAAAAATCCTTTCAACGTATGCTTGGGAGGCTGGGGCAGTAAGTAAATCTTCGGCAAGCATAAATAATTTAGTGTAGCACCCTTTCTTTTCTTTCCAAAAAAACATGCTGATATCCCTAAAAAAGAGGCCGTGAGACCTCTCTTTGTCCAGCAATCAAGACATATTGTGACATGTCTTGTAACTGCAAGGAGGTTCCTCAATTGCTCTGATTTTAATTCAAAGAGATCATTCATGTGTTTTGAAAATGAAGCAGATCCTAAAGCAAAGTAAAATGTTTAAAATTGAAAATGATTCAGAAATCATAAAAACATAATATGAATTAAATATTTAGTGTAACTTTATTGTTTAAAAAATAATTCTAAAACCTGACTACCTGGCAGATTGAATTTCGAATCCCCAACTTTCCACATGTACCGAAAGGAGGGTTTATCGACATGCGTCACCGGATTACAAGTGTCGATTAACATGTCGACGATGCTGTTCACTCGATCTTTGTGTTCTATTGAATCAACATGCCAATGCCAATCAACTGAATTCCGTTGGAAACACTGCTTGATTGTTTGCTGGTCTCCTTCTAATTCAGCCTCGGCTTTACGTTTGATGCTTGATTTTACATTTCTTTCTTTCTCCATAATCTCGAGCTGAACAAATTCAGATTTATGAAATCTCTTTAGATGCGAACTCAAATTTGTGGGATTTTTCCCGCTAAGTTGGATTCCACATTCTTTATTTTGAGAATTCATTGCCTTACATTTAGATTTGTTGGTGCTGGAATCGTAAACAAAAAATTCCCACACGGAACTATCTTTTTTTCACCCAGCAAGCATTTTCGCAAGAGAACTCATAATTATTTTCAATGATTACAACGTTTATGATAACACGAAAGTTAAGAAAAAAATGGTTGTGTATTTCAACAGTTGCACAACCATAGAAATCTATATCATAGATATTATATATCCACAGATATTGGTTATCTAGGCGAATATCTATGTACACAACTTTCAATAATTTTCGTTCGAAAATTAATTTTTATTTTTATTTTTATTCAGTTTGCATGATTTAAATTTTATTTTTATTTTATTATCGTTCAGAAAATAATTTTCGTTATTCTTATTATTCAGTTTGTACTATTTAAATATAGTTTTTATTCTATTTACGTTCTTTAAATAATTATAGTTTTTTTTTCGTTCTTATTAACGAATACAATAAAAATTTTTGTTTTTATTCAGTTTTCGTTAACAAAAATATCACTGATTTTGATGAATCAATTGCAAATATTCACAGTTGTGACAATCGTTAATTAAATATGTATGACTTTCGTTATTTATTGAAAAATATTTTTTTAAATCTCGGAATTTGTTTCGAGACTTTTATACGAGAACAAAATTTAAGTCTCGCTATTTTATTTCGATACGAGACTTCCCCGCAGGCTGTATCGTTTTAATAACGATACGAGATCTCTCGTATCGTTTTGAAATCTCGATTGATATCGAGATAACAATTACGGGTCGCAGATGCTTAGTTTTAACATTTACTGTTTACTGTTTATGAACCTAGTTTTTCCTACTACCTTTTTTCTTTCACAACGCCTTTTCCAAGACTTAAGTCTTGCTCGAAGGTGAGAAAGGGCATTTGCAGAGGCAGCCATTTATAGGCGCCTACCCTTTTAGCAATGCGAGTAAACTCCTTGCTTAAGGGAGTTACGCTGGTGACGCCGGCGAGGTTTGAACTGCCGACCTAACGATCGACAGGCGAACGCTCTACCGCTCTGCCACCAGCGCCTAACATTACGATGAATATTGGATATATTTTTTGGATTAATATAAGTTAATTAAATATTTTGTTATTTATTTATAATATTATAATAAAAATTTGAATAGAAATGAACTCAATTTAAATGAAGAAAAAAAATATATAAATTTTTTTAAAGTTTTTGGAAAGTTTCACGAGAAACATTATTTTGCGTAAATGTCTTAATCTTCAAAAGATTTCCCTGAATATGAGAATATTCAATGAAGATTTTCAAATACTGTGGATTTTTTTATCTCAAAAGGGCAACATATAGCTGGCCATAAGAAACCTTGTGATTTGTTTATTGTCATCTTGTAAGCAGGAATGATTGGAAGTTGGCGACGCTTAAGTATGAATGGAAGATTAACGTTACTGGGAGCTAAATCAATTCTGGGAATGAACACTGTGTCACCGCTATTAAATTCCAAAACAATTTCGGCAGTGATGAAATTATGCTGCAATGAACGAACGATCAGGTGAGTTCCATTGCAGAGTCCTTTTTGGGGTTGAGATTGCTTAGAAGCATAATTATTACTCCACACTTCAAAGCTAAGTAATGTGGAGGCATTTCTGATGATGTTAGATTGTGTGAAAATTCGGAAGAATAGTTCAGTTCATTGGCTGCATCTTCAGAAATTATTTTATCGGCACTATGATAAAGACGAAAATCACCTGGCATCTGAGCGATTACTTTTCTGTTTATTTCTAATGTTTCCTTATTTGTTGGAGCTAGAATCGCACGTTTTAAAAGTTCTTCAACAGGCATGTTTCTCATATCAATACCGTATATCTGTTCGAGGAATCTCGAGAGAATTCACTGGAACTGCTGGTATTTCAGGCAAACTTCCAGATCCAACATTGAAAATCCAGCCGTTGTGAATATTTTGTGTTCCAATTCACATGTTAGTTAGCGATTTCAATTTTATGAACTGTAGCCATAGATTGCTTGCTTTTATAAAACACTCTATGATATCAGTGCATGTTTCTCTTGCGACGACTGGCAGTGTCTGTCTTAATTCGCCTCCAATAACCATGACTTTACCTCCGAATTCTTTCTACTGTCAAATGCCGATTTTTTGCTTTAGGATTTTCGTGCATTTCTTGTAACTAAAACGTTAGCAATAGAAGACAAAAAAGTTTTTAGAACGCAATATTCATGAAAACGACAAAATTAATTTATCGTTCGTATGCTCTCCAAAACCAATGAAAAGAAAAAGGATAGATTAAAATATAAATAATTGTTTATATTTTGAATTAATTTAAGTAAGGTAAATATTTTTTAATTTATTTGATTATATAAAAATATATAAAAAAAATTATTTTTATAATATTTATTATTATTATTATGATTATTATTATTATATAAATTTATTTGCCATAGATAGCAAATCGTCACACAAAAATTTTACACAGACGTGGGCTATTATCTATATATATAAAAGAACATGTCCTGACTGACTGACTGACTGACTGACTGACTGACTGACTGACTGACTGACTGACTGACTGACTGACTGACTGACTGACTGACTGACTGATAATCAACGCCGAGCTCAAACGCCTCATCCTAGGAACGTGAAATTTGGAACTTATATTACTTTTATAGCGTAAACATCCGCTAAGAAAGGATTTTTGAAAATTTTGCTCCTGAGGGGAAAAAAACTGGAAAACAAACTTTTTTCTAAAACAATGTATATCTCGAAAACCAAAAATGAGGAGATTTTGAAATTTGGTATATAGATTCTTTTTGAAAAATAAAAAGATACGTGTTTCACCATTTTTTGAAAATTCGATTTCCCGGACCTCAAATGTGGGTTGAAAAATTGGTTTATTTGGTTTTTAAAGTAGCTTCTACTCAAAAACTGTTAATGCTACAGGAGTAAAAACAAGTATTTAGTTTCCACTCCAAAAATAATGAAATACGTGTTTTAGCATTTTTTGAAAATTTGGTTTCCAGGACTTCAAATGTGGGGTGGAAAATAGGGCTAATTGTCTTTTATAGTAACTGCTACTCAAAAACAGTAAATACCACATATGTAAAAATTAGTTTCTTTTCTAAAAATAAAGATATACGTGTTTCACCATTTTTTACAAATTTGGTTTCCCGGACTTCAAATGTGGGTTGGAAAATTGGGTTATTTGGTTTTTAAAGTAGCTTCTACTCAAAAACTGTTAATGCTACAAAAGTAAAAATTAGTATTTAGTTTCTACTCTAAAAATAATGATATACGGGTTTCACAATTTTTTGAAAATTTGGTTTCCAGGACTTCAAATGTGGGGTGAAAAATAGGGTTATTTGGTTTTTAAAGTAACTGCTGCTCAAAATCAAAGACCTAAAAAAATGATCTCTACTATGGATGCACGGTTCAAACTCTCTAATTTCATGCGAGCGAAGCCGCTACGGGCACTGCTAGTATTATATATTCCTTAGGGGCATATGCCTAATCGACCTCAGGTGATTATGCCAACGAGGCGCCCCAGTCCCATTAGGGTGTGGTTAAATGATGCACCAGTTGAACTTTGGGGTGGGAGAATTTGCAATAGGTAAAATGGACTCCTTGACCAACATGAAAAAATTAATATAACAATAGAAAAATAATTTATAAAACACCACTCTTTTGTTATTGTTTATATTATAATTTAAAGTTTATAAATAAATTAATGTGTTAATTAATTATTAACTTGAACAATAAATTAATATGCCACTCTGCCTTACATAGTGTCAACCAGTTTTGAGCCTGGATAAAGGAAGATAAATCAGAGAAACAGATCAAATTATGAATGACAATAGGAAATAATATGGCACAACTGTTATTTCGTTTAAAAGCACTTTGTATAAAGAACTATATATTTTTTTAATGAACCAATGGAACTTTTCCTCACCTAATGTGAGCCAGCCTAGATAATAGAGAAGCAAAAATTAAATAAGATCAATTAATGATCTGCCACAGGATCTACATTGGCATTTCCTACCTTACCTATTACCTACTACTGTAACAGACTTGACACATTTGATGTAAAACACTATGAGTAATTAAAAAATTATTTTTTGTAGAGAAAAGAAAATCCACACTTCACAAAAATCATGCAGGAAATGATGATCAAAAGTGATGAAACTGAGAAGGAAGATGATTTGTTTAATTTGTTGGAATTGAATGAATAAATTGCATTGCTGATGTAGGCGCTTTTAGGTTTTTTTATTTTTAATTGTGTTAGCAACTTGCAGTTTCTTGCCTTTTCACACCTAGACAATAATTATTTTTTTGCATTTACGACTATATCGTCACTTGTATTTTTTCATTTGGCAGTTTAAAATATCATTTTGTTCAATTGGTGTTTGATTTTAGATTTGAAATCATTTCATGATTTACTGCTAATATATTAAAAAATTAATTTCTCTTATTAACTAACTAAGTGAGTGCCTAAGTGAAGTTTAAAGTAGAGAATAACTAGCCTAAAATTATGCTGTTGCTACATAGCCATCCTTAAAGCATGTCACACTTTTGTAGATCATTATATAATTACTAGAGATAGCCTGTCAAAAATGCTGGATTTCTTTAAATCTCATTATTATATAATATTTTACGCATTTTACAATTGCGTAATAACTTTTATAAAACGCCTGCACGCACTATTTTTATAAAGTGCTGACTGCTGACCAGCGCGTCCGCCGCGTTATGCGAAATTGCTAACATACATACATTCATACATACATACATACCTGCAGACATCGGAAATTATGTAGATACTAGCAGGGTACCCGGTGTTGACCGAGGTTTTCATAGGTTTTTATATCGTTTTTCTCTCGCTCCCGTTTCCTTCCCCGCTACAAGTCGCTTTTCCGTTCACGCTCGCGCTCGTTCCTGGTCGCTCTTCCGCTCTCGATCGCTTTTCCGTTCCCGCTGCTTTCCCGATTCCGCTTCCCCCATCGACTCTCAAGGTTGTGTGAAAATTTAATTACGATCGGATGATCGGTGTAGCAATGCATAATGGACAATATATATACCGGGAGCGGGAAAGCGACCGGGAGCGAGAGAGAAAAACGATAGAAAAACGCCGGGTACCCTGTTATATAAATTTTAGAAAATATTTTAATATATGCATTTTCCTTAAAATGACATAATTGCACCTTATTAGCAATAAAACGCAACAACGACCGGGAGCGGGAAAGCGACCGTAAGCGAGGAAACGACGGGGAACGGGAAAAACGACCGGGAGCGGGAAAAACGACCGGGAGCGGGAAAAACGACCGGGAACGAGAAAGCGAGCGGGAAAGGGATCGGGAAAGCGACCGGGAGCGGGAAAGCGACCGGGAGCGGGAAAGCGACCGGGAGCGGGAAGGCGACCGGGAGCGGGAAAGCGACCGGGAGCGGGAAAGCGACCGGGAGCGAGAGAGAAAAACGCCGGGTACCCTGTTATATAAATTTTAGAAAATATTTTAATATATGCATTTTCCTTAAAATGACATAATTGCACCTTATTGGCAATAAAACGCAACAACGACCGGGAGCGGGAAAGCGACCGTAAGCGAGGAAACGACGGGGAACGGGAAAAACGACCGGGAGCGGGAAAAACGACCGGGAGCGGGAAAAACGACCGGGAACGGGAAAGCGACCGGTAGCGGAAAAGCGACCGGTAGCGGGAAAGGGATCGGGAAAGCGACCGGGATCGGGAAAGCGACCGGGAGCGGGAAAGCGACCGGGAGCGGGAAAGCGACCGGTAGCGTGAGAGCAAGCGGGGAAGGAACGAGGAGCAAAAGAAAAACGATAAAAAGAACTTGCAAATTCTTTGCCTATTTCAAGTTGATGACAAAACAGGAAAGCTCCTCAGAGTCATGTTTGAAGCTTGTACTGGAATGGAACTTGATTATTATCTAGGGTTGTCGAAGCAAAGCATTTGATAATGTATCTGATATAAAAAGGACAAGGCTACCTAGAGAAAACATGGGCCCGGAGAAATAATTAACCCGGTTCCCATTCAAAAATATCTAAAAACTTCTCTTCCAAATTAACATGTTTTTTTTTTATAAAATAGTTGTTGACCGGGAGTGGTAGTCAAAAAGACTTCCCAACTTTTTTCTCTTAAATTTTTCAGACCCATGCCCTCCAAAAAATTAAAAACTAAGGTATCAGGGGACTATCCCCGTCTCCCTTTCTTGGCGGCACTGAAAAAGTATAAAAAAAGTGCCATTACATCAATTGAGGCAAGCTGCGCCATATAACCTTCTATTTTGTTAGGTATTCTAATCAATAAGTCTAGCAGAAGTTGGAAATCTTTGACAGCAACCATTGACACGTTAAATGATAAAATAAAGGCTATGTAACAAAAATCTCTGCATGGTTTATTAGTGGGAGATAAAAATTTGGACGACACTGTCATCAAAGCTAATATGGCTGAAAGAGCAGGTTTTGAAAAAGTTTTGCTTGAGAAGCGATCTCGTTTCTTAAAGAAAAAAAATATGGGAAAAAACTGCGGTCACTCACGCCAGAGATCAAGCTCAAAGTGGACTTTTTTCTGCTTGACATCAGTATAAAAAGGCTTCAAGAGAATTAAAGATATTCCAATTTTTTTCTTATGAAATAAAATTCTATGAAAGCTCGCCAAAATATCTGGATTAGGTACTCATTGCGCAGCTGCGTTTCATCTGAGAACAACAAGAATCATGGGCGGGAGAGGGACAAATTGTTTTAAAAACCTACATAATTCAAAATTAAATCTTCCTAATGCCAAACCCTTCTTCCCAAAACAGCTGATGAGCGGGGGATTAGGATATTCGTAGTTACTTTTCATTAAATCTTTTCAAAAACTTAGAGACTTTTTTTTCTCAAAATAGCTGATGATCGAGGAATGAAACTGTATGTACTTTTCCGATTAAAAAAAAACTTTGTAGACATTTTTCTAAAAATAATGAAACATTTTTAAGGGGCCCCAGTCCCGCTAAATAACGCCCCTACTCTCTCAAAAATGAAAGCTTCATGGCTATGAAAGTGTACTAACATTGTTTATTTTGCTTCAAACTTGGCTCTCTCAAAAGTTGCCTAGATCCGCCAGTATCTGTTTTGGGCAATGACAATATGGTATTGGTTTGACAGCGATTGAGAGTAGACACGTTTTTCTAGTGTTATTTTTTTTTCTTAGGAAGGGCCAAATTGGCACTGTTCTGGGAGTGCCCAGTATAATATAAACATGGCCCTGTCAATCCACCACCAACATCACCTTAGTCTTGAAATTGATATTCATTTCCTTCTGCACTGCTTAATGCTGTCGATGAATCTGACTTAAGAAAGATCTTCTCGTGTGTCTGCTTTTTTTTATTTGCATTTGCTTCTATACGTTTTTGGGCTCAGGCGCGGTCCTACCATTGGGGATGCTGAGGATGCATCCCCCTCACCAGCCTCAGAGCTCAATTTTTTTTCAATGAATAAATAAAGTTAAACGTACACCAAACAACCCCCCGCCAAACACCAACTATCTATCTGAACTATATTGTTATTGAATATGAAGAAATCTGTGGGCATCAGGAATGCGCAATTAATATCTCATTACTATACCTAAGTAAGATATGCTTGACCAACCGAAGGCGATTATGTCCTGCCAACTAGCATCTTATAAATAAGGATATCCAGCTAAAGCGATTCTCATTCGGTTTTCAGTTGTTTTTGGGTTTTCTATTCTTCGTTGTTTCCTGACTGGCTTTAATCGTTTAAAAATTTTTTTAAGAAAAATTGAGTTCGAACTTGACCAACAAAACCTGTCAAGTTTTCGTTTCAAACCTAACACTCTTTGAATATTGCATTTGCATTTACTGACGTTGAAGGAGAGTGCATGTTTGTCGTTCCATAGACAATAAACGAACAAGTTAAAATTAGGTTAAAGAAATAACTTTTCAATAAGTTTTTTGATTAAGAGATGTTGATGAACTGCGCGCCTTCGCGAAAGAATTGATTTTATTTCTAAGGGTACAATTTAAATGTTATTTTGTATCAGGCCCGTAGCCAGCTAGGGTGCAAAAGGGTGCATGCACCCTTTGCAAGGAAAAAACATATCACTTTGCACCCTTTGAAATTTTTGCAACAAAAATAGCATTTGCACCATTTAATTTCACGTTTTTCATTTAATATCTGTGTGTTTACTTGTTCGGATCAAATAAGAAGACATTTCCTCATTATCTTCGAGATTTACAAATCGAGTTGACCTTTGACTTGAAGACAGATATTGTTTCATTCCATCTTCTTTTTTCCATCTTCTATGTTTTAATGAAACCAGATGTTCTTGCAATTCTACTTCTTTCTTTTCATTTTCTTTCCATTTTCTCCATTTGCACCCCGTTATTCTGAAATGTTTTCATTTTGTTGTTGTCATTTTCTTCATTGCGTTTAAATTTAGACTGTACAAAATATTAAAAAATAAATTATAGCAGATAATCGTGAACGACTCTAGCGAATTGTGTTACTAGCCTGCCAATTTCTTGGCATATGCAATGGACTATACAAACTGACACAAAGAGCAGCAACTACTGTTGAGAACTTAAAAAGCATAACGAATGAAAAAGTATTCAGACATTTTGGAAGCAAGATAATCCATGGTGGCCGAGAATATATCAGAACAACCACTCAAGCCTATATCCAGACTTAACAAAAAGTAACCGACATGAATGCTGTAAATTGTTGATGTAAAGTTTTAGATTCAACGTCACAACTCTTTTATAAGGTTGCAGTCGGTTGCAGTTCTCACATTCAAGATGTGTCTCAGCAACTCAAACAGCTCTTCTTTGAAATCATGGACATTGTTTTAAGTGAATTATTTTACTTTTTGGTGAATGACCTTTAACTCTCACTACATCATTAATGACACTCTGCCACTCTGATTCACATTGGTTATCAAGAAAGTCCTCTGTCCATATAGTGGTCGTTCCTGAAGACAAGTTAGTAATTTGCACGCAGAACTAATGTAGGAAAAAATTCCATTCAATCTCTCTTAAAAAGCAAGATATAAGTGTTGTTTAAGGCTGTACTGGATTTGAATTTTTAGATTCTGCAGGAACCGAATCCGGACTTCAAAAACAAAATGCGTACTTCTCAATAGTACAAAATAGCTGTCTTGACAAAATATTCTAAATAAATCCGGCAAAATGGTAAAATGTAACCAGAACCGGAATCGAAACCGAATTTATAAAAATTGTCGGATTTTGGCATAATCGGAACCGGATTCCGGTACAGCCCTAGTGTTGTTACTTTGTCTTCTTATATTAGTGACATTGCTATGATGGCACACATGCTATTTTCATATAAATGTAAATGTAGATGTATAACATTAGGGCGCAACTTCGTATATCAATTAATACCACAGCAGCGCCGGGAACTGCTCGTGCATATGGGATCACACAGTGTTACCTGTCACACACGAAATTCAAATGTGCAGAACCCTATTACACCCCAGTCGTGAAACTGGTACTCATTCATCGACCAATGAAGGATGAAAGGCTGATATGGCCTGAGCAGTGTGAGTGAATTTTTTGCTGAACGGAATTACGCTTCACTTTGACTGAGATTTGAACCCACGACGGCAGGATGATAGCATAACTACTTTCACCACCGTGCTACGGCGCCATATAAGAAAGCACTTCCTGTTCTATACACACTTTATGTTTCAGTTTTGACCTCTTGCGCTTCAACACTCACTAGTTTACTGTCCTCTTATCGCAGATCTATTCTTCAACAGCGCCTTTCTAACTTATATTTGCTGGCATTTAAAAAAAATGTGACAAATTTGCTTAGTAAAGATGAGTTTTTACTTCATTTTTGCCTTCACAAAAGACAATTAGTCCTCTAGTATTTTTGTGGTTTGTTAGCTATTGTGGAAGATTTATCAGTGTAAAAAACTCTGTTTTATAACTGACTATTAAGCTAACATGTTGTTTTTTTTTTCATTATTGAAGTGGCGTGTTTGCAACTTGTCTGACTTTTTACAGGGTGTATAGTGCTCAATACAGTTCATCAAAACAACATTATTTCTTAAGATAATTGAAAGGGTTTTATTAATATCCTCATCTGAGTATTCAATTGATCAGTATGTATGTAGGAGCGTTACTTGTAAAGAGATAGTAGCCTATTATAAAAAAGAGCACCCTTTCTTAATTGGCTTGCACCATTTGTTTTGGAAATCCTGGCTACGGGCCTGTTTTGTATTGTATTTGTATGGAGATTGAATAGGAACATACACATTTCTTATGCTCAGTGATGACTTAAGTACATATGTACTTAAGTACGTACTTGAGTACAATAGGTGTACTTGAGTACTTGCACTTAAGTCCTTTCACGAATGTGTACTTAGTACTTGTACTTAAGTACATTTTTAGTGTACTTCTTAAATGAGTACATTTTAAAAGTACTAAGTACTTTAAAAAACTCGCTTAATTTTTATTTCAAAACTAATTATTTCAATTATTTATAATTTGTAAACCTAAAAATAAGTGTTTATGTAACAGATTCTATGCTCGAGCATTTCTTGTTGTCGAGGTTATGCTTTACATTTTGCTTACCTAACTGAGCTGCTTACTCCAGTGGCAAGCATTTCCGGTCGGGCGTCACTACGCTCTGCGGAAAGACACGACCTAGAGATTCCGCAAACAAGGCTGGCCTCTTCAATTAGGGCATTCACAGTTGCTGCCCCCGAGGCCTGGTATCACCTGCCCGTTGTACTCAGACTCACTGCGGATACAAATCTATTTAAAAATAAATTAAAAACAACCCTCTTCGCATCTGCTTACAAAGACTTCTTACAATAGTTCACTTTGTTTCCCTTTCATTCCGTTCACCATGTACTTCTAAATTGCAAATTTTATTCATTTTTATTTTACTTTAAATTTTATGTTTCCATGTAAAGTTGGCTGCTGGTTTGTTATGTAAGCGGCACTAAAACATGACTGCTGATAAACAAATAAATAAATAAATTAGTGTTTGTTACAAGATGGCCGATCTATCGGAACGTACCGATAACAGCAAAGTTAGTCAAGTTTTCCCTTTAGTTGTGAACCCTTATTTCAGTGAAATAGTTTCTGACGATGGAGATTACATAGAAGCTCTTTGCAGTCTTTGCAAACCTAAAAAGAATCCCATTCGCAGTCAATACAAAGCACCTTCGAATTTCAGCAAGCATATTCAGGTACGTTAAGAATGAGAATTTTGATAATTTTTAGGCTAAGAACTTTAAAATGTGTATTATTTTGTTTTAGAGAGCTCGTGGTAAAAGCACACTGACTCACTGCACGTGCAAAGAAAACATGTCAAACGAAGGGCTTCTGGAAATGTTTATAGCCCTAGTTCATCTGCCAAGCAAATACGACTAGACGAAATGTCAGAAAATCGGCAGGTTACATATAAAAAAAAGCAGACCAATTAATAGCGGAATTTGTAGTTTTTAGAAGGTCCAGGTTTCAGAGATATGAAGGAAACACTTTTTTTATAATAATTTATAGTCCTTTACAACAGGTGTTTTAAGACTGAAATGGCTGTATGATGAAAGCACCTCAGTATTTCCGGACGTCTACAAAGGATTGAATAAATTCCTTTTGGTTTGATGAATCTCAATCGATCGTGTAATGCCAACATTTCTAAACACTTTCTGTTCTGACGCTTACATCGCCATCGTTTGCATTTTACCAGGTTCCTTTTTGAACGATTCCAACAAGCGAATCGGTTTTTTATGATATAATGTGCTTGAGGAATGGTGACACTAAATGACTGCAACTCCAGCGACTGCTTTGACAGTTTGACAACTCCTTTAACTAGTCATAGAGCAAGGCCAGGTCCAAGAGAAAGTTGGTGGTCTCCAGACGTATTTTGTATTTTCTGCGAGTACAATTGTTTGCATCAACAGCAGAAGCTTCAGTGGCGATGCAAAGCCTCATATGAATCCCAAACGGCTGACTGCTTGTAGAATACTGGCCACCCACCGCATAACCAGAATGTAGCCAATTTTTAACACACGAGAGTCGAGTTCGGCTGCCACTTCTTTTAATTTTCTGGTCATAAACAAAAACAAACAAGTGGTGAACCGGTGTGCCTGTGCCTACGGATCAGGTAGCCTGTATTTATCGTGTGTTAATACACAAGACGCCCTTCCGAGATATAAAAAAAGTGCCAACTTCTACCCATACGAAAAATGAAGTCGAAAAAGCTGTGCCTATACGGAAGACTGGACAAAAAAGCTGTGCCTATACAGCGTATGGGACCGTATAGGCTCCACTACACCACTGGAGATGAGCAGGTTTTGACTGAGATGCCAAGATGGCCTCCGAAAACGCTTTAGAGATCTTTCAGATCAACAAAAACCTAGATAAAACACAAATTTAGAAGAAAACGCTGAATTAATTTCTGCAAGACCTTCTTCTGATCACACTTATTCAAATATTGAAATGGTTTCATTGCTGAATTTTGAACATTCATATACTTTGCTTTGATTTTTTTAAGTAGATGTGCATATTTTCTAAAGATTTAAGACATTTTTTAATTTTTTTATAGATGTACATATATTCTAAAGATTTATACTTTGGTTTGAATTTGTTAAGTAGATGTACTCATAATTTAAATAGTTTAAATTTTTTGGTTATAAAAAAATGTACTTTTAGTCTTAGAAACTTAGATTTTGTTTTGATTTTTTCAAATATAGATGTACATTTAAATTTAATTTAAATATTTTATACTTTTTTCTCTGTAGATTTTAAAGATTTTCAGCTTTGTTCTGACTTTTTTCAGTTTTCTGTAGATACTTGTACAATACATTAAACAAGTTTTGAAATTAAAATTGGAATTTTTTATAGCTTTTCTGGCAAATCAAACAAATATTGCCAAATATTGCAGTACAAATTTTAAGCTAGCTGAAAACCGTAAATTGAGTAGAACAAATTTCAAAATCAACCCATATTTTAATTATTATTTTTATTATTGCCAAATGGTGTATTAAATTTAAAATTTCCCTATTTCTTTATGAGTTAAGTTGCCGATTAATATAAATAATGAATATTCATAGAGCAAGCTGCTATCTGATTGGCTGTTGTCAATTTATCGAAGTGGCTTGTGACATAAATAGACCATCGAACTAGAGACTACACAAATGAAATTCAATTTCAACTGAAGTTTTATCCAAAAATTTTTGTTAATTTCTATAAAATTAACTTATACATAAAAAATTTATTTTTGTTATTAAAAAATATTTGATTAAGTTACTATATGGTTGTAACTCTCAGTTCTTTGGTCTGGTTCTCTAGGCTGCAAGGAACCCTAGCTAAAAGCGATCTTAACCAGTGCTGTTCGGTAACGAAGTAAAAGTAACGCGTTACTTTACTTAAGTACATCAGACGTACTTTTTGCCTGTAACGGAGCACAGATTATTTTCAGTACTTTTTACTTGTAACGAAGTAATATTTTCGGACTTACTTTTACTTTTCCAGGACAAAGCGTTACAAAGTACTGTAAAAAATTAATAAAACGACATAAAGTCTAAATCGATGTTTTATTCATTATCTATGATTATTAACGTATGCAATTTCGAACCCCATTTTACTTTTATGTTAGTAGTTAGTAGTATTGAAGCTTGTGGGTGGAGCTAAGATTTTCGCGGTCATACTTGTTTTGGTGTACAATAGATTGTTCGAGATTACCTACTATGGAATCTTCCAAATGAGCAAACGTGAGCAGTGGTGGCGATGATAGACGCGTAACAACTATGAACTTAATAAAGAACGCCCATGGCCATATTTAGTTAAAATGTTCAGATTTCTAAAACGTTCAGGTTCACATGCTTGCTGGGCAAACCTAAAGAAAAGTAATTAATTATGTGCTTAGCATTCCACAACTCTCCGTCAAACTTGAAGAAACACGTGATACGCGTGCATCCAGCGCATGTATCGAAATACGAAAAATTGACAAAAAGGCACGTAAAAAAAAGAATTTTTTCATTAGTTTGTCAGTTTTATCAACGCAGTAGCGTTTGAAAGACGATGGAATTATGATAAAATAGAGTTAGATGATTGACGAATAACCATTACAAAAGCCATATTTAGTTAAAATGTTCAGATTTCTAAAACGTTCAGGTTCACATGCTTGCTGGGCAAACCTAAAGAAAAGTAATTAATTATGTGTTTAGCATTCCACAACTCTCCGTCAAACTTGAAGAAACACGTGATACGCGTGCATCCAGCGCATGTATCGAAATACGAAAAATTGACAAAAAGGCACGTAAAAAAAAGAATTTTTTCATTAGTTTGTCAGTTTTATCAACGCAGTAGCGTTTGAAAGACGATGGAATTATGATAAAATAGAGTTAGATGATTGACGAATAACCATTACAAAAAGCGGCTTCAGTACTTTTACTTTAAAAGTAACTTTAAAGTGCTGTTACTTTTTACTTTTACTTAAGTACATTTTTTAGCAAACTTTTACTTTTACTTAAGTAACTTTTTGAGGCGTTACTTGTACTTTTACTTAAGTACTGAAACACAGTACTTTTTCCAACACTGATCTTAACCCTCTACCGCATAGCGATGCCGATTGGCATCATTACTTCCATGCTTTCTCAGAAATTTTTACTGTTCCTAACAACATCACTGTTTGTATTTCTGGGTAGCAAATACCATAAAATACTAGAATTTCGCTACTTTTCATATATTTAAATTGATGTTCCATTTTTTTATAGTCTGGAAAGTTCGTGCAAAAATAAAAAAAATAGAGTTTTTCAAGTATTTTCATTAGTGTGTGTGTTTATATCTAAATACAAATTTAATTATAGTCAAATAGATGTTTTATGTGTTTTTGTGATCAAATTTATTTCACAGTGCTAGAATAAACGGCGATTATGCAATTGATGTTCAAATATGTGATGCCAAACGGCATCGTCATGCACTTTGTGGTGAGTCACACAGCTGAGACGCGGAGCAGGCCAACTAGTCGCTGCCAACTAGTCTCCGCCCAACTAGTCACCGCCCAACTTGTCGCTAGCCCAACTAGTCGCCGCCCAACTAGTCGCCGGGCCAACTAGTCGCCGCCCAACTAGTCGCCGGTCCAACTAGTCGCCACCCAATTAGTCGCCGCCCAACTAGTCGTCGAGCCAACTAGTCGCTGTCCAACTAGTCTCCGCCCAACTAGTCGCGAACACAGCTATTCACCACTTGCTGTGTGTGTTATGTGTGTATGTTTTTTTATACATTGCTACACTATTCATCTGATCGTAATGGCATTTTCACAAAATATTCAAAGTCATTAAAAGGAAGGTTTGTGTGAACAAAATTGAGATCAGGTACAACATGAGGGGAATTTTTACACAATCTTGAGAGTCAATAGAGGAAGGTTTTTGTGAAAAAATTCTTATCTTATCTTGTCTTATCTTATCTTATCTTATCTAATCTTATCTTATCTTATCTTATCTTATCTTATCTTATCTTATCTTATCTTATCTTATCTTATCTTATCTTATCTTATCTTATCTTATCTTATCTTATCTTATCTTATCTTATCTTATCTTATCTTATCTTATCTTATCTTATCTTATCTTATCTTATCTTATCTTATCTTATCTTATCTTATCTTATCTTATCTTATCTTATCTTATCTTATCTTATCTTATCTTATCTTATCTTATCTTATCTTATCTTATCTTATCTTATCTTATCTTATCTTATCTTATCTTATCTTATCTTATCTTATCTTATCTTATCTTATCTTATCTTATCTTATCTTATCTTATATTATATTATATTATCTTATATTATCTTATATTATCTTAAGTGACCGGGAACGGGAAAGCGACTGGAAACAGGAGAGCAAACGGGAGGCGACAGGGAGCAAGATAGCAAACGGGAGCGAGAGAAAAAAAACGATAGAAAAACTTATAAAAACTTCGAGCAACGCTTGGTACCCCGCTAGTAATTCAATAATTTTTAGCACGCTTTCATAAAAATGAACTGAAATGGAGAAATCACCATAGTAGGTACAACTAATCACCGCAGTAGAGAAATATCTCATTAAAATTAAAATTCTGGAACACTTTTTTAAAGACTCCCTAACTGTTCAAAAATTAATCGTATAACTTCTTCAAAATACAGTAACCAATGACAAAACATTTTATAACGATTTTTTTTAATAAAAACTGTACATCTTATTTTTCAAGAGTTCATTGTCAAATCTAAAATCAACAAGTGTTTCAGAAAGTTAAATATTAATAAATGTCAAAATCTAATTACACGGTTAGTCCATATGATAGTTATGAGAAAGCCCTCTGAGAACTTTTTCCATCCTCAGAGCCCGAAAACAAAATAATTGTTTAACGAAATAAAGTGAACATACCACGTGCTATAAATGCAAAAGTCAGAACAGAAATTAGAAAGTCAAAGGCACAACTGAAATGCAAGCAACTTAGTTAACATGAATGGAAGCAGGTGTAGTTAGTGAGTATGTTGCTATGGTAGGGCGAAAGTTGTTATTAATAGGTGAAAGGAGATTATATATATATATATATATATATATATAGTTAAATATTTGGCGGCGACTAGATGGCCGGCGACTAGTTAGCCCGGCGACTAGTTGTACAGCGACAAGTTGGGCGGCGACTAGTTGGCCCGGCGACTAGTTGGGCGGTGACTAGTAGGTCCGGCGACTAGTTGGCCAGCGACTAGTTGGCAGCGACTAGTTGGCAGCGACTAGTTGGGCGGCGACTAGTTGGGCGGCGACTAGTTGGGCGGCGACTAGTTGACCTGTACCCGCTGAGACGCGCAGGCAAATTATGCCAATGTATCTCTAGCCAATAAATTAGCCACGTAACAAAAAGGGTTTACAAGAAAATGGAAATCTCCGGATTTACTGGGTCAATTTTATAAACAGTTACAACATTGATGACAAGTCCGATTTTTTTTACTAAATCGATTAATTGATTCAGTTCACCTTGAAGATTTGTTCAAAAAGAATCGTTCAATTAACCCATTTGCTGTGCCAGCCTATGATACCCGCATTCACACTCATTCAATGAGTCGTTTATTCTTTAACTCGTTCAGAATCGTTCACTGACTCGTTGAAAGATTCATACTGCGAACTTTTTATACTTATCAGTCAGATAAAACCGTTACTAAAATGAATAAGAATGAATTTGTGTTTATTTTAATAAATCAACAGTCTAAAAAAATAACGCTTTTATATAGGGTATTTTTATATACTTAGATAATCAGATTAATATTTAAAAAAGACAGTTTTGCTACATTTGATGTTGTGAGACGATTTCTTCTTTCCGTGATTGTTTGTCCTGCTTTAGAAAAAATACGCTCATAAGGTACAGATGTTGCCACTATACACAATCGTTCCTTGACAACCTTTACTAAACGGGGATATACACCAGTTCTGTCACTCCACCATTTCAAAGGGGCAGCATCCCTTGCAGTTAAGGGTTCATCAGTAAACCGTTTTACTTTAATGATGGCTTCCGACACCAGGGTTTGGGATTTGATACAGTCTGCCTGTCTGCTGTCAAATTCATCCCATATTGAAGATATGGTTTTGGTTGTTTTAGAACATCATCTACTTGAGGCTGCACTAGATTATTATTATTCTTTCTGGACGCCAAGAGTTTTACATTCTTTACGGCCTGTTCTAGTGCTGAAGCATCGCTTAATCTTTTTCTTTTAAACCGAGGGTCCAGCAAGGTTGATTCTGCGCAGAGAGTTTCTACACCAATAAATCTTTTCTGTAGTGAACTAGCTAATGCATTGGCTAAGTTTATGACTTTGGGATTGAGGGAATTGTTATTGTTAGCGGAACACGAAATTTTTAATAGCGCTTTTGATATCAAAATAACTTTTGATAGAGACACTGTTTTTTCTTAGCTAATTTCTATAGTGAGCTAATGTAAATAAGACAAGCTTAAGGCACTTTGACATTGGCTGGCTAGTCCGGTAAGCTCCGCCTCTATGCTAATTACGTAAGTAAATGAACCAAATAAGATTGAACGATTCTTTTTAGAATTAGTGAATAGACTCAGTTGGTTCACTTCAATGAATCGTTCAAATTGAACGAATCGTTCAAAATCGCCCATCACTATTAAACAACAGGCAGGCCGATATACCTATCTATATATATATATATATAAATGAATGTTTGTATATATGTATGTTATTTATGCATTGCTACACCATTCATCCGATCGTAATGAAATTTTCACACAACCTTGAGAGTCAAGGGGAATCAAATATAGAGAAAAAAAATTTGAAATCCGTCACAAAATGAGCGGAGCGGAGCGGGTGAGCAAGCGATAACTATATATATATATATATATATATATATATATATATATATATATATATATATATATATATATATATATATATATATATATATATATATATATTTAAATGAGAATATGTATGTAAGTATAGATGTCCTTTATGCATTGCTACACCATTCATTCAATCGTAGTGCAATTTTTACACAAGCTTGAGAGGCAATGGTAGAAGATTTTTGTGAAAAAAAAATGAAATCGGTCACAAAATGAGCGGAGCGGGAGAGCGATATTGATGCAATTTGGCAAGGAGGTAGTTTTCATACAGGGGATAAATGTTAAGAATGTTTGGACTCCCAACTCCGATCTCCCGGCTCTGGTAGGCTAAAAAACTTTCCAGGCCGAAAGTGCCTATGTACGACTATCAAAGGTAATTTGTGTAATAAAATTCATATTTAGTTTACGTAACAACGTTTGAAGGCTTCAAACAACTTTTAGCAAATCTATTTTACGTTTTATGGGCTAAAAGAAGTTAGAAAAGAGTGGAAAGGAGAAAATGAGCGTGAGCGGGAACGGAAACGGGATTATGTATGTATGTATGTATGTATGTATGCATGCATGTATGTATGTGCGTATGTATGTGTGTATGTATGTATGTGTATGTGTGTGTTTATGTATGTATGTATGTATGTATGTATGTATGTATGTATGTATGTATGTATGTATGTATGTATGTATGTGTTTTTTACAATATTTCGGCACTAAATGCTCATTCAAAGTATGTATGTGTGTGTATGTATCTATATATGTATGTATGTATGTATGTATGTATGTATGTATGTATGTATGTATGTGTGTGTGTGCACTCCTGAAGAGCTTTTCTGTGGAGGTCATCAGAAGAAAACCCCCCCTCGAGCAAACGTTTCGGCTCTTTAATTTCTTGACGTTCTAAGGGGGGCGAGCCACGTTCGACGGACGAACGTCCTCCGGCAGAAAATGTCTTTGTTCTTTTCCGACATCGAATTTCTATCATTTCTTGCATCGTGGCAGATATTTATCATGCAAATAAACTCGCGACGTTAAAGAAATTCAGACTATTCAAGTGAGAAAACCTTCGACGACATAACGGCTTCGCTTTCGTAGCGGTACTTAATATCGCCACGTAAACAAAGACGAAGCAATTCTATTCTTGCGGAGCGGAGAGAGCGGCTTCTAAATTTGGAAAATCTTCTTTTTTCTCTCTTTGAGACCAAATCCAGAATGAAGCCGATTCTGCTGCTTCAGAAATCTGTTTAATTGCACAGGTCCGCTCTCTGTTAGACATTCCCAGGGCCCGCAGCAACTTTAGCAAAGATTTACCAACCAAACCGCGTGCTCCGACTTCAACAGCAAAAAGCTCAGCTCTTGAGCTATTTGCTTCCAAATCCAACACCAATTCTCAGTCTTTTTCTAATTTCATGATGTTACTGGCCTCCATGTTGCTTTCCCAAGGCACTTTCAACTCGATGAGAAGAAATGTCTTGGCCAGACTCGAAAAAACAACTATGTCTGGCCTTTTTCCACTTTCCTTTATTGAAACTGGGAAGCACTTTTCCGTTTTCAGATCGGCAGAGACCCTCCAGTCGTTCGCCGCATGGAAAACATTCTCTCCTTCCGTGAGGGTTCTATTTGGGCGATTTAGCTGCGGCAATCCCTCTCTCAAAAAATAAATCCTCCTCCTAGGTTTCACCTCCATTGAGTTGGCTTTTCGGCAGGCCTTTTTTACAAATCCCAGCAGCTTTTGGAGCAGGAGGAAAGAATATGAATCAATGACTGCGACTGACCGCAGAGCTGACACTCATCGTTCTCAATTAATTTCCATTTCTTTAAATTGCTGGCTGTTGGCAGCTGATCATACATCGATCTAATGAGGAACGATAGCCGCACTGGAGCATAGCGCCATATATCTTCCCATGACAGAGACCGCTGAACTGTCTCCTCCCATCTGGTCCAGTCGCCTTGCTGTGACAATTGTGCGCTCTTCACAACTCTCTCGCTTTCTATCGCTTGCTTTCTGTCGTGAACAATCAAGTCTGATCTTTCCTGAGCGTTTGCCTTGGACCACCAGAGATGGTGGTTCCATCCAACACCATGCCGCCCCAACTGAACTGCTCCGGTCCTTTCAGTCCACTGGAGAGAAACCGTGGCATTCTCTATTTCAACTCTAGCATTCCATTTGGTTCCTGAGATTAGAGTTGGTTTTACCTCAGCGACTCTCTGATCCGTTGAATTATTGAGCATCATCTGAGTTCTCAGTTTGCTGATCTTGAAATCTTCAACAAAAAACCGCAATGGAAGTCTCAGCTTGGCTGTTTTGCCGTAGAGAGCCACAGACGTCAATCCCGGAGGCAGACCCAACCATTGACGTGTAAAACGAGCTATCTTTCTTTCTAGTTTCTCCACAACTTGCAGACCAATTTCATAGACTGTCAGAGGCCAAAGCAGTCTTGGCACTAAAACAAATTGCAAAATCCACACTTTGAACCTGCTCTGAAGCGGAGCAGAATTAATGCTTTCCATGGAGACAGTTGCCATACGGAGAATAGAAGCACCCTGATCAACATCATTCAGGGATTTACAGTACCATCTCCCGAGACTTTTCACTGGTTCGTCACTCACTGTTGGAATCTTGTTACCATCAACAGAGAAAACAGTGTATTCGTCAATTTTACCGCGACGCAGGGAGAGACTTCTCGATTTGGATGCTTTAAAACTCATTCCGCACCATTTGAGTAGATCGCTGAAGACATCGAGTGTCCGTCTCATTGAAATACACTTATTCAAAATAATTGTCGTGTCGTCCATGAAAGCTCTCAGAGGTGGCATAAAAATACCTCGGCCGACATAAACATCTTCTACCCTTGCACCAACTGAATTCAGAAGTAGTTGCATTGCTAGCACGAATAATATGGGAGAAATAGAGCACCCCATGGCGATACCGACCTGAAGACGAAACCAATCGGTTGAACACGTCTTTGTCGATAATCTCAGGTGAAAATCTTGAAAATACTGTCGTAGAATATCCATAACGAACTTTGGAACATGGTGCATCGTCAAAGATTTCCAAATCAGCTGGTGACGAACCGCTCCATAAGCATTTGCAAGATCAAGCCAAATGACGTGCAAACTGAGTCAATTCTGTTTTGCTCTTTTTATAGACTCCCATATCATGGTAGAATGCTCGATGCAACCAGGAACACCAGGGATTCCTCCTTTCTGAATTGACTTGTCTATGTAGTCGTTTTGTGTTAGATAGCTCGTCAACCTCTTGGCAAGCACAGCAAAAAATATTTTTCCTTCAACATTAAGAAGAGAAATTGGTCTGAACTGATTGATGTCGACTGAAACTTTCTCCTTTGGTATAAAAATGCCTTCAGCTTTTTGCCACTCTTTATCAACAGACCCGGACGTCCAAGCAGACTTGAGCAATGAGTGTAAAACTTTCAACACACCCGGACATTTTTTATACACCAGGTATGGTACACCATTTGGACCTGGAGCAGATCTATTTCTTGTTTTTCGGAGGAATTGGTTATGTCAAAAATTGAAATTACTCCCTCGTTGAAAGCAACCTTTGGAAGAGGAATCTCGGGAAGATCTGATCTTTCAGCTAGTTCTTTGTCACCCAAGGGGTCAATGAAAGCAGCTCGGAAGTGATGATCAAGCTGCTCTTTACTGACTTGCAGAGTACCTGACTTTGGTGGATCGAGCAAGCTTTTACCATAACGGAATGGATCTCTGACAAACTGGAATCTTGCCTTCCTTTGTTCTTTTTTCTTTACCCGCAAACGTTCTGCTCGCAAGAGTGCACTCAATCGTTGCCTCAAGTCATGTCGTAATGCTGAGAGCCCTGGTTTCTCGTTGTCTGGAGCTCTCCTCCATTGTTGACGAAGTCGTTTTTTTTCCTTTTTGAGTCTAGCAATCTCTCGTTGTCGCCTTGAAATATGAGTTTTTTCGCCTCTGTCCATGAGAACTTTTTCCTTGGAACCGAACATCTCTAAACACTTGTTGTAAATGGTGTCAGTTAGATTGTTCACTTGAAACATTGGAAGTTCTTTCATCTGCACTTTGATGTATGTATGTAATTATGTATGTATGTATGTATGTATGTATGTATGTATGTATGTATGTATGTATGTATGTATGTATGTATGTATGTATGTATGTATGTTGTATGTGTGTGTGTGTATGTATGTATGTATGTATGTATGTATGTATGTATGTATGTATGTATGTATAATCGGATCTAGGGGGGGACTGAGACCGAAAAAATGAGCGGGAAAGCGACAGGGAACGGATAATGGCCGGGAGCTGGAGCGCAAGCGGGAAGGAAACGGGAGTGAAAAAGAAACGCATTAGGTAAACCTCTAAATACCCCGGGCAACGCCGGGTGCCCCCGCTAGTTCTATATATATATATATATATATATATATATATATATATATATATATATATATATATATATATATATATATATATATATTTTTTTTTTATTATTGTTTAACGTCTTTATACATTGTATTTTTAGACGGAACATAAAAAAAAAGAAAGAAAGAAAGAAATACAAAAAAATAAAATAAAATAAAAATCAATGTGTCCATTTAGAGAGGGAAAAAGAAAAATGTCAGAAAATATATCTAAAAAATTCTTTATCTTCTTCTTCTTCCCTCTCTTTCTTTGGTTGAACATCATTGTTGCCATCCTCCAGCTGATTCCTCAATCCCGGAGCCAGGGAGAATGGCTGCTGCAGTCTTTGAAGCTGCAATTTCTTGGTTGTGGTGTTCGTCTTTTTGGTTGACCAAAGTGGACAGCACCTGCAAAATCTGATCAATCATGGTTAGCAATTTGGCTACCGTGTCTGCTTCTGGTGTTTTTCCTGTGGCTTTCTTTTTCAGAGCGTTAGTCCTTTTGGCAATCTTGGTTACATGATTTTGGATTTCAGGTGTTTTGTCTTGGATCTTGGTCTCTGTAATTTGTTTAGAACCGCTTTTCAGCGCCTCTGAGTATGTTTTTTTTGATGTCGCAGTGTCGATATCTTTTTTGGCTTTCTGCCACTTGGGGCATTCCTCGCTGCCTGTCCTGTGGTCAGGAGTCTGGCAGCTGGCACATATCTTTTTAGGTTGTTCTAGCTCTGGTGTTGAGCAGTTTCTTAGCTCGTGCTCTCCGGCACACTTAGGGCAAGAAGTTTTGGCCTTACAATACTTGGCCACGTGTCCGTATTGATTGCAATTGAACCATCTTACCGGGTACGGTATGTATTCCTTCAGTCTGAAAATTAAGAATGAGATTCTGATATGCTTCGGAGGGATCCGGTCCGGTTCAAAGGTGAGGATGACCGCAGTGGATTCCTGAAATCTTCCATCTATTTTTTTCTTAATTCGTACAGCTGCGGCACACCCGGATTTTTCGATAATTGTTTCTAATGAGATTTCTGTCGGAACCCCGGTAATAATCAATTTTGTTTTCTTAACAAAAGGCTTAAGGAAACTGACCTTGTAACCGGCTATTTCTTTCAGTTGTTCTAGTTTCTCCCTCTCACTTTTGGTGGCTAGGATTTTTAATTTTCTTCCTTTGGCCGTAATTTCTGGTTGTCGTTTGAGAAAACCTGAAAGGCTCTCTTCAATTTTGAAAGGGTTGATCTTGTTCAGTTCGTTCAGTAGAATAAACTCCACAGTTTCTTCAGGATGGTTTTCAGCTGTCGGATGTTGTTGCAAGTTCTGTTGGCTGGGTCCTGTTTTGGCTGAAGCTATGCTCCTGAAGCTTTCTAGGATCTTGGCAGGAGTAAGGGTTTCGGCAATGAGTTTCTGAACATCTATCGATGGTGCTGTCCTGACGGCAGGTGTCGGCGGTTGCTCTGATGCAAACGTCTTTCTCTGTGGAGGAGTGGTTTCCTCACTGTCGGAAGCTTGTCTCCATGCTTCCTCGACGATGTCCCTTGAAGGCTTGTTAAACTTGGCCTTCTTTTTTGGCCCCATGTCACTGAGCGAAAATTCACAACACGTGTGAGTTAACGATAACAGAGATTCCGAGAGCTGGCAACAACATCAACACGAAGCGAAAAAAGGGCCAACCATATATATATATATATATATATATATATATATATATATATATATATATATATATATATATATATATATATATATATATATATATATATATATATATATATATATATATATATATATATATATATATATATATATATATATATATATATATATATATATATATATATACTTGGGACTGGCTCGCAATAAATTAGCAGAGATGTAGTACTTGGTACTCGTACTCGTACTCGAGTACAACTCGAGTACCGTTTTCAAGTACTCGTACTCGAACTTGTACTCGGAACCTTGGTACTCGTACTCGTACTCGTTATTCCACTCAGTACTCGTACTCGTACTCGTTATTCCACTAAGTACTCGTACTCGTACTCGCATATGCGACACCTTCTCTAAAAAATGTTTGCTTGTTTACTAAACAGTTGTTTGGGATAATATTTCGTTTATACTTGCTGAAATCTAGTATACAGAGATGTAGTACTTGGTACTCGTACTCGTACCGTTCATCTGGGTCACCCCCACCAGCCAAAAAGTCAAAGTTGTTTCACAAGTATTCATCGGCGTTAGATGACACCTGCTTTGATGTCGATGCACAGTTGACCAGATATATTGAGATGAGGATCACTGGTGATGTGGATAATGCACTAACGTTTTGGCAGAATCATTCCAGTGACCTTGACAAACTGTATCACTCAGCACTTCGTGCCTTAAGTATTCCAGCTTCAAATTCACCAGTAGAACGTGTGTTCACTGTGTTCAGCCACGGCGGAATAATTTTAAGACCCCATAGGGTGTCGGACTCTAAACTGTCGTCGCTAATTTTTCTGAAATGTAATAGTTTTTTGATGTAGAATAAACTATTATTTTGTTGACTTTAAAAAGTACTCGAAAAGTACTCGCTAAAAATTTCTTGTACTCGTACTCGTACTTGTACTCGAGACCTCAGTACTCGTACTCGTACTCGATAACTTGATACCATGGTACTCGTACTCGTACTTGATACCATGGTACTCGTACTCGTACTTGATACCATGGTACTCGTACTCGTACTCGGACCATAAGTACTCGCAACATCTCTGTAAATTAGCTGTCCAAGAAACACGTTGAAAAAGTTTTCATATGTTGTCATACCTAAACTTGAAGTAATTTTTTTGTTAAAGGTAGAAATTTTAAAAAATCTACATTGGTTTAATATCTTGTCAGTGAAAGTTTTAGCTGGCGAACGCACCCTTGATAAATTTATTTTAAACATTCGCAGGGAATAAAAAACAAGTCTCCGTGTTTTATTTCTAGGATTCCAGCCGATAAATTTGGTTTATCTATCCTTTGAAATGGTGCAGGTTGGATAGTGTGGTTTTATTAAATTGTTTTCCTTTCTTTTGTAAGTGTATTTTTCAAATATGAAAATTACTTTGTTCGAGTTTATCGTTGATTTTTGTCTAATAAATTAATAAGTGTATACTTACTTGACTTATAGATAAGAGTTGAAGGGTTCAATAAAAAAGCCAAGCCCAACGATGAAACCGAAAGAGTGATCGAAAAAGATGATTCTACAAGTTCAGTAACAACAGAATATGAAGATGGAAAGCCATATGCTCGAACTTGGCATCAACAATTGGCTCACTTGTTTGGTACCATCAAATTCCAGATTTTTATTGTGTCTCTTGTTCTTTTTAATGGGCTGATAGTGATATCAGGTTTGTTTGTCCAAGCGAATATTATCGATCTTTTTGGTCAAGCCAAAACTTCAGTTCCCCATATCTTTCACTGTATATCTGTTGGTCTTCTTGTCTTATTTATCAGCGAACTGTCTCTTAAAATATTCAGTCTAAAACTTGATTTTTTCAAAAGTAAAATGGAAGTTTTTGATGGTGTGGTCATTGTGGCTACTTTTTCATTAGATGTAGCCATGTCTCGATATGAAGGACCGCAGCCCAGTGTTGGACTTCTCGTTCTTTTGAGGCTTTGGAGAATAGGCAAAATTTTAAACTGTGAGTATTATTTTTAAAAATAGTTGAATGGTAACAGTGTAATTGTAATTATTAATTGAAACTTTCAACATTAAGGCATAATCTTGTCGATCAAGGCCGATGCAAATCATCACTTGAGACACGAAAAGAGAAGAAAAGAAGCCATGGAGAGAGAGCTATCAAAATACAAACATTACTGTGCACTCCAGGACAAGGAGATCACAGTTTTACAGGAGTTGCTGAAAAAACATGGAATTTCCTTTACATCTGTTGAAAAGCCATTTGTCGGTGAAACTATAAGTGTTGTAGTAGAAGTTAACAGTGCTGCCATGGAAGTTGGATCTGTAGAGCAGACTAATGTCACTTGAGGAATTCCAGCATTTCATTCATTTCAATGCCGCTGTGATACATTCTAATCAGTAAAATTTAGTCATTTTTATTCACCATTAGGTGAATATTTAAAAAAAATTACTACTCTGGCTATCGTGATTTTAAAGAAAACTCGAGATGGCATGCTTATAATATTTTTATACACTTTGTTTTGAACTGAATGCAGAAAATTATATCGATAAATCTCATTATTTTCTGTTAAGTACTTATTAAATTTTTTTTATAGTGACAAAAATGTGAATTGTCTACTTTGCTCTGGTAAATTTGTTTCCAACTCAGTTTGTATTTTTTTACTTTTACGTGACCAATCTGCTAGTCAACTGTCGCTATAAAGCTTTACTCAGTCAAATGTGTTTTTGTTTTTGAAACAAAAGTCAATATTTTGATATGTTTGCACTACAATTGCAAAGGCAGCAAATAAAAAAAAATATTGATTTAATTTTTATTTGAACCCTTTAGTTGTTTGTTATAAAATCTCTCCATGCATCAGTACAGAAAACATCATTAAGTTTCAGCAATTGTTTATGTGAGAAGAAGCCTGAAATAACGTTTTAATATATGCTAGCATTGTTGAGCCTTGAAGGGCTTAGCTTAGCTCAGGGTTGTCCAACCTTTTTGCAGCCAGGGCCATTATTTTATTTTGATGACAACACAAGGGCCACAAATTAAAAAAAAAATATTTTATTCAAACTTCTAATTGAAAACAGCTAATTCAATTTCAATATTGTCAGAAAAAATGTATTTAATGGGAAACTTAGCGTTGTTTATTTTTACACAAATGATCAATGTCAGTTTTTATAGTGGATGATGAAATCCGAAGTGTATCAGTGAGGTGTTCATCTTGCAACTTATGTCTCTGCTCTGATTTAACATGTTTCATTTTTGAAAAAAAATGTTCACAGTTGTAAGTGCTTCCAAAGAGGGAAAATATTTCATGGCGTGTCTGCACAAATGATGATAAACTTCAATGTTCATGTATTTTTTTTATACAATTCTAACAATTCAACATCTTTGTAAACTTCTTTCAAGTCTTTATTGTTTTGTAGTTCTATCAATTTCATTTGAAATTCATCTCTAACTGTCTCAACTTTAGTGAAAAATGGATTTGAAAATAAGTCCAACTCATTCTTTTCTTCTTTAAAATCACAAATTTTTTTGTCAAATTCATCAATTCCTTTAAGTTTACAATATTTTTCATAGTCAACTGTGTTATGATTTTTTTCTGATAATGTCTTAAAATGGACAAGTGATTTTTGACTTAATTGTTGTTTAAGAAGTTCCAATTTCAAAACAAATGTTTCTACATCTTCATATAATTTACTAATAAGTTGGTCTTTGCCCTGCAATTTGATATTTAATTCCATTATCATCTGAGTTATGTCAATCAAAAATGCCAAATCATTTAGCCAATCATTATTTTCAAGAAAGCTTGTGTCTTAACCTTTAATTTTTAAAAACTATTATTTCAGATATTAATATCCAAAATCTGTTCAAAGTGGCAGCTTGACTAAGCCATTTAACTTGGAAGAAATAAATTAAATCTTCAGCTTCACTTCCACAATCCTCAAGCAATTGTTTGAACTGTCTGTGATTAAGGCCACGACTTCTTAAAAAATTAACAGTAGTCAATACCGTTTTTACCGGTTTTATTAAAAATAATGCGGGCCACGACTAAAGACGAGAGCCACTTTGTGGCCCGCGGGCCACGCGTTGGACAACCCTGGCTTAGCATGCACCTAGTTTTGTTGGTTCAATGAAAAGAAAAATATTAACACAAAATACCTATTGCTTGTGACTGAGAGCAGCCAATGAAATTATAATCACGCAACAGAGAATCTTAACATCAAATTTCGTCGTAGCAATGAGGATGTCCGTAAATTGCAAAAAATACAATCCAGTAGTAGAACAGTACTGAATGGCCACACAATTTTACACTTTTATTCAAATCAATCATACAAAAAACTATAAGTGATAGAATTAAAATTTTTTCACATGATGAAAGCAAAAACATTTCACTACTAAAAACCGCTCATCAAAACTTTTCAAATTATGACAATTTTATAAAAAATGATAAATAACGCAACCTTTCCTAAAATTTCTTGGGTGGCCATTCAGTACAACCTGGTAGTACTGAATGGCCACCCCCTAGTACTGAATGGCCACTCATGCAATTTTTATTATAGAAGACACAATTCTCACCAAATGGTAAGCCAAAATATTTTATTTCACAGACAAATCTTTATTAATGTTAATTAAAAAAATCATAAAAACATTTTGTCATTTTATTAAAGAGTTGTAGCCTACAATCCAAGGCTATATGATGAAAAGTCAAAAGAAAATTTGATATGCCCATTTCTTCTCTTGGATTTTTGAAGAACTGGATCTCTTAGTTTTACAACAATTTGATCTTAATCTGCCTCACAAATACCTTCATCCTTAGACAAAAATTTTGCCTCCTTGGTGTCTTTATCCTTTTACAAAAACTTCAAAAATCAGCAGAAACTTTATCACCTTTGACTTCCATGATTTTGCTACATAATAGGTTTTTGAGTCAAAAACGTATTCAAAAATACACCAATCCCCTATTTTTATTTTAGTTTTGTCAAGGGCAAAATGAGCATCTTTACTGGTGGCTAGGGATGTCACGGGTACCCGAACCCGAACCCGAGTTCGGTACTACCCGGTCTTTTTCTGATACCCGAACCCGAACTCGAACCCGAAAGTGTGAAAATTTGGTACCCGAACCCGAACCCGAAAATGTGAAAACTTGATACCCGAACCCGAACCCGAACCCGAAAATAAGAAAACTTGATACCCGAACCCGAACTCGAACCCGAAAATGTGAAAACTTGATACCCGAACCCGAACTCGAACCCGAAAATTTATAAGCCTAATACCCGAACTCGGAGTTGTGAACAAATAAATCTTTATAAAAGCTGTGTCTTAGAGATTAATAAATTACAAGTTTTGTTGACGTAACATATTATACTAATCGCGAGCGTAGAAGTTTTGTATTATCACCTTTGCGTAACAAATAACACAAATACGTCATTTTATTAGTGATTGTGTAAACTCAACCACTAATCCGTTTGATTATAATCAGGCCGGACCGAGCGGATAGCCATGACTCTAAACTTTTTACTTCAGTTATATAACCTTATATTTATTCATTCATATACTCAAAGTTTTTCTGATATAACAAAGACCCTTTGTTATAAAGATAATCTTGCATAATCCTAAACTTTAACTGGCAAAGTCTATAAATGATCTATGCGCCACAGTTATTTTATTGGCAAATGTGTAAGCTAGGACACTAATCCGCCTGATTGCCCGACCGGACCGAGCCGCGAAAAAATTAATAAGGCACAATAATTTAAGAGGTAACGTATCATGCTAATCGCAAGCCATGCAAGTTTTGTATTATCACCTTTGCGTAACAAATAACACAAATAGGTCATTTTATTGGTGAGTGTGTAAACTAGACCACTAATCCGCCTTATTATCTGGCCGGACCGAGCCACGAACGAACTAAAATATTTAAGCCTCCTTCGGCCAAAGAAATCACATTATTTGGCAAGCTAAAAAAATAACTTGTTAGAGTTTATTCAATACGTGTAATGTCCAGTGGATGAATTGATCGCTCTCGTTTGTATATGTATATACACTAGGTAAATTTAAAATCAATCCAGGAATTTGAAATCATAAACCAGTACCCGAACCCGAACCCGAACCCGAACCCGTGGTGGCCATATATGTAGATGTTGATTCCCCGTCAGTCAGTCTGGGAAGCTTTTCGAAATATCTCTTCTTGCTGCAAGCTTTGATGTCTTTAATTTGGATCTCCTCAAATCTTTTTCTGCTTCTCAGCTGCAGATTTAACTGGCAAGCAAGCTTTCAAAACATCTTCTACTGCTCTTTCCATGTTTTTTTGAGACCACCCCCCCCCTTAAAGCTGTAGATACTCGGTTTCTCATTCTGAAACATAACCATAAAACATTATTAAGTAGTGATTAATATGTATATGTCTTGAATATATTAAACAATTTCATTCTATTACATTATTTTGTTATGGGACAATAAGTGTCCTTGATCCTTGAAGAAAAATAACGGTGAATCATACAAAATCTTAACACCTCAACAACCATTAAATTAGAAAACTCCTGTTCTTTGGTCATATTGACTAGCAACTTGTAGGTTTAGGCAATGGAGACTAGTAAAATGAGCAATATCTTCCTATTTGCAGGTTTCCCTTCACTAAGCCTGAGTTGTTAACGCAATGGGTGGCCAATATGAATTGTTCAGATTTTAATTGTACAAAGAAGTCTGTGGACATTGCTGGGGTTTCGGTCAGGCCTTCTGCGTCTGTTTGGAATCTTGGGGTGCTGGTTGACCGTGATCTGTCCATGGAGACACACATTTCCCATCTCAGCCGTACCTGTTTCTACCATCTTCGTCAGCTACGTGTCATCCGCAGAAGCCTCACTACAGACTCTGCTCACTCCCTTGTAAGAGCATTGGTGCACAGCCGGGTTGACTATTGCAACGGGGTCCTGGCCGGTCTACCGCTGTTCCAGATCAACAGGCTTCAATCTGTTCTTCGGGCTGCTGCTCGTCTCGTGCTGCGATTGCCTGGCTGGGCCAGCGTTTCGGGTCTGATGCGGACGCGGCTTCATTGGCTTCCCTTTCCGGAGAGAATCCGTTTTAAACTATGTTCTATGGTTTATAAGTGCCTCCATGGCATGGCTCCTGTCTATCTTCAGGAGCTATGTGTTCCGGTCTCTCAACTCTTTGGTCGGTCTCATCTTCGATCGGCGGCGGCCGGCGATCTACTTGTCCCTCAGACGGAGACTGTGACGATTGGCAGGCGTGGTTTTTCTGTGGCTGGTCCTGTGGCCTGGAATAGCCTTCCCCCTGCTCCGAAGGATCCAACGATGCCTTTTAGTGTCTTTCGTGAACGGCTCAAGACATATTTTTTTTCTTCCACTTAATTGTGCAGTGCGCTTTTGTGACTTTTATTTTGTAAAAAAGCGCTATATAAAAAACCTGTATAATAAAAAAAAAATAAAAAAAGGAAAAAAATATGATATCAAGTGGATGCGAAGCTGTTCTTCGAAGTACATTTTCTGGTGTATCACTTGAGATAATGACAAGAATGATCAAACAGAATTCAACCAAACCTTCTCATTGCGATTACCCAGATGAATTGAAATCGTTTGCTCTGACTCTGTCTTTTTAATCATCCAAGGCTTACAACTATGTGCGTCAAACATTTAATCTTGCCCTGCCACATCCTTCTACTCTCTGTCGGTGGTATCGTGGGGTCAATGGGATGCCAGGTTTCACAGAAGAAGCCTTTGCTGCATTATCTGTTCGTGTTCGTGAGGCAAGGCAAGTAGATAAAAAGATTATTTGCAGTTTGATGTTTGATGAAATTTCAAGTAGGAAACAGGTGGAGTGGGATGGAAAGAAATTCTTAGGATATGTGGATGTCAGTTTAGAGATTGAGGATGACTCTGCACCAATTGCAACTGAGTGCCTCGTTTTGATGGTGGTCTGCTTAAATGGAAATTGGAAGATCCCGTGTTGGTACTTTTTAATTGATGGACTGACGGGCTGGACGAGCTAATATTATAAATCAATGTTTATTAAAGTTGCATGATGTAGGAGTTTATGTGTCTTCTATTACCTGTGATGGGCCATCTTGCAACTTTGCGATGATGGAGACATTGGGCACTCAACTTGAGCCACCCAATATAAAATCATGGTTTCCACATCCTGCCGATTCAAGTATTCGTGTTAATGTTATTCTTGATGCATGTCATATGCTAAAGTTAATGTGAAACTGTCTGGCTTCGTATGGTGTTCTTAAAGATTATCAAAATACCATTATTAAATGGAATTACATTGAGCACCTCCATAACTTGCAGAATAGTGAAGGCTTGCGGTTGGGAAATAAATTGAAGGATGCCCACATTCACTGGTACAAACAGAAAATGAAAATCAATTTAGCTGCCAAAACATTTAGTGCAAGTGTTGCAGATGCGATTGAATTTTGTAGAACTAACTTGGAATTAGATCAATTTGCAGGTTCTCAAGCTACAGTTCGCTTCTTGCGTTTAATTGATCACTTATTTGATATTCTCAATTTCCGAAACCCATTAGCTAAAGGTTATAAAGCTCCCTTGCGACCAAATAACGAACTCGCTTTTTTCTCGTTCGCGTTGATGTTGTTGCCAGCTCTCCGAATCTTGTTTTATCGCTCTCTTGCACGTGTTGTGAAGTGTCGCCGGTCTCATGGGGCCGAAAAAGAAGTTAAAGTTTAACCAGCCTTCGAGAAACATCATCGAAGAAGCATGGGCTCAAGCTTCCGACAGTGAGGAATCTACTCCTCCACAGAAGAAAACCAGTTCTGCAGAAACACCGCTGACATCTGCCGCCAACAGAACACTACCGTTAGACATAGAGAAAATCATTGCTGAAACCTTCACCCCTGCAAAGATCCTGGCAAGCTTCAAGAGCGTTTCATCAGTCAAAACAGGACCCAGCCAACAGAACAAGCAACAACAACCAACGACAGAAGAACCCAATGAACCGATCGAATTCTTAATCTTGACGGATATGACAAAGATAGATCCCTTCCAAATCGAAGGCAGCCTATCAAAATACCTGAACCGAAAGCCAGTGATTACCGGCAAGGGAAAAAAGATTCAAGTCCTTGTGTCAAGAACTGAAAATGAAAAAATGAAAAACATACAAGAAATCGCCGGATACCAGGTTAGAGTACTAAATAGACCACTAATTAAGAAGATAAAAATGATTATTACCGGTGTTCCACTGGAAATTTCATCAGATATCATAACAAAAAACTCTGGATGTTCCGCAGCAGTGCGGATAAAGAAAAAAATTGATGGAAGGTTTCAGGAGACCACCGCGGTCATCCTTACCTACGAACCGGATCAGAATCCCCCGAACTATGTTAAAATATCCTTTTTGAACTTTCGGGTCAAGGAGTACCTCCCTAACCCAGTTAGATGTTTTAACTGTAACCAATTCGGGCATGTGGCTAAATATTGTAAGGCCAAAACCTCTTGCCCTAGGTGTGCCGGAGAGCATGAGCTAAAAAACTGCTCAACGCCACAACTAGAACCTTCTAAAAAGATGTGTGCCAGCTGCCAGTCTCCTGACCACAGGACAGGAAGCGAAGAATGCCCCAAGTGGCAGAAAGCCAAAAGAACTATCGAGATTGCCACATCAAGGAAAACATACTCAGAGGCGCTGAAAAGCGGTTTTAAAAAAACTACAGAGGCCGAGATCAAAGACAAAACACCTGAAATTCAAAAACAAATAACTAGGATTGCCGAAAAGACTGACGCCCTGAAAAAGAAATCTACAGGAAAAACACCAGAGGCAGACACGGTTGCTAAATTGCTAACCATGATTGATCAGATTTTGCAGGTGCTGTCCACATTGGTCAACCAAAAAGACGAACACCACAACCAAGAAATTGCAGCTTCAAAGACTGCAGCAGCCATTCTCCCTGGCTCCGGGATTGAGGAATCAGCTGGAGAATGGCAACAATGATGTGCATCCAAAGAAAGAGAGGGAAGAAGAAGAAGATGAAGAATTTTTTAGATATATTTTCTGACATTTTTCTTTTTCCCTCTCCAAATGGACATTTTTATTTTTATTGTTCTTTTATTTTTATTGTATTTCTTTCCTTCTTTCTTTTTTTTTATGTTCCGTCTAAAAATACAATGTATAAAGACGTTAAACAATAATAAAAAAAAAAAAAAAAAAAAAAAAAAATAACGAACACAGTTGGAGATAATTTCTTATTGAAACAAAATGCTATTTATCTAAATTAATTTCTGAAAAAGGCCAATTGATGTTCACAACTAAGCGAAAGACTCCTTTTATTGGTTTGCTTTGTACTATAGATTCTACGCTTTATTAATGAAACATTATGTAAAAGATGGGTTAGATAATTGTATAGTCCAGGATGCAACCAAATTGCTGTATGTAACTTTGGATAGTATAGAAATTGATGATGTCCAGACAGATTAGATACACTAGACATGTCAGTTATAAGAATGTATGATTTACAACAAAGACAACCACTTGTAGCTGATCATGATTATGTTGACATTCCGAATCCTGCAATTCTGTCCCAATACAAACAAGCAATTATTTCATACATTGCAGGCTATGTTATTAAACAAGTTAAAAAGAAAATTAGCTGTGCAGACTGCCAGTCAGCATTAATGGCAGAGTCAATAACGCTGGGTTAAAAAAAAAACAGCAGCATTGGAACTCAGTTTATAACACTTAAAGACCGTGGGGGCTTGATGTATCCCTCTGAAAGTGTAATTGTTGTATGTGAGGAAACGGAAAAATGTTTCCAGCGTCTGCACGCAACTGTAGGTGACAAGCTACCACAGTCACAAATTTTTTTTAAAACTGTTTGTTCACTGGTTCTCAGTGAAGTTGGCATGATCGCTTTCAAATCCTTAGACTTTCACAAGTATGATAGCACACCAGATAACAATCTCATTTTTAATTTAATTAAATGTGTTGCTCATAGCTATGCGACTATTAGATTACTTCATTTAGCAAAACAGAAAACTGTAGTTATTTCGGGTATCAACATTCGTAGAGATTTAACTAAGCTGATCTTGTTTAAAGGTCAATAATTAGACAATGACAATTTATATCTTTCAACTTGTTTTCAGTAAGTCAGGTTGTGTTTATCTTTGCTCATTTCTGTCTTCGGTATTATATCAGTTTATTTAATATATTTTTTAATAAGTAATAACAAGTTTTTTTTCTCAACCAGATGGGTGCATATCACTTACATTACATGTAACAAATAATGTCTATTTCACCTGTTAGTTTTTAGTTTGGCATTAAATTATTTAATTCAAATATCATTTCCTTCTCATTTGTAATCTTAAAGCCTAAAAACTGAATCAAATTAAAAACCTTTACAAATGATAAAAATTAAATGAAATTTTTATATGTTATAGTCTACAATACAATGTAACTTATTCAGCCTAAACTAAGTATATTATTCGTTGACCCATTATTATAGACTAGCCCGTTTTAGACCATCGTACCTTTTACGAACACACTTATTCTTGGCGTTGCATAAAATTAAGCTGTAATTTTTTTTCTGTTAAAAGTTTTTTTTATATTAAGAAAGCTTCAATACATTGTATACAATTTTTTAAATAATTTTTTTATTCGTATTAAGTAGTTTAATTTGGGTTAGAATATGAGCATTTTCAAGGTTTTCGACCGATATTACTTTAAAAATTTATTATGCTAATTTCATGAGAGTTATAACAAAAGTTTGAAATATCGAAAGAGGATGTACTCAAAAGTAAACAGCAACGTTAATTAAATTTAATTGTGTTTACACTAACCCACAATCTGAACATGTATGAGTCATGCTCGTTTTACGATCCTTGGTCGTATAGAGTACTTTATGCGAACGAGTCGAAGTTAGTTTATTCAGCTTATAGTTGTGCAGTGGTTGAATTGGTGATAGTGTTTTTTGCAAATTTCATTCTTCGAATGAAATGTTTGTAAAGTTTAAAAATGAAAAGCATCAAACAGAACGTTTTTTCACGTTGAAAGAAGCTATGGAACTGATTCTTGATGATGATGATAGCATTGAGGCTGACATACTTGTCATTCTTCCACCCGGACCGCCCGGCGCATCATAACACGTGACTGATGAATAAGCAAATGAAGAAGAAATGTTATTCTTTGTAATGTATCCGGGAAGGTGGAAGTTGATTATACTAATGATGGGATGGGATTAGACTGTGTCGGTTCTTTGGGTGAAGAAATGTAGGTCGCAAATACGGTCAGTTCAATGCCGCGGCAACCAAAACGCCAAAAACGATTGAAATGCACTTTGACCAAAAAGAGTAATTTGAATAGCCACTTTTAAAACAGTCTATAACGAGTTTGAAACACCACAACGGTGCTTTGCTTGAAAAACCCCATATAGGCTGTTTAGGTTGTTTTATACCGATGAAATGAATTCATGCACGGTTGAAGAAACAAAACGATAGGGAAGATTCAGCAACTGGCCATGGTCGCGACCTGGAAAAGGTGAAAACAGTAGGTCGCTACATGCTGGAAAATTGTGGCAAAACACTGTACATGTGGGCCAAGTGCGGCAAACGACTTCATCGGAATTGTTTTGGTGCTTTCCACACACTCCGGTTCTGAAACGACTATCATGAACTGCTTGACTGATTTATTGAATGTTAAATTTTTGGATTTTATTGAACTGTGTTACTGATAAAGTCAGAAATGTGTTTTTAGCTTTTCTGCTTATAACCTAAAATTGATATTATAATTGTTTGCGTTGAGAACAAATAAAATTGACTTTTAAACATGTTGTCGTTTTCAGTAGTCTATACGACCACCGTTTGAAAAACGAGCATAGTGAATTTTCAAAGTTTTCTTTCAAATAAAAAATAATTAAAAATAAATCTGTTAAAACATAAGCAAGTAACTTAGAAATAAAAAAAAAATAATAGAAATCTAATTAATAAAGTTTTGGACCTAAACGGGCTAGACTTAGACTATATATATAGCATACACCTAGGTGACACAAAAGATACCGTTAACTTTGAAAAAATTCTCAAGGAAAATGTCCTTATTTAATTTCTTTATTAACACAACATAACTTACTACTACATTTAACAAACATTTTGATGCTAAAAGTTACTATACTAAATAGACTCAAAACTTTTCGAGTCATACAGTTTCTTGTACCACCTATTCTGTACTTGCTAAACTACCTAGCCTAACCATAGCGGAGCAATTTTCTTGCGGTGATCTGCAGCGCGTTTCATCTGTGACTGCCAAATCTTTTGCATGTGCTACCGAATAACTAGGTCGCTGCTATTGCCCCGGCGGTTAGCCGTGGAAATAATCGGTAAAATTGCTAATGAGCCGGCAGTCGCGCCGTAAGTCTACCTAAAATTAAACCCTAACCATAACCCTAACCCTTTAGAAAATATGTACATCTTTATCAATTGATCGAAGAATCAATTGTTTTGGCAAAACCGCCGGCTCAGTAGCAATTTTACCGCTTATTGCCACGGCAAGCGGCGCATACTGCCTTGGTAATAGTTATAACGGAATAACTATCATAATGACCGTAGTAAAAAATGTTAAAAATACCGAATAACTAAATAAAAATTTTTATTTTCAAGTAAAATAGTTAAATTTAATTAAAACCCCCTAATTGTTTGTATATCATGCGACGACCGACGTAAACACGACGGCTGCATTGGTAATTGAGAGTGGTAACATGGCGGCAAACTGGCCACAACATTTCTATTGAAATAATGGGCTAAGCGCAATCCAGTTATATTATAGAGATCAGTGTTCTCCCCTACATTCACTTAAGTTAGCAATGGTAGCTAACTGCCTGTATTATACATATAAATTCAAAGCTTAGGCATTTCATTTTTTTAATATATTTGAATAGAAAATTAAAAAACAAAACGATCTGTACTGGTTTCAAATTAATGCCTCAATTATTGATAGAGTTATATGATAAAAGCTATTCCGATTAAATCGGTCGTTATGTCTCCATTTTTCAGTCGATCATTCACTATGGGAGTCCTCAATGTCCAATCACATTGGTAACAAATCAGCTGCAATTAACAACTGCATAACAACTAGCAGTATTCAAGTATTGGCGGTTGTCAAATCGTGGCATGAATCCGCGGAGTCTCCATGCGTCATCGCGTCAACACCGCCAAACTACCATGTCCTCGAGCGATCACGGCCTCGATTGGTTTCTAAAGACCTCAATCTAACAATCTACGTACCCGCCATAAAGGTATCTGTGTGTTTGCCTCACCTGAGGTCAAGATGAGAATTTTGCCGTTTCCATCTTTTACAACGTTCGAAGTTCTGCCTTTGTTCCCACGTAATCCTGTGTTCTCTGGGGCATTCGTCGTGGTCTACCGACCAGGGTCACAGCCTATAACAAGGAAGTTAATCACGGAATTCGCTGACGTGCTAGAGCATTGTTCCGGTTATGCAAGATGTTGCATCGTCGGTGATGTCAACATCCACCTAGATGACCAAGGCAGCAGCCATGCAATCGCTTACCTCAATGAATTTAAAAACTTTGACCTTTGTAAACACCGGGGCGGCCACCATCTAGATGTTTTCATCTCGCGCTCCGGGGACCCGGTCTCGTCAACCAGAGTCGACACGCCATCTCTTATCTCCGACCATTCTCTTCTGGTGGCGTCTTTTAATAGTGTTACTCCTATCGCCAAAACCCCTGCCAGCGGCGGCTCTGGAAGCAGTTCGACGCTGAGAAGTTCACTGACGATCTACTGCAGTCCAAATTGATCCTTGAGCCACCAAATGATGTGACTGAGTTATTCGACTGCTACAACGACACGTTGACTCAACTTCTCAACATTCATGCACCGATGGTTACTGTGACACTGAAAGAAAATGAAGACAAGACGGCTTGAGAAGAAATACAGAAGAACAAAAGATCAGAGTTCTCTGTTCAAGTGGCGTGAGCAGTTCCAGCATCAACGACACCTGTTTTAAGGAAAATTTCAAGCCAACTGGTTAACAGCTATTGACTCGTGTGCTGAAAACGTGGCTCTATTGTGGCACCGCCTGAGTAGATTATTATAACCTGAGACGAAAATGATGGCGGACCATACTACTGATAATTTTGCGGCTTTCTTCAACAACAAGAGTGAAATCCGATCTAAAACTGCTGATGCTCCACCACCTAACATTATACGTCGTTCTGTGCTCGAGCCTCTCGTTGCGTTCAACCCAGTGACTGTTGATGACATGCCTCAAAAATGCTCCTGCAAAGCAGTGCAGCCCACTGATCTCTATAATATAACTGGATTGCGCTTAGCCCATTATTTCAATAGAAATGTTGTCGCCAGTTTGCCGCCATGTTACCAATCCAGCCGTCGTGTTTACGTCGGTCGTCGCATGATATACGAACAATTAGGGGGTTTTAATTAAATTAAACTATTTTACTTGAAAATAAAATTTGTTATTCGGTATTTTTAACATTTTTTTACTACGGTCATTATGATAGTTATTCGGTAACACATGCAAAAGATTTGGCAGTCACACAGATGAAACGCGCTGCAGATCACCGCAAGAAAATCGCTCCGCTATGGTTTAGCTAGCTAGTTTAGCAAGTACAGAATAGTTTGTACAAGAAACTGTATGACTCGAAAAGTTTTGAGTCTATTTAGTATAGTAACTTTTAACATCAAAATGTTTGTTAAATGTAGTAGTAAGTTATGTTGTGTTAATAAAGAAATTAAATAAAGACATTTTCCTTGAGAATTTTTTCAAAGTTAACGGTATTTTTTGTGTCACCTAGGTGTATACTATATATATAGTCTAAGTCTAGTCTATAATAATGGGTCAACGAATAATATACTTAGTTTAGGCTGAATAAGTTACATTGTATTGTAGACTATAGCATATTAAAATTTCATTTAATTTTTATCATTTGTAAAGGTTTTTCATTTGATTCAGTTTTTAGGCTTTAAGATTACAAATGAGAAGGAAATGATATTTGAATTAAATAATTTAATGCCAAACTAAAAAATTAACAGGTGAAATAGACATTATATGTTACATGTAATGTAAGTGATATGCACCCATCTGGTTGAGAAAAAAAACTTGTTATTACTTATTAAAAAATATATTAAATAAACTGATATAATACCGAAGACAGAAATGAGCAAAGATAAACACAACATGACTTATTGAAAACAAGTTGAAAGATATAAATTGTCATTGTCTAATTATTGACCTTTAAACAAAATCAGTTTAGTTAAATCTTTACGAATGTTGATACCCGAAACAACTACAGTTTTCTGTTTTGCTAAATGATGTAATCTAATAGTCGCATAGCTATGAGCAACACATTTAATTATATTAAAAATGTGATTGTTATCTGGTGTGCTATCGTACATGTGAAAGTCTAAGGATTTGAAAGCGATCATGCCAACTTCACTAAGAACCAGTGTTTGACTTGATTTCAATTTTTTTTTCATAATCAGAGCTCGATCAACAATATAATTCATTTGTCTTTTCATTGCCTTTGGGGTGGTTTGAATATTGTACGAGTGTTCCCTAGAAATTAAAACAGCTGATGACGTTGAAGGAATGTATGACTCTGCAGATACGACTTCAGTTATTGATTGCTCTTCATGTGGTCTTGGTTTTCTTGACTTGGAAAAATTGCAAAATATACAAAAGCAATAATTCATGAAAGATTTTTTAAAAATTTTACAACGTAAGCATGCTTGAAAAAATAATATCTTGTCGTAGTTTTCTAAATGTAGGTACTCTAATGTAAAGTAATGAAAATGTATTTAGTTTTTATACCTCACAAGACATTGTAGGTATGTATGGGTCTGCAGTTGCAACTCTAGTTGTTGGTTGCTCTTCATGTGGTCCTGGTTTTCTTGACTTGAGAAAATAGCAAAATAATCAAAAGCAATAAATCATACAATATTTTATATCAATTTTACATGGTAATCAAAATCTAAAAATAACATTTTGTGGTAGTTTTCTATATCATGTAGCCTAGGTAATGTAAAGTAATAAATATGTATTTAGCTTTTATACCTGAGTGCAGCGATCTGGAAAATTAAAAATAGTTGGAATAGCACCATGGCGAAGTCGAGTTGTTTGTCCAGTTCTATCGAAGCAATTCTCTTCAAAATGATCTGAGCAAACCACAGACGTCTTTTTACAATTAAAATCTGAACGATTCATATTGGCCACCCATTGCGTTAACAACTCAGGCTTAGTGAAGGGAAACCTGCAAAATAGGAAGATACTGCACATTTTACTAGTTTCCATTGTCTAAACCCACAAGTTGCTAGTCAATATGACCAAAGAACAGGAGTTTTATAGTTTAATGGTTGTTGAGGTGTTAAGATTTTTTATGATTCACCGTTATTTTTCTTCAAGGATCAAGGACACTTATTGTCCCATAACAAAATAAGAATAAACTATAATTCATAAGGTGACTAAAAAATAGAACTGTTTGCAATGATGTTGATAGCAACAATAATTATATTATACTAGCAGTGCCCGTAGCGGCTTCGCTCGCATGAAATTAGAGAATTTGAACCGTGCATACATAGTAGAGTACTACACGGATCAATTTTTTAGGTCTCGGCTCGGCCCGTCGACAACTTGGCCCAGCCCGTTTCAAAAACCGAATATCCTGGCCCGGCACGGCCCGTCTAATATGGGCCCGGCCCGTTTTTACAGGCCTAGAAGTTCTATATACTTGATGAAAAACTTCGGCCCGTCCCACCTTGACTTCAGGTTTAGCCCGGCCCGTCTGAACACCCTAAAATCACTAAAATGTTTATATACTTGGTTAAAAATCTCGGCCCGTCCCACCTTGATTTAAGGTTTAGGCAGGGCCTTATGAAGACCCTAAAATAACGGCTTGGCCCGTCCGTCCGGTGATAAACTGAACTCATCTACTTTTGACCGGCAGAAAACCTCAAAATACCAATTTTCACATCTGTAGCACTTACAGTTTTTGAGTAGCAGTTATTTTAAAATCAAATAACCCTTTTTCCACTTCACATTTGAGGTCCTGGAAACCAAATTTTCAAAAAATGGTGAAACACGTATATCATTATTTTTAGAGTAGAAACTAAATACTAATTTTACTTTTGTAGCATTTACAGTTTTTGAGTAGCAGTTACTTTAAAAACCAAGTAATCCTATTTTCCACCCCATATTTGAAGTCCTGGAAACCAAATTTTCAAAAAATGGTAAAACACGTATATCATTATTTCTGGAGTAGAAACTAAATACTAATTTCTACTCCTGTAGCATCTACAGTTTTCGAGTAGCAGTTACATTAAAAACCAAATAACATTATTTTCCATCCCACATTTGAGGTCCTGGAAACCAAATTTTAAAAAAATGGTAAAACACGTATATCTTTACTTTTAGAATAGAAACTAAATACTAATTTTTACATCTGTGGTATTTACAGTTTTTGAGTAGCAGTTAGTTTGAAAAACAAATAACCCTATTTTCCACCCCACATTTGAAGTCCTGGAAACCAAATTTTCAGAAAATGCTAAAACACCTATTTCATTATTTTGAGAGTAGAAACAAAATACTAATTTTTACTCCTGTAGCATTCACAGTTTTTGAGTAGCAGCTACTTTAAAAACCAAATAACCCAATTTTCCAACCAACATTTGAGGTCCGGGAAACCGAATTTTCAAAAAATGGTGAAACACGTATCTTTTTAATTTTTAAGAAAAATCCATATACCAAATTTCAAAATTTTCTCATTTTTGGTTTTCGAGATATACATTGTTTTAGAAAAAAGTTTGTTTTCCAGTTTTTCCCCTCAGGAGCAAAATTTTCAAAAAACCTTTCTTAGCGGATGTTTACGCTATAAAAGTAATATAAGTTCCAAATTTCACGTTCCTAGGATGAGGCGTTTGAGCTCGGCGTTGATTATCAGTCAGTCATCAGTCAGTCAGTCAGTCAGTCAGTCAGTCAGTCAGTCAGTCAGTCAGTCAGTCAGTCAGTCAGTCAGTCAGTCAGTCAGTCAGTCAGTCAGTCAGTCAGTCAGTCAGTCAGGACATGTTCTTTTATATATATAGATATAAATGTATATATATATATATGTATATATATATGTATATGTATATATATATATATATATATATATATATATATATATATATGTATATATATATATATATATATATATATATATAATATATATATTACCACTTACAGTTTTCGAGTAGCAGTAATTTTAAAAATCAAATAACTATATTTTCCACCTTACATTTGAGGTCCTGGAAACCAAATTTTCAAAATTGCTAAAACACGTATTTCATTATTTTTGGAGTAGAAACTAAATACTAATTTTTACTTCTGTAGCATTAACAGTTTTTGAGTAGCAGCTACTTTAAAAACCAAATAACCCAAAAAATGATGAAACACGTATATCTTTTTTTTTTGAGTAGATACTAAGTAATAATTTTTACATCTGTGGCAATTACAGTTGTTGAGTAGCAGTTACTTTAAAAACCAAATAACCCTATTTTCCATCCCACATTTGAAGTCCTGGAAACCAAATTTTTAAAAAATTGTGAAACCCGTATATCATTATTTTTAGAGTAGAAACTAAATACTAATTTTTACTTTTGTAGCATTAACAGTTTTTGAGTAGAAGCTACTTTAAAAACTAAATAACCCAATTTTCCAACCCACATTTGAGGTCCGGGAAACCAAATTTGTAAAAAATGGTGAAACACGTATATCTTTATTTTTAGAAAAGAAACTAAATAATAATTTTTACATCTGTGGTAATTACTGTTTTTGAGTAGCAGTTACTATAAAAGACAATTAGCCCTATTTTCCACCCCACATTTGAAGTCCTGGAAACCAAATTTTCAAAAAATGCTAAAACACGTATTTCATTAATTTTGGAGTAGAAACTAAATACTAATTTTTACTCCTGTAGCATTAATAGTTTTTGTGTAGAAGCTACTTTAAAAACCAAATAACCCAATTTTCCAACCCACATTTGAGGATCGGGAAACCGAATTTTCAAAAAATGGTGAAACACGTATCTTTTTATTTTTCAAAAAGAATCTATATACCAAATTTCAAAATCTCCTCATTTTTGGTTTTCGAGATATACATTGTTTTAGAAAAAAGTTTGTTTTCCAGTTTTTTCCCCTCAAGAGCAAAATTTTTAAAAATCCTTTCTTAGCGGATGTTTACGCTATAAAAGTAATATAAGTTCCAAATTTCACGTTCCTAGGATGAGGCGTTTGAGCTCGGCGTTGATTATCAGTCAGTCAGTCAGTCAGTCAGTCAGTCAGTCAGTCAGTCAGTCAGTCAGTCAGTCAGTCAGTCAGTCAGTCAGTCAGTCAGTCAGTCAGTCAGTCAGTCAGTCAGTCAGTCAGTCAGTCAGTCAGTCAGTCAGTCAGTCAGTCAGTCAGTCAGTCAGTCAGTCAGTCAGGACATGTTCTTTTATATATATAGATTGATGGGAAAAGTAAATGAGATGATTCAGTGATAAAGACACATTGTAGAAAAATGCACATCATATCATAGTCAAAATGTTTGCTGTTTTTCAATATAGACACAAGCAAACAGTTTTGACATTGAAACATTGTTTACAACTTACAAACATTTCAATAGTCGTCTACTTTTTGTCAGGTTTTACAAGAAAAATTAATAGCTAGTGAATATAAAATATAATATGATCTCTCTCTACCCAAACTAACTGAAACTAAATCAAGATAATTCTCAAAGTACTTAAAATAGAAACGAAGTCAGAAATTCTACATTTCATCTTTGCGAACTTAAAACGTAAGCAAAAACTATTTTTAAACCTTTCAATAATGAGGTTGAGGACACAATTATTTAGACTAGGCTGACATAGTTAATAGTTTAGTTATTTGCTCAGCCAAACGACAGTGTTGCTAAATATAGCTCAGGCGGCAAATAAACCTTGCTAAAAAAAACTTAATTAAGTACTTACAAATGAAATGACTGTTTTGCTCCCTTATATTTTCTATTAAAGCAATTACAAGCAGCGCAATTCGGCATTTTTAAACTTCTAAAAAGATTCAGTCAATAGCATCAGATAGTTGGCCTTCCAAAATGGCGACCAGCGGCGACACCCAGACAGGTCTAAGCGCAATCCAGTTATATTATAGAGATCAGTGGTGCAGCCTCGACCCTGTTACCACTTGGTTACTCAAAACGATCCCTGCCGTCGTTGCGCCGGTTATCACAAACATGTCCAATGTTTCACTGGTGCAGCGCTGTTTGCCTCCAACCCAAAAGAAAGCCGTCACATGCCTTGTTTAATTGTTGATAGCAGGCTGATGGGTTATTGTGAGAAAAAAAACAAGCGAAACCAGTCGGCATATCGATGCTCCCATTCAACGGAAACAGCACTCCTCCGTCTCTACAACGACATGATCTATGTGATTGATAAGTGTCGTGTCGGTGCTTCGATGCTCCTCGATATGTCAGCGGCGTTTGACACTGTGGATAATCAGATCGTGACTGATGTTCTTTGTCATTGCTTTGACATCCGCGGTAATGCTCTAGACAGGTTTCGTTCTTACTTTGATGATCGCACTCAAGTCATCAATGTTGGCCTGGGCACGTCGTCCGTGACTCCACTGCTTGCTGGCGTTTCCCAGGGCTCCGTCCTTGGTCCAAGACTGTTTGTCTGCTACGCTGAAATTGTGCAGGATGTCTTTGAACGTCACGACATGCGGCGCAGTCTCGGACGCAAAGTGACTGCACGGCTGGTGTCCGCCTTTGTAATCTCTAGGTTAGATTATTGCAATTCTATTTTTGCCCATCTACCAGCCTCTACACTAGAGCCATTTCAACGAGTCTTAAATGTCGCGGCTCGGTTGGTAATGGAGCTTAAACCTTGAGACCAAGTATCTAGGGCCTTCTTCAAACTTCACCGGCTGCGAATCTCTCAACAAATTAATTACATACTTTGCTTCCTTACTCATCTTATCGTCAATTGTCGAGCACCACTTTATCTGACCGAGCTGCTTACTCCAGTGGCCAGCATTCCCGGTTGGGCGTCACTACGCTCTGCGGGAAGACGACCTAGAGATTCCGCGAACAAGGCTGGCCTTTTCAGCTAGGGCTATTTCCGTTACTGCCCCCGAGTCCTGGAATCACCTGCCCGTCGAGCTCAACTCACTGCGGATACTAATCTATTTAAAAATAAATTAAAAACAACCCTCTTCGCATCTGCTTACAAAGACTTCTTACAATAGTTCACTTTTGTTTCCTTTCATTCCGTTCCAAATTTTATTCATTTTCGTTTTACTTTAGATTTTATGTTTCCATGTCAAGTTGGCTGCTGGTCTGTTATCACTTTTATGTAAGTGGCACTAAAAAATGACTGCTGATAAGCAGAGATGTAGTACTTGGTACTCGTACTCGTACTCGAGTACCATTTTCAAGTACTCGTACTCGTATTTGTACTCGAAGCTTTGGTACTTTGGTAGAGGCGCTGGTGGCAGAGCGGTGGAGCGTTCGCCTGTTGATCATTAGGTCGGCAGTTCAAGCCTCACCGGCGTCACCAGCGTAACTTCCTTAAGCAAGGAGTTCACTCGCATTGCTAAAGGGGTAGGCGCCTATAAATAGCTGCCTCTGCAAAGAACCCTTCAGTGGCCTTGAAGTCCTTTAGGATTTACGCCACTCTAAATATTGTCAAACATTATTATTATTATTACTCGTACTCGCTATTCCACTAAGTACTCGTACTCGCATATGTGACACCTCTAAAAAAAGTTTGCTTGTTTACTAAACAATTGTTTGGCGTAATATTTCGTTTATACTTGCCGAACTCTAGTATAACATATCTATGTTTTCAGAACTGGTTAAATTCTTTGCTGAATCAACTAATTCTCTCTTTGGCATCATTACTCAGTCACCTGCTGTTACGTTGGTGCCGCCATCTAGGTCACCCCCACCGGCCAAAAAGTCAAAGTTGTTTCACAAATATTCATCGGCGTTAGATGACACCTGCCTTGATGTCGATGCACAGTCGACTAGATATCTTGAGATGAGGATCACTGGTGATGTGGACGATGCCCTAACGTTTTGGCAGAATCATTCCAGTGACTTTGACAAACTGTATAACCCAGCACTTCGTGCCTTAAGTTTTCCAGCTTCAAGTTCACCAGTCGAACGTGTGTTCAGCCATGGCGGAATAATTTTAAGACCCCATTGGGCTTAGATGTCGGACTGTAAACTGTCGTAGCTAATTTTTCTGAAATGTAATAATTTTTTGATGTAGAATAACCTATTATTTTGTTGACTGTAAAAAGTACTCGAAAAATACTTGCTAAAAATTTCTTGTACTCGAGACCCCAGTACTCGTACTTGTACGAGTACTCGTACTCGATAACTCAATACCATGGTACTTGTACTCGTACTCGTACTCGCAACCATGGTACTCGTACTCGTACTCGGACCATAAGTACTCGTAACATCTCTGCTGATAAATAAATAAATAAATAGATAAATTTACAATTTACTCACTAGGCTACTAGGCTTACACACGCAGTGGCATAATGAATTCCGAGCTGATAGATTTTTAGATAAAAAATTCAAAGTTGTGGCATCTAAATAAAATTTAAATCTTTGGATAGATAATTGTAAACAAACCAATATGTATAAACTTTATTAAAATGCCTCAAAAATTAACGAAGTAATTCAGTAAAAACGTTTCGGCAAAATCAGTTGCTAACTATTCACGCATTTTACATAGAAAATTCAAAATTTACATATTTAGATCGATAGATAATTCAAAATCAAATCAATATGAACAAGTCTCATCAAAATGCCTCAAAAATTAAAAGTGTAATTCAGTAAAAACGTTTTAACTAAATTGTAAAATGCCTTAAGAGTTAACAACTGATTTTGTCGAAAATCAACTGAATAGCTGAATAACTGAATTACTCTGTTAATTTTTGAGACAATTCGATGAAACCTGTACATATCGGGCTTTATACTGCTCACCACCGTCTGGTCCAAGCTTGACAGCATAGACCCTACAACCTCTGATTACTTTACGACCCTCGGGTTGTAGGCATGGCTCAAAAGTATCATTGTTCGTTAACGAATTCATTTCCTCAGACATGGACTGTTTTCAGTATCTAGATTCTGAAGAAGGTATGGCTTCATGTACGTATTTGGCACATCGGGCATTTTAAGAAGTAATGAATATTAGTACTAATTGAGCCATCATCGAGAACATTAAACGATTTCTTAATACATTTAATAGCATTTAATTGATCAAGATTGTCAAACACTGCAGAGCTACATTTAACTGGACAACAGGAAAACCTAACAATCTGACAGATGAAATATATAAGTTCCAAATTTCACGTTCTTAGGATGAGGCGTTTTGCTCGGCGTTGATTATCAATCAGTCACTCAGTCAGGACATGTTTATGTTATATATATATATATATATATATATATATATATATATATATATATATATATATATATATATATATATATATATATATATATATATATAGGATATATATTTTTTTATAAGCCTATAAGATTATGGAGTTTGTGTTTGATAATAAATTATTTTTAAACCGATTTAGACTATTGGAAAAAATTAAAAATAAAATCGATTCAGCCAAGTGTGCCACTTTTTTCAATCGAGTTTGCTTAAAAGAACATATAGCGCCGAAGTATTCAAAAACTACTACTTGCTCGATTTCGGCTACAAATCGAAATGCGAAAGTTGAAGATCTTCTACAATCTCAGATTGTGCAGAAAGAACGAGAACTTAAAGAATTGCAGGCAAGGTACGCAGAAGAAATGTCTACAACCACAGAAGACAACTTTGGTACAGACGTCCATAAATTCCTCCAACTTGTCAACGAACACTTTACGAAATCCGAACGTGTGAAGGAAGTTAAAATTGTTAAAAAACTTTCTCGATTGTATGGAGGTCTGTTACTATTTAAACAAAATTGTACTACATACGTTAATTTGTCCGATTATAAATTGTCTGACGATGAATGTGACTTTTTAATGCTCGGTTATAATTATCATTTACGTAAACCTTATGATCAATTACACAAACAAACCGAATTTGAAATATTGTACAATGATATCTTAAATTTAGAAGCCAAAAATAAAATTACTGTAAAGTCAACTTTGAAGCCTCTATTACTAGCTGAAGGTTATAAACATCGATGCTCAAATTTTAAGTCTACCTTACCCAAGAAGTTATTGAATGCTGCCTCTCAACTACGTAAAAAACTCAGATAATTATCCCTAAAGCTGACAAATCACCTACGTACGTCATTTTAAATCGTGACAATTATTTTTCCAAACTCAATACAATTCTCTCTGACAGCTCTAAATTTCAAAAAGTGAAAGCTGATCCTACTGTTAAGATCAGATTTAAACTAAATAAGATCATTGCGACTCTTATTAAAAAGAAGATAACAATTTTTTCTAAAATAATAGGTGACTATAAACCTGGTTATATTTATGGTAATGTTAAAATACATAAGAAAGATAACTCATTAAGACCTATTATTTCACAATGTCCTGCTGTTACTTATAAAGTTGCTAAAGAAATTAATAAAATTATTTCGCCTTATTGTCCTTCTCAATATAGTCTTAAATCTTCTTATGATTTTGTTAATCTAATTCATAGTAATGGAAGTTCTAATATAATTGCGTCTTTAGATGTTGAAAGTTTGTTTACCAACGTACCTGTTATAGACACTATAAATATAATTTTTAAGTGTGTTTATTCTCATCCTAGTATTCAACCTCCTCAAATCAGCCCTGAAGTCTTGAAAGAATTACTTTATATATGTACAACGCAATCTCCTTTTTTTATCACCTAATGGAGACTTATATGTACAAACTAGCAGTGCCCGTGGCGGCTTCGCTCGCATGAAATTAGATAATTTGAACCGTGCATACATAGTAGAGTACTGCACGGATCAATTTTTTAGGTCTCGGCTCGGCCCGTCGACATCTTGGCCCAGCCCGTTTCAAAAACCGAAATTCCTGGCCCGGCACAAAAAATGGGCCCGGCCCGTTTTTACAGGCCTAGAAGTTCTATATACTTGAAGAAAAACTTCGGCCCGTCCCACCTTGACTTCAGGTTTAGCCCGGCCGTCTGAACACCCTAAAATCACTAAAATGTCTATATATTTGGTTAAAAATCTCGGCCCGTCCCACCTTGATTTAAGGTTTGGACAGGGCCGTATGAAGACCCTAAAATAACGGCTTGGCCCGTCCGTCCGGTGATAAACTGAACTCATCTACTTTAAACCGGCACAAAACCTCAAAATACCAATTTTCACATCTGTAACACTTACAGTTTTTGAGTAGCAGTCATTTTAAAATCAAATAACCCTTTTTCCACTTCACATTTGAGGTCCTGGAAACCAAATTTTCAAAAAATGGTGAAACACGTATATCATTATTTTTAGAGTAGAAACTAAATACTAATTTTACTTTTGCAGCATTTACAGTTTTTGAGTAGCAGTTACTTTAAAAACCAAGTAACCCTATTTTCCACCCCATATTTGAAGTCGTGGAAACCAAATTTTCAAAAAATGATAAAACACGTATATCATTATTTCTGGAGTAGAAACCAAATACTAATTTTTACTCCTGTAGCATCTACAGTTTTCGAGAAGCAGTTACATTAAAAACCAAATAACCTTATTTTCCACCCCACATTTAAGGTCCTGGAAACCAAATTTAAAAAAAAATGGTAAAACACGTATATCTTTATTTTTAAAATAGAAACTAAATAATAATTTTTACATCTGTGGTATTTACAGTTTTTGAGTAGCAGTTACTTTAAAAAACAAATAACCCAATTTTCCACCCCACATTTGAAGTCCTGGAAACCAAATTTTCAAAAAATGCTGAAACACGTATTTCATTATTTTTGGAGTAGAAACTAAATACTAATTTTTACTCCTGTAGCATTCACAGTTTTTGAGTAGAAGCTACTTTAAAAACCAAAAAACCCAATTTTCCAACCCACATTTGAGGTCCGGGAAACCGAATTTTCAAAAAATGGTGAAACACGTATCTTTTTATTTTTCAAGAAGAATCCATATACCAAATTTCCAAATCTCCTCATTTTTGGTTTTCGAGATATACATTGTTTTAGAAAAAAGTTTGTTTTCCAGTTTCTTCCCCCCCCCTAGATCCGATTCTACATACATACATACATACATACATACATACATACATACATACATACATACATACATACATACATACATACATTCATACATACATACATACATTCATACATACATACATACATACATACATACATACATACATACATACATACATACATACATACATACATACATACGTACATATATACGTACATACATACATACATACATACATACATACATACATACATACATACATACATACATACATACATACATACATACATACATACATACATACATACATACATACATACATACATACATACATACATACATACATACATACATACATACATACATACATACATACATACATACATACATACATACATACATACATACATACATACATACATACATACATACATACATACATACATACATACATACATACATACATACATACATACATACATACATACATACATACATACATACATACATACATACATACATACATACATACATACATACATACATACATACATACATACATACATACATACATACATACATACATACATACATACATACATACATACATACATACATACATACATACATACATACATACATACATACATATATGTATGTATGTATGTATGTATGTATGTATGCCGGAAAGAACCGATTTTCCCGAAGTACAGTTGCCGAAAGTGGCTTTCGACGGTGGAGAGATAAAGATGAATGAAGTATCTCGGTTTCTAAAAAAAACGAGGAACAAATCTGCCCCAGGTCCCAACGGCATTCCATATTTGCTATACAAGAGATGTCCAGGCGTGCAAAAGCTGCTCTACAACCGTTTAAAGATTGCATGGCGATCTAGATGCGTAGGGAATGGCAGAAGGCGGAGGGAGTTTTCATCCCCAAAGAAAAAGATTCGGTCAATATCAACCAATTCCGACCAATCTCACTTTTGAACGTGGAGGGAAAAATATTTTTCGCTGTTCTGGCCAAGAGGCTCACGGATTTTGCAATTCGTAATGAGTACATTGACAGATCCGTGCAGAAAGGAGGAGTCCCCGGAGTACCGGGATGTATCGAGCACTCATCCATGATTTGGGAGGCCATCAAAAGAGCAAGACAAAACCAACTCAGCCTGCATGTGGTCTGGCTTGATTTAGCAAACGCGTATTGGACTGTTCGCCATCAATTGCTCTGGAAGACACTCAAAAGGCACAATGTTCCAGAATTCCTCATCGATGTTCTGCAACAGTATTTTCGCCGTTTTAAGCTACGTCTGTCAACATCGACGTGCTCCACAGAGTGGTTCAACTTGCGGGTCGGAATTGCTATGGGGTGTTCAATTTCTCCCATCCTATTTGTTCTGGCTATGCAATTATTGCTCGGTTCGATTGCATCTCGGGTTCAGGATGTTTACCTGGGAAAAGGAATTTTCATGCCATCGATAAAAGCCTTCATGGACGACACTACTCTCATCTTGAATCACTGCGGCGAATTGCGCCGTATTCTTCAAAATTTCAACGACTTGTTGTCCTGGTGTGGAATGAAGTTCAAGCCAGCCAAATCGAGAAGCCTTTCTTTGCGACATGGAGAGATTGATGGTTTTGTCTCATTATCGGTGGCTGGTTGCGAAATCCCAACGATCCAGCAAGAGCCTGTGAAGAGCTTGGGAAGATGGTACAACGTCTCCATGAATGATGTGAGTCAGAGCAGCATCGTTTTGCAGGGCTTGGTTGAGGACCTGAGGAAAATCAATTCAACCGAGCTGCAGGGAAGGTTCAAGGTATGGCTGGTACAGTTTGTTTTGATACCGAGGTTGCTATGGCCATTAACAATCTATGAGATATGTTTATCTCACGTGGAGCGAATGGAAAAGAAAATGAACTGCTGTATTCGGAAATGGCTAGGACTTCCACCGGCGTTAACAACTTTAGCTCTATATAGTAAGACAGCTAAGTTAGCTCTTCCATTCAAGTCCCTAGTAGAAGAGTACAAGATTAGCAAGATACGGACACAGTTGATGCTGGACAACTCTTCAGACCAATGTATCGTGAATGTGGGCGCATCAGTTGGATCGGGAAAAGGCTGGACTGCAGGGAGGGACATCCGTGAAGCCGAGGGATCTTTGCAATGGTCTGAAAAGCTCGGAGCAGTGCAACCAGGACGGCTCGGTCTGGGTTGGTTCCATCATGTGTGGTGGTCTAAGGCCTCGTCGCAGGAAAGGACAAACCTGATTATTCAAGACAGAAGGCGAGCAATGGAGTTGGAAAGAGTGCAGCTAGGTGCTCAGATGTCGCAACAGGGCGATTGGACTAGATGGGAGGCGGCAGTTCAACATTCGATGACATGGAATGATCTGTGGCGTTACTCGCCCATCCGCCTATCTTTCGTGATTAGAGCGATGTATGATCAACTGCCGACAGCTTCGAACTTAGTGAAGTGGGGAAAGCTTGAAAATGAAGCTTGCAGGCTGTGTGAGAAAACAGAAACTCTGATTCATATTCTCTCATGTTGTCCGTATGCTTTGGCAAAGGGAAGATACACGTGGCGCCACAATGAGGTTCTAAGAGAGATACTGGGCATTATCAAGGAGAACTGCAGACTAGCCAATTCGATGCAGTTGTGCCCCAGAAGAAAAGTTTATTTCTTGAGAGAAGGCTTGCAGCACTTGGGCCGCAGAAAGGCAAGTACGAGAAGAGAATCGCTGCTTGATGCGGCAAATGACTGGAGGATATCAGCAGACTTAAAAGATGAAGACTGCTTTCCGGAATTGGTTCGCAGCAGCGGATTGAGACCGGACATTGTCATTTTTTCCAGTTTGGCCAAGACGTTGCTGTTCATCGAACTAACAGTGCCATGGGAAAGCAACATGGAAGCCTCAAATATCTTGAAAGAAGAACGTTACAGAATCCTTGCCCAAGATTTGGAGCGTGCGGGGTATAGAGTCAAGATTTTTCCAGTTGAAGTAGGCGCCAGGGGTTTAGCCGGTCGCTCACTCGTCAAATTGCTTGTGGCTCTCGGAATGTCGGGTCGAAAAAAAACTCAAGCTATCAAGAAAATAGCTGAAAGAGCAGAAACAGCTTCTTTTTGGATTTGGATGCAAATGAATGAAAAAGGAGATAATAAATTTAAACAGCCGCTTCTGGCTTCCGTACAACAGTGTTAGCTCCTCCTTTGTTTACAAGTTCAGGGACGAAGTCGCGTTATGGCTGCCGGCGAAAGTTTCGGTTGTTTGCAATAGAAGGAAAGTTGCTGGCGTTTAGAAAATAATCGAAACAATGTTTCCTGCCATTATGGTTTGTGGTGTTTCTCGTTTGGTGAAAGTGGTGGCATGGCTCGAAGTTCCGGAGGTGAATGTTTCTTTTGGTTTCGGAATCTGGCGGTTTGGTGGATACTACAGTTACTACATGCTCAGGTTCCGGCGTTTGAAAGACAGTTTCTCATCTTGTTACAGTTGCTTGACGGTTTTAAAATGACTTCTTGGTTCTGGTACTTTGAAGATTTGCCGGTTATCTGGTTCTGGTCGGAAACGGCATGTGATACACAAATTTCGTCAGGGGGCGGCCGTCTGATCAACGGTCGTGGCCCGCCCTCCCGTGGTAGCGTCAGGAAAAGGGCCGAAACGCTGGGAGGGTCTTCCTCTGAAGACCTCTGACGAACTTGCTCGAAGAAGAGTTTTCACATACATACATACATACATACATACATACATACATACATACATACATACAAACATACATACATACATACATACATACATACATACATACATACATACATACATACATACATACATACATACATACATACATACATACATACATACATACATACATACATACATACATACATACATACATACATACATACATACATAAACACACACACAGACACACATACATGCACATACACATACATACATACACACATACATGCACATACACATACATACATACACACATACATACGCACATACATACATGCATACATACATACATACATACATACATACATACATACATACATACATACATACATACATACATACATACATACATACATACATACATACATACATACATACATACATACATACATACATACATACATACATACATACATACATACATACATACATACATACATACATACATACATACATACATACATACATACATACATACATACATACATACATACATACATACATACATACATACATACATACATACATACATACAGTGTTGGGTAATATTTCAAATACATTATATTTGAAATTCGTATTTGAAATATTTTTAAGTATTTTTGTATTTTGATTTGAAATACTTTTATAAAATTTATTTAGTATTTTTATTTTAAATAATTTTGAAAAGTAATTTGAATATTTTGAACACAAAATAAAATACAAAATAGATTATTGGCATTTCCAAAAACATAAAGATCGGGAAACTTTAAAATTAATAAATAAGTGTTATGATAATGTTTATATCATGGTTTTATACCATAATCGAATAATCGATGTTTACTTAATGTACTTCCTTTTGTTTTGATAGCTTAGCGCGAGGTTGGATTTTAGAGTTTGTAGTAAAAATAGGTCGTTGTCGTTAGAATTAAAGTTTAAAGTTTTTTTAATACTAAGATGGCAGAAAATTCAGGCAGTGGTGGTCGAATCCCGTGCCATTGGATAAATGATGATCTAACACGGAGTTCCTGCATTCTAACACGCAGGCGTTTCAAGGGCACTCACTCATACGACCGCATTGCTGAATTCTTGCAAGATGTGTTTAATGACTATGGATTTGGACAACAGCAGCTAGTTGCAACTGTTACTGACAACGGTTCAAATTTCGTTAAAGTTTTCAAGGTCTATTCTGATTTGAACACTGATGCACAAGGCATGTTTGCAAGCAAAGACTTTGAAACAAAGAATGATAGTGATAGAATGATAGAATGACAGTAACATTGACAGCGAAAGTGAGTGTGAAGAAAAACAATTTGATGGCGATTTTGAAGTAGTCGAAGTTTCCGGTGTATTGGATGCAGAAAATGAAGAACCCGGAATATTTCTCCCTCCTCACTACCGATGTGCTGCACACACTTTAAACTTAGTGGCCAGTCAGGATGCAGTCGAGTCGTTGAAAGACAATCAGACATACAGGAGATTGTACAACTCTGCCATGGGAAAATGTAGCGCATTATGGCCGTCCAAAAGCTGCTGAGATTGTCAAAAATATTTGTGGGAAGCAATTGCTTATTCCTAAAACAGATGTGGTGATAGATTCCCATTCAAAGAAACATGACGAAGAAGACGATTTTTTCTCATTTGAATCAGCTACATCCGTGACAGTCAATAATTCAGAGGCCACAGCATTTAACTTGAACACATTAAAATTATACCCTGTGGTTTTAAACATGTTTAAGCGGTACAACACTGTCATCCCATTTTCGGCTCCAGTGGAACGCCTGTTCAGCACCGGGGGGCAAATAATGACCCCTCACCGCAATCGTTTGACTGATGAAACTTTTGAACAATTAATAATTTTAAAAGCAAAGTCTCATTTTAAAAGTTGAATCTGCTTATCTGTTTATTTTATTGCAATAAAAGATTTACCCTGTTGACTTGTTTTTGTTAAAAAATGTTTGAGATGCGTGTTGATGATGGTGATGTATCAGCATCAAGTGTTATCAAACGTATTTTAGTATTTTGCAGTAAAATACTCTAATGCATTTTGTATTTCCTATTTGAAATATTTTCAAAAAAGACTATTTGTATTTTGTACTGAAAATACTTTTTAACAAAGTATTTGTATTTTGTATTTAAATTATATTTGGACAGTATATATATATATATATATATATATATATATATATATATATATATATATATATATATATATATATATATATATATATATATATATATATATATATATCGGTAACAATATGAGTTGTTTTACCACAATCAACAAGAAGACTGATACAACCAATGTTCTGATTTTCAGATACTTTTAAAAAGAATGAATCTAGTTGTGGCCGAGCTAAAGACATTTCTGGCCGAGCTAAAAACATTCTGGCCGAGCTAAAGACATTTCCGGCCGAGCTAAAGACATTTCTATTTGCGAAGTCTTACCCAAGTTGATCAGAGTGGAATTATTTCTTTAACTTTTTTTCCTGACATGCTGATTTTTGTCTGTTTTTTGTAATTTATATTATTCTTTTGCTTTAGTTTTAATTTTTTGTTGTAATTTGTTTTTATTGTAAAAGGAGCCCTGAGGTGTTACACAAAAGGGCGCTTTAAATGCAAATAAACTTAAAGTTAAACTTCTCCAGTCGGCTTGCCCATGTGACAGACTTTCCACTGTGTTCTTTTTTTCTACATTCTATTATATTATGCGATGTTCTTTTGCATACTTCACACCACTTTGTTTGAACTGTTTTACTGCTGTATTTTGCTTTTGCGCATTTTGCATTCAAAGGACTTGTGTCCATATTTCCGGTATGTGAAATACTGTAGTGGGTTTTGCATCATTTACCATTACAGTATCTTTATGATGAAGTGAGTAGGTTTGTTTTTCATTATCTTCAAAACATCGCAAAGCAACTTTGAACTCTGCAAAAATATGATCTTTGTCTTTCTGTGTTGTGACAGTACAGTACTCTCTTAATAGTCAAATGTGAGCTGATGAATCTTATCCCTACTAAGTCTGGTCTTCGATTTTCTTCTCTTAGTCACTTTCGTATCTTTACTGTTAAACATTCTTTTGCTAAACGCTCCTTTTCCTACTCTGGTCCCTTTCTCTAGAACTCTCTTCTTGCAGCTCTTACTACTCTACTTCACTCACTGTTTTCAGTCGTGGACATAAAACATATCTGTTTAATCAGTTCATGCCCGAGCGCTATTTAACGCCACGAAAATAGCGCTATACAAATACAATTGATAAATTGATGCCACTGTGTGAGCCTAGCGAGTAAATTGTAAATAGAGAAATAACGACCGATTTAGTCGGAATAGTTTTTATCATATAACTCCGTTAATAATTGAAGCATTTTTTTGAAACCAGTACAGATCGTTTTGTTTTTTAATTTTTCATTCAAATAAATTTAAAAAATAAAATGCCTCAACTTTGAATTTAAATGCAAAATACAGACAAAATTAGCTACCGTTGCTAACTTCAGCGACGTATCACAAGTCTCTTTTTTCTTTTTTTTATGATAATGGTTGAATATCCTTAATAAGTGAATGGGCCTTTTCTTGAATTGGGTGTTTTTGTTTGTTTGCCTTTGCGTCACTTGCAATAGTGGAGCAAATAATATGTAATATGTATATATTGATATATTTTGCAACTGCGGTTTTTTCCATTTTCGTTTGTTTGTTTTGCCTTGAAAATGGAGTAGAGGTATTCCAAAACGTGTCGGCACAACTTTTATATAAAATGCTTGACAATGTATTGCTTGAAATTGGAGTTATTCGATATATATATATATATATATATATATATATACATAAACATATATATATATATATCTATGGCCATGGTGTGTATACATATAAATTGCGCGTGTATATACACAAATACATGTATATGTAATCATATAAGACCTGATAGGAAAATCAATTGTAGTGCATCGCTGAATTGTGTGGCAAAAGGCGTCCGTTCAAAATTGACTACGAAAGTCTTAGAGAGAACATGAACATTTAAAATTATGTGTTATATCATTTTCTTAATTTTATGAATTTCGACCGTGAAAAATATAATGAGTAAAAAAATGCTAAACACTAACAGCGAAGGAGAAGTAGATACCGACATTGAAGATTACGACAGTGATGTAGGTGTCAAGTTTAATTTAATTTTTATTTTATTATAATATTCAAATAATTTCCTATTCGACTTGAAGAGTTGTAATTTTTTAAAATACTTGCTTATTCACTTACAAGATGAGCGAATTTTATAAATGTCACAACCAAAGGTTTTAAATCACGGAGACATTTTGTGATCCGAGGTGGTAACATGAACTCCCCAGGGGAAAAGCGGAACGAATAAATCTTTTTTTCTTAAACTCGTTTGCATTTATGGAACAATATTAACAACAATAAGTAATATATATATAAATATATATATATATATATATATATATATATATATATATATATATATATATATATATATATATATATATATATATATATATATATATGTATATATGTGTATATATATATATATTTATATATATATATATATATACATATATATATATATATATATATATATATATATATATTTATATTTATATATATATATATATATACATATATATATATATATATATATATATATATATATATATATATGTATATATGTGTATATATATATATATTTATATATATATATATATATATATACATATATATATATATATATATATATATATATATATATATATATATATATATATATATATATATATATATATGATGACAAACTAACTGTCGAAACGCGTTAGCCCTGTTTATTACTTTAAACTTATAAGTTAGACCTTTTAGTTTAGTTTATTTATTTTATAAAATCTTTATATATCTTTTAATTTTTTTTTACAAATAATCGTAAATACGGCTGAAAACCATGAATTCGTTAATAGTCTATCTTCCCAACAATGGCCTTCCCTTCGACGTTTTGAGTCTTTGGCGAAGAAATTAACAAATAAAAAATGTGCAATTATCTTCAATGGAGTTTGCGTACAAGAAAATATCGTACCGCTATATGCAAGAAACATATATATATATATATATATATATATATATATATATATATATATATATATATATATATATATATATATATATATATATATATATATATATATATATATATATATATATATATATATATATATATATATATATATATATATATATATATATATATATATATATATATATATATATATATATATATATATATATATATATATATATATATATACAGAGGCGCCGACTTGTCTGAAATATTGGGGGGCCCAGGCCACCTAATGATATATTATACCATATGATTATACTGTAATATATATAAATATATATATATATATATATATATATATTTAAATTTGGTTCAAAATGCACGTATACGTATATAAACGTATTCACTAGATAAAGTAATGTAACTTATAATAATCATAATCCTTTGCACCCTTTTTGAACATCAATATTGAGACATTTTATTTTTAAAATGATATTTCAAATTTATTTTTAAAATGTTATTTTAAATTTATTTTTAAAATGATATTTTAAATTTATTTTTAAAATGATATTTTTAATTTATTTTTAAAATGATATTTTAAATTTATTTTTAAAATGATATTTTAAATTTATTTTTAAAATGATATTTTAAATTTATTTTTAAAATAATATTTTAAATTTATTTTTAAAATGATATTTTAAATTTATTTTTAAAATGATTTTAAATTTTAGTCTGCTTATCAAGCACACACAATGAAAAGTTAACTTAAATCAAAGATAGAAGAAAGATAGCAAAGATACTTCACTATTTTTGCTTAAATTACGGTATACAAATCTCAACTAAATATGAAAATTAGTATGGAAAGTTTAGAAAATATTTCAAAATTATATCTAAAAAAATATTCAATTTCTATAACAAAATATTGGAGGGGCTCAGCATTATGGCGGGCCCGAGGGACCAAACATTGGGGAGGCTCGAGCCCTTCCAAGCCACATGGAGTCGGCGCTTATATATATATATATATATATATATATATATATATATATATATATATATATATATATATATATATATATATATATATATATATATATATATATATATATATATATATATATATTTATATATATATATATATATATACTAGCTGACCCAGCAAACGTTGTTTTGCTTTTCAAATTATTTTGGTTTTTTTTTATTAAAAGTTTAATGTACAAAATTATGACAATTTAAAAAAATCAATCTCGAAGATCAATCGAGTGTACAATGTCTGGGGGGACAAACAAATGGCGGGAGGGGCGAAAAGCGGCGGGAGGGGCCAAAAACGGCGGAAAAAATAAACATTTGATCTTATATCCTCAAACCTCATATCCACGGGGGGGCATGGCTTTCCCCGGCCCCCTGGGTCCGCTACTGTATATATATATATATATATATATATATATACTAGAGGTTTTTCTAATGCTTGTCTCTCTCGCTCCCGTTTCTTTCCCCTCTTTGTCTCCCGTTCCGGTCGGTTTCTCGCTCCCGGTCACTTTCTCTCCCGCTTTTGCTTGCTTTCCCGTTCCCGTCGTTTTCCGTTCCGTTTCCGCTTATTTATGTATATGTATATGTATGTGTCTATGTATATATATATATATATATAATTCCCGCTCACTCTCCCGCTCAGCTCCGCTCATTTTGTGACCGATTTTAATTTTTTTTCGCTTAAACCTTCCTCCATTCATTGACTTTCAAGCTTGTGTAAAAATTACATTACGATCAGATGAATGGTGTCGCAATGCATAAGTTACACACACATAATCTTTGGCGCTCTTGTAGCTGCCGGACGCTTCAGTTTATGTGGCATGTTGTTATTGAATTTAACCTCGGATAATACATTTTATAATTTTTCATTTGCCAATTAAACCTTTTTAAATGCTTTTATTTAATTTCATTCGTTTCTCTGTTTGTATGTTTGTTTGTTGGTTTGTTTGTCTGGTGTGCTCAAATCTTAGAAACGAAAAATCACCCACTCATCGATTGTTTTAGATTCAAAAATTTTAGTTTGTTGACTCAGATAAAGAGGCAAAGAAAAACAATTTTTTTAAATTTATTTATTAACTAATATGTATAACTAGCATTCCCGTCGCGGCTTCGCTCGCTTGAGAAAGAGACTACGCATCCACAGACTACGCCCGACTCGGTCCGGTCCGTCGACAACTTGGTCCCCTTCATAAGCCAAAATTTCAGGCCCAGCACGGCCTATCTAATTTGTCCTGTCCCGTTTTTACAGGCCTACAATTTCTATATACTTGGCGAAAAAATCGATAGTGCCCTGCCGGATTTTTTATACACGGTCCGGCTTATTTCATAGACGGAAAATTTTAGGCCTGGCTTGTTATTTTGGCTCGAAGTGCCCCGTTGCATAAGCACAAAAGTCAAGGCCTGCACTCAACCAGTTTTAACGGGCACAAAACCGTTATTTGGGAACTAATTTTTCGAAAAAATAATGAAACACGTATCTTATAATTTTGTAAAATAACCTTAATAGTGAGTGAGTTTTAATGTTTTTACATTTTCAGTTATTGAGTTTTCAAGCAAATATAATCTTTTTCTCCGCTTTACCTTTGTAGTCCTGGAAGCCAGAACAAAAAAATTATAAAACATTTGTAACTTTATCTGCTAAGTAGTATTTAGTTATTTAAAACAATCTCGGTACTAAATTGCAAAAGTTTAACATTTTTAGTTTTTGGAGTTTTTAATCAAATTCTTATTTCCACCTCACATTTTTAAAAATGGTGAAACACGTGTTTTTTTATTTTGTAAGAAGAATCTAGATACCAAATTTCAAAACTTTTTAAATTTTTGTTTTTGAGATATGCCTTGTTTTAGAAAAAAATTTGTTTTAAAACATTTACATTTTTAGTTTTTCTTTTTTTACCCCACTTTTGAGATCCTGTAAATCATTCTTTGTTCATCAGTCATTAGTGGAACATAGGGAGTAACAAACGCTGTCATTTCTACAGTATTGTACCGCAGTTCACCTGAAAGGAATCTGCCATGTTTTTACCTCAAAATTCAAGAAGATAAACGTTTTTGACCTCAAAATGCAAGAAGATAAACATTTTCAATTTCAGAAAGTTAAAGATACTCTTTTATAGGAAACAGTATAAATGTAAATCATTGATCAAACTTTATATATATATATATATATATACATATATAAACATATAAATTATATTATATATATATATATATATATATATATATATATATATATATATATATATATATATATACATATATATATGGAGGGTGCATGTGTTTCAGGGGAGATATCTGATCCGTTGAGCTTTGCTCACTTAACTGATAACATTAATATTACAATTAGACGGAGGAGATGACATTGATTTCTGGACCTCAATTTACCAGCCTGGTTAAGTGTTGATGGCGTGTGTGTCTTGTGATGGTGTGTGTGATCTTGAAGGAAAATAATTGGATATGATAAAAATTTTCTTTGTCTGTTTCACTTTTCATGAAACTCTTTGTAAGATGAAGATGATTCATCTTACGTATTTTCATAATAGTTGTTTATTTTATTTTATTATGTGTGCATATTTTGGTTGTGTTGAAACAATAGTCATTTATGTATGAATGTATCTGTGTGTATATGTGTGTATATGTGTGTATATATATGTATATATATATATGTATATGTATGTATATGTGTATATTTGTGCTCCTGTGACATTGTGTGTGCGTATAATTTTTGTATCATTAGTGTATATATGTGTATATGTGTGTTTGAGTGTATATATACATGGATGGATGTATGTATATGTATATATATATGTATATATATATATATATGTATATATATATTTGTATATATATATATATATAATTGGTATTTGTCTTTTTCCTTTTTGTGGTCCTCAATAAGAAAATGAGTTTTCTTGGCAGAAAAATTGGAATTATAAAAAGATTTGTCAGAACCGGGTTAATTTCTGCAAAGTGAGATAATTCAGTTTAGAGTCAAGAAAAGGATTATTCAAGGAAGAATAATAAAGTTAAAAAAAATTCGAGAAATATTGTGTTATAAATAACTTCGACTTTAACGTTACGAAACGCTAGATAGCATATTCCTCTACGTTTACATTGGTGACCCCGACGTATTTACGCATTTTCATCCGTAAATATCATTTCTGAAGTTATTTGATCACAAGTGACCGAATTTTTTTTGATTTGGTAAAGATGTCCACTGATGCTGAATATATAACAAACGGAGAGAAGCTTGGCTTTTCTAGTGAGGCGCTGCTGAAGTATGTCGAAGACTGTCGAGAGCGGGCCGAGCGACAAAAAGAGCGGGAAGAAAAAAAGGCTCAGCAAGAACGTGAACATGAAGAAAAAAAGGCTCAGCAAGAACGTGAACATGAAGAAAAAAAGGCTCAGCAAGAACGGGAAGAGCGAGAACGGGAACGGGAACACGAGTTAGAAATGAAAAAGTTGGAATTGGAGGGCCAAAAAAAAATAGAGCCAAAACCGTCGGCGGAGGCTACTAGGATTCCTTATCCAAAGTTTTCTGAAGGTGATGACATCAGAGCATTTTGGCTAAGATTTGAGTCATTGACAAAAGCCAATGGTCACCCTCAGAAGGATTGGGGAATGCTTCTAGGGTCGTTGCTTAGTGCGAAGACTTTGGAAGTGTTTGGCCAACTTAGCGATAGTCAGATGCAGGACTACAGAACGGCAAAGGAGGCACTCCTTCGTCGTTTTGGGAAGTCAGCGGAAGACTATCGCATAATGTTTCGAGAGTCAAAGCCTGAACCGGAGGAGACCTTGGAACATTATCTAGTGCGGCTAGATAGCCACCTCAGGCGCTGGGTGGATTTCACGGGCAAACAAAACCTGTTGTTTTTGTTTCTGAAAGAGCAGTTTTTCGGAAAGTGCCCGGCGGGAATGGTCGAGTACTTGTTGGAGAAAGAGAGCAAAGATGTCAATGGGCTGTGCCTTTGGGTAAACAAGTACAGCCAAGCCCACCCAGAGAAGAGGTTGGCAAAATTGGACAGCAATAGCAGGATGGGTTGGAACCGGGGTCAGTCGGTCAGTGACGCCAAAATGGTTGGACCTCGCTGCTACAACTGTCATCAAACGGGGCACTTGGCAAGAGAGTGTCGGCAAAGTAGCCCTAGAAATCCAGTATTTTGCCAAACACGGAAAGAGACGACTACGTCAGCACCATGCAAGGATTCCGGCGTTGTGAATGCATGCGCTGCCATGGTGATGGAAGGAAAATTGGATGAGGTGGAATTGAAGTGTGGATGCGTTTTGCCTGTCATTGCGGATGCCTGTCATCACACAGATGGGAAACTCCAGTTTACAAACGGCTTTGTGAATGGAAGTCCAGTGAAAGTCTTGAGGGACACGGGGTGTACCTCTATTATTGTGAAAGAAGCACTGGTCGCTCCACAACAAATGACAGGTAGATTAAGGCGTTGTGTTCTGATTGATGGCACCATTCGGATGTCACCCACGGCGATGATTAAAGTTGAAACGATTTTTTTTAATGGAGTCATTGAAGCCGTATGTATGAAAAACCTTATATGCGACCTAATCATGGGTAACATCAGAAACCTAAGTAGTAGAGAAGAGATTACGGCAGCCGTGATTACACGCCAAGAAGCAAAAGAAGAGAAGAAAGATGGTCTATTACTAAAAACACCGGTGATTAATAATTTCTTATCAGCACAGGATTTTGAAAAACACCAAAAAGAAGACTCTACCTTACAAAAATGTTGGTCACAAGTCCAGGAAGATTTAAAGGACGATCAGAGGAATTGTTTTGTAGTTAAAAACAACTTCTTATAAAGACGATTTAAAAGAGATCCAAATAGGATTGTGAACCAATTGGTCCTACCTGAAGCAACCATCGAACAAGCCCTACAACTGGCCCATGATAGTTCAATGGGAGGTCATCTTGGCATTGAAAAAACAAAAGATAGACTATTACAGATTTTCTGGTTCCCTAATTTGGGAGCACGAGTTACGCGATATTGCAAATCCTGTGAAGTTTGTCAAAAAACGATTGATAAAGGGAGGATAAGACCGGTGCCCTTGGGAAGGATGCCAATTATCCAGAATCCTTTTCAACGGGTGGCAGTAGATCTTATCGGAGAAATCATTCCACCATCAAAAAGAGGTCATAAGTGGATATTAACTTGCATGGACTATGCCACTAGATATCCAGAAGCCATAGCTTTAAAAAATATCAGAGCTGAAACGGTCGCGGAAGCACTGGTGACAATCTTTTCAAGACTGGGGATTCCAAATGAGATTCTTAGTGACCAAGGGACACAGTTTATGTCGAATATATTACGAGAGACCAGTCGGTTGTTGTCAATCAGACAGTTGACTACAACGCCATATCATCCTATGTGCAACGGACTTATTGAAAAGTTCAACGGCACTCTTAAAAAATGCTAAAAAGAGTGTGTGCGGAGCAGCCTCAAGAATGGGACAGATTCATCGACCCGTTGCTTTTTGCGTACAGATCTACAAAACAGGATAGCCTTCAATTTGCCCCTTTTGAACTACTGTATGGGAGGAGTATCCGAGGTCCACTAAATATTATGCGGGAACTCTTAACAAATTCAGAAGATACGACGGAGGTTAAAGCCACTTACCAGTACGTTTTAGATTTAAAAAATCGTCTAGAAGAAACTTGCCGTATTGCCCATTTCGAACTCGAAAAAGCTCGAGAGTGTCAAAAAGTGCAATATGACCGTTTTACCAAAAAGCGATTTTTAAAACCGGGACAACAAGTGTTGATTTTAAAACCATCCTCAAATAATAAGTTATTAATGCAGTGGCAGGGTCCGTTTGAAGTTCTAGACAAATTGAATGAAGTAGACTATCGTATTGATCTAAAAGGAAAAAAAAGTATACCACATAAATATGCTGAAGGACTTTGTGGTGCGTAATTCTGACCAACAAAAAAGAAATAATAAGGAAAGATTGGACAGTTCAACAATAGGAGGGGCAATGTTGTTGGAGGAGCAATCAGAACCAGAAGAAGGAGTTGACATAGAACTACTTGAAGTCCAGAACAAAGAAGAGTTGGAGGATATTCTAATTGATTCAAAATTAGACCCAAATCAAAAGCGCGAGTTGCAGCAACTTCTGCATAGCTTCAAAAATATTTTTTCGACTGTGCCAAGTGTCACCCATCTAGGAGAACACGAGATGCATCTGACCTCTTCGGACCCTATTCGTCAAAAACCTTATCCTCTGCCGTTTGCTCTAAGAGAGAAATTGGATGAGGAAATTGACGATATGCTTAAAAACGGGATAATAGAAGCATCCAATTCTCCATTCGTGGCACCCGTGGTCATGGTTAAAAAGAATGACGGTACAACAAGAATCTGCTGCGACTATCGCAAAATTAATAAAGTGACAATTTTGGATGCAGTCCCGCAAGAAAATACGGAAGATATTCTGGTCCAACTAACCGGCTGCAAATATTTTTCAAAATTTGATTTGATAAAAGGCTATTGGCAGGTTCCGATGAGGCACGAAGATAAAAAGTACACGACTTTCGCAACTCATCGTGGTTTATATCAGTTTAATGTGATGCCTTTTGGATTGGTGAATGCTCCTGCTACATTTTGCAAAATAATGCGGAAGTTGTTAGAAGGGTGTCCCAATATCCATAACTACCTTGACGACGTGTTCATTCATACAGATTCTTGGGAAGCACATTTGGAAGCACTGAGGTTATTTTTTACGAAGGTGAAAGAAGGTAACTTGAAAGTTAAACCTTCAAAGTGTCACATTGGTTACCAAGAAATAGAATTTTTGGGACATAAAATCAGTGGCCGGGGCATAGAACCTTCGGAAAAACTTATCGAAAAAATGGTAAAATCTCCGATACCAGCAACAAAAAAGCAGGTACGATCTTTTCTTGGTTTAATTGGCTATTATAGAAAATTCATCCCACAATTTGCCGAAGTTGCTTTCCCTTTAACGGAATTGGTAAAAAAAGGTTTGCCAAATAAAGTGATATGGGGAAATGCACAGCAGGCTGCTTTTGACAGACTGAAACATCATGTCTTAAGCAAACCAATACTTAGGATACCAGAATTGTCCAACGAATTCATCTTGCAAACAGATGCTTCTGATACAGGCATAGGAGCAGTGTTGTTCCAAAGGTGGAGTGATGGCAAATATCCGACGATGTTCCTCAGTCGGCAGTTACTACCCAGAGAAAGACGCTATGCAACAATTGAAAAAGAATGCTTAGCAATTGTGTGGGCAATTCAAAAATGCCGCAAATACCTGTACGGTAGACCCTTTACTCTAGAGACTGATCATGAGCCTCTCAAATATCTTAACTCTTCGACGTACAGAAATGATCGCATTATGCGGTGGGCATTAGCTCTTCAACCATATAGAATCAAAGTGAATTATATTAAAGGACAAGAAAATATTGGAGCTGATTTTCTGAGCAGGCAGGAATCCACCAAAGATAATACAAAAAAACACTTAGTGTTTTCTTCGGAAGAGGGGGGATATGTAAGATGAAGATGATTCATCTTACGTATTTTCATAATAGTTGTTTATTTTATTTTATTATGTGTGCATATTTTGGTTGTGTTGAAACAATAGTCATTTATGTATGAATGTATCTGTGTGTATATGTGTGTATATGTGTGTATATATATGTATATATATATGTATATGTATGTATATGTGTATATTTGTGCTCCTGTGACATTGTGTGTGCGTATAATTTTTGTATCATTAGTGTATATATGTGTATATGTGTGTTTGAGTGTATATATACATGGATGGATGTATGTATATGTATATATATATATGTGTATATATATATGTATATATATATATGTGTATATATATATAATTGGTATTGGTCTTTTTCCTTTTTGTGGTCCTCAATAAGAAAATGAGTTTTCTTGGCAGAAAAATTGGAATTATAAAAAGATTTGTCAGAACCGGGTTAATTTCTGCAAAGTGAGATAATTCAGTTTAGAGTCGAGAAAAGGATTATTCAAGGAAGAATAATAAAGTTAAAAAAAATTCGAGAAATATTGTGTTATAAATAACTTCGACTTTAACGTTACGAATCGCTAGAAAGCATATTCCTCTACGTTTACACTCTTATCGAATTTTATGAATTTAAATTTAAATTATTATCTGTCGATTTAAATTAATGTATTTAAAAGTATTTTTATTTTGCTTTTATTATTTTTATTTATGTTCTGCTTATTTTAACGTTCATCGTCCCGATTTTAATTATTATTATTTACTGTATATAATAACTTTGACATTGAGATAATAAACACAACCCTGATGATGGCCACAATGGCTGAAACTTGCAAGTTGGTTGCTAATAAAACGTTTGATTTTAGATTTAGTAAATGTGTTTTCTCTCACTTAAAATATTTTAAGCGTTTAATTGACAAAACCGTTTCTTCTAATGTTTTAAATGTTTAGGGAATTCCCAGGCATTGAAGTTTTATTCTCAAAACATCCCCCACCTCGCCTTCTCTTGGCCTGATTAATTGAATATAACGTGATTCATGTTCTCAAGAGAATACAGCCATGTGGAAGTAGAACTTCCCAAGCAGCAAATCATGAAATTATTTACATATTTCCACAGATTACAGGCTGCGCATGCGCAATAAACGTGGTGTGCTAAAAATTCTCATTGTTAACTTAAATACTTATAACTACAATAAACTTGAGTGTGCAAATTTCTGTAAAATAATTCTGAAATTTTAAGTTATAATCGTTTTGTAATTTACAGCATGAGAGAAAAAGGTCACATTAAAAGAATAAAATACGCAATTAATTATACAAGTTCAGTTCAGAGAGGCACTCAAGACACACCTGTTTGTGGCCTAGAAGTCTAATGATTTACGCCACATTAAAAATTGTCAAACTGAAGTGAAATACAATAAATCACTTAAGAAAAATTTATTCAAACTATGAGTTTTAAAGCTGGCTCTATGCAAAACCACCAGTGATGCCGTGTTCGAGATTCGCATTAGAACCGATGGAAATATTTGAACAAAATTTGGCAGGAAGGAAATCTCCGTTTAGCTGAAGGTTTTTAAAAACTTTTGAAATTATTTGTTTTTTTTCACGATTGATCGGCACTAAACGAGAGAAAACTAAGCAGCCCCGAGTAACCATGCTCAATATAAAGAAACGGTGGAAATGAGATTTGTTGGGACCAATTTCTATGAATAGTTTATGTGCATATAGCGACCTCTCATTACTACCAGAAAGATATTTATGCTCTAATCTTCATCTATCTCAACCGCTCGCTGTTGGCTCTTACAACTGCTTGCGGAAATATTCATCTTGATGCAAATTAATAAAAAAACTAAATGGAAATATTAATTAGAAAAATTTATTGAAAATACAAAACAAACGGTTAAAAAACCTTTTAAATTTGAGCAATTGCGGGACTGCCACTTGCTTGCATAATTTAAAACTTGTATTGATCGGTTTGCATCAAATGCTGCCAAGTGTTCTCCATTTGCATAGTAAAATGCTTTTGACACGGTCGTTAAATCAGAATGGGGTGAGAGAAAAAAACAATTATTCAATAATTAAACACCAACAAAGAAAAATGAATAAACAGACAAATGGACAAGTAGATGAACGAATGGATAGACGGACAGATGGATGGATGGATGGATGGATGGATGGATGGATGGATGGATGGATGGATGGATGGATGGATGGATGGATGGATGGATGGATGGATGGATGGATGGATGGATGGATGGATGGATGGATGGATGGATGGATGGATGGATGGATGGATGGATGGATGGATGGATGGATGGATGGATGGATGGATGGATGGATGGATGGATGGATGGATGGATGGATGGATGGATGGATGGATGGATGGATGGATGGATGGATGGATGGATGGATGGATGGATGGATGGATGGATGGATGGATGGATGGATGGATGGATGGATGGACGGAGGGACGGACGGACGGATGGACGGATGGACGGACGTACGGATGGATAGATGGCTGTATGGATGAGTAGATGGATAACAAATTAATGGACTGACTGACAAAGTAAAGGACGGATGGAAGAAAGGACATTTGGATGAGATTGCAAACAAATGGATGAAACCACCTCTAGCACAAAGATCAAATGTCTGATGCATGATATCCAATTGAATTCATCAAAGGCCGGTTGACTTCTTGGTTTTATGGCTTCATGCTGAAATCAGAAATTATTTCACTGCAATGCGGTTGTAACCTTTAATAATTTGCTTTAATATATATATATATATATATATATATATATATATATATATATATATATATATATATATATATATATATATATATATATATATATATATATATATATATATATATATATATATATATATATATATATATATATATATATATATATATATATATATATATATATATATATATATATATATATACGTGTGAGTGTGTGTAAGAAAAGGAACGCGTGAGTACGAAATGCCAAAAAAAAATTTTGTTATTAAAATTATTCAAGAAAAAAAAACCTTCTGCTGATTTTCATTCCAAATTTTTTTCTTCTTTTAACAAATCAAACATACATACATACATACATACAGACAGACAGACAGATGATTTTTTCATAGGATAAAAATGTATGATACAAATTCGAATACGTTCATACTTGCAATGACATAAATGACATTTTTAATAAACAGTGCTTCTCAGCTAACAACACTCCAAAGAAAAAAGCAAAACATTATATGAACTTCAAGGGAGGATGGCTGGAAGATGGTAAGCATTTTACATCAATTTCTTTGAAATAATATCTGTTTTTAATTTTAAGATGCATAAATGTTTTATTTGTATGTTTCGGATCAGAATCACATCTACAAGATTTCGACAGAATTCTTGTCGAACTGAACAGTCTCGAATTACAATTGATCCGAGAAACAGAAACCAGCCACCATCCACCCACAACCATCATCAACAGTTCCACGTCGTCACATTTCCAAGATGAGACTGATAAGCAGAAATTTTCAGAAAACATCAGCGAGAAGAACTATAACAAGTTGATGTCAAGTTTGTGTCAGAAGCGAGCGCACTTTGTTTCATTGAAGAGAGAAGACGTCGAATGCAGGAAATTAGACGAAGCACTGAAGGAATTGAATGACATCGTCCGTGTGACCCTGACATCAAAGAAATGGGAGGAGAATGTCACGTTGAATGTCAGAAACATTGAAAATGCGGATTCATTGGTGGAGCTCCATCAAAATGGGGATAGTTTGGAAGATGTTGAAACTTTGGGACAGACTAGGAAGTTAAATAAAAATGATTCTTGTCATTTATTGGTTGAAATTGATGATGAAGATATCGTGTCAAATAACTCATCTGAATCAAGAACATCTTATGTTACATCAAGCAGAAGTGCTGGATCGTCTGTGACCAATTGTACTGACGAAGTACGTGTGCAAAATATCTTGGTCTGTTATATATTATATCGATGTATTAGTTTATGCACACATATTACTTTTTTAGTGTATTCTGAAAAATGTCTTTGAAGATACAATTTTTCTAGATTGTTTTACAAAATATTTGAGTTATTTTAAAATATAAAATTCACCGCAGCATGAAGTAACTGCGGGTAAAATCAGTCAGAAAAGAAGCTGATTCACGTAGAGATAATAAAGTGACGTTCAATGCATGTTGTTGCGGCGAGTTTGCTTTTTCATGCATTTGTACACGTTATTAACACAGTTGCAAAAACTAAATTATAAAAATTTTTACATCACAATTTAAATAAATTAGGAATCTACTTACATAATTATATATGTATGTATGTATGTATGTATGTATGTATGTATGTATGTATGTATGTATGTATGTATGTATGTATGTATGTATGTATGTATGTATGTATGTATGTATGTATGTATGTATGTATGTATGTATGTATGTATGTATGTATGTATGTATGTATGTATGTATGTATGTATGTATGTATGTATGTATGTATGTATGTATGTATGTATGTATGTATGTATGTATGTATGTATGTATGTATGTATATAAGTAAAATTTATAACGCAATTGTATACGGTCGGTTCTAAAGATTCAAAAAGTTTTTACCTAAGCTTATTATGCAAGAGGTTATCCGATTACGTCAAACATATTGTTCAATAGGGAGCATCGCAAGATATTTCAGCTGTCTTACAAAGACATAAAATATAGCAATTTTAATTAGCTTGAACTAGGTTAGATCCGAAGCATTAAACGTTTTTTTATATTACTGAGCAGCTAGATAAACCTCATTGTCAAATTACCTCATTTAATCATTTACAGCAATTGAGATCCTGACTTGATTGAACTTCCTATAATATTGATGAGAATGGAAACGTTCTTTATTTAATATCTGACAGTTCGATTAGAAAAAATCCGTAATTTTTTAAGGTGTATTTCCAGTAATTTTAATAAATTTGAAATAATTTTACTAAATTATTTCTTCCATCAAAAAAGATTTAAAAAAACGTGAATGGAGCAATTTGCGCCATTGTGCAACAGGCATCTGTCGATGATTGAGAATTAAATTATTTTCATATTATTGAACCAAATAACTCTTGTGTAATTGAATTCTTAAACACGCACAGGAATTACACGTCTTTTGTTTTTTTAGCCCGTCCATCAATCAAGTTGTGCACCTGGAGTGCACGTACCTCACCTGGATTCAATACTTTTTACTTACAACTAATTTGAACAACTTCACCTGGTTTTTGAATATCACTTTTATTATTTGAAAATTATTTTGACATTAGTAGAACATTTTCTTTATCAACAGTAACAGAGACTATATTATAAACATGGTCTCCATTACAAAGTGAGGCCTACATTACAAGCTGAGGCCTTTGTTGCTAACTGAGACTTCATTACAGAGACATTTGTTACAAACCGAGGCCTTGATTACAAATCAAACAGTTTTGACAAATCATGTATTATTAACATCTTTATCACATGTTTTAAGCTTCTTTGTCAGTTTTTATTTTTTCTAAAATCTTATAACCAAATTTATCCTGAATAGCTGCAACTTTCAGCATCAATGTTAAAAACATTAAAATTGAAAACGCTAATTAATTAGACAATTTTAATGTAAATTTTGACACTGAGGACTTGCAATAAAATCATCCAATCAATTCAATCAATCGTTAAAAAAACTTTGCAAAGAGGTTTCGCATTGAAATCGTCCAATCAATTCATTGTTTTTAAGATTTATGTATTCAATCCAGTAGACAAATATGCAATCATTGTCAAATTGATTTAATAACAATTTTGATTGTTAATGATAAAACTGAAAACAAATAGAAAAGTTATTTCAAGGCATTTCTTCCAAACTTGTAAACTTGCAAATTACATTCCATTTTACGAATGTTTCATCATTTTTTAAATATTTTTTATTTACTTGTAATGTTACAAATTTCTGGTCTGCAGAGAGCGCATTGGCAGCATCAAAGGTTTCGGAACAAATAAAGAACAAATAAGGAACAAATAAGGCTTTTCATCACATCGAAGTTTCAATTACGCTACAACAAATGATCATTTTTAACATCTTATAAGTTTTATAATTAGTGAAATGGATGATAGGTAATTTATCACCTGTCCACATTGCTGATATTGCTGAAGCACTCATATTTATAATCAAGAATTTTGTGCTTTTTTGTTGTTGCACATGAGTTGTTTTTAAAGAAATCGATCGATTTTCACTGCTCTATTAACCATGCCATTAAGCAACTCCATCAATTTTTATGAAAGTTCAATTTCATCTCCAACTTCTTACAAAAAAATTTAACTTTCTATCAACAAGAACAATTGATGCATTGATGTATTGATGCACTGATGACTTGATGCATTGATGTATTGATGCACTGATGCACTGATGCATATATGTATTGATGCAGTGATGTATTGATGTATTGATGCATAAATATGACTGACTGAATGGGGGTATGTTGTTGTTCTTTCTAACCACGAATTCACAAAGGAGGAGACGCGCATGTCTGCACAGCTGATAAATCTTTTTATTTTCGTCTTAGAGACATTAACGTCCCGTACGAAGTCTCCTGCTGTTGATTTGTGGCAGGGCATGAGTTGAAATTTCACGTGCTGATTATGTATAAGAATAAGAAGTGGTGTTTAATAAAATAAAATTGATTTTCATTTCAGCTAATTTTTGGTTCCAGGAAGTTATTTTTAATTTTACCGAGTTAATTAGAAGTGCTGTATATTTGTTTTCATGTTTATTCAGTTTTACTTTAAAAAAATTATTGAAAAAGCAGCATATCAGAGAATGTTATGACATTATCTTAAATTATTTTATCAGTTTAAGTTTAATTAATTCTAAAGATGTGAATCTCTAGTGGAATGGCTTTCCACTCAGTAGGAGCACCAATGCTGAAAGTCCGTGTACCGAAACTGGTTCCATGTCTGGAGACCATGGAGACTGCGAGAATGGAGTAAACATAGTTAGCCTGTTGGTTGATTGTATGAAAAAAGGAAAACATTTATAATGATTAACTCGTATGATGAATTCTGTATAAATGTGCGGAGAGCGATTCAACCAACGGGTGAGGTTCTATTCCAACTGCGAAAAGGTTTTCCCAGGAGGACATAGGCTGGAAGGGTACCGACATGTGCTGTTAAAAACTGTTGTTTAAGTGCAATACTATTTTAGAGTGAAAATGGCTCATCATTGTTTAATGCAACCCTCAATCAACGCAAGAGCTTCAAACTTTTTATCGTTAATAATATGAGAGATTAAACCAATTTATGCAACTAAACAAATATTAAAATACATAATATTGATGGTTTGTGTAAGCGTGCAGTTGACGAGATCTTTATTTTTAAATTTTTTATATTGACTTCACCGTGTTTTCGTGCTTGAGCTATACGTTGGGAGTCCAAACTTGGGACAATTTGACACTTAAAAAAAAACAACTTTACGTTTTCCAATCAAGCTGAAATTTGGTGGGTTTATTTGTCGTTGCAGATTTTACATTCTATTAAATTTTCAAATTGATTGGACAAAATTTGAATAAATTAAAGAATAAAATTAATTGAAACTTTAAAAATGTAAAAAAATTACACAATTTTTGTAAAAAAAAATAATTTTTCAATTTATTTAAAAAAACGATATTTTATTTTTTTAATTTGAAAATTTATAACAAAACACTTGTTTTTCCCAATGCTTTTATCTACTCGTCGTCTCTGTTTGTTTCTCTGTCTGTTTCAAATCTTGCAATCAATTTTTGAGTCACTTCCTGATGATAGATTTTTTTCAAATTTTTCATACATGCTCAAAATAGAAGACAATGCAATATTCAATTATTAGTTTTACAATAAGTCAATTAATTTAGTTAATTTTAATTAATTTCATTTTTATAAAATTGATTGCAAAATTTGTGTTTTAATTACATATAAAAGCATTGGGTTTTAAAAATTCGTTTTTAATTTACTTGTTTTCGTATTGATTCAAAAGTTTCTTTAATTTTCAATCTTCACATACTTCACATATAGAGTATTTAGAAGACCATGGTTAATGGTTTCTTTATTTTAAAGATTTATTATCATCAAAAAATAAATTGCAAACAATTAATAGCGCTGAATTACAAAATTATAAAAGATTTAAAAAAACGAAGGTTTTTACGGTTTATTTATTTAGTGGTGTTTTTGTTTCCCTCCGTTAAAAATAGATTCCGTGCGTTTACATTTTGACAGGTACAAAACAAAATATTAATAAATAAATTTTAGAAAAAACGTTTGAATAACTTTGGAAAGATTTGTTACGTGCGTGATGTTTGTGCAAAAGTTTGAATTACCATCTATTATTTTATATTAATCTGTGTTTAAAGTATGATTTGAACTGTTTTATGTACATTTTCAATTATAAAAATTTAATAACTTATTGTTTTAAACCAATAACTTTAAATTCAAAATAATCTCCAAAGAGTTTTAAATAATAATTAATTTTTTAAACCACGTTTTTTATGCGCTAAAAATAAAAAATAATTATTGCTATAAAAATGTTCAAGTTTCATACTTAAGGCTAACTGAAAAGGTTTTTATGTCAAACAATATCTATATATATATATACGTTTTTCTAATGCACTAAAAAGAAGAAAATAAAATATTAAAATTTTTTTTAAAACGTGGGGTGCCATTTATATTAAAAAAAGCGTTCTATCCTGTTTAAAAATAGCAGGTGATTAGTTTGAGTAAAAAGCGCCCCACGTTTTGAGTTTTCAAAATTTATGGCTTGTTTGTTGAACGAATGTCCACAATTAATGCATGCCTCCAGCAAGACATTTCTCACACAGCCAAGAGAAAAATTATTTTCTTCTTTTCAGTTCACAAAAACGTGGTATTTTAAAAGTTTTTTTAATATTTTATTATGATCAATTTTGTTAACGACTTGTATTATTTTTTCATTTTACATTGCTATTTTGTATTTAAGAAAGATTTGTTTATTTTCAAATTGTATTAAACACTAAATTTTTTACAGATATTTTTAAACTTAGACTTTTTAGCTTTACATAGATTTTGGGACAGACAACAAATTAGCCAACAAACATGCGAAAACGATGTACAGTTAAATAAATGAAATAAAATTTGAAAAAAATATTGACTGTACACAGTTGTAAACATTCCGCACACAATCCACACATAATTCACACAAAACCCACAAAAAATTGACACACAACTTATACACAGAATCCACACACAATTTATGTACAATCCACGCGCAATTCAAACACAACCGACACACACTTCACACACAACCTTCTCACAAAGCCTTCGCACAATCCACATACGATCCACATGCATTTAAATTAACACTTCTTTCAGATTCACATGGCTTCACATTTCACGAGTGAGTTCTCCTGTTATTGAATCATTGGAGCGGAAAACTTCACGAGTGTCACCAATTTTTTAGATTCGCTTAGAAATTAAAAAAAATTCTAATTTTATTTTACAAGCACGTTTGAATAAATTTTAAAGTTTAAAAAAATAATTAAACATTAAAAGAAAAACTTCAGTCTGCCGCCCAAATGTTTCAATTTATTGCGTGCCATAAGTATTTCAATTAGCATCAATTGGTTTAGGTGACATAGTTTTGAGGCATCTGAAAACTACTTTCTGCCTATTCGGGATACAGAAATACAACTATTTATTTTGGGTTATTTTAAATTTAATTTAAGTTAAAAAAGGCAAATGTTTTATTCTAACTGCCAATTGAACACTCAACAACGCATGTTTCAGAACAACATTTTGTGTTTTCTCACTTCACTCGACAACACATTGCAAATCTTAAAAGTTTCACAACCACAATGGTCACAATCTTTCTTTGTACTTTTCAAAAGTTCTAAAAATATTTTTAATTGGTTATTTGAGCTACTTGAGGACCGTTGACAAGTTAAATGGCATCCAAAATTGAATGTGCTTTGACATGCTGCCAATTGCAGCTGTATTTACTTTGAAACAATTGAACAGTTTTTCTGTTTCTACAAATGTTTCGTAGTTATAAAAAAAACTTAAAAAACAGTTGGAAAAGTTAAGGAGAAATAAATTATCCAACCTTAATTAATTTCAGTTTACTATAAAAGTAGAATAACATAAAATTTCAACTGTTTATAAATGAATGAAATCGCAATTAGATTGGAATCAAATGTAATCAAGAAATGTCCCTTCCGAATGCAAGTTTCTACCGGACACATAAAACACCTTCATCCTCATTTGGTAACGGTTTGATGACATCATTTGTTCAAGGGCTAAAGGGGTCGTTTAACTGCCAATTGACGATTAGATGGTTGAAGAGATAGAGCGATTGAAAGGTTGCTTCAATCGGAATTTTATCGGAAATCCATGCATTCGCTTCGTATGCATTAGCCGGGGAAACTGCTCCGTGTCCTGCTTGCATGAGAAATTAACTGCCTTTCGATGTGAAGATTTATCGCAGCCCATACACGTCTTCAGAGCTTTTCTTGCAAGTTTATGCATTAATGCATACTATCTTAATATTTTGTATTAAATGAAATACAAAAATCGTTTAATATTTACAGTTGCATCAAAAAACTATGAAAGTTTATAACGTGGACAGCACAAGTAGGAATGTGGTGATAACAGATGACACCAGAGTCGAGGATGTCATTAGGAAGTCAAACAATGAAGGAAACATTACCCTATCTCTTGTTGAAGTTCTTCCAAATCTACTCATGGGTTGAGTGAAATTAAAATAAAATTCAATAAAATGATAATTAAAATATGCAATGTAATTTATTGGAAATTTTTTCCAACTCTTTTCGCCAGAGCGCTTGTTGGAAGACGACCACAAAGTCACAGAATGCATTCAGATGTGGGCCACAGACTCAGAGAATTGTTTGATGATTTGTGAAAGAAAAGATAAATATGAAATTTTTACATCACCTCAGGTTTTCGTTTATAAATTATTTTTGTCATCTATAATTTACTAATAAAATTATAAATTTAAAAATTAGACTTTAATTTTAGCAGCCAAATAACTATTTATCTGTTTCAAATAAATAATTATAATTGTTTATAACAAAAATGACTTTAGAATTATTTCACGAGGTCAAATGAGCAGCAAAAGTTGTTGACCACGAAAGAAAAACAGATCCTGCTTCAGGTAAGTGGGACCATGGGAGGGAAATATGGTTCACGTGGTGTCATCTATTCATATTTGCATACATTATTTAGAAGCGTCGAGTTTCTCGCGGATGTCAGGTTGAATTATAATAGGAAGGAAAACGTTTTCAAGATTTGTTATTTCCGTTCACGTTTACCTTCTGAAAAAGTTTTGTTTCGAAATTATAAAATTGCGCATAAAGGTTTGGTTTCAAAAATATAAATTAAACGATTAACCTCACAAAGCAAGTTAATATAAGACTAGTAAAAATAACAATGTTTTTGAAATAATTTAAAATTGATTTTAAATAAATTCAAGGAATACGTAAACAGTAACTTCAGGCTCCCAGATTGTGATGGAATGTTGTATTTGAAGATAGATGGAAGAAAGTCGTGGAGGAAGTTGTATTTCATTCTCAGACCGTCAGGCATCTATTACTGTCCCAAGGGTAAAAGCAAGGTTCTCATTTACTGCATCTGCTTCAAATATTTAAAAATAATTTCATTAAAAAGAGTTGTAAAACAAAACGAATAACGTTTTGATGATATTATGAAAATTTTGAATGTTTTTAATTACACGAACTTTGATGAACTGCACAGTCTCTTATGGACCTCGTCTGCCTGCAACAACTATACAACGTTGAAGTTTATACAGGAATAAACTGGAAGAAAAAGTTCAAAGCACCGACGGATTTCTGTTTCTCTTTAAAAGTTTGTCTTCACAAATTAACAATGTGTGAAATTTATTTAACCTCTATTGAAATATTCAAACGTTTCATTTCCAGCACCCTAAAATTCAAAAGTCAGTTCCAAAATACATAAAATATTTTTGTGCCGACGATGAAGCAACAAAATACAGGTGGATCAAATTTATTCGGATTGCCAAGGTCGGAATTTAATCTGATTTTGCTTGAATTATTATAATTTATTATAAATTAAAAATAATAGTTGTGATTTTTGATTGAAGCACGGAGAACAGATGTACAAAAATTTTTTGTCGGCTAAAAATTATGAAGCTGAAAAATCTTCAATTTGTTCGTCGAAAGAAAATAACTGCCGTCAACATGAACTTTCAAGAAACAATCAAATATTCTCAAAAGAAACATTCGTCAACGAATCTTTGCAGTCGTTTGGGAGATTGTCGTCCTCCTCTATTCATTCTTTCCATCCAAATTCTTCTTTCTTTCTCGCAGAAAGCAACAACGCACGCGATCTCAGTTTGAAAACAATAAAGAAGGAAAATCAACGTGACCTTTCTGCAAGGTCACTTCAATCACGTGCAATTTTCAACTACAACAGCAAGAAACAAACCGTTAATGAACGTTTATCTTGTGAACCAAACGGTCACGTTGCAATCAAAAGAGCACTGAGTTCGGGTGGAAGAAGGACTACTTGCAGAGATTCAAGTTTTCCACGCTCGTGTCCTCAATCTCCAAGGGTTGATGTTGGCATGACAACTTACCATAGAAACAACAGCGATGATAGTTTGAATAATACAGGAACCCAACAAGGCACCAGTGTTAGAAGTACAGATTTTGTGAAATTACTCGAACCAATCCGTATGCTAGAAATGACTGATCCCGATGACGATTGCAGGAACCGCTTAACCTCCAGACAATTCCAAACAGAAAATGTCTATGGAAGTTGTGACCAAGTAGAACACAGCAGTAGACGGTTTGCAATGTTGGCAGGTAGTTTTAAAGAAAGATTGATGAATAGCTACAGGTATCACGTAGAACTGCAGCATATCACGAAAGACAAGAATCGGTCGGAAACAGAAAAAGTAAAATACCCGAAAGGCATAAAATTCGTGAGCCCAATCGAAGAAGAGACAGGTGAACACGCAAATACAGGTGAAGATTTTGATTGCCTGCCCCCTCCGCCAGCGGATCTTCTTTCAGGTTTCCTCAAAAACACAAACACATCTCCAATCACAACATCACGTCAACTCTAATCATTATTACAATTACAATGTGGCATTGTTTATTTATTTATTTTTATCTCATTTTCATTGCTAATAATGATTAATTTCATATTTATACCAGAGTTGTCAAATGGTCGGGTCGAGTCAAAAGTAATTATTATTCGGTCAACATAAAAAACAAGATAAATTTATGTAAATTGATTTTATCGGTATGTTAAGCTGTTTAAATCCCCAAAATATAAGCTTTCTCGTTAAAAATATTCATTGTAGCAATCTGTTTTTTATTTTTGGCTAGCGGGGGCACCCGGCGTTGCCCGGGGGTTTTAGAGGTTTACCTAATGCGTTTCTTTTTCGCTCCCGTTTCCTTCCCGCTTGCGCTCCCGCTCCCGGTCGTTATCCGTTCCCTGTCGCTTTCCCGCTCATTTTTTCGCTCTCAGTTCCACCCCCCTAGTTCCGATTCTACATACATACATACATACATACATACATACATACATACATACATACATACATACATACATACATACATACATACATACATACATACATACATACATACATACATACATACATACATACATACATACATACATACATACATACATACATACATACACACACACATACACACACATACATACCTACATACATACATACACACACACATACACACACACATACATACATACATACATACATACATACATACATACATACATACATACATACATACATACATACATACATACATAATCCCGTTTCCGTTTCCGCTCACGCTCACGCTCATTTTCTCCTTTCCACTATTTCCTAACTTCTTTTAGCCCATGAAACGTAAAATAGATTTGCTAAAAGTTGTTTGAAGCCTTCTAACGTTGTTACGTAAACTAAATTTGAATTTTATTACACAAATTACCTTTGATGGTCGTACATAGGCACTTTCGGCCTGGAAAGTGTTCTAGCCTACCTGAGCCGTGTGATCGGAGCTGGAAGTCCAAACATTCTTAACATTCATCCCCTGTATAAAAACTACCTCCTTGCCAAATTTCATCAAGATCGCTCTTCCGCTCCGCTCATTTTGTGGCCGATTTCAATTTTTTTTCACAAAAACCTACCATTGCCTCTCAAGCTTGTGTAAAGATCCGATTCTACATACATACATACATACATACATACATACATACATACACACACATACATACTTCGATATATATATATATATATATATATATATATATATATATATATATATATATATATATATATATATATATATATATATATAGTTCCCGCTCGCTCACCCGCTCCGCTCCGCTCATTTTGTGACGGATTTCAAAATTTTTTTCTTTATATTTGATTCCCCTTGACTCTCAAGGTTGTGTGAAAATTTCATTACGATCGGATAAATGGTGTAGCAATGCATAAATAACATACATAGATACAAACATTCATTTTTATATATATAGATTGATACGGGTTGAGTAAACCTCCTGATAATGTTGACAGGTCGGTTTGACAAAAGTAGACAGTAGACTCACTGACAACTCGGGTTTGTACATCTTGTTTTAAGGCTGGTTATAATTAATGTAATGTTTGTACATCTCACATTAATGACGTTGACGATGATTATTTCATGTTTGTACATTTCACTTTAATGTTGTTGATGATGGATGACGATGATTATTAATATTATTATTATTTCCTTTTCGTACATCTCAGGGACGTTTTGATAGTGGACACAAAACTTTTCTTTCACAACCTTCATGTTAGCAAATTGAAACATCGAAAAATTGCAGCATTCAATTTTTAATCCATTGAATGGCTTGCTATGCGATCATAAACACTTTTTCTTAACTAAAATAAATAGAAAACTTTTTATTTATTTTTTGATATAAAGAAGCTATAAAATTTTGATAAATATAGCTAGTATAAAGAAAATCTTGCAGCTGAAAATATGAATTTTTCTCTATATTCAATTTTTTAACAAATTTTGCATTTGAGTTGGCGACCATTGTTAAAACGTCACGTGACTAAATTTAATGCATAACTATTCTAATGTATTTTTTTAAATTCAAATAATAAAATGTTTTCATTTTAAGTAAGAATTGGGCAAGAAACAAGAAACAGTTTTATTTAATGTCAATAGTCGTATTGTGTGGACTTTTCGATCCATAATCAAAGCATACAAAAATAAATAAAAAAAATATAGAAAAGATATATATAAGCGGTTGAACAAAAACAAAAATCTCAATGTTACTTGATGGGAAAAAAATTTGATGGCATGGCTTTAATCCTGAAAATCTTATTTTGTTTTTGTATCGTTTCAACAAAAAATCATTATAATATTGCAGGGGGCAAATGGCAGTCTCCAAGCTTTTTCCAAGCTAAAATGCGGATCTTGATAAAACTTAAAAAAAAAAAATTTAATTTAATTTGCTACTATTCTTTAGTATTAGCAATGTTGAAATATCTTGTTTCCATACAAATTTAACAGCCAACACGATTCAAATAAAAAATGTTTTTGTTATGTGTGGTAGTTTTGTAGAACAAGCCTGGTCTGACTGTTTAGGAAAGAGCGATGGAAAAATTTTAAAAGAAAATTTCAATTTTCAGTTAATAATTTTATTTAAAAAACTAGCGGGGTTACCCGGCGTTGCCCGGGGTTTTTAGAGGTTTTTCTAATGTTTGTCCCTCTCGCTCCCGTTTCCTTCTCCACTTTCCCGTTTTCGTCGCGTTCCCGGTCGCTTTTCCGCTCTCGGTCGTTTTCCAGCTCCCGGTCGCTTTCCCGCTCAGAAGTTTTGTTATCGATTTTCTCTCTTGCTCGCGTTTCCTTCCAAGCTTGCTCTCCCGATTCCAGTCGCTTTCCGCGTTCCCGGTCGCTTTCCCGTTCCCGGTCGCTTTCCCGTTCCCGGTGGCTTTTCCGTTCCCGGTCGCTTTCCCGTTCCCGGTCGCTTTCCCGTTCCCGGTCGCTTTCCCGTTCCCGGTCGCTTTCCCGTTCCCGGTCGCTTTCCCGTTCCCGCTCACGCTTGCTCTCCCGTTCCCGGTCATGCTTGCTCTCCCATTCCCGGTCACGGTTGCTCTCCCGTTCACGCTCATTTTTTCTTTTCCATTCTTTCATAACTTCTGTTAGCCTATAAAACGTAAAATAGATTTGCTAAGACTATATATATATATATATGAATGTTTGTGGGTTAGTTTGTCTATTATAGAAACGGGAAAGCGACCCGGAACGGACAGCGAGCGGGAACGGAAAAGCAAGCGTGAGCGGGAATGGGAGAGCAAACGTGAGCGGGAAAGCGACCGGGAGTGGTAAAGCGACCGGGAGCAGGAAAGCGACCGGGAGCGGGAAAGCGACCGGGAGCGGGAAAACGACCGAAAACGGGAAAGCGAACGGGAGTGGGAAAGCAGGTGGGAAAGGAAACGGGAGAGAAAGAGACAAACATTAGAAAAACCTCTAAAAAACCCGGGCAACGCCGGGTATCTCCGCTAGTACATACATAAACACACACACAGACACACATACATGCACATACACATACATACATACACACATACATACGCACATACATATATATATAGTTCCCGCTCGCTCACCCGCTCCGCTCCGCTCATTTTGTGACGGATTTCAATTTTTTTTTTTTTATTTGACTTTCCCCTTGACTCTCACGGTTGTGTGAAAATTTCATTACGATCGGATGAATGGTGTAGCAATGCATAAAGGACATTAACATACATAAATACAAACATTCATTTTTATATATTTAAAAAATTAAAACTCATCATAAAACTGTCATAACCTTCATTTTCAATAAATGAATAGTACAAATATAAAAGTAACCGTTAACGTAAATTTAACTTTTCCTCCAAAAAAACGTTATAGGGCACTCGATAAAACTAAACAATAAATTGTTAATAATAAAATGTATATCTGAATAAAAAAATTTCATTGGACCTGGCAAGAAGTTTAATTGAATGCATGAAGGAATCAACTGAACTTTGTACTAATAATGAACTGAATGCCTATTAAAATCGTATGCGGTAAAACCAAATCCATCTAGTACAGACATAAAAGTGACCGTTCACGGTAATTTAACTAGACGCACCGCATATTACAAATCAATCTAGATAAACCAAATACCAACTGGATGACAAACGAAACAATTGTAGAAAAAACAATAAGGAACACAGTTTCGATGTAACCTTCGCAAACCAAAAGCTTGAAATAACAGATGGAAAATGGAGTAAAACTTTTTTCAACACACAATTATTACATGTAACTAATGAGTACATGTAACAAACGTTGCATGAAGACATAAGAGTGATGAAATACAACTTAAAAAAAAGTTCTGCACTGCACTGCTGATATATGCGATTAAATATAGGAATGTTTAAAAAATAGAACCAATAGAAAAAAATGACTATTTTGCACAAAAGCAGGGTTTGTCAGAACTGTTTAACCATTTCAAGCATTAAGCAGGTTTGCTACAACAAATACAACACCTTCAATGCCAACAAGTTTGCACCTTTGGAACACCTTTAAATTGCCAACAAGGTTGACCCATTTTTCTTGGACTCTAAAAGGCACGGCTTTTGGTGGAATGTCCCAAATAGAATCAGGAGGACTTAACAGCTTGTCAATGGATACACTTTGAATGCTTCCGTGGTCAACTAGAAATACATCCGCCGTATTTCCATTTAAGGACTTCACCCACGTCCTAGCAAACGATTGTTCGTGTTGTATTATCGCTCGTCTTGATCGAAAATCAAAAGGTTTAAAGTTTGACTGCTGCTGGTTCAAATTAAAGACTTCCTCGATCTCTGGACCAGGCACGGTCACTCTACCCCAGACGTATTCTGGGTGACTTAATTCCCTGTGTGTGAGCAAAAACTTAATTTCCGATTTGAAGTCGTCTTTGGAAAGCATTTTTTGTCCGGGAAAAACATCGCTGTACATTAAACTCAGCGTGTTTCTAGCCATTGAAATTGGCAGTTTGTGTAATGGTGGTTCGGGAAACTCTATCACGAGTTGCGTTACTATTCTTTTTCTTGTTTTTACGTCCATGTTGACAACCAAATTATCGAAGTCTAAGCATTTTTTAATATCGGGAAGAATTTCCACAAAGTTTAATCTCACCGGTTGGTCGAGAACCATCAATACGTCTGTTTCTTTATACAACTTTACGGCATCGCTGAGGTGAGCGAATTTTATGAGACAGGTGGGTTTTGTTCTTTCCTCTTCGTTAACGTTGCCTTCCTCGACACTAACCATTTCAGCTCGGAAGTCACCAAAATTCTGGAAAGTTTTCAGTACATCTTCCGAATTTGCGTTGTACGGGAGATTTTCGACATAGATTGAATAATTTGATGACACTATGTTTAGCTGGCTGTTTCTAGTAGGTTGGACTGTGGCCGTTGAGTCTATACTAAGTTTTTCGTTTCCGTTTTCGGAACAACTTGAAGAAGAATCGAAAGAGTTTTCTGAAATCAACATGTTATTTGAATAATTGTCTGCTGATTTAGTAGGAATTGAGTTCTTGACATGTCCACTTGGGTAATCAAAGTCAAGCTGTGAACCATCAAAATGTCTAGCAGACTCGTCAAGTAATAGTTTGTTAGCTTCGATGACTGGCAGCATGATGGACCCAATTTGCTTACCATTCCTACCTGGATATAATTTCATGTTTTCGAAATTATAATGAAAATCTTCGAAATGACGAGACAGGCTTTCCTTGGTCGCCCGAAAAGGAATGCCTTGGATATGGACCAAGCGTTTTATTCTCTCACTATCATGCTGACCATTTGATTTTACTGGATAAACAAACAAAAGAGTTGAGCCTTCAAAGTTACTCATGGACTGATCACGCAGTAGCTTTTCCGCTTCACTCTTGGGCAGTGTAATAGACCCGAAGTATGGTTTGCCATTTTTCTTTGGAAACAGCCGTAGATTTTCAAATGGATACTTTCCCATGTGACTGATGATATCCTCTTTCGTAGCATTTTGAGGAATATTTTTTATAAAAACCATTTCTTTCTGACATTCATTGTATTCAGCCTTTTTTGAAATAACATTCATGCCACTTGCATTTACGCCAAACACTTTCTTCTGGTCGCTGCCAAACTTCTCAATCGCTGCTATGTCAGGGAGAGATTTTAGGAGAGCAAGGGGAGAAGAAAACCCAAAGCCCTTGTAATCTAATTCTTCATTGTAAAGATTTCTATACTCAGACAAAAGATTGTTCATACAGACACCACCAACTTTTGATAAAAGAAGGCCTTTCAGGTTGCATTTGATCATTTTCATGTCTGTAGACGTAGCCATATCAAGTTGATGTAGTTAATATCAAAGAATAATTTATAATTGAAGAATGTTTCAGATAAATCATTTAATAACAATGGCAGTTTTAAATAGTACTGATATTCCTAAAAAGGAAAAGGTTTAAAAAATTATATATATATATATATATATATATATATATATATATATATATATATATATATATATATATATATATATATATATATATATATATATATATATATATATACATATATATATATATATATATATATATATATATATATATATATATATATATATGTATATATATATATGTATATATGTATATGTCTATGTATATGTATATGTATATGTATATGTATATTTATATGTATATGTATATGTATATGTATATGTATATGTATATGTAAATGTATATGTATATGTATATGTATATGTATATGTATATGTATATGTATATGTATATGTATATGTATATGTATATGTATATGTATATGTATATGTATATGTATATGTATATGTATATGTATATGTATATGTATATGTATATGTATATGTATATGTATATGTATATGTATATGTATATGTATATGTATATGTATATGTATATGTATATGTATATGTATATGTATATGTATATGTATATGTATATGTATATGTATATGTATATGTATATGTATATGTATATGTATATGTATATGTATATGTATATGTATATGTATATGTATATGTATATGTATATGTATATGTATATGTATATGTATATGTATATGTATATGTATATGTATATGTATATGTATATGTATATGTATATGTATATGTATATGTATATGTATATGTATATGTATATGTATATGTATATGTATATGTATATGTATATGTATATGTATATGTATATGTATATGTATATGTATATGTATATGTATATGTATATGTATATGTATATGTATATGTATATGTATATGTATATGTATATGTATATGTATATGTATATGTATATGTATATGTATATGTATATGTATATGTATATGTATATGTATATGTATATGTATATGTATATGTATATGTATATGTATATGTATATGTATATGTATATGTATATGTATATGTATATGTATATGTACTAGCAGTGCCCGTAGCGGCTTCGCTCGCATGAAATTAGAGAGTTTGAACAGTGCATCCATAGTAGAGATCAATTGTTTAGGTCTCGGCTAGGCCCGTCGACAACTTAGCCCAGCCCGTTTTAAAAACCCGAACTCCTGGCCCGGCACAGCCCGTCTGAATTAGGTCCGGCCCCTTTTTACAGGCCTAGAAGTTCTATATACTTGATGAAAAACTTCGGCCCGTCCCACCTTGACTTCAGGTTTAGCCCGGCCCAAATAAAACCCTAAAATCACTAAAACATCTATATACTTGGTGAAAAATCTCGGCCCGTCCCATCTTGATTTAAGGTTTGGCCTGGCCCGTGTGAAGACTCTAAAATAAAGGCTTGACCCGGCCGGTGATAAACTGGACTTAGCTACTTTTAACCGGCACAAAACTTCAAAATACTAATTTTTACATTTGTAGCACTTACAGTTTTTGAGTAGCAGTTATTTTGAAATCAAATAACCCTTATTTCCACCCCACATTTGAGGTCCTGGAAACCAAATTTTTAAAAATTGTTGAAACACTTATATCATTATTTTTTGAGTAAATACTAAATACTAATTTTGACATCTGTAGCATTCACAGTTTTTGAGTAGCAGTTACTTTAAAAACCAAAGAAACCTTTTTTCCACCCCACATTTGAGGTCCTGAAAACCAAAATTTCAAAATATGGTGAAACACGTATATCATTATTTTTAGAGTAGAAACTAAATACTAATTTTTACTTTTGTAGCATTCACAGTTTTTGAGTAGCAGCAACTTTAAAAACCAAGTAATCCTATTGTCCACCCCACATTTAAGGTCATATAACCAAATTTGTAAAAAAAATGGTGAAACACGTATATCTTTATTTTTAGAATAGAAACTAAATACTAATTTTTACATCTGTGGTATTTACAGTTTTTGAGTAGCAGTTACTTTAAAAACCAAATAACCCTATTTTCCACCCCACATTTGAAGTCCTGGAAACCAAATTTTCAAAAAATTGTGAAACCCGTATATCATTATTTTTAGAGTAGAAACTAAATACTAATTTTTACTTTTGTAGCATTAACAGTTTTTGAGTAGAAGCTACTTTAAAAACCAAATAACCCAATTTTCCAACCCACATTTGAGGTCCGGGAAACCAAATTTGTAAAAAATGGTGAAACACGTATATCTTTATTTTTAGAAAAGAAACTAAATAATAGTTTTTACATCTGTGGTATTTACTGTTTTTGAGTAGCAGTTACTATAAAAGACAATTAGCTCTATATTCCACCCCACATTTGAAGTCCTGGAAACCAAATTTTCAAAAAATGCTAAAACACGTATTTCATTATTTTTGGAGTAGAAACTAAATACTAATTTTTACTTCTGTAGCAATAACAGTTTTTGAGTAGAAGCCACTTTAAAAACCAAATAACCCAATTTTCCAACCCACATTTGAGGTCCGGGAAACCGAATTTTAAAAAAATGGTGAAACACGTATCTTTTTATTTTTCAAAAAGAATCTATATACTAAATTTCAGAAAAAAAATGTTAGAAAATTTTTTCAGAAAAAAGTTTGTTTTCCAGTTTTTTCCCCTCATGAGCAAAATTTTCAAAAATCCTTTCTTAGCGGATGTTTACGCTATAAAAGTAATATAAGTTCCAAATTTCACGTTCCTAGGATGAGGCGTTTGAGCTCGGCGTTGATTATCAGTCAGTCATTTGTCAGTCAGGACATGTTCTTTTATATATATAGATATGTATATGTATATGTATATGTATATGTATATGTATATGTATATGTATATGTATATGTATATGTATATGTATATGTATATGTATATGTATATGTATATGTATATGTATATGTATATGTATATGTATATGTATATGTATATGTATATGTATATGTATATGTATATGTATATGTATATGTATATGTATATGTATATGTATATGTATATGTATATGTATATGTATATGTATATGTATATGTATATGTATATGTATATGTATATGTATATGTATATGTATATGTATATGTATATGTATATGTATATGTATATGTATATGTATATGTATATGTATATGTATATGTATATGTATATGTATATGTATATGTATATGTATATGTATATGTATATGTATATGTATATGTATATGTATATGTATATGTATATGTATATGTATATGTATATGTATATGTATATGTATATGTATATGTATATGTATATGTATATGTATATGTATATGTATATGTATATGTATATGTATATGTATATGTATATGTATATGTATATGTATATGTATATGTATATGTATATGTATATGTATATGTATATGTATATGTATATGTATATGTATATGTATATGTATATGTATATGTATATGTATATGTATATGTATATGTATATGTATATGTATATGTATATGTATATGTATATGTATATGTATATGTATATGTATATGTATATGTATATGTATATGTATATGTATATGTATATGTATATGTATATGTATATGTATATGTATATGTATATGTATATGTATATGTATATGTATATGTATATGTATATGTATATGTATATGTATATGTATATGTATATGTATATGTATATGTATATGTATATGTATATGTATATGTATATGTATATGTATATGTATATGTATATGTATATTTTGACAATATTTGGGTATCAAATTCTCGCATAAACACGCTCTATTAAATGCTACGGCCCATTTTCTACAACACCATTTCTTTACTACTGCTTCAAACCGTCTAAATTTTCTTCCCGAATTAACTACACAGTCAACAGTACACAAAACTTTATTGTCACAAGGGGTTGACCGGCCGGTTTCGGCTTTATCCATCTTCAGAACCCCTATAATAAAGTAAGGAAAATCAATGTATAGAATATTAGACGAAAGCCGAATATATAAAGATAGAGTTATACGTAAACAGTTTCGTTAGCTGTTGTAGTGTCGTAGCGTTGGTTTTAATGAAAGTTGTATCGCTGGTATGTGTTTAGAATTTTATGTTTTTAGTTTTATATTCGAATGGTTTTATTAGTGTTTCTCTATCTTTATATGTATATGTATATGTATATGTATATGTATATGTATATGTATATGTATATGTATATGTATATGTATATGTATATGTATATGTATATGTATATGTATATGTATATGTATATGTATATGTATATGTATATGTATATGTATATGTATATGTATATGTATATGTATATGTATATGTATATGTATATGTATATGTATATGTATATGTATATGTATATGTATATGTATATGTATATGTATATGTATATGTATATGTATATGTATATGTATATGTATATGTATATGTATATGTATATGTATATGTATATGTATATGTATATGTATATGTATATGTATATGTATATGTATATGTATATGTATATGTATATGTATATGTATATGTATATGTATATGTATATGTATATGTATATGTATATGTATATGTATATGTATATGTATATGTATATGTATATGTATATGTATATGTATATGTATATGTATATGTATATGTATATGTATATGTATATGTATATGTATATGTATATGTATATGTATATGTATATGTATATGTATATGTATATGTATATGTATATGTATATGTATATGTATATGTATATGTATATGTATATGTATATGTATATGTATATTTTCTTTCAGGCACGCGCTATTAAAGACAATAGACCATTTTGCGTTTATTATTTTTTTAGACAGACATTCTAAATTTTTCAAACTACATACATTCTTTGATTCAACTCGGGCTAACGGACCGTTTCGACTAACATTGTCATCCTCAGAGCCCATTTAAAATTTAAACCAAACGTCGACGCAAGAAACGATACAATGAAATGTATATGTATATGTATATGTATATGTATATCTTATATATAAAAATGAAATGTTTGTTTGTTTGTTTGTTCGGAAATAAAATGTAAACGGCCGAACCGATTTAATTGAAATTTGGCACACTTATGTAGCTTATTTAAGCGGTGGTTCCTGTAAAATTTTAAATAAATTGGTTTCTCCGTTGTTGTTTTATGGACAAAAAACGTTTTGGTCAGCGGTAGTGAGTTGGAGTAAATTTTTAAATCTACAAAATAAAAATAAATTAATTTATAGTTAAATTATACAAAATATTTTTTTTCTTAAGTTTTAAAAGTTTTAAATATAAATATTAAATTAAATAAATATGTGTGTTGTTTAGTGCCGCCCATAGATATCTATGGTGCCGCCGGATACCTTTGTTTTGATTTCATAGAGCTCATTCTCTGATTCTCTTCCGAACCTCCGATACGACAGCTCTGCTATCGGTAAACTTTATATTTGAGTTTAGCAACTTATCTTTTAAATCTAGATAACTTTGGTTTTCAGGACTAATCAATAAATTGCAGGTGGAATTTCTTCTATTTAGAGATATTTTGTGCTTCACAAAAAGAGTTCCAGACTTAACAAATTAAAATTAAATCAAATTAGAAATTCATTGTTCATATCTCCCATTCAAAAGTAAGTGGCAAAACTTTGGTAATTTGTTTTTAGTTTTTAAAATCATGATTTACTGTGTATCTTTCAATTTGTTTCGTTTGTTGCATTGCACGTGTTTAATTTTAATTATGTTATATTATTATTAATTATTATAAGATTATCATTATGCTCTAACATTTTGTGTTTTGCAAAAAGGAGTTGCAGATTGGAAAAATAAATTTAAATTCATTGTTCATATTTATCGTTCAAGGCTTCTGACTTCAATTGTTCCTTATCTAATATTGTTCATCATGGTTTCCTAAACTGACGAGCTTGCTATCAGCCTATCGGTAAATGAGAAATTTTTTTGGGCAGGTAAGTTTTTTTATATGTGATGGCATTACAACCATTATTATTCACGAGTAGTTATGACTATAAGATTATGAATTAATTGATTGGTCTTATTTTATTTTTTACTTTTCAGAGGAAATTAGAAAATTACATTTTAAAGAAAATCTTACATGCAACATCAATTTATTGTAAAAGTTTCACTGATATATGAGGTGCATGAAATTTGAAAAAAATAAAAGCAAGTGCAGTATTTTTGTGTTTCAACAAAATCATGAACAAAGTTCTCAAGCCAGCCTATCAATCTGCTGCTGTTTTGTTCAATTTATAATTGCATCATTTGCTAAATAAAAGTGGTACTCTTCGATTGTTCCAAATTGATGATCTCAGAAAACTCTCGGAAAATTCATTAAGTTAATGCTTTGAAGGTTTTTAATATTATTACTTTATGTTTTATTTCAATCTGTGTTTTATATCACATTTTTCAAAGCCACGGGTCAACATTTATTAACATGCCACATGTAGCGTTCTGCAGACATGACACTTAAAAACTAAGAACATCTCAAAAAATATAACCTGTTGAGATATATGAGCGGATTTTAACATTATTGCAGTCGTTAACTAATAAAAAAAAAATTTCCAGCTTTTGTCAATCATAATAAGCCTTTGCAGAAGATCACACTTGCAGAGTGGAACCAATACATTAAAGAACACTAATTAAAATTGAGGAAGATCAGACGTAACTAAACGAGCAAACCAAATAACAAAGTGTTAACGAGAGAACAGATCAATTTTGATGACTGCACAGCATTCCGCTACAGCCCATCTAAGCCACATTGGGAAGGCTCTAAAATTTAATGGAGGAACGGAAGAACGAAAAGAAGAGCAAGCTGGAGCGTAAAAGCAACCAGGATCGGGAAAAGTAAAAGAGACCGAGGCCGGAAAAGCGACCGTGAGCAGAAATGCGACCAGGAGTGAGAAAGCGACCTGGAACGGGAAAGCAAGCGGTTAAGGAAACGGGAGCCAGAGAGAAAACGATAAAAAGCCTTTAAAATCCCCGGGCAACGCCGGGTAACCCAGCTAGTTTATATATATATATATATATATATATATTAATGTAAAATCGCTGTATGTATGTATGTATGTATGTATTTGGGGGAGTGTTTATGTATCTATAACTATCTATGTATGCATGTATGTATGCATGTATGTGTGTATGTATGTATGTATGTATGTATGTATGTATGTATGTATGTATGTATGTATGTATGTATGTATGTATGTATGTATGTATGTATGTATGTATGTATGTATGTATGTATGTATGTATGTATGTATGTATGTATGTATGTATGTATGTATGTATGTATGTATGTATGTATGTATGTATGTATGTATGCATGTATGTATGAATCTATGTATGTATGTATGTATGTATGTATGTATGTAGAATCGGATCTGGGGGGGGGGACTGAGAGCGAAAGAATGAGCGGGAAAGAGACAGGGAACGGATTTACGACTGGGAGCGGGAGTGTTTATGTATCTATAACTATCTATGTATGCATGTATGTATGCATGTATGTGTGTATGTATGTATGTATGTATGTGTGTGTGTGTGTGTGTGTGTGTGTGTGTATGTATGTATGTATGTATGTATGTATGTATGTATGTATGTATGTATGTATGTATGTGTTTTAACTCTTTGCGAGCTTTCGTCGCCGAAGGTCTTCAGAAGAAGAACCTCTCATTTTTAGCGTTTCGGCCCTTAAACTTCTTGACGCTTTTAAGAGAGAGGTGGGCCCACGTCCGTTGATCAGGCGGACGCCCTTCGGGGGGAAAATTTCCAAATTCCTAACTTGAAACACGAAAATTCAAAGTTCAGCAGAAAACTGTTCGAAACAAAACTTGAAATCGCCGGAACGATTATCGCCCAATGTAAACAAGGCTAAACCATTTCGTGTGCATCTTGGAGCGCTTTCTTTTTTCTATTAGCGAAAATCCAAAAAGATGCAGCTTCAGCTGTCTGGGAGATCTCCTTGATGGCTCGAGTTTTTTCTCGGTTTGAAAAACCAAGAGCTTTCAGCAGTTTTAACATTGAGCTGCTAACCAGCCCTCGAACGCCAACCTCGACTGTATGTATGTATGTATGTATGTATGTATGTATGTATGTATGTATGTATGTATGTATGTATGTATGTATGTATGTATGTATGTATGTATGTATGTATGGGATCCTCTAGACGTCGGTTGGAAAGGAGAAAATGAGCGTGAGCGTGAGCGGAAACGGGATTATGTATGTATTTATGTATGCATGTATGTATGTATGCGTATGTATGTGTGTATGTATGTATGTGTATGTGCATGTATGTGTGTCTGTGTGTGTGTTTATGTATGTATGTATGTATGTATGTATGTATGTATGTATGTATGTATGTATGTATGTATGTATGTATGTATGTATGTATGTATGTATGTATGTATGTATGTATGTATGTATGTATGTATGTATGTATGTATGTATGTATGTATGTATGTATGTATGTATATGTATATGTATATGTATATGTATATGTATATGTATATGTATATGTATATGTATATGTATATGTATATGTATATGTATATGTATATGTATATGTATATGTATATGTATATGTATATGTATATGTATATGTATATGTATATGTATATGTATATGTATATGTATATGTATATGTATATGTATATGTATATGTATATGTATATGTATATGTATATGTATATGTATATGTATATGTATATGTATATGTATATGTATATGTATATGTATATGTATATGTATATGTATATGTATATGTATATGTATATGTATATGTATATGTATATGTATATGTATATGTATATGTATATGTATATGTATATGTATATGTATATGTATATGTATATGTATATGTATATGTATATGTATATGTATATGTATATGTATATGTATATGTATATGTATATGTATATGTATATGTATATGTATATGTATATGTATATGTATATGTATATGTATATGTATATGTATATGTATATGTATATGTATATGTATATGTATATGTATATGTATATGTATATGTATATGTATATGTATATGTATATGTATATGTATATGTATATGTATATGTATATGTATATGTATATGTATATGTATATGTATATGTATATGTATATGTATATGTATATGTATATGTATATGTATATGTATATGTATATGTATATGTATATGTATATGTATATGTATATGTATATGTATATGTATATGTATATGTATATGTACTAGCAGTGCCCGTAGCGGCTTCGCTCGCATGAAATTAGAGAGTTTGAACAGTGCATCCATAGTAGAGATCAATTGTTTAGGTCTCGGCTAGGCCCGTCGACAACTTAGCCCAGCCCGTTTTAAAAACCCGAACTCCTGGCCCGGCACAGCCCGTCTGAATTAGGTCCGGCCCCTTTTTACAGGCCTAGAAGTTCTATATACTTGATGAAAAACTTCGGCCCGTCCCACCTTGACTTCAGGTTTAGCCCGGCCCAAATAAAACCCTAAAATCACTAAAACATCTATATACTTGGTGAAAAATCTCGGCCCGTCCCATCTTGATTTAAGGTTTGGCCTGGCCCGTGTGAAGACTCTAAAATAAAGGCTTGACCCGGCCGGTGATAAACTGGACTTAGCTACTTTTAACCGGCACAAAACTTCAAAATACTAATTTTTACATTTGTAGCACTTACAGTTTTTGAGTAGCAGTTATTTTGAAATCAAATAACCCTTATTTCCACCCCACATTTGAGGTCCTGGAAACCAAATTTTTAAAAATTGTTGAAACACTTATATCATTATTTTTTGAGTAAATACTAAATACTAATTTTGACATCTGTAGCATTCACAGTTTTTGAGTAGCAGTTACTTTAAAAACCAAAGAAACCTTTTTTCCACCCCACATTTGAGGTCCTGAAAACCAAAATTTCAAAATATGGTGAAACACGTATATCATTATTTTTAGAGTAGAAACTAAATACTAATTTTTACTTTTGTAGCATTCACAGTTTTTGAGTAGCAGCAACTTTAAAAACCAAGTAATCCTATTGTCCACCCCACATTTAAGGTCATATAACCAAATTTGTAAAAAAAATGGTGAAACACGTATATCTTTATTTTTAGAATAGAAACTAAATACTAATTTTTACATCTGTGGTATTTACAGTTTTTGAGTAGCAGTTACTTTAAAAACCAAATAACCCTATTTTCCACCCCACATTTGAAGTCCTGGAAACCAAATTTTCAAAAAATTGTGAAACCCGTATATCATTATTTTTAGAGTAGAAACTAAATACTAATTTTTACTTTTGTAGCATTAACAGTTTTTGAGTAGAAGCTACTTTAAAAACCAAATAACCCAATTTTCCAACCCACATTTGAGGTCCGGGAAACCAAATTTGTAAAAAATGGTGAAACACGTATATCTTTATTTTTAGAAAAGAAACTAAATAATAGTTTTTACATCTGTGGTATTTACTGTTTTTGAGTAGCAGTTACTATAAAAGACAATTAGCTCTATATTCCACCCCACATTTGAAGTCCTGGAAACCAAATTTTCAAAAAATGCTAAAACACGTATTTCATTATTTTTGGAGTAGAAACTAAATACTAATTTTTACTTCTGTAGCAATAACAGTTTTTGAGTAGAAGCCACTTTAAAAACCAAATAACCCAATTTTCCAACCCACATTTGAGGTCCGGGAAACCGAATTTTAAAAAAATGGTGAAACACGTATCTTTTTATTTTTCAAAAAGAATCTATATACTAAATTTCAGAAAAAAAATGTTAGAAAATTTTTTCAGAAAAAAGTTTGTTTTCCAGTTTTTTCCCCTCATGAGCAAAATTTTCAAAAATCCTTTCTTAGCGGATGTTTACGCTATAAAAGTAATATAAGTTCCAAATTTCACGTTCCTAGGATGAGGCGTTTGAGCTCGGCGTTGATTATCAGTCAGTCATTTGTCAGTCAGGACATGTTCTTTTATATATATAGATATGTATATGTATATGTATATGTATATGTATATGTATATGTATATGTATATGTATATGTATATGTATATGTATATGTATATGTATATGTATATGTATATGTATATGTATATGTATATGTATATGTATATGTATATGTATATGTATATGTATATGTATATGTATATGTATATGTATATGTATATGTATATGTATATGTATATGTATATGTATATGTATATGTATATGTATATGTATATGTATATGTATATGTATATGTATATGTATATGTATATGTATATGTATATGTATATGTATATGTATATGTATATGTATATGTATATGTATATGTATATGTATATGTATATGTATATGTATATGTATATGTATATGTATATGTATATGTATATGTATATGTATATGTATATGTATATGTATATGTATATGTATATGTATATGTATATGTATATGTATATGTATATGTATATGTATATGTATATGTATATGTATATGTATATGTATATGTATATGTATATGTATATGTATATGTATATGTATATGTATATGTATATGTATATGTATATGTATATGTATATGTATATGTATATGTATATGTATATGTATATGTATATGTATATGTATATGTATATGTATATGTATATGTATATGTATATGTATATGTATATGTATATGTATATGTATATGTATATGTATATGTATATGTATATGTATATGTATATGTATATGTATATGTATATGTATATGTATATGTATATGTATATGTATATGTATATGTATATGTATATGTATATTTTGACAATATTTGGGTATCAAATTCTCGCATAAACACGCTCTATTAAATGCTACGGCCCATTTTCTACAACACCATTTCTTTACTACTGCTTCAAACCGTCTAAATTTTCTTCCCGAATTAACTACACAGTCAACAGTACACAAAACTTTATTGTCACAAGGGGTTGACCGGCCGGTTTCGGCTTTATCCATCTTCAGAACCCCTATAATAAAGTAAGGAAAATCAATGTATAGAATATTAGACGAAAGCCGAATATATAAAGATAGAGTTATACGTAAACAGTTTCGTTAGCTGTTGTAGTGTCGTAGCGTTGGTTTTAATGAAAGTTGTATCGCTGGTATGTGTTTAGAATTTTATGTTTTTAGTTTTATATTCGAATATTAGTGTTTCTCTATCTTTATATGTATATGTATATGTATATGTATATGTATATGTATATGTATATGTATATGTATATGTATATGTATATGTATATGTATATGTATATGTATATGTATATGTATATGTATATGTATATGTATATGTATATGTATATGTATATGTATATGTATATGTATATGTATATGTATATGTATATGTATATGTATATGTATATGTATATGTATATGTATATGTATATGTATATGTATATGTATATGTATATGTATATGTATATGTATATGTATATGTATATGTATATGTATATGTATATGTATATGTATATGTATATGTATATGTATATGTATATGTATATGTATATGTATATGTATATGTATATGTATATGTATATGTATATGTATATGTATATGTATATGTATATGTATATGTATATGTATATGTATATGTATATGTATATGTATATGTATATGTATATGTATATGTATATGTATATGTATATGTATATGTATATGTATATGTATATGTATATGTATATGTATATGTATATGTATATGTATATGTATATGTATATGTATATGTATATGTATATGTATATGTATATGTATATGTATATGTATATGTATATGTATATGTATATGTATATGTATATGTATATGTATATGTATATGTATATGTATATGTATATGTATATGTATATGTATATGTATATGTATATGTATATGTATATGTATATGTATATGTATATGTATATGTATATGTATATGTATATGTATATGTATATGTATATGTATATGTATATGTATATGTATATGTATATGTATATGTATATGTATATGTATATGTATATGTATATGTATATGTATATGTATATGTATATGTATATGTATATGTATATTTTCTTTCAGGCACGCGCTATTAAAGACAATAGACCATTTTGCGTTTATTATTTTTTTAGACAGACATTCTAAATTTTTCAAACTACATACATTCTTTGATTCAACTCGGGCTAACGGACCGTTTCGACTAACATTGTCATCCTCAGAGCCCATTTAAAATTTAAACCAAACGTCGACGCAAGAAACGATACAATGAAATGTATATGTATATGTATATGTATATGTATATGTTATATATAAAAATGAAATGTTTGTTTGTTTGTTTGTTCGGAAATAAAATGTAAACGGCCGAACCGATTTAATTGAAATTTGGCACACTTATGTAGCTTATTTAAGCGGTGGTTCCTGTAAAATTTTAAATAAATTGGTTTCTCCGTTGTTGTTTTATGGACAAAAAACGTTTTGGTCAGCGGTAGTGAGTTGGAGTAAATTTTTAAATCTACAAAATAAAAATAAATTAATTTATAGTTAAATTATACAAAATATTTTTTTTCTTAAGTTTTAAAAGTTTTAAATATAAATATTAAATTAAATAAATATGTGTGTTGTTTAGTGCCGCCCATAGATATCTATGGTGCCGCCGGATACCTTTGTTTTGATTTCATAGAGCTCATTCTCTGATTCTCTTCCGAACCTCCGATACGACAGCTCTGCTATCGGTAAACTTTATATTTGAGTTTAGCAACTTATCTTTTAAATCTAGATAACTTTGGTTTTCAGGACTAATCAATAAATTGCAGGTGGAATTTCTTCTATTTAGAGATATTTTGTGCTTCACAAAAAGAGTTCCAGACTTAACAAATTAAAATTAAATCAAATTAGAAATTCATTGTTCATATCTCCCATTCAAAAGTAAGTGGCAAAACTTTGGTAATTTGTTTTTAGTTTTTAAAATCATGATTTACTGTGTATCTTTCAATTTGTTTCGTTTGTTGCATTGCACGTGTTTAATTTTAATTATGTTATATTATTATTAATTATTATAAGATTATCATTATGCTCTAACATTTTGTGTTTTGCAAAAAGGAGTTGCAGATTGGAAAAATAAATTTAAATTCATTGTTCATATTTATCGTTCAAGGCTTCTGACTTCAATTGTTCCTTATCTAATATTGTTCATCATGGTTTCCTAAACTGACGAGCTTGCTATCAGCCTATCGGTAAATGAGAAATTTTTTTGGGCAGGTAAGTTTTTTTATATGTGATGGCATTACAACCATTATTATTCACGAGTAGTTATGACTATAAGATTATGAATTAATTGATTGGTCTTATTTTATTTTTTACTTTTCAGAGGAAATTAGAAAATTACATTTTAAAGAAAATCTTACATGCAACATCAATTTATTGTAAAAGTTTCACTGATATATGAGGTGCATGAAATTTGAAAAAAATAAAAGCAAGTGCAGTATTTTTGTGTTTCAACAAAATCATGAACAAAGTTCTCAAGCCAGCCTATCAATCTGCTGCTGTTTTGTTCAATTTATAATTGCATCATTTGCTAAATAAAAGTGGTACTCTTCGATTGTTCCAAATTGATGATCTCAGAAAACTCTCGGAAAATTCATTAAGTTAATGCTTTGAAGGTTTTTAATATTATTACTTTATGTTTTATTTCAATCTGTGTTTTATATCACATTTTTCAAAGCCACGGGTCAACATTTATTAACATGCCACATGTAGCGTTCTGCAGACATGACACTTAAAAACTAAGAACATCTCAAAAAATATAACCTGTTGAGATATATGAGCGGATTTTAACATTATTGCAGTCGTTAACTAATAAAAAAAAAATTTCCAGCTTTTGTCAATCATAATAAGCCTTTGCAGAAGATCACACTTGCAGAGTGGAACCAATACATTAAAGAACACTAATTAAAATTGAGGAAGATCAGACGTAACTAAACGAGCAAACCAAATAACAAAGTGTTAACGAGAGAACAGATCAATTTTGATGACTGCACAGCATTCCGCTACAGCCCATCTAAGCCACATTGGGAAGGCTCTAAAATTTAATGGAGGAACGGAAGAACGAAAAGAAGAGCAAGCTGGAGCGTAAAAGCAACCAGGATCGGGAAAAGTAAAAGAGACCGAGGCCGGAAAAGCGACCGTGAGCAGAAATGCGACCAGGAGTGAGAAAGCGACCTGGAACGGGAAAGCAAGCGGTTAAGGAAACGGGAGCCAGAGAGAAAACGATAAAAAGCCTTTAAAATCCCCGGGCAACGCCGGGTAACCCAGCTAGTTTATATATATATATATATATATATATTAATGTAAAATCGCTGTATGTATGTATGTATGTATGTATTTGGGGGAGTGTTTATGTATCTATAACTATCTATGTATGCATGTATGTATGCATGTATGTGTGTATGTATGTATGTATGTATGTATGTATGTATGTATGTATGTATGTATGTATGTATGTATGTATGTATGTATGTATGTATGTATGTATGTATGTATGTATGTATGTATGTATGTATGTATGTATGTATGTATGTATGTATGTATGTATGTATGTATGTATGTATGTATGTATGTATGTATGTATGTATGTATGTATGTATGTATGTATGCATGTATGTATGAATCTATGTATGTATGTATGTATGTATGTATGTATGTAGAATCGGATCTGGGGGGGGGGACTGAGAGCGAAAGAATGAGCGGGAAAGAGACAGGGAACGGATTTACGACTGGGAGCGGGAGTGTTTATGTATCTATAACTATCTATGTATGCATGTATGTATGCATGTATGTGTGTATGTATGTATGTATGTATGTGTGTGTGTGTGTGTGTGTGTGTGTGTATGTATGTATGTATGTATGTATGTATGTATGTATGTATGTATGTATGTATGTATGTGTTTTAACTCTTTGCGAGCTTTCGTCGCCAAAGGTCTTCAGAAGAAGAACCTCTCATTTTTAGCGTTTCGGCCCTTAAACTTCTTGACGCTTTTAAGAGAGAGGTGGGCCCACGTCCGTTGATCAGGCGGACGCCCTTCGGGGGGAAAATTTCCAAATTCCTAACTTGAAACACGAAAATTCAAAGTTCAGCAGAAAACTGTTCGAAACAAAACTTGAAATCGCCGGAACGATTATCGCCCAATGTAAACAAGGCTAAACCATTTCGTGTGCATCTTGGAGCGCTTTCTTTTTTCTATTAGCGAAAATCCAAAAAGATGCAGCTTCAGCTGTCTGGGAGATCTCCTTGATGGCTCGAGTTTTTTCTCGGTTTGAAAAACCAAGAGCTTTCAGCAGTTTTAACATTGAGCTGCTAACCAGCCCTCGAACGCCAACCTCGACTGTATGTATGTATGTATGTATGTATGTATGTATGTATGTATGTATGTATGTATGTATGTATGTATGTATGTATGTATGTATGTATGTATGTATGTATGTATGTATGTATGTATGGGATCCTCTAGACGTCGGTTGGAAAGGAGAAAATGAGCGTGAGCGTGAGCGGAAACGGGATTATGTATGTATTTATGTATGCATGTATGTATGTATGCGTATGTATGTGTGTATGTATGTATGTGTATGTGCATGTATGTGTGTCTGTGTGTGTGTTTATGTATGTATGTATGTATGTATGTATGTATGTATGTATGTATGTATGTATGTATGTATGTATGTATGTATGTATGTATGTATGTATGTATGTATGTATGTATGTATGTATGTATGTATGTATGTATGTATGTATGTATGTATGTATGGATGCATGCATATGTATGTATGTATGTATGTATGTATGTATGTATGTAAGTATGTATGTATGTATGTATGTATGTATGTATGTATGTATGTATGTATGTATGTATGTATGTATGTATGTATGTATGTATGTATGTATGTATGTATTTGGGGGAGTGTTTATGTATCTATAACTATCTATGTATGCATGTATGTATGCATGTATGTGTGTATGTATGTATGTATGTATGTATGTATGTATGTATGTATGTATGTATGTATGTATGTATGTATGTATGTATGTATGTATGTATGTATGTATGTATGTATGTATGTATGTATGTATGTATGTATGTATGTATGTATGTATGTATGTATGTATGTATGTATGTATGTATGTATGTATGTATGTATGTATGTATGTATGTATGTATGTATGTATGTATGTATGTATGTATGTATGTATGTATGGGATCCTCTAGACGTCGGTTGGAAAGGAGAAAATGAGCGTGAGCGTGAGCGGAAACGGGATTATGTATGTATTTATGTATGCATGTATGTATGTATGCGTATGTATGTGTGTATGTATGTATGTGTATGTGCATGTATGTGTGTCTGTGTGTGTGTTTATGTATGTATGTATGTATGTATGTATGTATGTATGTATGTATGTATGTATGTATGTATGTATGTATGTATGTATGTATGTATGTATGTATGTATGTATGTATGTATGTATGTATGTATGTATGTATGTATGTATGTATGTATCTATGTATGTATGTATGTATGTATGTATGTATGTATGTATGTATGTATGTATGTATGTATGTATGTATGTATGTATGTATGTATGTATGTATGTATGTATGTATGTATGTATGTATGTATGTATGTATGTATGTATGTATGTATGTATGTATGTATGTATGTATGTATGTATGTATGTATTTATGTATGTATGTATGTATGTATGTATGTATGTATGTATGGATGCATGCATGCATGCATGCATGTATGTATGTATGTATGTATGTATGTATGTATGTATGTATGTATGTATGTATGTATTTATGTATGGGATCCTCTAGACGTCGGTTGCACTGCACCTTTGACGAGATCAATATAGCTGGAAACATCATTCGTCTCGTCGATAGGGTTCGCAATCTTGGGGTCATCATAGATTCTCAACTGACTTTCAGCGAACACGTTGCAAAATTGGTCAACACCAGTTACTACCATCTACGACAGATGAGGTCAGTTCGCAAATCCCTCACGGTCGATTCTTCGCATGCACTTGCCCGCGCTTTGATCTTGTCTAGACTTGATTATTGTAATTGTCTACTCAGTGGAATACCGGATCTGTTAATGAGGCGGCTTGATGGTGTCATGCGTGCCACGGCTAGGCTGATTCTCTGATTGCCTCGATACGGTCATGTCACTAAAGCGATTCACGACCGACTACACTGGCTGAACATGCAGGCGCGTATCGACTTCAAGCTATCTCTCACTGCGTACCGATGCCTCCATGGTTCTGCGCCGTCATACCTCTCCGGTCTGTGCATTCCGGTGACTCAGTTTCCTGGCCGATCTCACCTTCGCTCGGCTTCTTCCGGTCAGCTTCTTGTTCCTTCCCGCGGAACCAGGACGTTTGGACCGAGGGCTTTTGCAGTTTCTTGTCCAACTACCTGGAACAATCTACCGATTGAACTTACCGATCCGGCGTGTGCCGATAGCGTTTATATTTTTAGGAAACGACTTAAAACTCATTTTTCTTCTTCGTATGACGAACGGATATTGACCCCTTTTTGTTTCTGATGTGTGATTCTGTTCGTTCGTTTATTTTGGCACTGCCGCCTCGTGCTCTGAGAAATCTTTCTTTTTAGAGAGCACGTTAAATAAATAAATAATAATAATAATGTATGTATGTATGTATGTATGTATGTATGTATGTATGTATGTATGTATGTATGTATGTATGTATGTAGGTATGTATGTATGTATGTATGTATGTATGTATGTATGTATATATGTATGTATGTGTGTGTGTGCACTCCTGAAGAGCTTTTCTGTGGAGGTCATCAGAAGAAAACCCCCCCTCGAGCAAACGTTTCGGCTCTTTAATTTCTTGACGTTCTAAGGGGGTCGAGCCACGTTCGACGGACGAACGTCCTCCGGCAGAAAATGTCTTTGTTCTTTTCCGACATCGAATTTCTATCATTCCTTGCATCGTGGCAGATATTTATCATGCAAATAAACTCGCGACGTTAAAGAAATTCAGACTATTCAAGTGAGAAAACCTTCGACGACATAACGGCTTCGCTTTCGTAGCGGTACTTAATATCGCCACGTAAACAAAGACGAAGCATTTCTATTCTTGCGGAGCGGAGAGAGCGGCTTCTAAATTTGGAAAATCTTCTTTTTTCTCTCTTTGAGACCAAATCCAGAATGAAGCCGATTCTGCTGCTTCAGAAATCTGTTTAATTGCACGGGTCCGCTCTCTGTTAGACATTCCCAGGGCCCGCAGCAACTTTAGCAAAGATTTACCAACCAAACCGCGTGCTCCGACTTCAACAGCAAAAAGCTCAGCTCTTGAGCCATTTGCTTCCAAATCCAACACCAGTTCTCTGTATTTTTCTAATTTCATGATGTTACTGGCCTCCATGTTGCTTTCCCAAGGCACTGTCAACTCGATGAGAAGAAATGTCTTGGCCAGACTCGAAAAAACAACTATGTCTGGCCTTTTCCCACTTTCCTTTATTGAAACTGGGAAGCACTTTTCCGTTTTCAGATCGGCAGAGACCCTCCAGTCGTTCGCGCATGGAAAACATTCTCTCCTTCCGTGAGGGTTCTCTTTGGGCGATTTAGCTGCGGCAATCCCTCTCTCAAAAAATAAATCCTCCTCCTAGGTTTCACCTCCATTGAGTTGGCTTTTCGGCAGGCCTCTTTTACAAATCCCAGCAGCTTTTGGAGAACAAGGTTGTGGCGCCACGTGTATCTACCATGAGAAAGGGAATAGGAGCAGGAGGAAAGAATATGAATCAATGACTGCGACTGACCGCAGAGCTGACACTCATCGTTCTCAATTAATTTCCATTTCTTTAAATTGCTGGCTGTTGGCAGCTGATCATACATCGATCTAATGAGGAACGATAGCCGCACTGGAGCATAGCGCCATATATCTTCCCATGACAGAGACCGCTGAACTGTCTCCTCCCATCTGGTCCAGTCGCCTTGCTGTGACAATTGTGCGCTCTTCACAACTCTCTCGCTTTCTATCGCTCGCTTTCTGTCCTGAACAATCGAGACTGATCTTTCCTGAGCGTTTGCCTTGGACCACCAGAGATGGTGGTTCCATCCAACACCATGCCGCCCCAACTGAACTGCTCCGGTCCTTTCAGTCCACTGGAGAGAAACCGTGGCATTCTCTATTTCAACTCTAGCATTCCATTTGGTTCCTGAGATTAGAGTTGGTTTTACCTCAGCGACTCTCTGATCCGTTGAATTATCGAGCATCATCTGAGTTCTCAGTTTGCTGATCTTGAAATCTTCAACAAAAGACCGCAATGGAAGTCTCAGCTTGGCTGTTTTGCCGTAGAGAGCCACAGACGTCAATCCCGGAGGCAGACCCAACCATTGACGTGTAAAACGAGCTATCTTTCTTTCTAGTTTCTCCACAACTTGCAGACCAATTTCATAGACTGTCAGAGGTCAAAGCAGTCTTGGCACTAAAACAAATTGCAAAATCCACACTTTGAACCTGCTCTGAAGCGGAGCAGAATTAATGCTTTCCATGGAGACAGTTGCCATACGGAGAATAGAAGCACCCTGATCAACATCATTCAGGGATTTAAAGTACCATCTCCCGAGACTTTTCACTGGTTCGTCGCTCACTGTTGGAATCTTGTTACCATCAACAGAGAAAACGGTGTATTCGTCAATTTTACCGTGACGCAGGGAGAGACTTCTCGATTTGGATGCTTTAAAACTCATTCCGCACCATTTGAGTAGGTCGCTGAAGACATCGAGTGTCCGTCTCATTGAAATACACTTATTCAAAATAATTGTCGTGTCGTCTATGAAAGCTCTCAGAGGTGGCATGAAAATACCTCGGCCGAGGTATGTATGTATGTATGTATGTATGTATGTATGTATGTATGTATATATGTATGTATGTATGTATGTATGTATGTATGTACTAGCAGTGCCCGTAGCGGCTTCGCTCGCATGAAATTAGAGAATTTGAACCGTGCATACATAGTAGAGTACTGCACTGATCATTTTTTTAGGTCTCGGCTCGGCCGTCGACAACTTGGCCCAGCCCGTTTCAAAAATGGAAATTCCTGGCCCGGCACGGCCCGTCTAATATAGGCCCGGCCCGTTTTTACAGGCCTAGAAGTTCTATATACTTGATGAAAAACTTCGGCCCGTCCCACCTTGATTTAAGGTTTGGGCATGGCCGTATGAAGACCCTAAAATAACGGCTTGGCCCGTCCGTCAGGTGATAAACTGAACTCAACTACTTTTAACCGGCACAAAACCCCAAAATACTGATTTTCACATCTGTAGCACTTACAGTTTTTGAGTAGCAGTTATTTTAAAATCAAATAACCCTTCTTCCACCCCATATTTGAAGTCCTGGAAACCAAATTTTCAAAAAATGGTAAAACAAGTATATCCTTATTTCTGGAGTAGAAACCAAATACTAATTTTTACTCCTGTAGCATCTACAGTTTTCGAGTTGCAGTTACATTAAAAACCAAATATCCTTATTTTCAACCCCACATTTGAGGTCCTGAAAACCAAATTAAAAAAAAAGGTAAAACACGTATATCTTTATTTTTAGAATAGAAACTAAATACCAATTTTTACATCTGTGGTATTTACAGTTTTTGAGTAGCAGTTACTTTAAAAAACAAATAATCCTATTTCCTCCCCACATTTGAAGTCTTGAAAACCAAATTTTCAAAAAATGCTAAAACACGTATTTCATTATTTTTGGAGTAGAAACTAAATACTAGTTTTTACTCCTGTAGCATTCACAGTTTTTGAGTAGCAGCTACTTTAAAAACCAAATAACCCAATTTTCCAACCCACATTTGAGGTCCGGGAAACCGAATTTTCAAAAAATGGTGAAACACGTATCTTTTTGTTTTTCAAGAAGAATCCATATACCAAATTTCAAAATCTCCTCATTTTTGGTTTTCGAGATATACATTGTTTTAGAAATAAGTTTGTTTTCCAGTTTCTTCCCTCAGGAGCAATATTTTCAAAAATCCTTACTTAATGGATGCTTACGCAATAAAAGTAATATAAGTTCCAAATTTCACGTTCCTAGGATGAGGCGTTTGAGCTCGGCGTTGATTATCAGTCAGTCAGTCAGGACATGTTCTTTTATATATATAGACTAGCGGGGTTACCCGGCGTTGCCCGGGGTTTTTAGAGGTTTTTCTAATGTTTGTCTCTCTCGCTCCCGTTCCCTTCTCCACTTTCCCGTTTTCGTAGCGTTCCAGGTCGCTTTTCCGCTCTCGGTCGTTTTCCAGCTCCCGGTCGCTTTCCCGCTCAGAAGTTCTGTTATCGATTTTCTCTCTTGCTCGCGTTTCCTTCCAAGCTTGCTCTCCCGATTCCAGACGCTTTCCCGTTCCCGGTCGCTTTCCCGTTCCCGGTCGCTTTCCCGTTCCCGGTCGCTTTCCCGTTCTCGGTCGCTTTCCCGTTCCCGGTCGCTTTCCCGTTCCCGGTCGCTTTCCCGTTTCCGGTCGCTTTCCCGTTCCCGCTCACGCTTGCTCTCCCGTTCCCGGTCATGCTTGCTCTCCCATTCCCGGTCACGGTAGCTCTCCCGTTCCCGTTTCCGTTCCCGCTCATTTTCTCTTTTACATTCTTTCAGAACTTCTGTTAGCCTATAAAACGCAAAATAGATTTGCTAAGACTATATATATATATATATGAATGTTTGTGGGTTAGTTTGTCTATTATAGAAACGGGAAAGCACCCGGAACGGACAGCAAGCGGGAACAGAAAAGCAAGCGTGAGCGGGAATGGGAGAGCAAACGTGAGCGGGAACGGGGCAGCGACCGGGACGGGAAAACGACCGGGAGCGGGAAAGCGACCGGGAGCGGGAAAGCGACCGGGAGCGGGAAAGCGACCGGGAGCGGGAAAGCGACCGGGAGCGGGAAAGCGACCGGGAGCGGGAAAGCGACCGGGAGCGGGAAAGCGACCGGCAGTGGGAAAACGACCGAAAACGGAAAAGCTAACAGGAGTGGGAAAGCAGGTGGGAAAGGAAACGGGAGAGAAAGAGACAAACATTAGAAAAACCTCAAAAAACCTGGGCAACGCCGGGTATCTCCGCTAGTACATACATAAACACACACACAGACACACATACATGCACATACACATACATACATACACACATACATACGCACATACATATATATATAGTTCCCGCTCGCTCACCCGCTCCGCTCCGCTCATTTTGTGACGGATTTCAAAAAAAATTTTTTATTTTTGATTTTCATTGACTCCCAAGGTTGTGTGAAAATTTCATTACGATCGGATGAATGGTGTAGCAATGCATAAAGGACATTAACATACATAAATACATATATACATATATACAAACATTCATTTTTATATATATAGATAGACTAGCAGTGCCCGTAGCGGCTTCGCTCGCATAAAATTAGAGAATTTGAACCGTGCATACATAGTAGAGTACTGCACGGATCAATTTTTTAGGTCTCGGCTCGGCACGTCGAAACCTTGGCCCAGCCCGTTTCAAAAACCGAATATCCTGGCCCGGCACGGCCCGTCTAATATGGGCCCGGTCCGTTTTTACAGGCCTAGAAGTTCTATATACTTGATGAAAAACTTCGGCCCGTCCCACCTTGACTTCAGGTTTAGCCCGGCCCGTCTGAACACCCTAAAATCACTAAAATGTTTATATACTTGGTTAAAAATCTCGGCCCGTCCCACCTTGATTTAAGGTTTAGGCAGGGCCTTATGAAGACCCTAAAATATCGGCTTGGCCCGTCCGTCCGGTGATAAACTGAACTCATCTACTTTTGACCGGCACAAAACCTCAAAATACCAATTTTCACATCTGTAGCACTTACAGTTTTTGAGTAGCAGTTATTTTAAAATCAAATAACCCTTTTTCCACTTCACATTTGAGGTCCTGGAAACCAAATTTTCAAAAAATGGTGAAACACGTATATCATTATTTTTAGAGTAGAAACTAAATACTAATTTTACTTTTGTAGCATTTACAGTTTTTGAGTAGCAGTTACTTTGAAAACCAAGTAATCCTATTTTCCACCCCATATTTGAAGTCCTGGAAACCAAATTTTCAAAAAATGGTAAAACACGTATATCATTATTTCTGGAGTAGAAACCAAATACTAATTTTTACTCCTGCAGCATCTACAGTTTTCGAGTAGCAGTTACATTAAAAACCAAATAACATTATTTTCCATCCCACATTTGAGGTCCTGGAAACCAAATTTTAAAAAAATGGTAAAACACGTATATTTTTATTTTTAGAATAGAAACTAAATACTAATTTTTACATCCGTGGTATTTACAGTTTTTGAGTAGCAGTTAGTTTGAAAAACAAATAACCCTATTTTCCACCCAAATTTGAAGTCCTGGAAACCAAATTTTCAGAAAATGCTAAAACACCTATTTCATTATTTTGGGAGTAGAAACAAAATACTAATTTTTACTCCTGTAGCATTCACAGTTTTTGAGTAGCAGCTACTTTAAAAACCAAATAACCCAATTTTCCAACCAACATTTGAGGTCCGGGAAACCGAATTTTCAAAAAATGGTGAAACACGTATCTTTTTATTTTTTAAGAAAAATCCATATACCAAATTTTAAAATTTCCTCATTTTTGGTTTTCGAGATATACATTGTTTCAGAAAAAAGTTTGTTTTTCAGTTTTTTCCCCTCAGGAGCAAAATTTTCAAAAATCCTTTTTTAGCGAATGTTTACGCTATAAAAGTAATATAAGTTCCAAATTTCACGTTCCTAGGATGAGGCGTGTGAGCTCGGCGTTGATTATCAGTCAGTCAGTCAGGACATGTTCTTTTATATATATAGATATATACACACATATATATATATATATATATATATATATATATATATATATATATATATATATATATATATATATATATATATATATATATATATATATATATATATATATATATATATATATATATATAGTTGTATTTTTCGGTTTGGGCTCTCAAAAAAACTACTTTGTACAGTTTAAAGTTTTATTAATTAAAACTAACAGAAAGAGAAAAGTATATGCGCAAGGAGTCAGTTCGAAAACAAGTATTAGTTTCAGAAAAGTAATGGCCGCTATCAATCAACAACTCTCGAGCTTCACTAACTCACAAAACTAAAAATAGAAACAGGGATGTGCGCGCTGCCACTGGTTACAGCACTGCCCCCCTCTCAGCCATTGCTCGTCTCGAGCAACTTCTTACAGCTCTGAACCGTGGTACATGGCCAGGCGGTTGACATGGACGACCTTCATCCTACGTTGACCTTTCCGTATCCGGAAGATTACGTCATTGATCTTCTTGATAATGACGTATGGACCCTCCCATTCTGGTTGCAATTTGGGCGACCGTCCTTTTCTTCTTTGAGGATTGTAGAACCATACGCAATCGTGTTCTTTAAACTTCCCACAATTTAATTGGCAGTCATAACGAGTCTTCATCTCATCGCTGGCTGTTCTCAATTTGTCCCTCACAATTGAATGCAACACATTAATCTTGGTTTGTAGACCGGAAGTGAATTCCGTCTTTGGCTCGTCAGATCTTCCTGGACTGCCAAAGAGAAGGTCGCAGGGTAGACGAAGGTTTGACCTGAATAACACTTCTCCTGGTGTGTGACCTGTGATGGTGTGTGCACCTCCTCTATATGCTAAGAGAAACAGAGGAATATAACGATCCCAATCATCTTGTCGTTCACTCACAACTTTTTTTAGAAACTCAATCAGGGTACGATTAAACCGTTCCACCATCCCATCTGATTGAGGGTGCAGGGGTGTGGTGCGAGTTTTGTGAATTCCAAGTAGTGTGCACATCTCTTGAAACAACATAGATTCAAAATTACTCCCTTGATCGGAGTGAAGTTCCATCGGGACACCATACCGGCTGATCCAATTTTGAACTAAAGCCTCGGCGACTGTAGCTGCTTCTTGATTAGGCAAGGCGTACACTTCAGGCCACTTTGAAAAATAATCCATGACTACGAGGATGTATTTGTTTCCATTTACTGATTCAGGAAAAGGGCCAGCAACATCAATTGCAATTCTTTCAAAAGGTGTTCCAGCATTGTATTGTTGCATCTCCCCTTTTGTTTTCTTTTTAGGGCCTTTAGCTGCAGCAAACATATCACATCTCCTGCACCAATTCTCAACGTCGTTCTTATAGTGTAACCAATAGAATCGTTGACAAATTTTATCTAAGGTCTTGTTGACTCCAAGATGACCTCCAGATGTACCGGCATGCATTTCTTCAAGTACCTCAACAACCCTTGATTTTGGAATTATTATCTGAAGGTGATGTGATAGTCCGTTAACTGTTTCCCATATTCTTTTTAAAACTCCTTTCTCAAGCGTTAGTGAGTCCCACTGGGCCCAATAAGCTTTCGTTACAAGCCCTTCACTCGCAATTTGGGCCCAATCTGGTCTTTGTTTCTGCTGCATCCATTGTATTAGTGGTCTGATGTCATCATCTTTAAGTTGCTCTTTTCTCAAATTTTCATCGGTCCAACTATCTAGACCTTCTAATGCTATTCCAAAACATGTGTTGCTTTTGTCCTTCTCTTCTATATGGGAACAATGCCCACAGCCAATCTCACATGGTCGACGAGATAACGAATCTGCATTCATATGCAACTGTCCTTTCCTATGTTCCACACTGAATTGATAAGTTTGCAATCGTTCAAACCACCTTGCCACCTGACCTTCTTGATTCTTGAAACTCAACAACCACTTGAGGGCAGCATGATCAGTTCGTACCAGGAAACGTTGACCATAGAGGTATTTATGGAAATGCTTGATGGCTTCAACAACTGCCAGTAATTCTCAACTAGTAACACAGTAGTTCCTTTCAGGCCTTCATAAGGTTCTACTATAATAGGACACAACTCTTTCAATTCCTGTTATCCTTTGTGACAATACTGCTCCAATGCCAGAATTGCTTGCATCAGTATCTAAAATAAACAATTCACCAGGAACAGGGTAACTTAATACTGAAGAAGAACTAATTGCTTCTTTCAGTTCATCAAAAGCTTGTTGACGGGATGCAGTCCAGTCAAAACAATGTCCTTTTCTTGTTAACTGGTGTAACTCTTTAACGATGTTAGAAAAGTCTGCAACAAATCGTCTGTAATAAGTACATAATCCAAGAAAACTTCTCAGCTCAGTTATGTTTCTTGGAGGTGGCCAATGAGTTACTGCTGCAACTTTTTCTGGATCAGTTCTTATTCCCTCTTGCGAGACTATGTGTCCAAGGTAACTCACTTCTGTTTTAAATAGGGAGCATTTAGATGGATTAAGTTTCATTCCTGCATTTCTTATTCTTTGGAAAACAGTGCGCAGATTGTAAAAATACTCCTCATAGCTCCTACCAATCACGATAATGTCGTTAAGATAGACTAAACAAGTTTTCCAGACAAGTCCTCTCAAGACGAACTCCATTAACCGTTCAAATGTAGCTGGAGCGTTGCATAAACCAAACGGCATTACAGTAAACTGCCACAATCCTTCGCCTATAGAAAAAGCTGTCTTTTCCTTATCTGGTGGGTATATGCCAACCTGCCAATAACCATTTTTCAAGTCTAGAGTAGAGAATACTTTTGTTCCAACAAGGGTGTCAAGTGTGTCATCTATTCGAGGAAGAGGATAACTATCTTTGATTGTGACTTCGTTCAACTTTCTATAATCAACACAAAAACGCCATGAACCATTCTTTTTCTTCACTAAAACTACTGGTGAACACCAAGGGCTACAAGATGGTTCAATTACTCCTTGTTTGTACATTTGGTCTAAAATCTGCTTTGCCTCTTCTCGCTTCGCTAAGGGAAGGCGACGTGGCATTTGATGGATCGGTTGAGTCTCTTCTGTGTTAATTTTGTGTTGTACAACATCTGTTTTTCCACAATCATTGTCATCCATCGACACAATATCACTGAATTCATCTAACAAATTTTCTGCCTTAACAAATTCTTCTATTGGAAGAGAGCCTTTGACATTTAACCAAATCTGCCGCAATCGTGAATGTTTTCTTTCATGTGAAATTCTAGATGGTATTGCTTTACAATTTTCATTATTAACAAATTTATTTGATCTCTTTACTTCATCTTTATTCCCTTGAACTTGATCATTTCTCACAGTATGTAGCTCTTGGTGGTGAATTGGCTGACAGATCTCTTCAAGATCATCACTATATATCAGTGGAAACTCAGAGTCATTCAGTGTCAAAATTCTTTTATTGAAATCCAGTGCAAACCCATTCCTTTTTAAGAAATCAAGCCCAATCAAGCATTCATCTTTGATCTCGGCAACAACGAAAGATTGGCTAAACACATTTTCTCCAATTTGAAGGGGCAGATCTATCTCTCCAACTACAGCAACTGGTTCTCCTGTAGCAGTTTTTATTCGAATGTTTGTGTTTTCCTGTATCTGTCCATTAATATCTAATGTGCTGTTTATGATGGAACGAGATGCTCCAGTGTCGATAATCAATCTGCATTATTTCTCTCCAACTTTGCCAAAGACACATAAGTTAGCATTCCTTCCTAGAGTTAGCACTGACATAGGAACTTTTGGTAAAACAGTTGCAAATGAGTGGTTATTTTTTCTAGATGGATAAGATACCTTAGTATCCAATACCCGATTCGAAACCCAAGAGTTTTTACAATCATCACTCCACCATCTTCTATCTAGATATTTCTTTTTATTCTGTTTTATGGGTGTTGGGGCTTTGTATTTCCTTACTGTCGATTTCCGCCCTTCGAGATCGACTGCTTCCAGTTTAAAGGATGTTGAAGCTCTGACATATGCTTGACAATTTCTTTGGAGATGTCCTTTCTGGTTGCACATCCAGCATCGAAAGTTATCCAGGTCTGTTTTTGTCCTGGCACCACCAGAAGCTTGTTGAGTCTCGCCATCTTCCATTTTTAAAGTTCGGACCAATTGAGCACTATGGGATGCATGGCTTGCAGCTTCATATGAAAGTGCAAATACCAGAGCTTCACCAGCTCTGTGTTTGCCACTGATGAGGATTGCTTTCTTCAATTCAAGATCAGCGATGGCATCCACAAAAGAGTCAGACACCAGGATATCGAGAAGATCAGGTGTGGCGGTAGGGTAGGCTAGATGTGCCAGACGTTTAACATCTGCTTCGAGCTCTTGGAAGCTTTCCCCGGGCTTTTGTCGTCGAGTATTTAGTTGGATTTTGTACATCTCATGTAAGTGTTTATCTCCAAATCTACGCTCGAGAACTTTTACCAGGGCTGGGTAGTCTTCTTCTTCTGAAACAATCTGAAGAATTTCCAAAGCTTTTCCTCTCAGAGCCAAGGTTAATGCCGTTGCCTTTGTCTTATCCAAAACCCAGTTATTAGCCGTGGCAGCTGCTTCAAACTGTCAGTTGTACACTGACCACACCACCGAACCATCGAAAGTAGGTACCTTAACCCTTTCAGAAATTGATGAGTCCAGTGGAACCCTCAAAAGAGTGTCCCTACGTCCAGTTTCCATTTCCCTCAGTCTGCATCTTATGTCAGAGATTTCTTCTTGGAAAACATCCTTGAACTCAGTCATCTCTCTCCTAATGGCATTGTTTTCTTCTGCAACCTCCTCCTCGATTTCCTCCTTCAACAACAACAACTTGTCCCGGAAATCCCTCCCCTGCTGTATCGATGCCGCCACTTCCGTCCTCAAAAATTTGAACTCATTCAAAAGAGCTTCGTCGAGTTCAAACTCAAAGTCATCTGTGTCGACGTCTTTTTCTTCTAACGCTCTTCTAAGACGTTCGACTAATTCCGATTTTTTTCCATCTGTGCTGAGGTCCCTTTTTTTTAGTTCTCTCCGTAACTCAGGCACCAGCAACTTTTCCAGTGTTTTTAGAACCATACCGACGATACCAAATAACTAAATTCACGATACCAAGAAAATCCCACTTCTGACACCAATGTTGTATTTTTCGGTTTGGGCTCTCAAAAAAACTACTTTGTACAGTTTAAAGTTTTATTAATTAAAACTAACAGAAAGAGAAAAGTATATGCGCAAGGAGTCAGTTCGAAAACAAGTATTAGTTTCGGAAAAGTAATGGCCGCTATCAATCAACAACTCTCGAGCTTCACTAACTCACAAAACTAAAAATAGAAACAGGGATGTGTATATGTATATATATAAACATATATTTATATATATATAAATATATATATATATATATATATAAATATATATATATATATATATTAAACCAACCAATAATGGTGTCTGTCTAAATGGTGATAGCGAGTGTCCCGACAGATACAAGGCTAGTGTCATCAATAGTTATTTATTACGGGCATACAGATTTTCTGAGAATTGGATGGAGTTCAACATCGAAGTCGAAAGGATTAAAAAAGTTCTTATTAACAATAACTTCTCTAATACCGTTGTCGACAACGCCATCAATACTTTTGTTACTAAGATGGTTACCAAAGAATCCTCTACATAGAAGGTAAAAGAGGACAACATCAAACTAATAACCTTGTTCTATAGAAATCAGATGCATTCCGATTATAAATTGGACGTATTTGTTTTACGTAGAATTATCAGTAAAGAAGTTTCAGTTATACATCCTAATAATAACGTGTTGAAGTTATATATTTACTATAAAAACCTCAAACTTTTTAACCTTGTAATTACCAACAATAGAACCCGGAAAAAAGATGATATCCTACAGCAAACCAACTTGGTATACCAATTTAAATGTCCGTTGCCACACAGTAAGGTGGAACAATATATTGGTCATACCAGAACTAAACTGTCTCGTAGGTTAACAATGCATCTGCAATCCGGCAGTATTCGACAGCATTTTGAAGCAATACATGGGACGTGTTGGTCTAGTGGTATAGATACCGGCTTTGAGAGTCGTAGGACCTGGGCTCGATTCCCGGTCCAGGCACGTAATTTCCTTGAGCAAGAAACTAACTCACATGTGCTCACGTCAACTCAGCGTTATCTAGGGTTAACTCCTGTCTATGTAAATAGCGTGTTCTTCGAAGTTTCCGATTCCAAAGAAACCTTCGTAAGCGCCTCTGACTATCTGGCGCTATATAAATAAACTCAAACTCAAACTCAAATCATCGAAAACTCACACGTGAAGTTCTCGTTGCTAATTCGAATATTGTTGTTAAAGAATACAATCCTCTTCGACTTAAAATAAAAGAAGCTCTTTATATTCAGAAACTCTGCCCTTCAATTAATAAACAATTTGAAAAGTTTTCTACAACTCTTAGATTATTTGGATTCACTGAGAACATTGCTTCACGACCGAATTTTGAAAAGAGTAACAAAATGTTTTGACTGATTCTGACAATGTTGACACTTTGATTGAAGGAAATAGCATGGGTCCTAGTGATCTTTCAAATGGTCATCTTCTCGATACCTTTTCTAACGCGACTCTTGATGTTTCCAATGTTAATAAATTCCACGACATCGGTAACTGCTGCTCTGTTGATCTGGTTCAATCACTTGATAATTTTCTTGAGACTGATTCACCTGATGAGTTTCAGTTTAATCATAAGTGTGATATGTATAAAACAAACAGTCCTGACGTTTTGGACGCATGCTCTTTTTCGCAATATTTCGATACCACGCAAGATCCGTCATCTAAAGATACTTTAGAAAATATCCTCACAGAAAGTCCTTGTTCTTTCACGACCGTTGTTGATGACTTGGATCAACCTGTTAGTCCTGATGATACCGCGCGCACCTGTGTCGAAGAAGAATGTCCGATTGATGACAATTGTTCGTACCCATCCAGTTCCTTCCTCCATTTACTTTCAAACGAGAACATCACTGTTCGACGAAAGCGGAGATATTCTTGATTTTATTTATTTAAATATCTTATGTAATTTCGACTTAATTTAATCATTTATTATCATAATACTTGCCTTTATTATTATTATTTCTCCTACTATTATTTTATCCTTTAATTAAACGTTTTTAATTATACTTATTTTATCCTCATAACTCCAGTTTATTTTATGTACGTTAATTTAATTACAGTGTCTAAATTTGATTATTTTTATTAATATCCTTTTATAAAGATAATTCCCTGAGGATATTAGTTTATTTGTATATTTAATTATTACATGTTTTCTTATCTTTTGCCTCCTTTTACGCGATTGTATTTACAGACTCTGAAGATGGCGAAAGCCGAAACGGCCCGTAAGTCTGAAATAAAGAAGGTTTTAAATGTTAATACTTTTCTTAATACGTGTTGCAGTAAACAAAAAACGTTGTTCCGAAATATTGAGAAAGTATCTATAAAACTCATAGCGGCTAAATGGAGACTTATTTTTAATCGAGCTTGTCTTAAAGAAAAACTTATGCCATCTTACATTATTAATATATATATATATATATATATATATATATATATATATATATATATATATATATATATATATATATATATATATATATATATATATATATATATAAACATGCTCAGTTGAAGACTATTGACCACTTCACATTAGTCATTTTTCTCGACAAGTTTTTAAAACGTTGAAATTGAAATAAAGACTTAAAAAGAATCGTTGTTAGGAAATAAAATTTTTAATATTACGCCAGATGCAAACATTGTATGCCATGTGAAGTGAAGTGCATTCCTCAATATAATATCATCAAAGTCACCAAATATGAACCTTATTTGTAAAATAATTTATTGTTTTTTTAAATCCCTTATATAAACTTCATCAATGGTCTTGATTGCTTGACCTTAAGGTTTGTTTGCAAACCTTGAAAGTAAAAACTAACTAACTTTCCTTCATCCAATTGAACTGAAATTTAATATATAAGCTCATTCCCTATGACAATGCATTCTATTATAATAAAAAAATATTTTTTTCAATTAAATATAATAATTATCTACGTTTTAAAACAAAAACAATTTAACTACAATGAAATAATTGTTTCTATATAAAAGTTTAAAAAAATGTCATTTTAAAAGAAAAGTTTTGCAATAAAAGAAAATCAAGAAAATTCAAAATTATAAATATTAAAAAAAACCTGGTTTGTTCACAGTTTCATATTTTAATTCAGAACTGCTGCTATAAATTAGTAGTAAATTAGTCAGTTACAAATTACAATGACAATAGCTATCAATAAACAAACTTTTTTAAAACGACATGCATAGGAAACTATCGCGAAAGCCTGAAAATGTGTTTGTAAATATAAACAAAGCACTCAATGTCTTAGCGCTATACTTTGACATAAACATTTAGATTTGTTGTTCAATAACATATTCGGGTATGTCTGGGTTAGATTCAAGCTCATTCTTTCGTCGTTATAATTAGTTTTATTCATCCTGTTGTTACAAACCTTTTTATTATTTGGTTGTAGTAGTTATATACATTGTATATTTAGTTTTTTGATGACATCCAATGCCGAAGAGCTCTTCGCTACTAACATTTTTATTTACAGTTGTCCAGTCGAAAAGCACTTGTCAATCAAATTCATACACGTGATTATGAGAGACTGGGCTTGAATGTAAAGATTATTTTCCATTCGAACAATTCAAACAGATGTCTCGGCATCTAAGTTCACAAAGTTGAATAATACAATTAAAGATCATTATTAAAAGCTTCACCTTTTAAATACAGAGAGTTACTAGTCCTCATTATCACCCGTTGAAACTTTTTTAGAAAATTTGTTTCTCTTTCTTTTGTTCTAGAGATTGTAACATTCAGATAAACATTTATTTGGTTCCACGACAAAACGTTCACAGACGAAAAATTCAACGACAAAATGTTTCCGACAAAACGATCACGACAAATTGCTCACGACAATATATAAAGAAATTGTGAAAAACCTGTTTTTAAGGCTTACTTGTTTAAATACCTTATATTAACTTTACCGACGGTCTTGCTTGCCTGCTTACTTACTTGCTTGCTTGATTGTTTGCCAACCATAAAAGTAAAAATTAATTAATTTTCCGTCATCCGATCGAGCTAAAATTTAAAATATAGGCTTGTTTCTCCTGACAATATATTCTATAAGAGTTTGAAAATTTTTAAAATCAATAATTAAAATTGTAAGTATTTATGTTTCAAAACAGAAACAAACCAAACACAGTTATACAGATGTTTACATATATACAATCAAAAAAATATGTTGCTATAAAAGAAAATATTTTACAATAAATAAAAAGCCGGCAAAACCTGAAATATAAAGGGTTTGTGAAAAAACCTGGTTTTTACGGCTTACTTGTTTATTCTTACCACGCTTCTATTAGCTTCACCTGATGCTTGTTTGTAAGAAAAACTTTGTAATCGATTTTTTTGACCACTTCCCATTGACTTAAAATTTTTGCACAGAAACTATTTTTTGACTGGGGTGAGAGTGGGGCAATAATAGTCATTTTTCCAAACATTTTTCAAAAAACCACACTTTTTCTTTCAAAAAAAGCTGATGACCGAAGAGGTGGTCGTAGGTAATTTTCAAAAATTGTACTTTCAACTACGGTCATTTACCATAAACCAGTAAAAATATATTGTCAACACAAATTTAAATAATACTATAGTGGGGGATGCATCCCTTCTACCCTTTGGACCCTTCCTTGCCGTAGGGGAGAGTAGAGCAGCTTCTACTTTTCGACGCACTGTCGTTAAAAATATATTGTTGGTAAAAGTTATATTGTCAGTAAAAATATATTGTCAACTACGCTGTAGGACGAGAGCGCACAACAGCACAAACACACACATAGAAAAGTACTAACCAAGCTGTACAATAGACATCTTAATATACAGGGTGGGCCAAAAAGATGAGAAGGTCTTATAATATGTTCTTTAATTATTGAATTCTTTGATCACACTAAAAGTCAAAGATGGCAACCGGAAAATAATTAAAAAACGACATAATGATTAGAGTTAGTAAGTAACATCATCGAAGTATTATTTTGTTTATTGGAGATATTCCGTCTAAATTTGAGATAATTATATTTGATTGTATAAAACCGTCTCACTTTTTTTTGCCCACCCTGTATAATAAAAAGTCCACATTGTAAGACAAAAGCGCTAGGTCTTGGATTTTGATGCACATTATTTGGTAGCAGGCCTGGATTAACCATTAGGCAAACAAAGCACGTTCCTTAGTGTAAACGTAGAGGAATATGCTTTCTAGCGATTCGTAACGTTAAAGTCGAAGTTATTTATAACACAATATTTCTCGAATTTATTTTAACTTTATTATTCTTCCTTGAATATAATCTTTTACTTGACTCTAAACTGAATTATCTCACTTTGTAGAAGTTCGCCCGGTTCTGACAAATCTTTTGATAATTCCGATTTCTCTCCCCAGATCACCCGACTTTTTTTATTCAAGACCACAAAAAGGAAAAAGACCAATAACAATTATATATATATACATATATATATATACATATATATATACATATATACATATACATATACATATACCCATCCATGTATATATACACTCAAACACACATACATATACATATATATTAATGATACAAAAAATTATACGCACACACAATGTCACAGGAGCACACATATATACATATATACAAACATATACATACACACATATACACACATATACATACATACATAACTATTGTTTCAACATATCCAATCATTATAAAATGCACACATAATAAAATAAAATAAACAAATATTATGAAAATACGTAAGATGAATCATCTTCATCTTACACTTAGGCACCAAGCGTTTGGGGGCATCACAGGACGCCACAGGTCCTGAAGAAATATGTTTTTTTTTAACAAATTTAAGTACAGAAACAACTGAATTTTAATACAGAAATACTTTAATGTAGTTTTTATATGAGTGATAGTAGTACAAACTACAAATATATAGGAGTTGCTTTTGGCAAGCCAGTCCCAATCCTGGAGAAAGGAGGAGGGGAAAGTTAAAAGGCCCGATGTGTGAAAGATTAATACATTATTGGCTATAATTAGCTATAAACACAATGAAACTTGGCCACTAGTTTAAACATTGATAAATAGGGTTAGGGTTAGGGTTAAGGTTGTAACAAAATAGGACTATTTTTTGGAAGATTCGGCCCGGGCCGTTTATGTGAAAGATAACCGAAAATTTAAGAAACTTTTGAATCAATATGGAATAAAAAAGGGTTTTTTTTAATTTTCAAATTTGAAAATTGAATGTCACTTTTTTTTAAATACACTACAAATTCAAAGTTTGTTTCTTTAGAGGAAATTTGTAATTTGAAAAAAATGAAGTTTCAATAGATTTTGCTCTAAAATTTAACAATGTTGTCCATTTGAAAATTTAACACAATGTAAAGTCCACAGCAACAAATAAACCCACCGATTATTAACTCGATTGTGATAATTGAAAATATAAGCTATTTTGGAATTAATATAAATTACACAAAAAATGTATTAAAAAATTTTAAAATAAAAAATTAAATATCGTTTTAAAGGAAACCTAAAATTATTAATTTGTTGATTTTATTCTATAAATCACTTATAGTAAGTCTATAATTCACTTATACTTTGTCAAATCAATCTGAAAATTTGACAAAATTTAAAGTCTGCAGCGACAAATAAGCCCACAAAATTTCAACTCGATTGGATAACGTGAAGCTGGTTGTTTTGAGTGGTATATGGTCTCAGCGTATGGCTTAAGCAAGCTAACACGGTACAATACAATACAATACAAAGTAAAATTTATAACGCGCCCTTATAAAAAACAAGTCTTTCGCAAAAGCGCGCAGTTCGACAATATCTCCTAATCAAAGAACTTACTAAAGAGAAAAGTTTTTAATCTAGTTTTAAATTGAGTAGAGTCTTTAGATTGGCAAATATGTACAGGCAAGCTGTTCCAGTAAGTTGGACCAGAGATGGCAAAAGCTCTGTTTCCAAATTGGAAACGAGACCGGACAGAGACGAAGTCGTCCCTGCTAGTAGAACGAAGACGTTGCCTTGCAGGGAGCGACGAGCATGGCGAAACGAGAGATGACAGAAGGGAGATGATCCGGTGAATATGTTAAACATTAAGAGGCATATTTTAAAATTTATTCTAGCAGAGATAGGTAGCCAATGAAGTTGACGTAAAGTTGGGGTGATGTGGTCTCGAGGACCGAGATCTTTGACAAGCCGAGCGGCCGCATGGAGTACAGAAGTAAGGGGTTTTAAGGACGATGATGGTAGACCTGTCAACACTGAGTTGCAGTAGTCTACTCTTGAGATGACAAAAGCCTGGACTAGGGTACGAATGCACTGCTCGTTAAGGCAGCGCTTCACTTGACGGATTCGGCGTAGATGGAAGTAGCAGGCCCTTGTAATGGCGGAGATATGGTGAGTCATTGACAAGCCAGAGTCAAGATACACTCCGAGATCACGAACAACATTCGAAGACGAGATTGTGCAGTTACCGATATTAATAGAGCTTGAACTCATGGATATGGGCTGAGGCCTTCGATCAAACCAGATGAGTTCTGTTTTAGAAGTATTGAGCTTCAGGCGCATGGCTGAGCAGCATTTTTGAATTTCAACAAAACAGTTTGCGAGCTTTGTTTTAGCTAGGCAGATGTCTTGTGTGGCAAATTGAATATATATCTGGGTGTCATCATCATAGAGTTAAATAAGAACTTCGTGTCGTGAGGCGATGTTGACAATATAAGAAGTGTAGAGAATGAAAAGAAGGGGTCCAAGAATTGAACCTTGGGGAACACCGAAAGAAACATCGTTATTTTTGGAGGTTTGCTCACCAAGACGAACTTTATGAGAACGATTAGAGAGAAAAGAGATTAACCACTGAAGAGCGGCAGAAGTTATACCAAACTGTAATTCAAGCATTGAAAAAAGAATGGCATGGTCGACACAGTCGAAAGCAGCAGTAAAGTCAAGCATTAAGAGAGTGGTTATGAATCCGGAATCAAGGTCAAGGACAATGTCGTTATAAACTTTAACCACAGCTGTTTCTGTGGAGTGATAACGTCTGAATCCAGATTGAGTAAGAAGAAGTAGTTTATGTATTTCAACATAGATAGAAAGTTGACGGTGGACGACTCGTTCCACTAGTTTAAAAACAAACGATAAGGTAGAAATAGGGCGGTAGTTGGCAGGGTCAGAGGGATCAAGGCCAGGTTTTTTTAGTAGTGGGCGAATGATGGCACGTTTGTGAGGTTCAGGCAGATTAGTCTGGGAAAGTGAGGAGTTTATTAACATTGCAAGAATTGGAGCAAACGTGAGGCGCATGGTTTTTAGTAGATGCACAGGGGCTGAATCGAGCTCGCACTGCTTTGTCGTGGAATCGATGAGAAGTTTAGTCACATCATCAGGAGAAACCTTCTCAAAAGCGTCAAAACCAGGAAGAAACGGTGCATTGATTGCAAAATCGGGCGGGTCGAAGTTTTTGGTCGAGTCACGTATGTCAACAATCTTATTTCCAAAAAAGTCAAGTAGATCATCGGGGGAAATCCATGATGATGTTTCTGAAGTTGGAGTGAGGAGCGAATGTAGTGATCTCCAGAGAGTTCGACCATCACCTTGAACGTTTTCGATGCGCTGTTTAAGGTAACTAGAGCACTTGAATTGAAAGAGTCTCCTCTGGCTTTTAATCTGAGATCGCCAACGCTACTTCTTTATGACGTTAAGAGGATCTCTGATAGATTGGCGTTCGAGATAGATAATTAATATGGAAAGTATGTGAGGATTGACAATTAAAGAAACTTTCAGATTAATATCGAATAAACGCATTTTTTATTAAAATTTTTTTCTAAATAAACAAAAAATTCAAATTTTGTTTCTTAACATAAAATTTTTAATTTTTGAAAAATTTCAAAGTTTTTATTGATTTTATTCTATAATTCACTCGAATGTTTTTAAGCAATCTAAAAATTTAAGAGAATGTAAAGTCTACGGCAATAAACAAATCCACAAAATTTCAACTTGATTGTAAACATATAAAATATAAGCTATTTCGAAACAATCTATCTATCTATCTATCTATCTATATATATATATATATATATATATATATATATATATATATATATATATATATATATATATATATATATATATATATATATATATTCTTCCAGGCACGCGCTATTAAAGACAATAGACCATTTTGCGTTTATTATTTTTTTCGACAGACATTCTAAATTTTTCAAACTACATACATTCTTTGATTTAACTAGGGCTAACGGACCGTTTCGACTAACATTGTCATCCTCAGAGCCCATTTAAAATTTAAACCAAACGTCGACGCAAGAAACGATACAATGAAATAAACAATAAAACCAGGTAGAGCGTACCTACCCTAGATATTAAAATATCGTAAAAGGAACTGAGATAAAATAATAAAAAATAATAAAAATATGTATTAAGAAAGTTCAAATAATTTAAAAATAAAAGAGTATGTACAAGAATATTGCTATGGTCGTAATTTGCTTATGGAAGAATACAATGTAAAATTACAATCATGAACATGTTATTTTTTTTCTTCTTATTGTTATATTACCACTATAAAGTAGAATAGGCAATTCAACGGGTTTGTCATCTCCCGGCGGGAATTCACATTGGTCCCCTTCAGGAATTCCACTGAGGTCACTGCACAGGTTACTCTGTGCCGAAGGTAATACTCATCGCAATAATAAATATTGTTCAATTTCTAAACCGTTGTTGAAAGGAGCGAAATCACTTAAAGGAAATTCAAATATTGTTGTGCGAAAAGCCGAGAAATCATCAACCTATGTTATTTTGGATAAAACTGATTATTTTAATAAGCTGGATTCTATATTATCTGATAGCTCCAAGTTTAAAAAAATCACTCGTGATCCTACCATCAGCATAAAGAAAGAAGCCAATAAACTTATTGTGGCGCTCAATTCCTACCTGCAGGATAACCAAGTTTCCCAAATTGTTGGAGACTACTCACCAGCTTATCTATATGAAAATGTAAAGCTTCATAAATCCGACTACCCTCTTCGACCTGTCATCTCTCAGTGCCCGACTCCCACATACTCACTGGCGAAAACAATTAACCGTATAATAATTCCATATCTACCTTCTCAATACTCTCTCAAGTCAACAACTGGTTTCATCGAACTTATACGAACTGCAGAAGATAGCAAAGGGCTCTTGGCTTCACTTGATGTTGAGAGCCTTTTCACCAATGTTCCTGTTGCTGAAACTATTGAAATAATTTTGCAATACGTTTTTGAAAGTGAATTTCTACCAGCACCGCAATTTAATAGAACCATATTGAAGAAAATTCTTCAGCTTTGTACTACGGACACACCCTTCTTTCATCCTAATGGTGACCTCTACCTTCAAATAGATGGGTAGCCATGGGCTCACCCCTTGGTCCAACCTTGGCTGAGTTTTACATGAGTCATGTCGAAAGAAAAGTTTTTGCTATAGTTAAAAAACCGAAACTATATGCTAGATATGTTGATGACATATTTTTACTATGACAGGACAAAGATGAGTTGGAAAACCTAAAATTGCAATTTGAAAAAATTCAGTTCTGAAATTAACAACCGAGGTTAGCAACTTTCAAAGACAACTAGCATACTTGGATATACTTGTGACACAGACGGAAAAGGGATTTCTATTCACCGTATATACCAAACCCACAGATGGCGGTCATTGTCTTAGTGGCGACAGTTACTGTCCTGACAAATACAAAACCAGCGTTATTGTTGGCTATCTTAACAGAGCATTTAAATATTCTCAAACATGGATTGATTTTGACACTGAAGTCAAACGAATTAAAACTCTGTTGGTTAATAATAATTATTCTAACTCAATGGTGGATGATACTATCCGTTAATTTGTTGATAGCAAGCACAACAATTGTACTTCTAAAAAACAGCCGCAGAAGTCCCTGATACCGTTGTTTTATTGTGCACAAATGCATGATAATTATAGAAGAGACGAAGACTCCATCAGGAATTTAATTCATAGCCACGTACGGGTTTCTAATCCAATCTCACAACGCCTGCAGCTTCACATCTACTACTCGAACAAAAAAACGCATCAACTGGTTTTTACTAATAACTCTAGAAAAACTATTCAATTACAGAAAACTAATGTTGTCTACAAATTTACGTGTCCACAATCACATACAGCTCCTGAAACATACATAGGGAATACGCGTACTACCCTCTCAAGGCGTCTAACGATGCATACCCAAGGAGGAAGTATTTGTTCACATTTTGTTACTGCTCATGGACACAAACCCAACAAAAAAAAACTGAATGAAAATACCGAAATAATTGTTCAAGAAACCGATCCTGTTAGATTAAAAATTAAAGAAGCTTTGCTGATATCTCAAGAACGACCCTCTATAAATATGCAATATAATAATTTTGACAGAACCCTATTGCTCCAATATCAGTCATATCCCTCTGCTATGGCTACTACATCTCTTGGCGTCTCAACATTGGTTGTCGGTGGTTTTCGTTATCGTGGCGACAGATCTGTCGACCCTCCAGTTTCCACTGATTTCGCGATGGATGATTCGCGGGATATAAATGTAAACATCAGTTCGACTTTAGTAACTGATGGCAAAGAACTTTTGGCTTGTGTTGTTGACGGATCTGTTCGTCCCACCCTTTCTTCACATTCGGTAGCTAAGAGTGCCTTGGAGTTGAATAGTACTTTAAATGATGACGTTTCTGGTTTCTCTTCTTGGAGTGAAGATCTCATCTCGGCTTGTCTTGCAAGTGATAACACACGGGATAATGACACGACCTCTAACGAAACATTGATGAACAGTATCGATGAGGATTTGTCGTGTCGGGACAAGTCTCCTGTTTCCACCTGTTATGGGACTCATTGTGCCCAGGATGTCAGTGATACATCTAGTAAAACCTCAACAGAAAAACCTAATAAATTCGCATTGTCTGATGTAGCAACAGGATGCATTCCTGATTCTCTATTGAATACTAACTCTCTCGTCTCGGGTCAACATGGGACGGATTGCACACAAAGTACTGACATGATCGCGGATCAAACATTATCGGACGAGGATGAATTTGTAATGTGTAGCAATGAACCTGTTGATCCACTCCCTTCTGTTTGTTGTGTGACTGATGGCGCCCATGGCGTCAGCAGTGACCTCAGTGGAATTCCTGAAGGGGACCAATGTGAATTCCCGCCGGGAGATGACAAACCCGTTAAATTGCCTATTCTACTTTATAGTGGTAATATAACAATAAGAAGAAAAAAAAATAACATGTTCATGATTGTAATTTTACATTGTATTCTTCCATAAGCAAATTACGACCATAGCAATATTCTTGTACACTCTTTTATTTTTAAATTATTTGAACTTTCTTAATACATATTTTTATTATTTTTTATTATTTTATCTCAGTTCCTTTTACGATATTTTAATATCTAGGGTAGGTACGCTCTACCTGGTTTTATTGTTTATTTCAATGTATCGTTTCTTGCGTCGACGTTTGGTTTAAATTTTAAATGGGCTCTGAGGATGACAATATATATATATATATATATATATATATATATATATATATATAAATATATATATATATATATATATATATATATATATATATATATATATATATATATATATATATATATATATATATATATATATATATATATATATATATATATACATGTATATATTTAAATGATGTTATATCCTGTATCTTTTGTATATTCTCACTAGCGGAGTGCCCGGCGTTGCCAGGGTTTTTAGAGGTTTTTCTAGTGTTTGTCTCTCTCGCTCAGGTTTCCTTCTCCGGTTGCTTTCCCGCTCCCATTTGCTTTCCCGTTCTCGGTTGCTTTTCCGTTCCTTGCCACTTTCCCGCTTCCGGTCGCTTTTCCGCTCCCGTTTGCTCTCACGTTCCCGGTCGCTTTCCCGTTCCCGCTCCCGCTTGCTCTCCCGTTTTCGCTCATGCTTGCTCTCTCATTCCCGTTCTCTTTTTCATTCTTTCCTAACTTCTTTTAGCCCATAAAACATAAAATAGATATGGCTAAATCTTGCTTGAAGCTTTCAAACGTTGTTACGTAACTTAAATTTGAATTTTATTACGCAATTACCAATTTTGAATTTTATTACTCACCCCGAATATATATATATATATATAGTTCCCGCTCGCTCACCCGCTCCGCTCCGCTCATTTTTTGAAGGATTTCAAATTTTTTTCCTCTATATTTGATTCCCCTTGACTCTCAAGGATGTGTGAAAATTTCATTACGATCGGATGAATGGTGTAGCAATGCATAAAGGACATACATACATACATACATATATACATACAAACATTCATTTATATATATATAGATCTATATATATAAAAATGAATTTTTGTATATATGTATGTATATATATAGGTATGTTATTTATGCATTGCTACACCATTCATCCGATCGTAATGAAATTTTCACACAACCTTGAGAGTCAAAAGGAATCAAATATAGAGAAAAAAATTTTGAAATCCGTCACAAAATGAGCGGAGCGGAACGGGTGAGCGAGCGGGAACTATATATATATATATATATATATATATATATATATATATGTGCGTTTGTATGTGTGTATCTACGTATGTGTATGTGCATGTATGTGTGTCTGTGTGTGTATTTATGTATGTATGTATGTATGTGTTTTTTACAATGTTTCGGCACTAAATGCTTACTCAAAGTATGTATGTGTGTTTATGTATGTATGTATGTATATATGTATGTATGTATGTATGTATGTATGTATGTATGTATGTATGTATGTATGTATGTATGTATGTATGTATGTATGTATGTATGTGTGTGTGTGTGTATGTATGTATGTATGTATGTATGTATGTATGTATGTATGTATGTATGTATGTATGTATGTATGTATGTATGTATGTATGTATGTATGTATGTATGTATGTATGTATGTATGTATGTATGTATGTGCGTATGTATGTGTGTATGTATGTATGTGTATGTGCATGTATGTGTTTCTGTGTGTGTGTTTATGTATGTATGTATGTATGTATGTATGTGTTTTTTTCAATATTTCGGCACTAATTGCTCATTCAAAGTATGTATGTGTGTGTATGTATCTATGTAGGTATGTATGTATGTATGTCTGTTTGTATGTATGTATGTATGTATGTATGTATGTATGTATGTATGTATGTATGTATGTATGTATGTATGTATGTATGTATGTATGTATGTATGTATGTATGTATGTATGTATGTATGTATGTATGTATGTATGTATGTATGTATGTATGTATGTATGTATGTATGTATGTATGTATGTATGTATGTATGTATGTATGTATGTATGTATGTATGTATGTATGTATGTATGTATGTATGTATGTATGTATGTATGTATGTATGTATGTATGTATGTATGTATGTATGTATGTATGTATGTATGTATGTATGTATGTATGTATGTATGTATGTATGTATGTATGTATGTATGTATGTATGTATGTATGTATGTATGTATGTATGTATGTATGTATGTATGTATGTATGTATGTATGTATGTATGTATGTATGTATGTATGAATGTATGTATGTATGTATGTAGAATCGGATCTAGGGTGGGGAACTGAGAGCGAAAAAATGAGCGGGAAAGCGACAGGGAAAGGATAACGACCGGGAGCGGGAGCGCAAGCGGGAAGGAAACGGGAGGGAAAAAGAAGCGCATTAGGTAAACCTCTAAAAACCCCGGGCAACGCCGGGTGCCCCCGCTAGTATTATATAAAACAATCCTCAACTTTCATATATCTTAATTTTCTCATTTCTATATTGTTTCGTGAATATTAGGTTTTTGGTTCATTTGTTTTTTTAATTTTCTAGCCTTAATCATGGAGTTGTGTAGCTCCGAAACGCGTAGGCCTACGAAATCAATAAATACTGTCAATATATATGAGTTTGAGTTTGTTTATTCAGTTATCAATACATACATTCAAAATCACAAATAAGACAGAACAAAAAAACAATAATAATTAAATAGTCATTATAATAGCATGTATGATTGATGAAGAGGTGCTGCATCAGGCCCCTCTGTGCTGACGAGTTATACTGCAATCAAAGTAGAGCGAGTTGATCTTTGAAGGCATTCACCGAACATGCGTCCACTGCTTCCTGCGTCAAGGAGTTCCAGCTGAAAACTACTCGATTTGTGAAAAAGTGTTTTCGCTCTTCACATCCTTTAATTCTTTGTGGTAAAAGAAGGCAGTTGTGACCTCTCAAACAATAGGATCTGTTAGTTTGCCATGTGGGATGTTTTTGCAATACAAAAAAATTCACTTCATCAATATGAGCCAGTATTTTGTATTGTTGGATCAAATCGCCTCTAACCCTACGTTCTTCAAGCGTGGTAATTCCAAGCTTCTGTAGTCTTTCTAAGTATGGTAAATGTTTGATTGTTGTAATTATTTTTGTAACTTTGTGCTGGACCTTTTCGAGAGTATCAATGTCCCGGCTTAGATGAGGAGACCAAACTTGAACTGCATATACGAGGTGTGGTCGAATGTAGGCCTGGTATAAAGTTTTCCAAAGATGGAGACTACGACTTCGGAATAATTTTTTGAGTCTACCAAGAGTTCTATTAGCCAAGGCAGCCGCTGCATTCACTTGAGACCTTGCTTTGAGATCATCCGATACTAGAACACCAAGATCTCGTTCGACTGTCGTTACTTCTAAATTCTTTCTATTTCCATCTGGGTCTAACATAGAATAAATAAATTTTGATTTCTGATTGGTTCGTCCAACGTGCATAACTTTGCATTTGTCAATGTTGAATGGCATCAACCATTTGTGTGACCACTGGACTGCCTCATCTTATCGTTTTGGAGTCTGATACAGTCTTCCACGGATTTGATAATCCCAATGATTTTACTATCATCTGCAAAAAGCTTGATGTGTTGAGATAATTTGTCAGGGAGGTCATTTATATAGAGCAAAAACAATAGAGGCCCAAGTACTGAGCCTTGCGGTACCCCACTCGTAACCTTTTTCCATCCTGAAGTACAACTGTCGATCTGAACTCTCTGCTGACGATTGGTTAACCAAGATTCAATCCATTTGTGAAGAGAGCCCTGTATACCGTACGCTCTCAGTTTGTGCAATAAACACCGATGTGGGACTTTGTCAAAAGCTTTCGCAAAATCTGTGTAGACAACATCCACAGAAACACCAAGATGAACACTTTCTGTCAGAATGTCGCGGGCTTCCAGTAAGTTGCTTACGCATCCTTTTTTTCTTACAAATCCGTGTTGACTTTTAGTTATTAGGTTATTTATAGTGCAGAAAGACGTGATTTGCTCGTGAATAAATTTTTCGCATACTTTGCAAAGTACGGAAGTTAATGATACTGGCCTATAGTTTCCTGCCTTTATTTTGCTACCTTTTTTAAAAATGGGCGTAACATTAGCTAGTTTCCATAGATCTGGTACCATGCCTGTGGTGATAGACATTCTAAAGATGAGAGTGATAGGAATTGCAAGAGCAGCTGCGCTGTTTTTTAATATACGAGGATGAAATCCATCAACTCCCATAGCCTTGTTCGCCAAGAGTTTCTTTTTTCAACCTTTTCAAATGTGAAGACGCTCTCGTCAATATTGCATTCGGAATCTGTATATATATATATATATATATATATATATATATATATATATATATATATATATATATATATATATATATATATATATATATATAAATATATATATATATATATATATATATATATATATATATATATATATATATATATATATATATATATATATATATATATATATATATATATATATATATATATATATATATATATATATTGACAGTATTTGGGTATCAAATTCTCGCATAAACACGCTTTATTAAATGCTACGGCCCATTTTCTACAACACCATTTCTTTACTACTGCTTCAAACCGTCTAAATTTTCTTCCCGAATTAACTACACAGTCAACAGTATACAAAACTTTATTGTCACAATATATAAACATATATATAAATATATATATATATATATATAAATATATATATATATATATATATATATATATATATATATATATATATATATATATATATATATATATATATATATATATATATATATATATATATATATATATATATATATATACATTTTTTGATTCAACTAGGGCTAACGGACTCTTTCGACTAAAATTGTCATCCTCAGAGCCCAGAGCCCATTTCAAATTTAAACCAAACGTCAACACAAGAAACGATACAATAATAAAAAAATGTATAAATAAAGTTCAAATAATTTAACAAATAAAATAGTATATACAAGAATATTGGTATGGTCGTAATTTGCTTATAGAAGAAAACAATGTAAAATTACAAATATGAACATGTTATTTTTTTCTTCTTTTTGTTATATTACAACTATAAAGTAGATTATGCATCGGGTTTGTCATCCCCCGGTATATTGGCTTTAATAGCGCGTGCCTGAAAGAAAATATCACACCTAAGTCCCTACGTCAATATATATATATATATATATATATATATATATATATATATATATATATATATATATATATATATATATATATATATATATATATATATATATATATATATATATATATATATATATATATATATATATATATATATATATATATATATATATATATATATATATATGATTATGTATGTCCTTTATGCATTGCTACACCATTCATCAGATCGTTATGAACTTTTCACACAATCTCACAATCTTGAGATTCAATAAAGAAAGGTTTTATGAAAAAAATTAAGATCGTCACAAAATGAGTGGAGCGGGAGAGCAAGCGGAAACGGAAACGGGAGAGCAAGTATAAGCGGGAACTAGAAAATGAGCGGGAACAGGAACGGTAATGTAAGCGGGAACTGATCGAGAGCGAAAAAGCGAGTAGGAAAGGAAAAGCGACCGGAAACGAGAGAGCAAACGGGAGTGATAAAGCGACCAGGAACGGGAAAGCAGCGGGAAAGGGAAAGCCACCGGGAGCGGGAAATCAAGCGGGGAAGAAAACGGGAGCGAGAGTAAAAAACGATAGAGAAACCTCTAAAAACCCCGGGCAACGCCGGGTATCCCGTTAGTATGGAATAAACAAATAAATTATTTAAAAAATTTTAATTAAGCCCTTGGCTTACGTTATCAATCTTTCATATTAAGCAGGGCTGTTAATATCCCAGCATCGCTTTTGCGACTTTTATTTTGTAAAAAAGTGCTATATAAAAAACCTGTATAATCGCTATCGCAGATATGCAAGTGCCGTTACTTTTTTAATATTGTCATTGCCATCGCCAATATATTTGGCTGTCAGTATCGAAAAGGCGTTTGCCGAAACATTTAGGAGCTAGCGATAGTCGATAGCGATAAGTTTTTTAGTTTGGTAAAAAATTATTTGTGGCTCACTGTTTTTGTTTAGCTGTATTAGAAATATTCAAAAAGATGTAAAAATAATATCCCTGTGTCAAGATATGAGCACAGCAAGAGATGCTTTTTCCTTATCAAAAATACTACTTTTTAATTACAATGTATCTAATGAATAAAATCGCGTAGTTTATAACCCGTTCGAGTTATGTTTAAACACATTTCTGTTACTTAGATACACCACAAATATAACAACTTTTGCTACAGCGACACTTAAACAATATACCCCTGAAACTGCTAGGCCCATCCTCCCCTAATCTTAATCCTAGACATATTGTTATAATATCGCCCAATCGTATACCGGGTTATCTGGAATGGTTTTGTAGTTTATTGAGAGATAAAAAATAATTCGTTGATATGTCTTTTTAAACCCTTAAAATTAAAATAACGTTTTTTATTTAGTGAAGTCGAGGCGCGGTAATTGATAATAAAAACGGCGATATAAATATTTCACTACCCCTTCTTAATTCTGTTCGTCCGAACAGCATAGTCGCATAGCCTCTGAAAAATGCGACACAGCCAAAACGCAAAATACTTTCATCTTCACTCGTGGCCTTGACCGCAATTCCATTACAACATCGTTAATTCTTTTCATTGTTTGACGCAGTCTCTTCCAGTCTTGCTGGAGCTTGTGTGATCTTCCGATTTGGCGCTGTAGGCTTGAATACCACGCCAAATCGTTACATCTCAAGTTCTCCATACATAACTGTCGATCACAACGGGCCCCCACTAGGTCACCGATGTTTCCACGCAACCGAACCCGCAACTGTACGACACAGTCAGTTTCCGACCTTCCATTATGGTGTAGTTTATAGAATTAGTTAAATGAATTGACTTGGCAATTCATAGAACAATTAGAACTATTTTCCCAAGTATTTGAACAATAACGCATCAATAGAACTTGTAACAAATCGTTAGTGAAATTGGAAAGAACAATGGAGAAAAACATTGTAGATCACGTGAGTCTGAATCATCTGATGGTTCTGTCAATCCATCATCAATTTTAGAAGACTTTAAATCGTTTAGAGACCATCTTTGTTCCGGAGCGATAATTCGTTCATCTCTTTTATGCTTATTCTATATGTATTTAAAATGCTACTTCAGGCTTAGCGCTGTAATGGCGTTTCGGTCTGAACAAAATCAAATTCTTTTTGTTTTTTGTTCCTCGCGAAGACTGTGAGTTTTTTCTTTCACTATTCTTTTTTCTTAACTTTTCTTTATCTTATAATGTATTCTAGGGATTTTTTGCTAGGCTTTTCTCAATATTTCAATATTCTACTCTGCCTACCCGCACTGTTCGACATAGGATCTATTTTTTAATATTCTTAATTTAAATTATATTAGAAAAATTAAACGAACTGCTAATTGTAATTCTACTTCTTCCGATAATTCTAAATAAAAACCTCTTTTTAAAATAAATAATCTTAAATCTAATAATAATTCTAATAACCTTAATATAGCTACCCTTAATATTCGTTCTTTAAATAATAAATCACCCTATATTTCTGATTTGGCCTTGTTTAAGTGTCTTGATCTTCTTCTGATTGAGACTTGACATGAATCTGCTTCTTCTCCTTCTCTCCTTGCTTCTATTCCTACTGGCTTTTCTTTTGTTGAGCAGGCTGGGCTTCCTGTTGATCCTTTGTCTGCTTGACATTCTTCCTCTAGTGGCATCTGCCTTCTTTTAATTTAAAGTCTATCTACTCTGTCTCTCTAAATTCTTTTATTAAATTTTCATCTTTTGAATGCTTGGGCAAAACATTTCTCCTCTTTTCTCTAATATAGATAATCTTTTATCTGTAAAACTTCACTTTACTGATCACTATTTTATTTCTTTTAATTTACCTCTTTCTCAACCCTTAACTAATCTTTCTTCTGTTACTAAACGGTGTTGGTCTAGATTTAATAAAACTTAATTTTTAAATTTATTTCTTATCTCTGGGTTTCTTCTTCTTTTTTCACTGACGTCGATTCATTTATGGACAATCTCAATTTGATGAATTCATCCATAATGAATATTTTGGTTCCTTTTAAGACGTCTAGGTTTCGGCTCTTTTTAAAAAAAAGCTCCTTGATTTGATCGTGATTGTGTTCTCTTTTAGCTATCAGCCGTAAAACTGAGTGAGCTTATCGTTCTAATTTCTCTAAAGCTTCTTGGTATGAAAGGCAATACCATCTCAAACAATACCATAAGCTATTTTTTGATAAGCATTCTTTTTTTTAAGAAAGTCTATTGTTCTTGCTTCAAATTCTAGAAATAGGTGGTCTTCTCTGTCTAAACTCCTCAATAAAAAATTTCCCCTTTCCTCTTTCTTTCCTGATTACTATCACAAATTTTTAACTACTAAAATAAATAACATTAGATCTTCTAATAATAGTCAAACTCCTATTTTTTCTAAATTCTCGACTGAAACTTTTACTTCTTTCTCTCCTATTACACTTGACTATCTTATTAAACTTATTAACTCTATGTCTTCTTCTACTTGTTCTTTTGGATCTTATTCCTACTCCTATCTTTAAAAAACTTTCTTCTCTTTGTATCCAATCTTACATGACTTAGTTAATCTATCTTTATCTACATCTGTGTTTCCTTTTGTTCTTAAATTTTGTATCATACCTACAATTAAAAATGCGTCTCTTGATCCTTCTTCTCTATCTAGCTATAGGCATGTCTCTAATCTATCTTTTATCTCCAAAATCATAGAAAAAGCAGTGTATGAGCAAATAAATGCTTATCTAACTGCTTTCTCACTTTTTCCTTCATCTCAATCTAGTTTTAGACCTGGCCACTATATTGAAACTCTCTACTTAAGCTTCATAATGACCTCATTGTTTCTTCTGACTCTGGCCTCTCTACTCTTCTTCATTGTCTTGATTTTTCATCTGCATTTGATACAGTTGATCACTCACTGTTATTGAAAGTACTTGATAAATCTTTTAATATAACTGGTGAATCACTCTTATGGGTTAAATCATATCTATCTGGTAGATCTTCTTATATATCTATTGAATTTTCTAAATCTACTTCTGTATCTTTAAATTATGATGCTCCTTTCTCAAGGATCTATTCTTGGCCTTTTACTGTTTATTCCATATATTTATGAACTTCCTTATATTATATCTTTTCACTATCTCAATAGTCAAATGTATGCTGTTGACTCTTATGTCTATTTTACTTTCTCTCTTTTATTAAGTTTGTTGTTAATCAAATAACTGCCTGCCTTCAATCTATTATCTCTTGGAGTTTTTCTATGTGTCTTAAGTTGAATCCTAATAAGATTGAATTAATCTATTTTAATAAATCCTCTAACTCTACTTTCTTTGGTTCTGCCACCTCCATCTTCTTTTTCAATTTCTCCTTCTCTTATTCGTAATTTAGGTTTTTTCTTTGACTTTGACTCCAACTTGTTTTTAACTCCTCAAATATTTATCTGTTACTAAATCTTGCTTCTTTCATATACGACGCATTAAACAACTTTTTCCACTGCTCGATGATCCTTCTCTACAACAGCTAGTCTCTTCTCTTATTCTGTTTCGAATTGATTATTGCAATTCTCTCTACTATGATCTACCTGACTCTACCCTTCATCCTATTTCTATGTAAAGCCTTTAATTGTGATGCAGACTTAGTTCCTCGCACCTACTTTTTTCATAGCTCTCCATCTCTTGTTCTTCTTCAACAGCTTTCTCTTAAATATAGGGCGATTTTTAAAATTTGCTAACTAATGTTTAAAATTAAAAAGTGCTTTTTTCCACTCTATCTAACTAACTTGATAAAAATCGCCCTAAGTCTGGTCTTTGATCTTCCTCTCTTAACCATATTCCTATCTTTTCTGTTAAGCATTCTTTTGCTAAACGCTCTTTTTAAATGCTTTTATTTAATTTTAAATGCTTTTATTTAACTTCACTCGTGTCTCTGTTTGTCTGTGGTGATCAAATTTTAGAAACAAAAATTCACCCACTTTTCGACAATCTAGAGCTCTAAAACTTTCAGGAAGGCTTTATTCTGGATGACAAAACATGAATGAATGTTTCCGACATGGATTAGGTCTTAAAAAATTTGAATTTCAAGTTGACCGTTACAGGTAAACGCAAATTTGATTAATATTCATCTACGTAGAACTTTGAAACTTTCAGAATAGCTGTATTCTTGATAACAATATATGAATGATGTGTTTTAGATAACAACTATACATCAAGTTAAATTTATGAATTTTGATTTCATATGAAAGAAATAAACAACGTACAAGATTGAGCGTAACGTTGTTTTAGATTCAAAAATTTAGTTCGTTGACTCAGACAAAGAGGCAAATAAAAACATTTTTTAAAGTTTATTTTTTATGTTTACTTGTTCCTACTCTGGTCCCTTTCTCTGGAACTCTCTTCCTACTTCTCTTACTAAATCTACTTCTTTCACAGTTTTCCGTCGGGATCTTTAAACTTATTTATTTATGAGACGTGTTCAAATCGACTTAGTCGGAAAAGGACTCTAAAGAAAAAAACACGTGTTGGTCTAGTGGTATAGACACCGGCTTTCAGAGTCGTAGGACCTGGGTTCGATTCCCTCTCCGGGCACGTAATTTCCTTGAGCAAGAAGCTAACTAACATGTGCTCACGTCAACTCAGCGTTTCATCCTTTGGTGGCAGGGACGTCAATTAGTGGGGCAGGGGGGGCGATGCCCCCACTGAGTTTTCAGTGGGCCCCACGCAGTTAAGTGGGCCCCACGCAGTTAAGTGGGCCTCACGCAGTTAAGTGGGCCCCATCACTAAAGTGGGCCCTCCGGATTTTTAAGTGGCCCTTCCCGGAATTATCATTGGCCCCGGCACTAAAGTGGGCCCCACATACTTAAGGGGCCCCGGTACTAAAGGTGGGCCCCATCACTAAAGTGGGCCCAACGCACTTAAGTGGCCCCCGCCCTTAAATGGTCTCCCGCGCTTAAGTGGGCCCCCGGCACATAAGTTAGTGGGCCCTTCCTGAATTTTAAATAGCCCTTCCCGGACTTTTCAGTAGACCCCCGGCACTAAAGTTGGCCACATGTACTTAAGGGGGAACTCGGCACTGAAGTGGGTCCCACGCACTTAAAAGGGCCCAGTCCTGAAGTGAGCCCTACGCACTCAAGAGGCCCCGGCACTGATGTGGGCTCCACGCACTTAAGTGGGCTTCGATCTTACGTGAGCCCCCCTGAGTTTTCAGTGGGCCCCACGCAGTTAAGTGGGCCCCACGCAGTTAAGTGGGCCCCACGCAGTTAAGTGGGCCCCACGCAGTTAAGTGGGCCCCACGCAGTTAAGTGGGCCCCACGCAGTTAAGTGGGCCTCACGCATTTAAGTGGGCCCCGTCACTAAAGTGGGCCCCACGCACTTAAGTTAGTTGGCCCTCCGGATTTTTAAGTGGCCCTTCCTGGAATTTTCAGTGGGCCCCTGGCACTAAAGTGGGCCCCACATACTTAAGGGGCCCCGGTACTAAAGGTGGGCCCCATCACTAAAATGGGCAACTCCGCCTTGCATTTGCAAGCCAGTCCCAAGCCTGGAGAAAGGAGGAGGGAAATGTTAAAAAGATCAAATTATGATCCACGACAGGAAGTACTTAGGTGCTTCCTACATACAGCTATTTCAGTCTTAAAACACCTGGTGTAAAGGACTATAAACTATAATAAAAAAAAACTAAAATGGGCCCAACGCACTTAAGTGGGCCCCCGCCCTTAAGTGATCTCCCGCGCTTAAGTGAGCCCCCGGCACATAAGTTAGTGGGCCCCTCCTGATTTTCAAATAGCCCTTCCCGGACTTTTCAGTAGACCCCCGGCACTAAAGCTGGCCCCACGTATTTAAGGGGGCACTCGGCACTGAAGTGGGTCCCACGCACTTAAAAGGGCCCAGCACTGAAGTGAGCCCTACGCACTTAAGGGGCCCCGGCACTGATGTGGGCTCCACGCACTTAAGTGGGTTTCGGTCTTACGTGAGCCTCTGCACTTAAGTGGGCTCCCGGCACCTAAGTGGGCCCCTACTTACTTAAGTGGCCCTTTCCCGACTTTTCAGTGGGTTTCCCGGCATTAAAGTGGTTCCCCGCACTTAAGTGGGCTCCCCGCCCTTGAGTGGTCCACCGCACTTAAGTGGCTCCCACCACCGTTTTCACGTGAGCCACCACACTAAATTGGTTCCCCGCACTTAAGTAGGCCCCGGCACTCAAGTGGGTCCCTCTTAACTGTTAACTGGCCTTTTCCTGATTTTTGACTAGCCCTTCTCTGACTGTTAAGTAGCCCTCCCTGACTTTTATGTAGGCTCCTGACTTTTAAGTGGGCCATGGTTAATATATAGGCACCTTTCAGACCGTTACTTTCAAAACTCATGGACATCATTTAAGGGGACTGGGCTTCGGACTTTTATGTCAACCAATAGTTATTATATATGGGCCCCTGTAGGATATTTTGGTGTTTTTAGTGAGATTTGAGAAGAGAAAAACAGAAGCTTTTGTAATTATAGGACGCGGCCATATGTAGAAAAATGCCGTCCCGGTTATAAAGATGGTTAGCGTGATTCATAGCCTGGCCAAGTAGGTTGTCCATAGAAATTAAAAGAGAGAAGAGATGCTAAAGAAACTAGGAAGCTTGATCGTTGACGTCGAGATGGAGAGGTGTTAAAAAAGTTATGAACAGTTCAAAATGGAACGAGATAAGTCACAGATTTTGTATGCATGCATCGATCGCATTTTGTCTAAGTTGAACGCACGATTTACAGAAAATAGTGATATTCTTGCATGCCTGAATTCCTTTAATCCGCAATCTGATGAATTCCTCTCTGCACTCTGCAGACCGAATAAGAATACTTTTGCGGCCAGTCCCAACCCGGATAAAAAAATATCAAATTATGATCCACGACAGGATAATTCGATATATATTACATATACTGATATTTGAGTCTTAAAACATCTAGTATAAAGAATGATAAACTATTATCAAATAACGATATTAGAATTACCTTAATTTAAAATGCCAGCTTGTTTAGGTTAACAAAAAAAAGATATGAACTATTAGCCTAGTTCCATTTCATAAAAATTCAGTAGATACTTGCATTATTGGGCCCAGAGGCGTGGCTAAGGGGGTGGGCAAGCTGTCCCCGGGCGACATCATGGGGGTGACAGAAAGAGGGTTCAGTGTATTCATACTATACTAACTTTTTCAGAAATAAATGACTATAGCTTCTTTCGTTCATCAATATTAATTACCGTTCACAGCAGATTTTGATAGCTATAGCCTTGTTCGTAGAGATAGTTGGAAATACTCTTATGATCACTCAGATGTTATGGTATGTGACCTCCCCCGGTCATCAGGTTTTTGGGAGGAAAAATAAAACAAGGGTTCAATTTTTTTTTAAAGTGGCTCCAACTAACCCCCCCCCCCCCTCCCCGGTCATCAGGTTTTTTTGGGAGAAACAAGCAAAAGATGTTATGCAGGGGGGCGCAGATTTTGTGTATTGTGCCCAGGCGCAGAGGACCCTGAGTGGGCCCCTAAAACATCTTACCCCCCTAAGGTTTTGCTGAAATGACGTCCCTGTTTGGTGGTCGATAAATGAGTACCAACTTCAGTTGGGGGTTAAAGTCAGGACTTGTGGAGCTATCAAGTAGTGTGTGGGGTTGCCAGCGGCGCCGTAAAACACCGCATACGCAAGTTTCCAACATTGTAAAGTGGGCGCTGGTCTGTTTAGTAATTGGCACTCAAAAATGAATCTACTTTAATTTTTAACTTTAATAATTTTGAGTCCAAGCGCTATTGAACCATAGTAAATATCGCTATACAAATTTAAACGACATATTGATTGATATATGATACTAGATGCCCAGTAGCGGATCTTGGAGTTTTCAAAAAAATTAAAAGAAATTGTACTTTTTAGCTTATCGTTTTTGTCTCTGAATCCTGAGGTTTTATCTTTATTAAATTCACCTCTCGACCATCAATAGTTCTGATAATAGGCAGATATTTAAGAATGTCGGGCTTTTTTCAAACCAATTCAATCTATATATATAAAAGAACATGTCCTGACTGACAGATGACTGACTGATAATCAACGCCGAGCTCAAACGCCTCATCCTAGGAACGTGAAATTTGGAACTTATATTACTTTTATAGAGTAAACATCCGCTAAGAAAGGAATTTTGAAAATTTTGTTCCTGAGGGGAAAAAACTGGAAAACAAACTTTTTTCTAAAACAATGTATATCTCGAAAACCAAAAATGAGGAGATTTTGAAATTTGGTACATAGATTTTTTTTGAAAAATAAAAAGATACGTGTTTCACCATTTTTTGAAAATTCGGTTTCCCGGACCTCAAATGTGGGTTGGAAAATTGGGTTATTTGGTTTTTAAAGTAGCCTCTACTCAAAAACTGTTACTGCTACAGTAGTAAAAATTAGTATTTAGTTTCTACTCCAAAAATAATGAAACACGTGTTTTAGCATTTTTGAAAATTTGGTTTCCAGGACTTCAAATGTGGGGTGGAAAATAGGGCTAATTGTCTTTTATAGTAACTGCTACTCAAAAACAGTAAATACCACAGATGTAAAAATTATTATTTAGTTTCTTTTCTAAAAATAACGTTATACGTGCTTCACCATTTTTTACAAATTTGGTTTCCCGGACCTCAAATGTGGGTTGGAAAATTGGGTTATTTGGTTTTTAAAGTAACTTCTACTCAAAAACTGTTACTGCTACAGGAGTAAAAATTAGTATTTAGTTTCTACTCCAAAAATAATGAAACACGTGTTTTAGCATTTTTTGAAAATTTGGTTTCCAGGACTTCAAATGTGGGGTGGAAAATAGGGTTAATTGTCTTTTATAGTAACTGCTACTCAAAAACAGTAAATACCACAGATGTAAAAATTATTATTTAGTTTCTTTTCTAAAAATAAAGATATACGTGCTTCACCATTTTTTACAAATTTGGTTTCCCGGAACTCAAATGTGGGTTGGAAAATTGGGTTATTTGGTTTTTAAAGTAGCTTCTACTCAAAAACTGTTAATGTTACAAAAGTAAAAATTAGTATTTAGTTTCTACTCTAAAAATAATGATATACGGGTTTCACAATTTATTGAAAATTTGGTTTCCAGGACTTCAAATGTGGGGTGGAAAATAGGGTTATTTGGTTTTTAAAGTAACTGCTACTCAACAACTGTAATTGCCACAGATGTAAAAATTAATACTTAGTATCTACTCAAAAAAAAAGATATACGTGTTTCATCATTTTTTGGGTTATTTGGTTTTTAAAGTAACTGTTACTCAAAAACTGTGAATGCTACAGATGTAAAAATTAGTATTTAGTATTTTTTTTATTGAGATTTAGCATACGCCTTATCAAGACAAGTCTTGCTCAAGGCTAAAGAGGGAGGGTACTTGCAAAGGCAGCCATTTATAGGCGCCTACCCCTTTAGCAAATGCGAGTGAACTCCTTGCTTAAAGGAGTTACGCTGGTAACGCCGGCGAGTTTTGAACTGCCGACCTAACGATCGACAGGCGCCTCAAAAAATAACGATATAAGTGTTTTACCATTTTTTAAAAGTTTGGTTTCCATAACTTCAAATGTGGGTTCAAAATAAGGGTTATTTGATTTTAAAATAACTGCTACTCAAGAACTGCAAGCATTACAGATGTAAAACTTAGTAGTTTGAGGTTTTGTGCCGGTTAAAAGTAGCTGAGTCCAGTTTATCATATGCCGGGCCAAGCCGTTATTTTAGAGTCTTCACACGGGCCAGGCCAAACCTTAAATCAAAGTGGGACGGGCCGAGGCTTTTCACTAAGTATATAGATATTTTAGTGATTTTAGGGTCTTCAGTTTGGCCGGGCCAAACCTGAGGTCAAGGTGGGACGGGCCGAAGTTTTTCATCAAGTATATAGAACTTCTAGGCTTGTAAAAATGGGCCGGGCCTAATTCAGACGGGCTGTGCCGGGCCAGGAGTTTGGGTTTTTAAAACGGGCTGGGCTAATTTGTCGACGGGCCGAGCCGAGACCTAAAAAAATGATCTCTACTATGGATGCACGGTTCAAACTCTCTAATTTCATGCGAGCGAAGCCGCTACGGGCACTGCTAGTACAAAATATAATTCAAATTTTCAAAAAACCTTTAGACTTTCACGGACAGGTCCAGCAAAAAAAGTTGAAAATAACACTTTTCTTTTTCTAAATAAGTTTATATGGCTCAACAACAAGTTTTTAAAACAGTAATCATTTGTAATATGAATAAAATATGTAAGTTCAGGAACATCAATTTGGAGGGAGCAGAGAGGGTATTCTTTTTCTGACTTTTCAGTGGGCCCCTGACATAGTTTTGGGCCCCCAAGAAATAGAAACGAGGTTCCAAAATTGGCCTAAGAAGTGTAAAGTTGAAGATTAAGAGGTTTGAACTTTTCTGTAAAGAAATGAACCACCAGTTTTTAATTTATTTAATTAAATCGATATTTGATTTTTAAAGTAAAAAGTTATAATAAAATCTTAGTTTTTTCCATATTGATTCGAAATTTTCTTATATTTTCAATTTACACATATTTCACATATCAAGAATTTAGAAGAATGTTTTCAAGGTTTTCCTATTTTATAGACTCACTAGCAGTGCCCGTAGCGGCTTGGCTCGCATGAAATTAAAGAATTTGAACCGTGCATCTATAGGTGTCGGCTCGGCCTGTCGACAACTTGGCCCAGCCCGTTTCAAAACCAAAATTCCTGGCCCGGCACGGCCCGTCTAATTTGGGCCCGGCCCGTTTTTACAGGCGTAGAAATTTTATATACTTGATGAAAAACTTCGGCCCGTCCCACCTTGACTTCAGGTTTGGCCCGGCCCGTCTGAAGACCCTAAAATCACTAAAATGTCTATATGCTTAGTGAAAAACCTCGGCCCGTACCACCTTGATTTAAGGTTTAGCCTGGCCCGTAAAAAGACCCTAAAATAACGGCCTGGCCCGACATCTGTAATGCTTGCAGTTGTTGAGTAGCAGTTATTTTAAAATCAAATAACCCTTATTTTGACCCCACATTTGAAGTCATGGAAACCAAAGTTTTAAAAAATGGTGAAACACGTATATTTTTTTTTTGAGTAGATACTAATTATTAATTTTTACATCTGTAGCAATTACAGTTGTTGATTGCAGTCACTTTAAAAACCAAATAACCCTATTTTCCACCCCACATTTGAAGTCCTGGAAACCAAATTTTCAAAAAATGGTGAAACATGTATATCATTATTTTTAGAGTAGAAACTAAATACTAATTTTTACTTTTGTAGCATTCACAGTTTATGAGTAGCAGCTACTTTAAAAACCAAGTAATCCTATTGTCCACCCCACATTTAAGGTCCTGGAAACCAAATTTGTAAAAAATGGTGAAGCACGTATATCTTTATTTTTAGAATAGAAAATAAATACTAATTTTTACATCTGTGGTATTTACAGTTTCTGAGTAGCAGTTACTTTAAAAAACAAATAACCCTATTTTCCACCCCACATTTGAAGTCCTGGAAACCAAATTTTCAAAAAATGTTAAAACACGTATTTTATTATTTTTGGAGCTTATTTAATTAAATTTAATGAAAAATAAATTTGGGCCCCCCTTACGAAATTCCTAGATCCGCCACTGTAGATGCCTGCTAGTACCTACAGCTGTTGAAAGATTATTTTTATTTGGTGCAGAATAATCACACCATTCCAAACAAGCATGTCCAGTGAACGTTTTAAAATGTTGTTATTATTACGTTAAGCAAAATGGTAGATTATGTTTTTTCAGGATAACACTAGCGGGGTTACCCGGCGTTGCCCAGGGTTTTTTTTACCATTTTTCTCTCTCGCTCCGGTTTCCTTTGCTTGCTTTCCTGTTCCCTCTCGCTCTCCTGCCCTTTCTCGCTTCTTCTCCTTTTCCCGGTCGCTCTACCGCTCCCGCTTACTTTCCCACTCCCGCTCGCTTTTCCGTTCCAGCTCTCACTCGTTTTTCCGTTCCCGCTCCCACTCGCTTTCCCAAAATCCCGCTTGCTTTTCCGCTCCCGCTCGTTCTCCCACTTCCGCTCTTTTCTTCTTTTCCTCTCTCTCCTAACTTCTTTTTGCCCATAAAAATATATAGATTTGCTAAAAGTTGCTTGACACGACTCGATCTGACCCACTTTTAAGTTCAAAATCCCTGAAGCGACTCTACCCGTGGATAGCTCTGGCGTACCTGCATCCTGTATTGCATGGTTAACGACCAATAGTTCTCTTCTCTGACTTGCTGAAACCAAGATACGCCGTTTCATTTCGCACACAGCACCAGGGAGCCCCCCCCCCCCCCCCCGAAAGCTTGCCAATGTTGATGTTGAAGTGACGCGCGTGCCCGTGTTTTCGAGACATATTTGAGTTAACAATTATTTTGCAAATTAAATATTTAATAAGTTGTCAAAAATGTTAAGGGTGAGAGTTGTCCATGGGTCTATTTTTGAAAACCCGACCCTCCAGAAAGTCTGAACCGACCCAACCTATTTTTGTTTTTTCTTTTGTGACCCGACCCACCTGTTTTCGAACCGACCCAGCCTACTTTGGCCGGGAACCAATTGGCGGAGCGGCCACATACATACCGCAGTTGATGTTCTGCAACATTGTCATTATTCCATCTACCCGCAGATAAATACGCTGCTGAAACTCTTCACCACTTGCCCCTTTCTTCCGCAACAGCCGAGAGATCCTTCTCAACTATGCGCAACTCAAATCTTATCTATGCACCACAATGGGTCAGACAAGGCTGAATGGGTTTGCCCAGATGACTATCACTCGCGACCTTAATATTAAATGAAAAAACCGTCATCATTTCATATTGTAATTTACTGTTCTGAATTAAATTTCTTAAGCTTTGTTAGTAGTAATTATTGCCGAAACTGTCATTAGGCCTTGACCTTTATGCAGTGGCGTAGAAATGGGGGGGGCGGACGGGGCAAATGCCCCAGGCGGCACTCAGGAGGGGGCGGCGAAATTGAGGTCATGAAAAAAAGTGACCTGGCCTTTATAAAAAAAAGAGGAAAAACTTTTAAAGAGTCGAATCTTCTGCTCACAACTAAAATCACTCATCTTAGACTTACTGTATTCCATGCAAACACAGTCATTCAAACTAATTTCCATGCTTATACACAGACACAGATAGTTTACGGCGGTTAACGCACTACTTTTCATCATTTTTAAAAAACGTTACAGCCACGCCCCTATTTACACTCTCACATAAGCCTACTATCAAACCCACACAAACTATCTGCGTCTTCGCTTTTCCGTGAATGGCCAGTAAGAGAACTTGGAGACAAGAGGTGATGCCGGGTGCCTTTTAGTAAGCATTCTGACTTACAATTTCATTGCGTATATTCATTTCTGAGCTCGAGTACTAAAAGAGATTAATGACTCACAGAAGTACTTACAAACTCGTGGCCTAGGACTTGATGCCTGTGCATCAAAGATGCAGTCGTTCTTGTCTTTCTTGGCCAAAGAGAGAGATTCTGTTGTTTTAGAGGCTCATGCTGCAGCTTTTGAGTTTTGTGAGGAAATGGATATTCCCATGGAAAGACGAATATGGAAGAAGAAATGCTTGCCTGAAGAAGAGACAGCAGATATAAGACTGACTATGCAACAGGAAATGCGGATAGAACACCTTGAAATGATGGATCGACTCATGGCCGAAATTTCGAGGAGTACGTAAAAGCTCCGCAATCTTATTCACTTTGGCTTTCTGAAAGCAGCCTATCTTCTAGACGTAAATAATAATTCTGCCATGAAGGAGAATGTTAATTGTGTGACAAATCATTGTAATGGTCTTGTAACAGAAAGTCTACGTACTTTTTCTCTTTTGGCGGCGAACGTTTTCTGTAGAATGAAATTTTCAGAGTACCAATATCAAATAAGGGATATAAAATCGACTGACCTATTTCAAGAGATAAAACGAATTCGAACACATGCAAAGAGCTTTTCCGACATAACGGAAGGAGACATAGTTTGGATCTTTGGAGATGCTGCAGTGGATTGTGAAGTGGATTCTTATTGAATGCTTACCAAATCTCACTAAAGCTTATAAAATTGTTTCTCCGATCAACCATGACTCAGAAGCGACTTAAAAATTTGGCTATTCTTTCCATAGAAAAAGAAGCTGCTGAAAAACTCGACTCGATGCTGATGAAATCTTGAGGGATTTTGCAGCCATTAAAGTAAGAAAGATATGATGCAGTACTCTTTCATTCCAGTATATTGCGTTCCTATATACTATTCATGCTTACAATATACTATGTACTTTGGTTTAATAACTTCTATTTGGCCAGCTCATAACCAATAAAAGAAGATTCATTGAATCATATAAAATATTAGAGAAAATTAAACAATTCGCGTGAAAATGTGTGAAAATTGTTTGAAATGTTGCTAAACTTAAAAACGGAGTAACACCTAATTGGATAGTTACACCTAAGCAGGATAGTTTCGGTGAAGATGCCGAGAAAATTCGTAAAAATTAGGGGCGGCATTTTTTCCCTTCGCCCCTAGTGAAATATTAGGTTACTACGCCACTGCCTTTATGGGTCGTAAATTTCTCAGTAAAACTCCTTACTAATCAGTTTTTCGCCCGGGCCCCAGGAACAAAATTTCTGGCTGCGCCCCGGCGCCCCTGCACAGCACACAAGTTCACATTTTGAAAAGCACGGATTCATAATTTGGGAAGCACGGATTTTGAAATGACAAGCACGTCCATAGTTTATTAAACAAGGAGCGAAACCGATAAAAAGCAGCTGCAAGACCTAAAACCTGTATCCAAAATTTCACAATTTGTTTTTAAAACTTGCAACTGGGCTCTCTACCACACATACACCCCGAGACTTAAGCCTAGTTTAGTTAGCCTATGGCCCTATGGAGTTATTCAGACCTGAGCATAAAGACTCTCCCTACCAAACAACACTTTGACGATTGAATCCGCACTTCATTTCAATTTCTAAAAAATATATTTTGTAGAAAAAAACTCAAAAAATAAATTTAAAATATTTAAATTCAGGGTGTCAATAATAAAGAACCAATAAAAAGGAAAACAAAACAAACAAACAGAACTGCAGAAACCAAAGCGAGTTTTTTGCATGACTGCTAAAAACAGAAATAGCTTGAAATTTAAATTGTTGACATTTGTTAAAACGTTGATTGTTCGTTTTGATGAATTTACTGAAGTAGGTAGAGTTGGCATGACATGATTAAAATGTTACAAAATTTGTCATTGTGAAAAACTTACAAAAAATGAAGTAGTTATGTCACAGCATTAAAGGTAAAGGTGCCTAGAAAAAGTATGAAAAAAAGTTTATCTAATTCGTTTCTACAGTAAATTATGAGACCAAACCCCCACCACTTGAAAAACAAAACTTTAGATCACCTATACAACCTGGTTATCCTAACAAACATCATAATCACAAAAACACAAGATGTCGGACACGCCTATCCAGAGTTCTGTAAAAACTTTGAATTGTTGAAATCAGCTGGAAATTCACACATCAATGCATAGAACATGCATGAGGAGAAATAGAAAGAAAGGGCTGCACTCAGAAAAAAAAAGTTACAGAGAGATGCCCTTGATGACAGCAGACAGAGTTGCAGCTGATGCTTTTACTTTGTCCAACTCAGCTGGAAGAAGTTTCTGATCGAACACTGCAGAGATGCCCTTTTCTCCAACAACACAGGGAAGACTCAAAAACACATCATCCTCGATTCCATGGTAACCCTTGAGCAACAAAATTTAAATTTCAAATTCTATACTTTGGTTTCTGCTTTTTAGCAGAATTGGTGATTATTTTTTGAATATTTAGCAAACTCATGAATTTTTTGAATCTAATCATGATTCAACCAAAAATGAATTGTTTGGTTTTTGCAAGCACTCACATAAATTAAAATACAATCATTGTAAAAATAAAATAATATGATTTGAGTAAATTAATATCAGTAAAAAAAATTATTTACAGAGGCATACCAATTATTTTGCTACATGAATTTATTCTAATTTATATTGTTGAAAAAACACCTTCCACTAAACTAATTAAATGAAAAATGAAAAAGAGCTTCATTAATTTGAGGATGAAAGAAAAATAAAAAAAACCTTTGCAAGAGTGGAAAGAGAGTAAATAACTTTTTGATTTTTAAGAATTGCGTTGCACAATGTTGACACCATCACACCGATAGCCCAGCTGGTGTAGCCTTTCAATTTGATGATTTCATAAGCACTGCAATGAAATTTCATAAGAGCTACAATGTGATTTAATAAGCAATGCAAAGTACTTTCACAAGCACTGCAACCTAATATGAAAAGCTTTGCTATGTACTTTGATTAAACAAATTAATATTAGCAAACTAATTTAAATTAAAAAAAAGTTTTATCTAATTAATTATTAACTGTGATCCATAATTATTAATACAATGAAATTCGTTTGATAACATTTACAGTAGACTCTTTGTACAATGATATAACTTAATTATATCTGTGACATCTCCACAACCTAAAACTAATCAACTTCAGCCATAACAAAATAATTTAATTAAATATCAAATCTGACCAAAATGTGCATATTTTTTTAAATAATAATTAAATGAGGATTTAGTCTAATTGAAAATAGCAGAAATACAGTCCAATCCAATTCAAACTCAAACATATTTGATCACATTAACAAGTAATCATAAACAGTGTTGAGACGTAACATGTTACTGTAACTTCTTTACAATTTTCAGTAACTGGGAACTTAATGTAGTACTTTTGGGAAATGTAACAAAGTAGGGGAGGACAAGGCTAATTGTCTCAGTGTCACTGTATCAAAAGTTATTATATTTATGGCGTATCTAAGTCACAGAAATGTTTTTAAACATAACACGAACGAGTTTTAAATAGTCATTAGGGCATTTAGATGTTTTTCTAACATGTTTTTCTCTCTCGTTACTGTTTCCATCCCCAATTGCTCTCCTGCTCCTTCGCGTTCTCCCATTTCCTCTATCTTTCCCGCTCGCTCTCACATTCCTGCTACCACTCGCTCTCCTGTTCCCGTTCCGTTCCCCACTCCTTTTCTTTCTTCTTCTGCATTCTAACTTTTTTTGGCCATAAAAAGTAAAATAGATTAGGTAAAAATTGCTTGAAACCTTTAAATTTGGTTGCATAAACTAAATTTAAATTTGGTTATGCAATAACCTTTGATGTTCATACATAAGGACTTTGGGCCTAGAAGGTGTTTTGCTAATAAAAAATGAAATAATGAGCTAATTATTCGAAAAATAAATAAAAACCTTCTCCTTAATAAGTACCATGTTGTATCAAAATTTCATAGCATTTGGTCCAGTAGTTCTCGAGTTTAGCGCTTAGCAACACATTTAGCGACTTAATTTTATTTATATAGATAGTGTTGTGCACACTACATTTGTTAAAGACTTTCAGACTTTCATGGTTGTAAGGGGCATGTTGTCACACGTGATCATATCCTGGTATAATTCATGAGTATGATTCGCTTTCTGTTAACCAAATTGGTCTGGAGTTTAAAAATTCAAACAACTCGAAAGTGAAAAGAATATTTGTAATAAAACACAAACTGTGTTCGCCAAAGACTGAGCAGTGCTGCATGGCAATAGAAAAAATTATACTAAATCGCTATTGGTAAAAGAGATACAAGATCAAGTTTCAAACAGAGAAAAATTTTGTAGAGGAATCGATGGAGTTTGATGAGTTTCTAAATTTTAATGAGCCTGCAGTATAAGCTTGAAAATCAATAAATTCAGAACTTGCTAGTTGTGTGAATGACAATAGCATAACCATAGAAATTTTCCACGCATATCCAAAAAAAAGTATAATTCTGTCCTATTGTCAGGTGCACTGGTTGTAACTAAAGCCTCAGCAACTGTTTCAGTTTCAACGTTCTTCAACACCTCTGCCTCTGGATACCTGGTGGCATAATCAATTACCGTTAAAACGTAACGATAACCTCTGTCCGTTACTGGAGACATTGGTCCCACAAGATCAACAGCGATTCTTTGGAAAGGAGTTTGAATAATTGGAACCTCTCCCAACGGAACTTTACTTATTCTTCCTTTTGGTGTTGTACGTTGGCATATGTCACAGGAACGACAATACCTTGATGCGTCCGCATGAATTCCTGGCCACCAAAATGCGGAGAGAATACTTTCAACCGTTCGTTTGACTGCCTGATGTCCACTCATGATACCTTCATGGGCTATTTTCAAAACATCATTTCTCAGCTCTTGTGGTACCAGGAGTTGCTTGACATCACGATTCTTATTCATCGTATTTCTGTACCATATATTTCTTTCCTTGACAAACATCAACTTGTTTTCATCAGTTGTTTGTGGCTGTTTCTTTAAGAATCTTTGCAAGCTTTCGTCATCTTGCTGCATTTTCTTCAAGTCTTCAACACTAATGTCGTTGATTGTAGACTTTACCACGGTTAACGGCCTGATTGTAGACCTTTGCTGTTGACTTCTAGTTATTGCTGCTGCTTCTTCACCTAAGTCACTGACACTTTTTGCGCCGTCAACATTTCCTATGACAAGATCATACAAAGGTCTTTTCATGCATAGGGCTTTTATCGATCCCGCGTAAAATGGAGTCTCGATGTCGATTTCAGCTACCGGAAAAATTCGAACGGTGCCGTCAATCAATACGCAGCGTTGATCCGAGCCAATCATTTGATGGCTCTGGACAAGCGAACGGCGAACAACCACAGTGGAACAGCCTGTGTCTCTCAGGACGGATACTTTTCTTTTATTGATATATCCTTAAACGACAGGCATTTCGACCTGACAACTTGTTGACGAGCGAAATGCGTCCACGATAACGGGAAATTGACATCCGCATGAAATTCTACACTCGGCTCCGTGTTCTCCATTGCATCCTTGAATAGCAGGTGTTGAACTGACGTCGTTCCAAAGAGGTCGTGTTTCACATACTTTACAACCATTTCTTTTCATTTTAGCACCATTAACCAAAGCAGCAGTTTTTGTTATCTGGAAGCAGTTTCTTGACACGTGACCAAATTTGCCGCAGTTCCAACATCCGCTTCTACTTGTCTTGTCGTGGACTCTATTTGAAATTGTCGTCAACTTCGAAGAACCGCCACTGCCTCTGCACTCTGCCGCAAAATGTCCGACCCGCCCACAGTTGAAACAGTTTTTTGTTTTCTTGGAACTTTGTTCGCTGACTTCAGAAAGACTTCGTAAGTAACTTTCTTCTCCGTGCGCATCCAAATACTCCCTTGCAAAATCACTCAGTTCCTGAAGATTTCATGGAGCACGTTCTTTCAGAAACAAGGCCATTTCTTTGGAGCAGCCATTCACATATTGCTCCATCACCAGAAGCATTGACAAACCCTCGTAGCTCTCTTCGGTTTCTGACAGCTCAACACACCGCTGCAAGTAGCTTTGCAAACGAACTAAAAAAGAGTCGGGAGCCTCATTCTTCTCAGGTCTAGCAGTTTTAAATTTTTTGATGAATCCCTCCTCTGTTAATTCATAGCGTCGTAACAGAGCTTTTTTCAGAACGTCATAATTTCCAGCCTGGTCAGACGGCAACCTAGAATAAACTTCCAAAGCCTTTCCTGTCAGCAGGGATGACAAAAATATAGCCCATTCTGCTTTTCTCCAGGATTGAATTTCAGCCACTCTTTCAAACCGAAACAAATACGCGTCCATGTCATCTTTCTCATCCTCAAAACATGGTAACATGGGTCCTGATGCCACATGAGTTAGACCGACGGAACTTGTCTGGTTGAGGCTGTTTTTCTTGATTTCCAACTCGAGCCTGGTTATTTCACGGTCTTTGTCTTTTTGCTCATTTGCCATTCTTTCCAGTTCGATTCTGGTTCTATCCGCCTCCATTTTCATCTTATCTGCCTGCAGCTGTGCCTGCAATTGTGCCTCTCTGTCTAAATTTCTTTGTGTCCTCTCTTCTGCCTGTTGCTCTTTAACAAACAACTGCAGCTCGGTATCTTTATACCCCACACTTTCTCCAAGTTCTTTCAGTTTTTGAATACTGGTCATGACAAAACTTCTAACAAAAAAAAAAAACTCTGCAAAACAACTTCAAAACAAACGTTACAGCTTCCTTATTTGCCCACGTCGACAAATTATTTTTCCAGTCTCGTCGGGGTCAACTTGGGCAAACCGCTCAACAACAAAACTCCAACTTCAGCTTAAGAGGTCTTTATTATTAAATAAAAAATTAACAAAACGGAAAATTTAACTTCAATACGAAAATTCGCCAATTCAACAATTCACCACAATTCGCTCCTAACTACGTGACAACCACTCTCGACTCCACTCTCACTACACTAAAAACTCTGCGCATACTTTTCTCCGCCTAAACAGCACGCTAGCCACTAATATACAACAACTCTTACAACTACAGGTGAACATTCATACTACAACAAATAGCAAGCGTACACACAACACATCCCATCCACCAATAATCACATACACAACATGTCTATCTTGACACTGGTTGAAAACATAGGTAATCAACTTATCACTCCAAGACAAAATCACCTTAGTGTTGTCATTTGAAGAACAACTTTTAACAAGAGTCAATAAGTCATTTCAATTTTATTTTCTAGTGAATTTTTGCTTATTCTACAATCAATAAATTGCATGTCCTGTAAAACAAGATTTAGTAATTTTGTGTATGATCAAAGAAACTATTTAAATTTTTTAGTAACTTGTAACTGTAACTAAAACAAAAATATTCTTTATGAATGAATGACCTGTTAACAACTTCCTTGTGAACTTGTTCCCAGTTCTCAGGATCATTTGGTTCTCCGATACTAGGATGAATGTCCTTGAGACGTGTTCCTGCAACATTCACTGAACTCCACACTGGAACTGAAAATTTAAGTAAAATTATTTGATTACAGTGGGTGAACCTTTTCATCCACAAGTAATTATAACTTGAAAAATTAAAAACATGCATACACGCTTTTAAGATATTCTCTAATGCTCATCGTCATTATCACCGTAGTCATCCTAGGACAGAGCTATTCAACAAGCAGATGCTTCAACGATACACTACACTATCCACACTCAATTGAAATTTTAGAAAAAAAAGTTTGAATCTCTAAATAATGATATCAAGCAAGTCTCTTGCTATTGATGAACCCCTAGACCAACGGTTCTCAACCTGTGGGATGCTACCCAATGGGGGTCCCCTGACAATTTTAAAGAGGTCGCCTAAGACTTTCAGAAATTTTGGTTTTTTTTTTGTAACAGGCCTTTAAACTTCAAACTTATCTGCGTTGCTCAAATAACCATGTACAATAGATTATTCTTTTTCCCACAATACACCTTTGTGAAAAAAGGCTTTTCAAGCTTATTAGTTATTAAATCTAAATACAGGAGTACAGTTAATGCTGAAATTAATTGCGTTGTGCAAAGACTGCAAACATTTTCTAAAACTCTATCTATAAAAATAGCTGATGACCGGGAAGGTGGTAGTCGGAGGTACTTTTCCAAGAATTTTCTAGAGCTCTTTACACATTTGCCTCCTGAAATAGCTAAATGTACATTTTCCAAAAATTTTCTTAAACTTCATCTTTATTTACTATATATACTCAGGTATAAGTCGAGAAATTCATACCTCTTTTAGGATGCCAAAAAACGACTTCGACTTATACACGAGACATTGAATATACCGAAGATTTTTGGAGCTGGTCATTTAAATGAAAGGCCTTAAAAATTAAACTCTATGTTCAGTTAAACGTTTTCGTTGTTTTACATTGTTTTGTAAAGAAAAGACACATTTCCCCAAATTTTTCTTAAAATGTGGTATAGCAAATGATAAATCATATGGATGGAATTGAAGATGAGTTACAATTCCAAGATGACGACGAATCAGTAGCTGTAAACGACAGTGAAAATGATGTCGAATACACAGCAGATATGAAAATTAAGCATGAACAATACGACAAAATGTATTTTGATTCCGACGAAGAGGCTCCAAATTTATTTATTTAATTTTTATTAGGTATATTATTTTTTTGGCTTCGACTTATACTCGAGCCGTAAATTTTGGACGCTGTTTTACCCCAAAAAGTACACTTCGACTCAGGGGCGGATCCAGGGAGAATAGTTAAAAATAATTTACATTAAACAAATTTAAATTATGTACTTAATATTTAGTAATAAGCTTATAAATAAAACCAATTTTAAATAAAAGTAAAATCAGTAAAGAATTAAGCACTCAATCAATGTATTTGCTTGTTTCAAGCATAAACAGTGTTGGATTTCCATTTATAGCACACATTTTTACCATTATTAGGTAGCTACATTTTAAATTTTTGTATGAGGGGGCAAAACCATTATACACGAATAAATTTGTAAACAATACATTAATAGCAAGAGGACTTCTCTTGCCCCTATGGGCGGGCACTCATGGATGCGCCCCCCCTTAATAAAATTCTGGATCCGCCCCTGCTTCGACTTATACTCGAATCGACTTATACCCGAGTATATACGGTACTTGATACCTAAAAATTTCTCTGTCAAAAATCCTTGGGAGTGCAATCGCCCTCCTGCCTTCCAAATGACGCCCCTGAAAGACCCTCTAGAATTTCTGACCTGGTGAGAAAGATGCTAGCACAGGCTTCTCACTGACAATTTAGCAATTCTATTTTGGAACTGCAGCATTCAATTTTTAAATTAAAAATGATCAATCTCAATTGCTTGTAAATTGTAAAAAAATTGTTAGAAAAATATGCTTTATTTGATTGATAAAAAGTTAAATTATATTTATTATATACAATTTATAATATACAATTTGCAATTAAAAATGCCTAGAAATAATAGGCTAAAATTCTAAAATAAAAATTATTTATTAAAAAACTTTAATGTATTGTAGGAGTATAACTGTTAGTCTAAGGGCAATAGTAATTGTTAGGATTCTGCGTCCCGTTATTTTTTGAAACGATACAATACGATACGACTTCTGAAATTTGTCTCGAATAAAACGATACGATACGAGACGCCTCGACCAATAACGAGACAAATCCGATATGATACGATACGATATCGGGATCTCGACTGAAATGTCAACTGTGGAAATTTTGTCTCGAATAAAAAAAGATAAACAATACGAGACAGACAATATTAATAACTACATTAAAGGAATTCATTGAAAAAAAATATTTAAATATTAAAAAATTTCAAAATTTATAAAAATTTATAAAAATTTACAAAATTTATAAAAATTTACAAAATTTATAAAAATTTACAAAATTTATAAAAATTTACAAAATTTATAAAAATTTACAAAATTTATAAAAATTTACAAAATTTATAAAAATTTACAAAATTTATAAAAATTTACAAAATTTATAAAAATTTACAAAATTTATAAAAATTTACAAAATTTATAAAAATTTACAAAATTTATAAAAATTTACAAAATTTATAAAAATTTACAAAATTTATAAAAATTTACAAAATTTATAAAAATTTACAAAATTTATAAAAATTTACAAAATTTATAAAAATTTACAAAATTTATAAAAATTTACAAAATTTATTTTTTTTTAAACTTGAAATAAGTTTCATTTGTTTAGTTTCGGTACATCTATTTGTCTAAATTTAGACTCTAAATGATGACAAACGCGAGAAAGTACCTTTATGCAAGAATTAAGAAAGTGAAGAAACCCCAGCGGGTTTATTTATAGGCGATAGCGAATCCGGTTGGCAAGAAAAAGCTGAGAAAGTTTTGAATTCCAGCTGCAGACGACATGCACACTACATGTGACACACACATACAACCAAGAATATAATCGAGATTATAAAGATATATCTTAGATGATCTACTATTACGGTCATTTACGATAACGTAACACTAAATTAATCATTCTAGTTCTATATAACAAATTTGACAAAATAAGTTTATCAAACAGACTAAACCAAAACATAAACATAGAATGAAATTAATAATATTCATTAATAATAATATTCATCGATGTCAGCGAGTACGATTGCCTTGCCAACCGTTGATGCTGGCTCGCATATTTCTAAATGGAAGTATGCAGAGGTCGACTAGCAGCCTAAGAGGGGCGTGGCTTAACCTCTGATATCTTTATTGATATCTGATATTTAGATATCTTTGATTACTATTCTCAATGAGGCACTAAAAAAAAGCTATAGAACAGAGACAAGCTGGTTTTATATATATATATATATATATATATATATATATATATATATATATATATATATATATGTTATATATATATATGTTATATATATATACATATATATATATATATATATATATATATATATATATATATATATATATATATATATATATATATATATATATATATATATATATATATATATATATATATATATATTGAAATATGTAAATAATGGGGCTACAGGCTGTTAGGAAAACCGAATTTAAAGTGAGGATAATAATAGTTAAATAGTTATAAACTTCTGTCAATAGGTAGATTAATTAATCAATGATGATGAATCAATTGCAAATATTCACAGTTGTGGCAATCGTTAATTAAATATGTATGACTTTTGTTATTTATTAAAAAATATTTTTTTTTAAATATCGGAATTTTTTTTGAGACTTTATACGAGAACAAAATTTAAGTCTCGCTATTTTATTTCGATACGAGACTTCCCCCGCAGGCTGTATCGTTTTAATAGCGATACGGGATTTCCCGAATCGTTTTGAAATCCCGATCGATATCGGGATAACGATTACGGGACGCAGATGCTTAGTAATTGTTGTAACAATGCTGTGAACCAGAGTGAAAAATGAACAACCTGCATATTTTATTATTGGGGGTCACTGCAGCATGGAAAATTTTTTTAAAGGGGTCACGGCACTAAAAAGATTGAGAACCGCTGCCCTAGAGAATACAGACATGGTTCAGTTAGAATATTTTGTCAGTCAGAATGTGCACCTCTGGCCAGCCACTATTTTTTTTCTACATTTTTGCCCACGAGTAAATGTACTTGAATAGTCCCGCCCTAGGACACCTCGCAGACATACGGACAAGTGAAAATTAATAAAAGCTTTTAAATACAGATAGTCTTTAGTTAAAGACTTACCTATTTAAATGACTGCTTTGACTTATAAACCAGAAGAATCTCTTTTGAAATTTTATCATAGGAATACCCTTTCTTTGTCAGTTCTCCCTACTGACGGTATGTATGTAATTTCTACTTTAAAATAACCATTCACATTATAGTTCACAATAATTACATATTTTGTTTACAATGTTTCACTTGATTGTAACCCTACTTGTACTAAAACCAATTTATGGACCAGGAAACTAATGCCAAGTTTAAAGAGTTCAACTTATGCACAACTTTTAAAATACTAATGCTGAAACCAAAATTGATGAAGCTACCTTTGCGAGTTTTAAAATTGTTAATTACGCATATAAAAATATTAATTTTGGTGCAACAAAGCCCAGCAGTTTTATATATTTTCAAGAACCTCTGATTTAAAAGTTCACAAGAATTTTCTTGACTGTTGTGAATTTTACTGAATAATTTCAATTTATCATAAATTGATAAATCAATCAATCGGTTGAATTTGTATAGCGCTATTTCCTATCGTTCAATAGCGCTCGGCCACAAAGTTATTAAATAAATAAGTTTTAAGTCCCCGACGGAAAACTGTGAGAGAAGTAGGAAGAGAGTTCCAGAGAAAGGGACCAGAGTAGGAAAAAGAGCGTTTAGCAAAAGAATTCTTAACAGAAATGTGATCATTTATGTTGTAATTTAAAAAACATTCTGTTATTCATTTTATTTGGATGGATGTTGAGACTGTAAATGATATTTCACTGAAGAAGTTGTAGCTTTTTTGCCCATTTTGAAACATTTATTACAAAGATTGCATCTTGCCGTGTAACCATCGTTGGATTTACTTCTCTTAAAATACCTCCATAACATGTTACTTGACTTTTTATTATAATTACTCTCGCTTCCTACACTGAAACAGCTAAGATCATCCTCAGAACCAGTCGCTGACATTGAGAAAGTTGAAGAGAATTGAATTTCATAGCAAGCTAAAATGGACGAAAGAGAAGAGAAGCGGAAAAGAAAGATAGTAACGCAATCGTATGAGTGTTGTCGGTGTCGGCAAAACAGAACCAAGAAATTTTATAAAAAAAAAATTTATGAAAAGTTTCAAATAAAAATGAATTTATGTCAAAAATTCAAAATAATTATTATTTATATTAAAAAATGATTACTGATTCGCCTTAAAAAAATTTCGGTATAAAATTTTCCACTCACATCAAATAATCGCAAATATGCGCAATTGTTCACAATTTATTTAAAATTATTCACAGTATGCACAAATTGTGCGCATTTATTTGAATAATTCAAATAAATAAAAATTTTGTGTGCTATTCGCAATTGTTCGATGGTGCGAATATTTTTTTTATTTTATTTGATTTTATTCGAATGCGCACAAAACAGTCAAACGCAGTTGCTTATTAAGGACTGACTACTTGTATAAAATTTCCTATACATAACTAAAAATTTTCTTAAAAGTTTTGTTCCAGATGTTCCACACTGTTCTACAAATTTGCAGTTGAAATGTTATTTTAAAGTCTGTTTCAGTAATAAATTCATCAAATTTGTATTATACTTTATGTTATGTAAGCTATGTAAATAACAAAATTATAAATTATTGACACTTTTATTGAGTTCACACATAATACCCGTTAATTCATCAACTCAACAAATGCATAACACATATATACAATACTAAATCAACAGTTGCATAACACATGCACACAATACTAAATCAACAAATGCATATAACACTAAATATAACAAACATATATTGATATATATACATATATCAATATATGTTATTTTCAAATACACTGTATATATATCAATACATCTATATATATAAAAAAGAATGTTTGTATTTATGTATGCTATTTATGCATTGCTACACCATTCATCCGATCGTAATGAAATTTTCACACAACCTTCAGAGTCAAGGGGAATCAAATATAGAGAAAAAAAAATTTGAAATCCGTCACAAAATGAGCGGAGCGGGAACTATATATATATATATATATATATATATATTTATATCTTATATATATATAAAAATGAGAATATGTATGTAAGTATAGATGCCCTTTCTGCATTGCTACACCATTCATTCAATCGTAGTGCAATTTTTACACAAGCTTAAGAGGCAATGGTGGGTTTTTGTGAAACAAAATTGAAATCGGTCACAAAATGAGCGGAGCGGGAGAGCGATCTTGATGAAATTTGGCAAGGAGGTAGTTTTCATACAGGGGATGAATGTTAAGAATGTTTGGACCCCAACTCCAATCTCCCGGCTCAGGTAGGCTAAAAAACTTTCCAGGCCGAAAGTGCCTATGTACGACCATCAAAGGTAATTTGTGTAATAAAATTCAAATTTAGTTTACGTAACAACGTTTGAAGGCTTCAAACAACTTTTAGCAAATGTATTTTACGTTTTTATGGGCTAAAAGAAATTAGGAAAGAGTGGAAAGGAGAAAATGAGCGTGAGCGGGAACGGGATTATGTATGTATGTATGTATGTATGCATGCATGTATGTATGTGCGTATGTATGTATATGTGTATGTATGTATGTGTATGTCTGTGTGTGTTTATGTACGTACGTATGTATGTATGTATGTATGTATGTATGTGTTTTTTACAATATTTCGGCACTAAATGCTCATTCAAAGTATGTATGTGTGTGTATGTATCTATGTATGTATGTATGTATGTATGTATGTATGTATGTATGTATGTATGTATGTATGTATGTATGTATGTATGTATGTATGTATGTATGTATGTAGAATTGGATCTAGGGGGGGGGCAACTGAGAGCGAAAGAATGAGCGGGAAAGCGACAGGGAACGGATAACGACCGGGAGTGGGAGTGTGTATGTATCTAAGTATGTATGAAAGTGAAATGTTTACAAATGAGTATGACCACGCAATGATAAATCATGGTCATAATCTTCGCAAGAGGAAACATGATTTTGTATACTCCCTTCAATGCAACATCACTCTGCTAGTTTTGCTTGTAACTTTATTATTAGAATGCTCTTCTATGACTCTTACTAGCCTAACTTCTTTCTACTCTATTAGCTGATTCAATAACGTTATTCTATTATTATTGTCTAAAATTAATAACTCACCACTACTATCGCCATGTTCTCCAATGATGTAACCATGGCAGCTGCTTGGAGCAATTCCTATCTTCTGGCTGAGAAGAAATCTGAACCTGCTAGAATCCAGCATAGTTCCACTTCCAATAACCTGGTTTCTTGGCAGGCCACTGATTTTCCAAGCAATGTATGTCAAAACATCCACTGTAACATTTATTAAATGAATTGAGTCATAATAACATTTTTAATATACTAAAACAAATTGCTATAATGTTTTTGGAAACCTGGATTTGAAACGATAATGAGGATGCAGTTGGGGCTGTACTTGATCAGGTTGGGAATAATATCTAGAAATTTAAAAGTTATAACTGAGACCATTATATATTAATTCTCTATATGAACAAGTAAAGGAAAAAACAAGTTTTTTAACACAAACTTTAATTTCAAATACACCCGATTTAGAAATATGAAAGATGTTCAAATTAAGTTTTTTTGTTTTTTTTTTAATTGAATCATGTATTGTCATCCAATATGAAGCTATGCTGAAAGTTTCAGCTTTCTAGCTAGTCAAAAAGCTGGTTAAATTTCACTTGCAAGATTTGTGTACAGAGAAAGCCACACACACACACAAACAGAGATTGTAACCTAAATAAAAGTTTGTATAAATTATATGAATTGCAATTGAAATTCTGCAGAACATACCAAAAACCTGAGAAAAATAATTCAATTAATAGAAAATGAATATTATTGTTTGGAAAAAATAAACCATTTATTCTTCTATAAAATGCCAAGGTAAAATAATTTTTAACGAACGTTTAAAGATGGCAACATTTTTTTGAACAAGTTGAAGTCTTGTTTCACCAGGATTTTGTCTCGCACCGGCCGTCACAACGCAAATTCTTGAACCTGCTGTGACTGAATAATCTGCAATTTCAAATTAGAAATTAATCTCAAACCTTACTTAAGAAGAACTAAACAAATTTTATTTGCCTTCAAATTAGACATGAAAAGATAAAATATAAAATATGCCATGAAATTGAGAGATCTAATGAAACTTTCAATTGAACTTCTCAAAAATTAAAACTCAAGCTTTTTTTGGAGCTTAACTAATCAAATAAGACATTTTTTCAAAAACCTGTGCTTGCAACAACTTTGACCCTCCTGAGAAAAGCTTGCCCGTGTTGAAGATCCATCATTTCACCCTTTAGTTTGTCAGCTACCATATCAACTAGAGCAAGTTCAGAAATAACACCCTAGCAATTAAAAACATGTTATTTTCAAATACACAATTGTCATTTATACATTAATAAAATGTAAACAGATGACTAACACATAAATGTCAAAAACACTTTTGCACTTTATTTTTACAGGTAGTCTTGAAAAAATTGAAAATCAGATAAATTCTAACTTGAGTCAGCATAGCAAATGCAGATGCCATCCCCACCTGCCCCGTACCAACAATGGTCACTTTAACGCTTGAATGGCGATCCTCTTCAACAACATGACTGAACAATTCTTTGATACTTGCTGATGCCATTGTTAAAAAATTTTGAGCACGCTCAACTCTGGTGGGTTTTTTAGTCTATAAAATGTTTTCATTTATTATTTCATTAAACTGCTCATAAATATGTAACAAAAACAAAAATTGTATTTTAATTAATGTCCTGTTAAAATGTATATCAAACTATAACAATAGTTATTAACTTCTGCAGAATTAATTCACTGTTGCAACAATTTTTTTAAAATATGTTTGTATTTGTATGAAATTGAGTAATAACTGTACAAATAAAGATGTATTTCAATTAGAAGAATGATGAGTTCCCAAACCAATAAGAATATGTGACAGGAAATCTAAATTTAGTTGATTTACTACTTAATTTAAATTTAGTATAAAGTATAAGCATGTATATATACACATGTATGTATTTCTCATTGAAACTTTTTAAAATGAAAAATCTTCAATGTTGCTAGAATTTTAAAAATTAGAAATGTAAAATTAGCTATGCCACGAAACAAAGACAGGAGCCAAAATAGCAATTGAAATTTACTAACTCGGATGCCGATCAAGAAGCCCTCGCAAGTCAACCTGCGAATATTTTAAGCAAGCAAGCCTAATGAAATGAACGTGTTCAAGCGCTCCCACACAAACACCAGACCTTCAATCGCCCTTCAAATACTTTCGCCTGCAATTATGTGCGTGATGTTCGGGTTTACTCATGCTGCATGCACCTAAAACTTGTTTTATTTTATATTTTTCTAACCGAAACTGCAATAAAGCGTCCGGTCGAGAAAGAGGTTTATGAAAATGAAACTCGATAACGGGCTTTACTTCGAACTTATAATTTATAATAATTTATTGTCATTGTATTTTTAACACTAACGTTAGCTTGAGTAAATTGACAAAATTCATGAACAAAAGTATTCTACCGGTAATTACCTAATAAAAGTCTTTCACATCTCTCGATTAAATTATGATAAAGTTGCGGGGAAACAGCTGATCATCTCAGTTTTGAATTTGGAGAGACGTAACCTATTTTCTTTCAAAACCACACGATCTTTACTGACATGATAATTGTTTACACATCAAATAAATCTATTGTTATTAAACAAAACACGTACTGTGTTCTTGACGCAGATCTTAATAGTCATCTCGGTTTATTATATCGCTGCATATAAAAACAGGTGTCAGTTTAATGTATTCAGAAAATATCGGAAAAAGCATTATTGTGCTTTGGACTGCTAGCCGAGTAGTTAAAGCTCTCGAACTCCTGTTTGTGGACTGTCCAAATCGTCACAGGACCTTAAAAAGTATTAAAAACTTCAAAAATTGTAGGCACGGAAACAGTGAACTGACCATAGATCTATGGAAGTGACGGACGAAGCCAGGAATTCAAACCGGTTGGGCTATGGCGATCGTCATTTTTCAGCCGATTATAGGCGCTAATCAGAGGCTTCACATCACGTGAATGTGTATTGCCATCGATGCTTCAGCTCGATCGGCAGTGAAAATACACTGGCACTGACCCAATCTTTGTTGACCATAAATGCCTTTAGAGTATCTTTGAGTGACAATGCAGAAAATACATATAAACTTTTTGTCATGTTTCTTGTAAGCCAACTGCAGCGGCAGATCCAGGGGGACCAGGGCACCCCTTAGAAGTGTTAAAAATATTTGAACTTTAATTTTGTAGTTATAATTTGCAACTTCATTCTAGATAAGATAAGATAAGATAAGATAAGATAACGTTTATTATAGTGGTTTAGAAGACTTTACGCCTATAGACAACCACTTCGAATTAAAAATAATAATAAATAGAATAAAATAAAATAAATGATAATAATAGATAAATAAACTAATAAAAATAAATAATTGCATAAAAAATCAGTATCCATGCCTGGATAGCGCTACTTTTTGTTTGTCTGTAGCCTGAGGCTTTTTCATGGTGTCACGACAAAACGTTCACAGACAAAATGTTCAACGACAAAATGTTCCCGACAAAACGTTCACGACACAACGTTCACGACAAAATGTTCACGACAAAATGTTCACAGACAAAATGTTCACAGACAAAATGTTCACAGACAAAATGTTCAACGACACAATGTTCACGACAAAATGTTCACGACACAACGTTCACGACAAAATGTTCCAGGACTTCAAATGTGGGGTGGAATATAGGGTTATTTGTTTTTTAAAGTAACTGCTACTCAAAAACTGTAAATACCACAGATGTAAAAATTAGTATTTAGTTTCTATTCTAAAAATAAAGATATACGTGTTTCACCATTTTTTACAAATTTGGTTTCCAGGACCTTAAATGTGGGGTAGACAATAGGATTCCTTGGTTTTTAAAGTAGCTGCTACTCAAAAACTGAGAATGCTACAAAAGTAAAAATTAGTATTTAGTTTCTACTCTAAAAATAATGATATACGTGTCTCATCATTTTTTGAAAATTTGGTTTCCAGGAGTTCAAATGTGGGGTGGGAAATAGGGTTATTTGGTTTTTAAAGTAACTGCTACTCAACAACTGTAATTGCTACAAATGTAAAAATTAATACTTAGTATCTACTCAAAACAAGTAAATTAAAAACGAATTTTTAAAACCCAATGCTTTTATATGTAATTAAAACACAAATTTTGCAATCAATTTTTTCTTATATTACTCTTCACAATTCCCTTGGCAAACTTCCAGAGTACCACATCATGTTAAATAAACAACTTAGCTAGCTTCCCATGAGACAAATTTTATTCAATTTGCGGTTTCTTGTAGACTGTTTAATTAAAATTAACTAAATTAATTGACTTATTGTAAAACTAATAATTGAATATTGCATTGTGTTCTATTTTGAGCATGTATGCAAAATTTGAAAAAAATCTATCATCAGGAAGTGACTCAAAAATTGAATTACAAGAATTGAAACAGACAGAGAAACAGAAAAACAGAGACGACGACTCTGGCGAATGAATTAAAAAAAACAGACAGAGAAACAGAGACGACGAGTTAATAAAAGCATTGTAGAAAAAAAGATATGCGTGTTTCAGCATTTTTTAAAACTTTGGTTTCCATGACTTCAAATGTGGGGTCAAAATAAGGGTTATTTGGTTTTAAAATAACTGCTACTCAACAACTGCAAGCATTACAGGTGTAAAACTTAGTATTTTGAGGTTTTGTGCCTGTTAAAAGTAGCTGAGTCCAGTTTATCACCGGTCGGGCCAAGCCGTTATTTTAGGGTCTTTTTACGGGCCAAGCTAAACCTTAAATCAAGGTGGTACGGGCCGAGGTTTTTCACTAAGCCTATAGACATTTTAGTGATTTTAGGGTCTTCGGACTAGCCGGGCCAAACCTGAAGTCAAGGTGGGACGGACCGAAGTTTTTCATCAAGTATATAGAATTTCTAGGCCTGTAAAAACGGGCCGGGCCCAAATTAGACGGGCCGTGCCGGGCCAGGAATTTTGGTTTTGAAACGGACTGGGCCAAGTTGTCGACGGGCCGAGCCGACACCTATGGATGCTCGGTTCAAATTCTCTAATTTCATGCAAGCGAAGCCGCTACGGGCACTGCTAGTTTTATATAGGTATACTTCAAGCTTCTATTCTGATATTTTAGGTTTTTGAGGTTGGATAATTGGATAGGCCCACTAGTGGGCCCCCTGAAGTGGTTTAACACGTATGGATAAACTATTTCCGAATAGCCCCCTCTCCCTCCCTCGGTCATCAGCTATCATTTTTTTAGAGAAAAAATAAAAAAGTGGCTTTGACATTTTTTTGAAAAAGCAGCTCCGACTAACTCCCCGGTCATCAGTTTTTTTGGAGAAAAAATTAAAGAGGTCTTTAAAAATGTTAGATTTTAAAAAAATATAGGTGGGCCCTGAGAAAAAGTTGCATCCCAAGCTTTTGCTGAGATGTTTGCAGTGATGTGTTAATAAGTTAACCGCATTGGATATAAAATACACTATATTGCAGCCATTGCAGGTGTGTTGATACGTTGATAGATACCCAACATTCCCAATTTTGTGACTATTCCTGAATACGCTGCTTTGGCCAGCTATGTACCAGTATAACGGTTTACAGGCTTATAAAGTTCACAAAGGTACATAGCTTAGAATTTTTCAGAGAGGGGGAGGGCGAAATACGCTGCTTTATCTAGCTAAAAATTACATAACAGGTTTATAAAGTTAAAAAAAGAACATGTCTTAGAATTTTTCAGGGGGGGGGGGGGGGAAATCCGCTGCCTTATCGAGCTATGAACTTGTATACAGGTTCGAAAAAATAGGTACGTATCTTAGAATTTGGGGGGTGCGAAATCCGCTGCCTTATCCAGTTTACAGGCTTATAAAGTTCAAGACATTACATGTCTTAGAATTTTTCAGGAGGGGGGCGAAATACGCTGTTTTATCCAGCTATTTACTTGTGTAACGGTTAACAGGTTTATAAATTTCAAAAAACTACATATCTTAAAATTTTTAAGGGGGGCGAAATATCTTCTAGGGGGCTTTGCCTCCTCGCCCCTCCGTAGTTGCGGGGCTGTTCAGAACTCAGGTCCAGCAAAACATCTTAAAAATGACATTTTATTTTTTCTAAATTAGAAGTTCTTACAGCAGTAATCATTTGTAATGCAAATGAAAGCTGAAGGAAAAATGAATAGGTTGCCGAATTTCTTTTTTGGACGCGTGGGTCAAACCAATGTTATTGCTGATAATCGAGGTATTACAGCGCAACAGTTATAATGGGCAGGTTCAATGGGTGTATGTAAAGCGATCATCAACTATTAATGCCTATTAACTGTGTTATTCAATAATCTGCTTCTACTACCACTTAAAATTTTTTTTGACTATCTTCAGTCTGCAATCTTTTTTTGGTATCTTTAAGAATTTATTAATGATAGAAAAGCAAATGTTAAGAAAATATGTTTATGAATAAATGTAGCACCCCCACCCAAAGAAAAACTCATCGAATTTGGAAAAATTTCAAGGCCCTCCGATTTGGCTTGAAGGCTTGCTCCCCCGCCCCCTTTAGTTGCGCCCCTGGCTGCGATGATCTGACAATAAAGAATATGTTACAGATGTACGATTAGACTTTGTAATTACCTATATTCTATTCTCTCCAAAGAATATGTAGAGTTCATCACGGGCTGATTTTTTACGATCCGACACGTCGACAGCTTGGTCCGGCTCATTTCATAAGCAAAAATTCCAGGCCCACCCGGCCCAATTTGGGTCTGGCCCGTTTTTACAGGCCTTAAAATTTCCATATTACTTGGCGAAAAATCTCAGCACGTCCCACCTTGATTTCAGGTTTGGCCCGACCCGTCTGAAGACCCAGAAATCACGGCCTAATCCATAAAGCCCAACACGGATTTTTTAGACCCAGTCCGCAGCAGCGGATCCAGGGACCCAGGCCCTCCTTAGAAGTTTTAACCAAAAATTCCATCAAAAGTTCTGATAATTGGCAGATATTTAAAAATTTCGGACCTTTTTCAAACCAATTCAATGCAAAATATTATTCAAATAATATCTCTAAAAATATTTAGGCCTCTACCGGCAGATCGAGCAAAAAAAGTTGAAAATTACACTTTCCTTTTTCTAAATAAGTTTAGATGGCTCGACAACAAGTTTTTAAAACAGTAATCATTTGTATTATGAATGAAGGTTGTATGTTCAGGGACGTCAATTCGGCCCCCTGAAATTGCAAGTTAATAGCTATTATTGGGAGAAAAAATAAAAAGAGGGTTTTGAAAATTTATGATTTTTTTCATAATAAACTGATGGGCCCTTAGAACAAGTTGTCCCCAAGGTTATGCTGAAGCATAGGGCATAGAGTACTATCATAGCGGCTCATTAGCGTGTGCGAAGCACACAGGCGCAAAATTTAAAAAGGCGTAAAATTAAAAAAGGTGCAGAATTAAAAAAGGCAGAAAATTAAAAATGGCGCAGAATTAAAAAAGGCGGAAAATTAAAAATGGCGCAGAATTAAAAAGGCGCAGAATTAAAAAAGGCGCAAAATTAAAAAGTAAAGGAAAAAACGAGTTTTTCAACACAAACTTTAATTTCAAATACACTCGATTTAGAAATGCGAAAGATGTTAAAATAAAGTTTTTTTTTTATTGAATCATGTATTGTCATCCAATATAAACATATGCTGAAAGTTTCAGCTTATTAGCTAGTCAAAAAGCTGGTTAAATTGTATTTGCAAGAATTGCGTACAGAGAAAGCCACACACACACAAACAGAGATTGTAACCTAAATACAAGTTTGTAAAAAGGCGCCTTTTTTATACATTTTTACTTAACTTGGTCGTTGAATTTGCTACTGGGATTTCTTGCAATCAATTTTTTACTTACTTCCGTTATCAGATTGATCTGAAATTTTGCACGGGTAATAGTTTTTGATCGTAATATTCAATTTAATTATCAAACAAAATTTCTTAAAAGTTTTTCTAAATATATTCTGCTGGGGCGCGCCTTTCTGCTTGCGTGATCTTTGCGCCGTGGGTGTTGAAACATTTTTGAATAAAAATGCTGCAAATTAACAGTAAAGTCGTTAAGTACTACATTTGTATATAAGCGTTGTTTTTTTTTAATTTTGTTACTAAACACACTGAAAATTCTTAGAAAGTTTATATTTCAAAAGCTAGAACTCTAGCTAATGATGCAAATATGACTGCCGAATTTTGTTCTAGTTTACGTGAAAGAGCAAGAAAAAGATTTGTTGATGATAAACCTTTTGAAGATGGTGATATAGAACAAAACCAAAAATTCAAAAAAAAGTTTTTTGATGTTCTCTTTAAAACAGTTAAAGAATCAATAATTGAACGATTTGAAAACTATTCAAGTACAATAGAACCGTTCGAGTTTTTGTCTGATATCAAAGATAATTATAAAATAGGAAAAGACATGATTAAAAGAATAGATTACTGGAAAGAGTATTAACTTGTGGTGAATCAAAAGATGTGTATTCAGAAGATTTTTTTCTTGAATTTAATTTATCACGGAAAAAACCACCTAAATCTGCGCTTAAATGGATTTATGATAGTCAGCTTGAAAGAGTTTCCTAATGTTTAATTTTCCTACAAATATTATGAACACTACCAGTAACAGTGAGCATAGGGAATCAGAAACTTAGTTTTTCTATAAAAAAAAAAAAAACTATTTACGATTAACGAATGGGCCGGAACGTTTAAATGGTTTATCAATAATTTCCATTGAAAGCAAAATTTTTAAATCTGTAGATATTGATTCTTTAAGATTAAATTTGGTTAAATCCAAAGCTGGACGTCTGAGTGAACGAGTTCCGTTTTCTACCTAAAATATTTTTAAAATCAGTAAAATTTTTAAAAAAGTTATTTTATTTTTATTGTTTTATAATTTAAAGTAATTTAAAAGGCGCCTTATTTATTCTCGCACACATAAAATGTTTCACAAGCCGGCTCTAAGTACTATAGCATATGGAGCATGCAGCTCATTTGAGCATAGACGCAAGGGGTCATAACATGTAAACAATAGGCGATCAAGTGTTTATTCAAATGAGAGTTATTTGACCCATTCGTGCCTTGCGTCCCAAAAAGTGGTAACCTCTTTAAATCATTGTAATTTTTAAAATAATGGTCATAATAAATGAAAAAGTGGCCAATTTTATTTAGTTGGTTTATATATAAACATATCTACAATGTTTGACGTCTAAAAATATTTTTTGGAACTTTAATTGCTTTTTGAATTTGCGTGTTCCGAAAATTTTGGTTTTTCGAAATAGACTCTTATTCGAAGTAAATTTAATACATTAAAATTTTTTTTTAATTTTTATAATTTTGGTAGTTCATATTTAATAAAGAATTCTGGTTTTTTTTGTTTTTCTTCTACATTTACGGTTTTAGCAAATTTCACAATTTACTAGCGAAATTTCACTTTTTACACATCTTCAAAATAAAAAAAACTGTACACTTTTTACAATTTTTAAATTGAGACCCACACCATATCAAAAAATGAAAAAATCTAAGCTCTCAGGTACTAATTTGAGTTGACACTGATTGGTCACGCTTGTGAATTTTCTGTTGGGTGCTCTGATCTCCACAACCCTGAGCAGAATAATAAGAATAACTAAGAGGCCCACAGAAAGATTGACGTTTGATTAACAGTAACACATTATAGGTGTGATTAGTTTGGGTGATGATGTTTAATCAAGACTCTTTTGTGACAATGAAATGTGCTTGGGAAGCGGTTTCTAGAGATGCGAAAAATATGTAGGTTAATGTGATTGGATAAAAAAATCTGCCTCAACGTCACTTTTTAGTAAATGATGATGCGTTTGTATGTGTATTTGAAGTTTAATTCAATTGCAGTTTTTTCTGTAAGTGCCAGCCAGTGCAAACTATAGCAGAAATGACGTGATAATATTTGCTATTTGACATTGTGGTAAACATATTAATGAACAAACAAGCTTTAAAAGTCAATAGTAAGTTATCAGTCGATTATCGGGTCACCTTTAATTGTAATGTAACTAAATTCATTACCGAGAATTAACAGAAAGTAAAAATGTCAACTGCTTCATTTTTGCACTGACAAAAGGTAACACTAGGTACCAACATAACTAAAAAAGAAGTCTATAAGCAAACGGCTGTGATTATGCATACATTTTTACTTAAGCAGCAAAATAACTTCTATTGTTTGTAAATGGCATTAGAAATAACTTCCTTCTTAAATATTGATTTTATGCATAGATCGATCAGGACTATCAAGGTCATGTTTAGGATTTCATAATTCGGAGGGGAGAAATATACAAAGGGAGAACAGCATGCAGACATCAAGACTAAATTATTAATAAAATGTCTAAGACAACATATGCTAATGTAATGACAAACATTTCATAAATAGTTATAAATACTTCTGGTGTAATGCCAAAAAAATTCAGCCATATTGCAATGGATTTTAATTGTAGGGGTCGTGCATGCCCATGTAAGAAGGTAGATGCGTACTTCAAGTTCTTAAGGGAAAGGTCAGAGAATGCAAAGGCATTTGAATGTCTTCTTTCTTAAAGAATTCCACTGATTGCCAAATCAATATTTTTTCCTACACACAAAATCTTGTCCAATGAAAATAATCTATTTTATATAACAAATTGATACACACAAGCTTTTGTTTGTTCTAATTTAGAATTTCATAATTATAAAAGATGGGCAAAAATGAAAAACTAGGCTCATTTCAAAACAGAATGACAAGAAAAACATAAAAAACAGAAATATAATTGATAATGAATAACCCTATAAAGAAAGAAAGTTACATGAAGTCATCATAGTCTTCATAAACATCATCATTATTGTTGTCCATATCATCATTCTTTCCAACTTTTAAAGAAACTTTAGTGGCCTTCTTTTTACTTTTAGGCTAAACAATATTTTGAAAAGAAAAGAAATTAAAAATATTACAACTAATAGCAAAAAAGACATGCCTACCTTTGTCTGTTTTAATTTTTCATTATATAAGGCTGTTAAGTTACTGCTGAGTTTTTTTATACTTTCTGCTTCCACTGTAGAATAGTTAAATTCAGACAACTGAGTAATTGAACTAAATTTAATCTTTATAGGCACTAAAACATTCACTTACATCCAAGAACAAGATCTCTGAACATATTTTCAAGGAAAAGGCAATAATTTGGAGATTTCTGTTGATAAAAATATTGCATAAATATTTTTTCTGTTGATAAAAATATTGCATAAATATTTTTTCTGTTGATAAAAATATTGCATAAATATTTGTTTTAATGTCAATTAATGGTCACTACTATACGAAAACACAAAAATAAAGTTGTGTTTTCGCAATCGTGACCGTTAATGGGTTCATTAAAAATGGCTTACTTCATATTTTGTTATTTTATTTTTTAACAATGATGCAAATTTGTCAAAATCTTCATTCGTGGATGGTTCGAAACATTCTATTTCCCCTGTTTTCTGCAAAGACTTGTCAAGACCTGTGAACCAACATAAAATAATGAAATGAAGTAACCACAAGTTACATTTGTAGTTGGTTATAATAGCCAGTTATAACTGGCTATTATAACTATCATCTAAAGTCTATTATTATTGCAATCATTTATAGCTGCTTATTATCTCAATCATTTACAGTTGCTTATTATCACAATCATTTAAAGTTGCTTATTATAACAATCATTTATAGTTGGTCATTATCCCAATCATTTATAGTTGGTCATTACCACAATCATTTATAGTTGGTCATTATCACAATCATTTATAGTTGGTCATTATCACAATCATTTATAGTTGGTCATTATCACAATCATTGTTTTCAACTTGCATCGTTTATCATCACAGATGACAACAACACCCTCAAAAAACATTAATTTCAGTATTACCATTTTGTTTAGACTTTATAATATTTATAAAAAATTCATTAAATCAATAGATTTTTTGCAATTTTTAAGAGATCTGTACACAACCTCCAGAGCTGGAGTACATGAATTTTTTCAATACAAATTTACAAAAACTAAAAGTTTCAAAAACGACAAAAAAATCATTTTAATAGCATAGACAGCAAAATAATATGAGCACAGACACGATTATTTTTTCTGCACAGCAACGAGCACAAATATAATAAAAATATACCGAGTGCTTGAAGTGCTATGTCAACGTCTGCTTGTTCTTGTAACTTCCTCAATCGAATTTTTTCTTCCATAAGTTGCTGTGGAGTCATTCCTTTCTGTTCTTCTTCCTGAAAATGTCTTTATTAGTTTATATATGTTCAATTAGATAAATACAATAGATTCTTAACGTTCCAGGATAGATATCTAAACATCTCGGATAATCGATTTCTCCTTTAATACAAAAACATTGATACAATTTACAAAAAATGCTCTGATCCTGGCATAGAGATGCATAAAATGAAAATAAAACAAAAATATTCTGAGACAAACATGCAGCAACCCTCACAATAAAATGAAACAAACAGAGTAATTTTAAAATGTTAAGGAATGCAAAAAATGGCTGTTATAGTTGATTATACTTTTGATAAATATTACCAATAAGAAATATTTTTGCACAAATAATTTATATTTTGTAAGAGGTTATCAAAATTCAAAAATTATCCTGGATAATAAAATCCCAGCTGACCAAGAGTCTACCAGAGCCTATACTAAAAATTACAGACCAATCTCTCTCACGTGTACATGCTGCCGCGTTATGGAAAAGATTGTAAGCAAAAGCATCTTGGCCCACCTCTCTACTCATGGTCTTATTTCTCCACATCAGCACGGTTTCCTGAGACAGAGATCAACTTGTACGAACCTTCTGGAGTGTGTACATGACTGGATTATGGGGTTACTGGATGGTAGTCGAGTGGACATTGTTTATTTTGATTTTCAAAAGGCTTTCGACTCGGTCTCCCACCCAAAGTTGAAGACTAAACTCATTAGCTACGGAATATCAGGTGATTTGTTGGCATGGATCTTGGATTTTTTGAGTGCTCGAAAACAGCTTGTTCGAATTGGTGAGTGCTTATCTGCTCCGAGAGATGTTACCAGTGGTGTTCCTCAAGGAAGTGTCCTGGGCCCCATACTCTTTCTAATTTTTATTAACGATATTACGGATGGTGATGCTTTTGGACCGGTCTCTGTCAAGATGTTTGCAGACGACATAAAAATTTACTCAGCAACTCAGCCCACACCTTCTTCGGCTCCAGAAATACAGAGAGCAATTGATGAACTAGTTCTCTGGAGTGAAACATGGCAACTGAATCTGGCACTATCAAAGTGTTTTGTATGTCCCATTCACAGGCGAAGAAACGACAAAGGCTTCGAAATACCTAGATATCGAATTGGGACATACGAGCTTGAACCGACCGAGCAAGCAAGAGATCTGGGTGTACTAATTGATAAAAACCTTAATTTCAAAAAACACATTGAGAACATTATCCACTCTGCGTCGGTGAAACTCAGATTAATAAAACTATGCCTCCTGTCTAAAGATCCGTATCTGATGAAAAAAGCATTCACTACATACGTGCGACCATTGCTCGAATACTGCTCTCCAGTTTGGAGCCCTCGGCACAAGTACCTAATCGACGGCCTGGAGAAGGTTCAGAAAAGATTCACCCGAATGGTTCCAAATATCAGCCATCTACCATACTCGACCCGTCTCAGCTTTTTGGGATTGAAAACTCTAGAAGAGCGCAGACTTATCGCAGACCTTTGTTTTTGCTACAGATCTTTAAATGGAATGGTGGATTATAGCCTGGTTGGACAATTTAAACGAGCAAATTATGAAAAAACAAGGGGCCATAGCTACAAACTGATGCCAGGTCAATATAGAACTGACGATGCCAGGTTTTTCATAACTGGACGCGTGGTCTCAGCATGGAATTCTTTGCCTCAGGATGTTGTTGGATCATCAAACTACAGTCGGTTCAGAAGCTTGATAAATCAGATGGATTTATCTAAGTTTTCAAGACTTTGAATTTTTCATGAAGCATTAGCAGATCTGGATGTCAAATGAACAGATTTTTGGAGGTGATTAGAGGGATTTTGAAGATTGCGGTGGAAGTTTCAACTTTACGGCTTTATGTATAAGCGTTAAGAACAACAATTTGTCAGGTTTAACCATTCCATAAATGCAAAATTTAAATATTTACAAGACTTAATATCTTATTCAATATGTTATACGCGAGCATACTTTGCTATTGTATGTTTCTAACATCTTAACAATTTACGATTTGCAACTGAGTATGTGTACATATTTCGTTTATTGGTTTTTTTTGTTTCGTTTGTACTGTCCGAACGGTATTAGAGGCCGATAGGCCCTTCTGTTTGAGAATAAATAAATAAAATAAATAAATAAAACGGTCTAGTCTACGTATTCAGGCAGAGGCATATCAGAGGAACAAAGGTCTATGCGTATTCATGCATATCAGAGAAACAAAGGTCTAGGTATTCATGCATATCAGAGAAACGCCGGGCCGGCACATTCATGCATATCAGAGCAATGCTGGCCTAGGTATTCATGCATATCAGAGGAACAATGGCCTAGGTATTTATGCATATCAGAGAAATGATGGCGTAGGTATTCATGCATATCAGAGAAACAACACCTAGGTATTCATGCATATCAGAGAAACAACACCTAGGTATTCATGCATATCAGAGGAACGACAGCCTAGATCAGTGGTTCTCAAACTTATTTCTTTCACCGCCCACTTTGAGTATACATTTTTTTCCAGCGCCCCCTCCACTCTATAATTTTACATGTAAAAAATTGTAATAACAGTTACCGTTTAAGTTAATCAATAAATAGTATAATATGTACGAGTTTCGTTTGTGTGTGCATAAACTCAGTTTTAAATAAAATGTTTGAAGAAAAAAACAATAAGCCACAATTTAATAAACAAAAACATTTAAAAAATCCAATTTAAAACAGATAATTTCAGATATGCCTTCCAAAAACGTACTTAATGGGATGGATGAATTTGATGATTTTTAATAAGTTTGGTAATATCCGGCTCAAATTTACTTAAAAACACTCTTAAATAACCATGTTTATTAATATCCAAAGTATTTCTTTTCTTTGTTAACAGCGTTGTTTCAGCACTAAATCCAGGTTCGCACAAATATGAAGATGGAAAAGCAAGCAAAAATTTGTGAACAATTGACCACAATCCAGGGTACAGCAGTGGGATTTGCTTCTGTAGCCAAAATTCTTGATAGCCGTTTTTGAATTTAAATTTAATTTCCTCGTTTGTTGTCAATTCAATTAGTTCTTCTTCCAGCTGAGATGATTCTGCTGTGTGGACATTTAAAAAAGGATCCAACACCCAGGTCAGTATTTCCAAAGTTAAAATGTCCTTGAATCTTTCTTTAAAATCACTGTGAAGATTTTGCAAATGTTGGCAATAAACAAGCAAGTCGTCATTGATAAAGGATGTTGCTGATAAATTAGGAAAATTAGGAAAATCATGCTCGCCAAAATGTTTCTTGTAGAATAGTAGTTTAGCTACAAATGCAGAAACTATATTTTTTGTTTTAATTAAATTCAAATCATCACCTTGAAGTTGGAGATTAATATCATTAAATAATTTATACAAGTCTGTCAAGTATGCAATATCATTCTTTGATGCAATTAGGTTGTCACCAGGCTTGAGGAGCCGCCATTTTTTTCATCTTGAAAAAAATTCTGCTCATATAAAAAAATTTTGAGAGCCAGAGCCGACAGATATTTTTGGCTCTGGGTCCGGCTCCCACAAAAATTAGCGGCTCCGGCTCGGCTCCGCAAGCCTGGTTGTCACGCAATTTTATATCTTTGCTTTCTATGAACTCTATCACAGAATCAAATAAATTGTAAAACCGAGTCAGACAATTACCTTTGGACAGCCAATGAACTTCTGTGTGAAACAACAAACTATTGAAATCTTCGTCATTAGCAACACAAAGCTGACTTGTCTGCTGTTTAAAGAGTTGTTTCGAATTTTATTGACTGCTTTGATGACATACTGCAGTGATTGAAACAGTCGTTCACTCAAATTTCGTGCAACTAAGTGTTGTCGATGAATAACGCAATGCACAGCAATCACCTGTGGAACTTTATTTTTTAAGTACGCTGTGAAGCCTTTGTGACGTCCTATCATAGATGGAGCGCCATCTGTAGCAGCAGATATAATATTGTTAAAAGGAATTTTTTTTCATAACAAAACTTTTCCAGTGTGTTAAATATAGTTTCTCCTTTTGTATCTGTTTCTAATTTTTTGGCAAATAATAGCTCTTGGCATATTTTCTCATCTTTAATAAACCTCACGTATGACAACAGCAGTGTTTCACAATTTGGTAAAGTGGACTCATCCAACTGAATTGAAAATTTATTAACCTTCAGATGACTGCACAAAGACTCTTCAATGTTTTCAGCCATCTCATCAATTCGCTTTTGCACAGAGCTGTTACTCAAAGGAATTTTTCGAATGATATCTGCCACTGGTTTATGAAGTACTGTGGTTATTACTTCTTTTATTGCTGGCAAAATTAACTCTTCTCCAATAGTGTGTGGCTTGCCTTTTTGAGCAATTAGTAGAGAGATGTTGTACGAAGCTCGAAGTCCATCATCGTCCTGTTTAGAAGCTGCTGAAAAAAGTCCTGATATGGTCGGATAACTTACGTACTTCTTTTCTAGCTCTTGAAAATAAGCTTCTGTTTTATTTTTCATGTCAGAATGCATTTTATTTAAATGATCTTGCAACCTAGAAGGCTTCATTGCTTCATTTGAGAATGTTTTTTGACAAAGAAGACATAAAGGCAAAGATGGATTTGCAGGACTTTCAATAAATCCGTATTTAATATAATCCGCGGCGTACTGCCGTTTCTTCTTCTTTGCTTCCGACAGTCATGTTTTCAAAAAAACTTGAGTTAATAATTAACTTTAATACACTTGCCAACGATTGTGCACAATAACGAAAATAAAAATATGCATAAAGGACATATATATATATATATACATATATACAAACATTCATTTTTATATATATATAGAAAATGTGTTTAATAATTAATTTTTTTCTAATTCTTCCACCGCCCCCTAGTAAGACCTCAGCACCCACAAGGGGGCGTTATTGCCCACTTTGAGAACCACTGGCCTAGATATTCATGCATAGCAGAGGAACAACGGCCTTGGTATTCATGCGCATATCAGAGAAACAACAGCCGACGTATTCATGCATATCAGAGGAACAATAGCCTACGTATGCATGCATATCAGAGGAACGACAGCCTAGGTATTCATGCATATCAGAGGAACGACGGCCTATGTATTCTTGCGCATATCAGAGAAACAACAGCCTACATATTCATGCATATCAGAGGAACGACGGCCTACGTATTCATGCATATAAGAGAAACGACGGCCTACATATTCATGCATATCAGGGGAACGACGGCCTAGGTAATCATGCATATCAGGGGAACGACAGCCTAGGTAGGTAATCATGCATATCAGAGGAACGACAGCCTACGTATTCATGCGCATATCAGAGAAACAACAGAAGACGTATTCATGCATACCAGTCGCTTCTTCTCCATTTTCCGTTCCAACTCTTTTCTTTTCAACTCTTCCTTTTCAGCGATTTTTTCTTTCAACGTCTTTTTCTTTTTCACTTGAATTACAGGCACCTCTGAAATAAATTGGACAACATCATCTCTATTTTGGAATTCAAAAGCAATGTAACTTCTTAATGTTCTCTGTCATATTTTACTATAACAAGTTATGCATAAAAAAGTAACAATGCTTAAAAACTACAGAAAAAACTAAAAAGTGCTTCGTGGTAGGTCTATATATTCTTAAGCCCTTAAGTAAAATTTCATATAAAATTTTCCTTGACCAGATTTTAAACACCAAATAAAAATTAAGAAAGCAGGTAGCTTTTAAAAATGTCATTGATTGCTATTTTGATTTGATTTAAGTTTAACGTGTATTAAAATTGTATAAGACATAATTTAATGAAAAAAAATATTATAAATTTAAAAAAATCCAACAGCTTAAAAGCATTACATCAACATCGCACTTGCTGAGCTTATATACAAAAATGTTTTTAATATTTAATATAATACAAATATAACTAAAAACTAGAGTCTGAACTAATTGTTACTGTTTCATTAAATACTAAGTATTAGTATTTTGAAATCTTATTAATTAATACTTTGGTTTGTATTCGTACTTGGAAGAATCATCAATCTTTAGGTATCTCTTATATAAAAATAATAAGCACATTTTAAAAGAAAATCACTTTTTCAAGAATGGCTTGTAATTTAGTCTAAAAACTAAAACTGCAATATTTTTAATTATATCTATTTTCGTCATTATTCTATTGTACTACAAACGATTGCATCTAAATCGTCTAAAACTAGCAGAAAATAAGCCGTGCGACAGTGTATGAACGAACATGTAGTTGATATGAGCTTTATTTTAATTTAACGCGATATCCGACATAAAAAATATAAAATTCTAATTTACCGATAACACAGGCGACGTCAAATAGACATAAATAGACCATCGAACTAGAGACTACGCAAATAAAATTCAATGTCAACTGAAATTTTTATAAAAAAAAATTTGTTAATTTTTATAAAGTTAAAAATTTATTTTGTACATAAAAAAATCTTTTTTCTATTAAAAAAATATTTGATTAAGTTACTATACGGTTGTAACTATCAGTTCTCCGGTCTACTAGGCTGCCTCGCTAAAAGCCTTCCTAAACAACAGGCGGGCCGATATATCTATTCTATATATATTAAGCTTCTGCGTCCCGTTATTTTTTTGGAACGATACGATACGATTTCTGAAATTTGCCTCGAATTAAACGATACGAGACGCTTCGACCAATAACGATACGATATCGATACGATACGATTTCGGGATCTCGACTGAAGCGGAAATTTTGCCTAGAGATAACATAGAATGATGAACTATACGCGACAGACAATATTAATAACTAAAAAAAAGAAATTCATAGAAAAAAATATATAAATATTAAAAAATTTCAAAATTTATAAAAATTTACCAAATTAATTTTTTTTTACAACTTGAAATAAGTTTCATTTGTTTAGTTTCGGTACATCTATTTGTCTAAATTTAGACTCTAAATAAAACGCTACCGCCGATAGAAAGTATTTATTTACTTTATTTAGTGACGCGGCATGATAATGATGACAAACACGAGAAAGTGCCTCTATGCAAGAATTAAAAAAGTGAAAAAACCCAGCGTGTTTATTTATAGGCGATGGCGAATGCGGTTAACAATAGCAAGAAAGAAGCTGAGAAAGTTTCGAATTCCAGCTGCAGACGATACGGGCTACGGCACTGTCGTGCACACTACAGGTGGCACACACATACTCACACACAACCAAGAATATCATCGAGATTATAAAGATATATCTTAGATGAGCTACTATTACGGTCAATTACGGATATCGAAACACTAAAATAATCATTCCAATTCTATGTAACAAATTTGAAAAAATAAGTTTATGAAACAGACTAAACCAAAACATAAACATAGAATGATAATTACTATTACATTACTCATTATTCTCATTAATAATAATAGTCATCGATGTCAGCGAGTACGATTGCCTTGTAGGGCTTGTAGTATCAGTAGTATGCAGAGCTCGACTAGCAGCCTAAGAGGAGCGTGGCTTTTTTGCTGCCGGTTCCCAGACTAAAAATAGTAAATAATGGGGCTACAGGCTGTCTGGAAAACCGAATTTAAAGTGGGTATGATAATAGTTATAAACTTCTGTCAATAGGTAGATTAATTAATCATTGTTGATGAATCAATTGCAAATATTCGCAAATATTTTCGGCCAGTTTTGGCCGAAACTGAAACTTGATTTACTTTCGGTCGGACACTACTAAAAACTTAAAGATATAGATAAACAAGATGGTTATGTAGTAAAACTGTCTCACCTGACTTTATTGTTTCTTTCTTATCATCTTGATTGTCATCATCATCCCAATTGTCCTGGAAGCCAAACACATAAAGCAAATAATTCAATATCTTGGTAAAACTTTACTCCAACATCTATATAACCTATGAGCCAATATTAAACAAGAATGTACAAAAAACAAGGTATTTTAAAAACAAACTTTTATAATTTTATAAATTATGCCAATTGATATCTAAATGCAATAATAGTTTTACCATTGTTTATAGTAACACTTTTGTCAACATTTTAATAAGTTTTTATTGTAAACGTTGCCTAATTAGCTCGCTAGCAATTCGTAACGTTAAAGCTTGAAGTTATTTATAGCACAATATTTCTCGAATTATAATTCCGGCTTAGTACTCCTTTCGTGCTGACTCAATCTAATTATATCTCACGTTTCAGAAATCTCTTGATTCTGACAACTCTTTTGATTCTATTAGATAACTTTAGTCAACTTGTTTAACTACAAAGTCTATTCTCAAAAACTCTAAATCTAGATTTCACGAACCGACTAATTCTACTTCCCTAACTTCATTTTTTTTATAATTTTTTTTTTTTTATAATAGTTTATAGTCCTTTACACCAAGTGTTTTAAGACTGAAACGGCTGTGTCAGAAGCACCTAAGTACTTCCAGTCGTGGATCATAATTTGATCCTTTTAACTTTTCCCTCCTCCTTTCTCCAGGCTTGGGACTGGCTTGCAAAAGCAAGGCGGAGTTGACCCTAACTTCACTGAACTAACTCCTGAGGTCACAAAATAGGAAAAGGCTTATATATATATATATATATATATATATATATATACATATATATATATATATATATATATATATATATATATATACATATATATAAACAAACATACACGTATATACAAAATACATATATATATATAAACAAACATATATACATACATATACACGTGAAGCACATACATAATACACTAATTAACATAATAAAAGACAATAAAATAAGCTATTTACATGTAAGATGTGACATCTACATCTTACATTTATCATAGTCCTGATTGCCTAAAAGTTCATTTAATTTAAGCAAGCACCATCCAGTGAATAATTTTAAATGTGTTACCAAAAAAATATTTAAATTATTTGAAATGATTAAATCACTTCGGAAGCTATTTAATATTGTTTTGGCAAGTGGCTAAAGTCTATTCTGAAAATTTCAAAGTTCTAACATGTCTAAAAGTTGGTGAAAAATCAATTCAAAAATTTTGACCACAGATGGACAGAGAGAAGTCAAGTTAAATAAAAGTGTGTACAAACCAGGCTAATTAATGATAACAGCTAGTTAAACTAAGCAATTATGAATTAAACATCAAAACTGACCTTGACATCATCATCATCTTCTTCTCCTTCCCACTTTCCTGCGACATGGGGCTTCACTACTGTCAATTTTGGCTCAAAATCATCGGCATCTGCAAAATATGTATAAATTATTATATAAAAAAATCCAAACTAACAGCAAATTGAATTGAGATTTTGTAAACAAATGAAATTGAATAACTACTGGCACTAAGGTTAAAATTTGATTACTCGGGGCTTGTTTATCACACTTTAAGAAGAAAAATCTCTTGAGCAACAGTTTTCAAAAAGTTTCAAGAGCATTTATTTACCTCCATGCTAATTCTATGGAAAAAAGCTTAGTTGTTTACTCATAAATTTTCTCTTTTTTGAACAGGAAAAACCTTATTTTATCATCAGATTTCAAGTTTTAAACACATTTCAGGCTACGTATAGCAAAACCCAGTGCAAAAATACATTTCAAGCAACATATAGCATAACCCCAGTGTATAAAATACATTTCAAGCTACGTATAGCATAACCCCAGTGCATAAAATACACTTCAAGCTATGTATACATAACCACAGTGCATGAAAAAATATTTTTTGTTTATTTGCAGCATTTTTTCTAATTTGATTGCAGGTTTCATATGACCTCTTCTTTTCAAAGTTAAAAAATGCCGTCACAGAACTAAATGTACATATTTCTTAAATATAACACATTTTATTCTTGAGCAGAGCCAGAATATATTTTCAATATAATTCTCGAGCAGTGAATGGAAAATGTTTAAGATGATACAAATTTAAAACAAATTAAGTTGTTAATTTCAAAGTTTAGTTTTAGTATCCCTGGTGAGATTTGCTATCTGGTATACCCTATTACAGTGGTTCTTAAACTTTTTTTTCGCACCCACCCTTTGGACAAACTCGATTTGTTCATACCCGCTACTTTGCATATTAAAAAACAATAAGTGAAATGTAGGTGATTTGCATCAAGTTTTTTATTTAAATTATTTTTTGTTGCTTCCCACCAATTAGGCCAAAAAAATGAGGACCAATCTTTAACAAGGAAATTCGCATATCATCACCTGCCTTCAATCAAATTCTTTGCATGGTTTTCACATTTACCAAAGCAGAAAAACTAATCTCACTCTATATTTTGGAATCAACTGACTTTAAGAGACAGATTCAGATGAAAACATTGTATGAAATTTTTCCAAAGTTCCATGTTATGGCTCTCATTAAAATTGTTATAACATTAACTGGATTAACTCAAACAATTTTAAATAATTATAAAAAATTGAAACCATTTTAAAAACAATTTTTCAAATAAAATAATTCTTTGGTTTTGACCAACCCTGAAGCAGCTAAGCTAAGAGCTAAGTTAAGCCGGTGTCTACCTGAGTTGCCGACCGCAATGACGTATCAACTTGCCGACCGATGTTTTTTAAGATCGTACTAAGTTGCCGACCTCGTCAAAAAATTTTCTATTTTTTTTTTATTTTTAGCAAATAGAATCGTTCAAAAATAATGAATCATTTAAATAATCCAACTGAGACTAAAAAGAAATGTAACTTCGTGGGACGGAATGAATGCAAGGGCAATGCACTGTTGCACAAACGTGCGGATTGCTGGTTTACCCAAGTAATCAGTTACCAGACCGAACTCCTGAACTTTTCTCCAAATCGATTGAGCGAAATGAAAATGACACCCTAAATGAATGGCAGATGGAAAAACAATAGGAATTTTTTCCATTACTCCGGATTCGAAATCTGTCATTATATTAGCAGGATTAAATGCGCGGTTTAATTCTGCTAATGCATCACGCACTCTACTAAACAATTTGTAGTACGTTTGACCAGAACTGTTATTATGAAATAGAATAAGATATATATATATAAACATATATATATATAACAAATTGTTCATTCTTATTTAGTTTATTAACTTAATTGACATGGAGGCGGAGCTTACCGAACTTGCCAGCCAATGTCAAAGAGCCTCAAGTTTAGTTTATTTACATTAACTCATTCTTTTAACAAAAATATTATTGCTGTAGTATAAATGAATTGTATTATTATTATTATTATTGTTTAAATACAAAATAACAAAGAGTTGTTTTTATTTTCTTGGTGGTCGGCAACTTCATACGCTTTGATAAAACGCTGGTCGGCAAGTTCGACGTTATTGGCGAAAATCGATGGTCGGCAACTCGGTACGGCACCAGTTAAGTCTTAGCTGCTAAAGTTCAGCAGTCAAAGTTCAGCTAAAATAAGATTGTGTACCAAGCAGATAAATTGAGCTTCAATTCCACAACAAAATCAAAATTTTGAAAAAAAATATGACACTGAATTCCTTACATTACAAGATACCGTTATGAAAAACTTATTCACTGCATTATTTGAGCGATATTTAATAGCAGCACACCACCATCGCAGCAACTTAAAACCATTTCCCAAAAAATTTATTTGAGCTTATCACAGAACCCTACCCCATTCAGCATCCGACATCTTGTAAAAGTTCAAATTGAAAACGATAGTTATGAAAACAGAAACAGCGTGAGAATATAACAACCCTCACACGTATGTCAACAATTGACAAAGTATTTTTACTCCACAGATATATTATTATTATTTTATTCTTGTACTAAACAAACTTGACAGAACGCAGGAAAGTCACAATCCGTACAAACATATATAAATATATATCTATATATATAAAAATGAATGTTTGTATGTATGTATGTATATAGGTATTGTATTCATGCATTGCTACACCATTCATCCGATCGTAATGAAATTTTCACACAACCTTGAGAGTCAAGGGGAATCAAATATAGAGAAAAAAATTTTGAAATCCGTCAGAAAATGAGCGGAGCGGAGCGGGTGAGCGAGCGGGAACTATATATATATGTATGTGCGTATGTATGTGTGTATGTATGTATGTGTATGTGCATGTATGTGTGTCTGTGTGTGTGTTTATGTATGTACTAGCGGAGATACCCGGCGTTGCCCGGGTTTTTTAGAGGTTTTTCTAATGTTTGTCTCTTTCTCTCCCGTTTCCTTTCCCACCTGCTTTCCCACTCCTGTTCGCTTTCCCGTTTTCGGTCGTTTTCCCGCTGCCGGTCGCTTTACCGCTGCCGGTCGCTTTTCCGCTCCCGGTCGTTTTCCCGTTCCCGGTCGCTGTCCCGTTCCCGCTCACGTTTGCTCTCCCATTCCCGCTCACGCTTGCTTTTCCGTTCTCGCTCGCTGTCCGTTCCGGGTCGCTTTCCCGTTTCTTTAATAGACAAACTAACCCACAAACATTCATATCTATATATATAAAAGAACATGTCCTGACTGACTGACTGACTGACTGACTGACTGACTGACTGATGACTGACTGATAATCAACGCCGAGCTCAAACGCCTCATCCTAGGAACGTGAAATTTGGAACTTATATTACTTTTATAGCGTAAACATCCGCTAAGAAAGGATTTTTGAAAATTTTGCTCCTGAGGGGAAGAAACTGGAAAACAAACTTTTTTCTAAAACAATGTATATCTCGAAAATCAAATATGAGGAGATTTTTAAATTTGGTATATAGATTCTTTTTGAAAAATAAAAAGATACGTGTTTCACCATTTTTTGAAAATTCGGTTTCCCGGACCTCAAATGTGGGTTGGAAAATTGGGTTATTTGGTTTTTAAAGTAGCTTCTACTCAAAAACAGGAGTAAAAATTAGTATTTAGTTTCTACTCCAAAAATAATGAAATACGTGTTTTAGCATTTTTTGAAAATTTGGTTTCCAGGACTTCAAATGTGGGGTGGAAAATAGGGCTAATTGTCTTTTATAGTAACTGCTACTCAAAAACAGTAAATACCACAGAAGTAAAAATTATTATTTAGTTTCTTTTCTAAAAATAAAGATATACGTGTTTCACCATTTTTTACAAATTTGGTTTCCCGGACCTCAAATGTGGGTTGGAAAATTGGGTTATTTGGTTTTTAAAGTAGCTTCTACTCAAAAACTGTTAATGCTACAAAAGTAAAAATTAGTATTTAGTTTCTACTCTAAAAATAATGATATACGAGTTTCACAATTTTTTGAAAATTTGGTTTCCAGGACTTCAAATGTGGGGTGGAAAATAGGGTTATTTGGTTTTTAAAGTAACTGATACTCAACAACTGTAATTGCCACAGATGTAAAAATTAATACTTAGTATCTACTCAAAAAAAAGATATACGTGTTTCATCATTTTTTGGGTTATTTGGTTTTTAAAGTAGCTGCTACTCAAAAACTGTTAATGATATAGAAGTAAAAATTAGTATTTAGTTTCTACTCCAAAAATAATGAAATACGTGTTTTAGCATTTTAAAAAAAATTTGGTTTCCAGGACCTCAAATGTAAGGTGCAAAATAGAGTTATTTGATTTTAAAAATTACTGCTACTCAAAAACTGTAAGTGGTAATATATATATATATATATATATATATATATATATATATATATATATATATATATATATATATATATATATATATATATATATATATATATATATATATATATATATATATATATATATATATATATATATATATATATATATATATATATATATATATATATATATATATATATATATATAGAAAGACTGAGACTTCTAGCCATCCTTTTTTTGGGGATGGTCGGTGGCTCAGTTGGTAAGAGCGCTTGCATTTAGGCGAGGCGGTGTTGCCGTAGACACGTGGGTTCGATTCCTAGTAGAGTCTTATATATATATATATATATATATATATATATATATATATATATATATATATATATATATATATATATATATATATATATATATATATATATATATATATATATATATATATATATATATATATATATATATATATATATATATATATATATATATATATATATATATATATATATATATATATATATATATATATATATATATATATATATATATATATATATATATATATATATATATATATATATATATATATATATATATATATATATATATATATATATAAAAGAACATGTCCTGACTGACTGACTGACTGACTGACTGACTGATAATCAACGCCGAGCTCAAACGCCTCATCCTAGGAACGTGAAATTTGGAACTTATATTACTTTTATAGCGTAAACATCCGCTAAGAAAGGATTTTTGAAAATTTTGCTCCTGAGGAGAAAAAACTGGAAAACAAACTTTTTTCTAAAACAATGTATATCTCGAAAACCAAAAATGAGGAAATTTTTAAATTTGGTATATAGATTCTTTTTGAAAAACAAAAAGATACGTGTTTCACCATTTTTTGAAAATTTGGTTTCCCGGACCTCAAATGTGGGTTGGAAAATTGGGTTATTTGGTTTTTAAAGTAGCTTCTACTCAAAAACTGTTAATGCTACAGGAGTAAAAATTAGTATTTAGTTTCTACTCCAAAAATAATAAAATACGTGTTTTAGCATTTTTTTAAAATTTGGTTTCCAGGACTTCAAATGTAAGGTGCAAAATAGAGTTACTTGATTTTAAAAATTACTGCTACTCAGGAACTGTAAGTGGTAATATATATATATATATATATCTATATATATAAAAGAACATGTCCTGACTGACTGACTGACTGACTGACTGACTGACAGATGACTGACTGATAATCAACGCCGAGCTCAAACGCCTCATCATAGGAACGTGAAATTTGGAACTTATATTACTTTTATAGCGTAAACATCCGCTAAGAAAGGATTTTTGAAAATTTTGCTCTTGAGGGGAAAAAACTGGAAAACAAACTTTTTTCTAAAACAATGTATATCTCGAAAACCAAAAATGAGGAGATTTTAAAATTTGGTATATAGATTCTTTTTGAAAAATAAAAAGATACGTGTTTCACCATTTTTTGAAAATTCGGTTTCCCGGACCTCAAATGTGGGTTGGAAAATTGGTTATTTGGTTTTTAAAGTAGCTTCTATTCAAAAACTGTTAATGCTACAGGAGTAAAAATTAGTATTTAGTTTCTACTCCAAAAATAATGAAATACGTGTTTTAGAATTTTTTGAAAATGTGGTTTCCAGGACTTCAAAAGTGGGGTGGAAAATAGGGCTAATTGTCTTTTATAGTAACTGCTACTCAAAAACAGTAAATACCACAGATGTAAAAATTATTATTTAGTTTCTTTTCTAAAAATAAAGATATACGTGTTTCACCATTTTTTACAAATTTGGTTTCCCGGACCTCAAATGTGGGTTGGAAAATTGGGTTATTTGGTTTTTAAAGTAGCTTCTACTCAAAAACTGGTAATGCTACCAAAGTAAAAATTAGTATTTAGTTTCTACTCTAAAAATAATGATATACGGGTTTCACAAATTTTTAAAAATTTGGTTTTCAGGACTTCAAATGTGGGGTGGAAAATAGGGTTATTTGGTTTTTAAAGTAACTGCTACTCAACAACTGTAATTGCCACAGATGTAAAAATTAATACTTAGTATCTACTCAATTATTTGGTTTTTAACATAACTGCTACTCGAAAACTGTAGATGCTACAGGAGTAAAAATTAGTATTTGGTTTCTACTCCAGAAATAATGATATACGTGTTTTACTATTTTTTGAAAATTTGGTTTCCAGGAAAATATGGGGTGGAAAATAGGGTTACTTAGTTTTTAAAGTAACTGCTACTCAAAAACTGTAAATGCTACAAAAGTAAAATTCGAACTTAGTTTCTACTCTAAAAATAATGATATACGTGTTTCACCATTTTTTGAAAATTTGGTTTCCAGGACCTCAAATGTAAAGTGGAAAAAGGATTATTTGATTTTAAAATAACTGCTACTCAAAAACTGTAAGTGCTACAGATGTGAAAATTAGTATTTTGAGGTTTTGTGCCGGTTAAAAGTAGATGAGTTCAGTTTATTACCGGACGGACGGGCCAAGCCTTTATTTTAGGGTCTTCATACGGCCCTGCCCTAACCTTAAATCAAGGTGGGACGGGCCGAGATTTTTAACCAAGTATATAGACATTTTAGTGATTTAGGGTGTTCAGATGGGCCGGGCTAAACCTGAAATCAAGGTGGGACGGGCCAAAGTTTTTCATCAAGTATATAGAACTTCTAGGCCTGTAAAAACGGGTGCGCCCATATTAGACGGCTCTGCCCAAACCTTAAATCAACTTGGGACGGGCCGAGATTTTTAACCAAGTATAGACATTTTAGTGATTTTAGGGTTTTCAGATGGGCCGGGCTAAACCTGAAGTCAAGGTGGGACGGGCCGAAGTTTTTCAACAAGTATATAGAACTTCTAGGCCTTTAAAAACGGGCCGGTCCAGGAATTTTGGTTTTTGAAACAGGCTGGGCCAAGTTGTCGACGGGCTGAGCCGAGACCTAAAAAATTGATCCGTGCAGTACTCTACTATGTATGCACGGTTCAAATTCTCTAATTTCCTGCGAGCGAAGCCGCTACGGGTACTGCTAGTATATATATATATATAAAAGAACATGTCTTGACGGACTGACTGACTGACTGACTGATAATCAACGCCGAGCTCAAACGCCTCATCCTAGGAACGTGAAATTTGGAACTTATATTAGCTTTATAGTGTAAACATCCGATAAGAAAGGGTTTTTAAAAATTTTGCTCCTGAGGAGAAAAAACTGGAAAACAAACTTTTTTCTAAAACAATGTATATCTCGAAAACCAAAAATGAGGAGATTTTTAAATTTGGTATATAGATTCTTTTTGAAAAATAAAAAGATACGTGTTTCACCATTTTTTGAAAATTTGGATTTCCCGGACCTCAAATGTGGGTTGGAAAATTGGGTTATTTGGTTTTTAAAGTAGCTTCTACTCAAAAACTGTTAATGCTACAAAAGTAAAAATTAGTATTTAGTTTCTACTCTAAAAATAATGATATACGAGTTTCACAATTTTTTGAAAATTTGGTTTCCAGGACTTCAAATGTGGGGTGGAAAATAGGGTTATTTGGTTTTTAAAGTAACTGCTACTCAACAACTGTAATTGCCACAGATGTAAAAATTAATACTTAGTATCTACTCAAAAAAAAGATATACGTGTTTCATCATTTTTTGGTTTATTTGGTTTTTAAAGTAAAAAAAACTCAAAAACTGTTAATGATACAGAAGTAAAAATTAGTATTTAGTTTCTACTCCAAAAATAATGAAATACGTGTTTTAGCATTTTAAAAAAAATTTGGTTTCCAGGACCTCAAATGTAAGGTGCAAAATAGAGTTATTTGATTTTAAAAATTACTGCTACTCAAAAACTGTAAGTGGTAATATATATATATATATATATATATATATATATATATATATATATATATATATATATATATATATATATATATATATATATATATATATATATATATATATATATATATATATATATATATATATATATATATATATATATATATATATATATATATATATATATATATATATATATATATATATATATATATATATCTATATATATAAAAGAACATGTCCTGACTGACTGACTGACTGACTGACTGATAATCAACGCCGAGCTCAAACGCCTCATCCTAGGAACGTGAAATTTGGAACTTATATTACTTTTATAGCGTAAACATCCGCTAAGAAAGGATTTTTGAAAATTTTGCTCCTGAGGAGAAAAAACTGGAAAACAAACTTTTTTCTAAAACAATGTATATCTCGAAAACCAAAAATGAGGAGATTTTTAAATTTGGTATATAGATTCTTTTTGAAAAACAAAAAGATACGTGTTTCACCATATTTTGAAAATTTGGTTTCCCGGACCTCAAATGTGGGTTGGAAAATTGGGTTATTTGGTTTTTAAAGTAGCTTCTACTCAAAAACTGTTAATGCTACAGGACTAAAAATTAGTATTTAGTTTCTACTCCAAAAATAATAAAATACGTGTTTTAGCATTTTTTGAAAATTTGGTTTCCAGGACTTCAAATGTAAGGTGCAAAATAGAGTTACTTGATTTTAAAAATTACTGCTACTCAGAAACTGTAAGTGGTAATATATATATATATATATCTATATATATATAAAAGAACATGTCTTGACTGACTGACTGACTGACTGACTGATAATCAACGCCGAGCTCAAACGCCTCATCCTAGGAACGTGAAATTTGGAACTTATATTAGCTTTATAGTGTAAACATCCGATAAGAAAGGGTTTTTAAAAATTTTGCTCCTGAGGAGAAAAAACTGGAAAACAAACTTTTTTCTAAAACAATGTATATCTCGAAAACCAAAAATGAGGAGATTTTTAAATTTGGTATATAGATTCTTTTTGAAAAATAAAAAGATACGTGTTTCACCATTTTTTGAAAATTTGGATTTCCCGGACCTCAAATGTGGGTTGGAAAATTGGGTTATTTGGTTTTTAAAGTAGCTTCTACTCAAAAACTGTTAATGCTACAAAAGTAAAAATTAGTATTTAGTTTCTACTCTAAAAATAATGATATACGAGTTTCACAATTTTTTGAAAATTTGGTTTCCAGGACTTCAAATGTGGGGTGGAAAATAGGGTTATTTGGTTTTTAAAGTAACTGCTACTCAACAACTGTAATTTCCACAGATGTAAAAATTAATACTTAGTATCTACTCAAAAAAAAGATATACGTGTTTCATCATTTTTTGGGTTATTTGGTTTTTAAAGTAGCTGCTACTCAAAAACTGTTAATGATACAGAAGTAAAAATTAGTATTTAGTTTCTACTCCAAAAATAATGAAATACGTGTTTTAGCATTTTAAAAAAAATTTGGTTTCCAGGACCTCAAATGTAAGGTGCAAAATAGAGTTATTTGATTTTAAAAATTACTGCTACTCAAAAACTGTAAGTGGTAATATATATATATATATATATATATATATATATATATATATATATATATATATATATATATATATATATATATATATATATATATATATATATATATATATATATATATATATATATATATATATATATATATATATATATATATATATATATATATATATATATATATATATATATATATATATCTATATATATAAAAGAACATGTCCTGACTGACTGACTGACTGACTGACTGATAATCAACGCCGAGCTCAAACGCCTCATCCTAGGAACGTGAAATTTGGAACTTATATTACTTTTATAGCGTAAACATCCGCTAAGAAAGGATTTTTAAAAATTTTGCTCCTGAGGAGAAAAAACTGGAAAACAAACTTTTTTCTAAAACAATGTATATCTCGAAAACCAAAAATGAGGAGATTTTTAAATTTGGTATATAGATTCTTTTTGAAAAACAAAAAGATACGTGTTTCACCATTTTTTGAAAATTTGGTTTCCCGGACCTCAAATGTGGGTTGGAAAATAGGATTACTTGGTTTTTAAAGTAACTGATACTCAAAAACTGTAAATGCTACAAAAGTAAAAATTAGTATTTAGTTTCTACTCTAAAAATAATGATATACGTGTTTCACTATTTTTTGAAAATTTGGTTTTCAGGACCTCAAATGTGGGGTGGAAAATTGGGTTACTTGGTTTTTAAAGTAACTGCTACTCAAAAACTGTAAATGCTACAAAAGTAAAAATTAGTATTTAGTTTCAACTCTAAAAATAAGGATATATGTGTTTCACCATATTTTGAAATTTTGGTTTTCAGGACCTCAAATGTGGGGTGGAAAATAGGGTTATTTGGTTTTTAAAGTAACTGCTACTCCACAACTGTAATTGCCACAGATGTAAAAATTAATACTTAGTATCTACTCAAAAAAAAAGATATACGTGTTTCATCATTTTTTGGGTTATTTGGTTTTTAAAGTAGCTGCTACTCAAAAACTGTTAATGCTACAGAAATAAAAATTAATATTTAGTTTCTACTCCAAAAATAATGAAATACGTGTTTTAGCATTTTTTGAAAATTTGGTTTCCAGGACCTCAAATGTGGAGTGGAAATAAAGGTTATTTGATTTCAAAATAATTGCTACTCACAAACTGTAAGTGCTACAAATGTAAAAATTAGTATTTTGAAGTTTTGTGCCGGTTAAAAGTAGCTGAGTCCAGTTTATCATCGGCCGGGCCAAGCCGTTATTTTAGAGTCTTCACACGGGCCAGGCCAAACCTTAAATCAAAGTGGAATGGTCCGAGGTTTTTCACTAAATATATAGATATTTTAGTGATTTTAGGGTCTTCGGTTTGGCCGGGCCAAACCTGAGGTCAAGGTGGGACGGGCCGAAGTTTTTCATCAAGTATATAGAACTTCTAGGCCTGTGAAAATGGGCCGGGCCTAATTCAGACGGGCTGTGCCGGGCCAGGAGTTTGTTTTTTAAAACGGGCTGGGCTAATTGTCGACGGGCTGAGCCGAGACCTAAAAAAATGATCTCTACTATGGATGCACGGTTCAAACTCTCTAATTTCATGCGAGCGAAGCCGCTACGGGCACTGCTAGTATATATATACAGTCTTAGCAAATCTATTTTACGTTTTATAGGCATTACAGAAGTTATGAAAGAGTGGAAAAGAGAAAATGAGCGTGAACGGGAACGGGAACGGGAGAGCAACCGTGACCGGGAATGGGAGAGCAAGCATGACCGGGAATGGGAGATCAAGCATGACCGGGAACGGGAGAGCAAGCGTGAGCGGGAACGGGAAAGCGACCGGGAACGGGAAAGCGACCGGGAACGGAAAAGCGACCGGGAACGGAAAAGCGACCGGGAACGGGAAAGCGACCGGGAACGGGAAAGCGACCGGGAACGCGGAAAGCGACCGGGAACGCGGAAAGCGACCGGGAACGCGGAAAGCGACTGGAATCGGGAGAGCAAGCTTAGAAGGAAACGCGAGCAAGAGAGAAAATCGATAACAAAACTTCTGAGCGAGAAAGCGATCGGGAGCTGGAAAACGACCGAGAGTGGAAAAGCGACCGGGAACGCGACGAAAACGACCGAGAGTGGAAAAGCGACCGGGAACGCGACGAAAACGGGAAAGTGGAGAAGGAAACGGGAGCGAGAGAGACAAACATTAGAAAAACCTCTAAAAACCCCGGGCAACGCCGGGTAACCCCGCTAGTTTATATATAAATATATATATATATATATATATATATATATATATATATATATATATATATATATATATATATATATATATATATATATATATATATATATATATATATATATATATATATATATATATATATATATATATATATATACATAGATATTTATAGATACGCCCTGCACACATTTTTCCATAGGCCGGCCGGTGACCCCAGCATAGTATATAACAATTCATAAATTTCGAAGTAGAAAATGTGTTTAAAAAATTTAAACTAATTAAAAAATATGAAACAAAATATAATTGTAAATAAGAACAGTTTTAAAACAATTTTTTTAAAGTTTGCATAAAAAAAGATGTTTGCAGACTGAGCAAATGCTCAACCAATCGTGCGCCTTTTCACAGCTCGTTATGTTGCCACTTAGTTTAGTATATTTTCGTAACCTCTTAAAGAGAATTCTCGTTATTTTTGATGTTGAATAAGCTATAAAGAGTCAAACAAACCGAAGTATGCCAGACAGTAGTAGGACTAAGGGGTCACAGGTACAAGATCTTCAAACAATCGGAGGGGAAATTTAAGCAGAGATTCTTCAGTAGCAGAGTCATCAATGCCTGGAACCAGCTGAGTGAAGAAGCAGTTTCTGTTGAGTTGATTGAACATTTTAAAGTGAGGCTTGGAAAAATTGGAATATGAATATGAATATGAATATGAATATGAATATGAATATGAATATGAATATGAATATGAATATGAATATGAATATGAATATGAATATGAATATGAATATGAATATGAATATGAATATGAATATGAATATGAATATGAATATGAATATGAATATGAATATGAATATGAATATGAATATGAATATGAATATGAATATGAATATGAATATGAATATGAATATGAATATGAATATGAATATGAATATGAATATGAATATGAATATGAATATGAATATGAATATGAATATGAATATGAATATGAATATGAATATGAATATGAATATGAATATGAATATGAATATGAATATGAATATGAATATGAATATGAATATGAATATGAATATGAATATGAATATGAATATGAATATGAATATGAATATGAATATGAATATGAATATGAATATGAATATGAATATGAATATGAATATGAATATGAATATGAATATGAATATGAATATGAATATGAATATGAATATGAATATGAATATGAATATGAATATGAATATGAATATGAATATAAATATAAATATAAATATAAATATAAATATAAATATAAATATAAATATAAATATAAATATAAATATAAATATAAATATAAATATAAATATAAATATAAATATAAATATAAATATAAATATAAATATAAATATAAATATAAATATAAATATAAATATAAATATAAATATAAATATAAATATAAATATAAATATAAATATAAATATAAATATAAATATAAATATAAATATAAATATAAATATAAATATAAATATAAATATAAATATAAATATAAATATAAATATAAATATAAATATAAATATAAATATAAATATAAATATAAATATAAATATAAATATAAATATAAATATAAATATAAATATAAATATAAATATAAATATAAATCTATATATATAAAAATGAATGTTTGTATTTATGTTAATGTCCTTTATGCATTGCTACACCATTCATCCGATCGTAATGAAATTTTCACACAACCTTGAGAGTCAATGAAAATCAAAACTAAAAAAAAAATTTTTGAAATCCGTCACAAAATGAGCGGAGCGGAGCGGGTGAGCGAGCGGGAACTATATATATATATATATGTATGTGCGTATGTATGTGTGTATGTATGTATGTGTATGTGCATGTATGTGTGTCTGTGTGTGTGTTTATGTATGTACTTGCGGAGATACCCGGCGTTGCCCAGGTTTTTTGAGGTTTTTCTAATGTTTGTCTCTTTCTCTCCCGTTTCCTTTCCCACCTGCTTTCCCACTCCTGTTAGCTTTTCCGTTTTCGGTCGTTTTCCCACTGCCGGTCGCTTTCCCGCTCCCGCTCCCGGTCGCTTTCCCGCTCCCGGTCGTTTTCCCGTCCCGGTCGCTGCCCCGTTCCCGCTCACGTTTGCTCTCCCATTCCCGCTCACGCTTGCTTTTCTGTTCCCGCTCGCTGTCCGTTCCGGGTGCTTTCCCGTTTCTATAATAGACAAACTAACCCACAAACATTCATATATATATATATATAGTCTTAGCAAATCTATTTTGCGTTTTATAGGCTAACAGAAGTTATGAAAGAATGTAAAAGAGAAAATGAGCGGGAACGGAAACGGGAACGGGAGAGCTACCGTGACCGGGAATGGGAGAGCAAGCATGACCGGGAACGGGAGAGCAAGCGTGAGCGGGAACGGGAAAGCGACCGGAAACGGGAAAGCGACCGGGAACGGGAAAGCGACCGGGAACGGGAAAGCGACCGAGAACGGGAAAGCGACCGGGAACGGGAAAGCGACCGGGAACGGGAAAGCGACCGGGAACGGGAAAGCGACTGGAATCGGGAGAGCAAGCTTGGAAGGAAACGCGAGCAAGAGAGAAAATCGATAACAGAACTTCTGAGCGGGAAAGCGACCGGGAGCTGGAAAACGACCGAGAGCGGAAAAGCGACCTGGAACGCTACGAAAACGGGAAAGTGGAGAAGAGAACGGGAGCGAGAGAGACAAACATTAGAAAAACCTCTAAAAACCCCGGGCAACGCCGGGTAACCCCGCTAGTCTATATATATAAAAGAACATGTCCTGACTGACTGACTGATAATCAACGCCGAGCTCAAACGCCTCATCCTAGGAACGTGAAATTTGGAACTTATATTACTTTTATTGCGTAAGCATCCATTAAGTAAGGATTTTTGAAAATATTGCTCCTGAGGGAAGAAACTGGAAAACAAACTTATTTCTAAAACAATGTATATCTCAATATAAATATAAATATAAATATAAATATAAATATAAATATAAATATAAATATAAATATAAATATAAATATAAATATAAATATAAATATAAATATAAATATAAATATAAATATAAATATAAATATAAATATAAATATAAATATAAATATAAATATAAATATAAATATAAATATAAATATAAATATAAATATAAATATAAATATAAATATAAATATAAATATAAATATAAATATAAATATAAATATAAATATAAATATAAATATAAATATAAATATAAATATAAATATAAATATAAATATAAATATAAATATAAATATAAATATAAATATAAATATAAATATAAATATAAATATAAATATAAATATAAATATAAATATAAATATAAATATAAATATAAATATAAATATAAATATGAATATAAATATAAATATAAATATAAATATGAATATAAATATGAATATAAATATGAATATAAATATGAATATAAATATGAATATAAATATGAATACGAATACGAATACGAATACGAATACGAATACGAATACGAATACGAATACGAATACGAATACGAATACGAATACGAATACGAATACGAATAGGAATACGAATAGGAATACGAATAGGAATACGAATAGGAATACGAATAGGAATACGAATACGAATACGAATACGAATACGAATACGAATACGAATACGAATACGAATACGAATACGAATACGAATATGAATACGAATACGAATACGAATACGAATACGAATACGAATATGAATACGAATATGAATACGAATACGAATACGAATATGAATACGAATATGAATATGAATATGAATACGAATATGAATATGAATATGAATATGAATATGAATATGAATATGAATATGAATACGAATATGAATATGAATATGAATATGAATATGAATATGAATATGAATATGAATATGAACATGAACATGAACATGAACATGAACATGAACATGAACATGAACATGAACATGAACATGAACATGAACATGAACATGAACATGAACATGAACATGAACATGAACATGAACATGAACATGAACATGAACATGAACATGAACATGAACATGAACATGAACATGAACATGAACATGAACATGAACATGAACATGAACATGAACATAAACATAAACATAAACATAAACATAAACATAAACATAAACATAAACATAAACATAAACATAAACATAAACATAAACATAAACATAAACATAAACATAAACATAAACATAAACATAAACATAAACATAAACATAAACATAAACATAAACATAAACATAAACATAAACATAAACATAAACATAAACATAAACATAAACATAAACATAAACATAAACATAAACATAAACATAAACATAAACATAAACATAAACATAAACATAAACATAAACATAAACATAAACATAAACATAAACATAAACATAAACATAAACATAAACATAAACATAAACATAAACATAAACATAAACATAAACATAAACATAAACATAAACATAAACATAAACATAAACATAAACATAAACATAAACATAAACATAAACATAAACATAAACATAAACATAAACATAAACATAAACATAAACATAAACATAAACATAAACATAAACATAAACATAAACATAAACATAAACATAAACATAAACATAAACATAAACATAAACATAAACATAAACATAAACATAAACATAAACATAAACATAAACATAAACATAAACATAAACATAAACATAAACATAAACATAAACATAAACATAAACATAAACATAAACATAAACATAAACATAAACATAAACATAAACATAAACATAAACATAAACATAAACATAAACATAAACATAAACATAAACATAAACATAAACATAAACATAAACATAAACATAAACATAAACATAAACATAAACATAAACATAAACATAAACATAAACATAAACATAAACATAAACATAAACATAAACATAAACATAAACATAAACATAAACATAAACATAAACATAAACATAAACATAAACATAAACATAAACATAAACATAAACATAAACATAAACATAAACATAAACATAAACATAAACATAAACATAAACATAAACATAAACATAAACATAAACATAAACATAAACATAAACATAAACATAAACATAAACATAAACATAAACATAAACATAAACATAAACATAAACATAAACATAAACATAAACATAAACATAAACATAAACATAAACATAAACATAAACATAAACATAAACATAAACATAAACATAAACATAAACATAAACATAAACATAAACATAAACATAAACATAAACATAAACATAAACATAAACATAAACATAAACATAAACATAAACATAAACATAAACATAAACATAAACATAAACATAAACATAAACATAAACATAAACATAAACATAAACATAAACATAAACATAAACATAAACATAAACATAAACATAAACATAAACATAAACATAAACATAAACATAAACATAAACATAAACATAAACATAAACATAAACATAAACATAAACATAAACATAAACATAAACATAAACATAAACATAAACATAAACATAAACATAAACATAAACATAAACATAAACATAAACATAAACATAAACATAAACATAAACATAAACATAAACATAAACATAAACATAAACATAAACATAAACATAAACATAAACATAAACATAAACATAAACATAAACATAAACATAAACATAAACATAAACATAAACATAAACATAAACATAAACATAAACATAAACATAAACATAAACATAAACATAAACATAAACATAAACATAAACATAAACATAAACATAAACATAAACATAAACATAAATATAAACATAAATATAAATATAAATATAAATATAAATATAAATATAAATATAAATATATATATAAATATAAATATAAATATAAATATAAATATAAATATAAATATAAATATAAATATAAATAAATATATATATATATATATATATATATATATATATATATATATATATATATATATATATATATATATATATATATATATATATATAACAAATGAAATAAAGAAAATAGCTTAAAATATCATTAATCTATATATATAAAAGAACATGTCCTGACTGACTGATAATCAACGCCGAGCTCAAACGCCTCATCCTAGGAACGTGAAATTTGGAATTGATATTACTTTTATAGCGTAAACATCCGCTAAGAAAGGATTTTTGAAAATTTTGCTCCTGAGGGGAAAAAACTGGAAAACAAACTTTTTTCTAAAAAATTTTTTTTTGAAATTTGGTATATAGATTCTTTTTGAAAAATAAAAAGATACGTGTTTCACCATTTTTTGAAAATTCGGTTTCCCGGACCTCAAATGTGGGTTGGAAAATTGGGTTATTTGGTTTTTAAAGTAGCTTCTACTCAAAAACTGTTAATGCTACAGGAGTAAAAATTAGTATTTAGTTTCTATTCCAAAAATAATGAAATACGTGTTTTAGCATTTTTTGAAAATTTGGTTTCCAGGACTTCAAATGTGGGGTGGAAAATAGGGCTAATTGTCTTTTATAGTAACTGCTACTCAAAAACAGTAAATACCACAGATGTACAAATTATTATTTAGTTTCTTTTCTAAAAATAAAGATATACGTGTTTCACCATTTTTTACAAATTTGGTTTCCCGGACCTCAAATGTGGGTTGGAAAATTGGGTTATTTGGTTTTTTAAGTAGCTTCTACTCAAAAACTGTTAATGCTACAAAAGTAAAAATTAGTATTTAGTTTCTACTCTAAAAATAAGGATATATGTGTTTCACCATTTTTTGAAATTTTGGTTTTCAGGACCTCAAATGTGGGGTGGAAAAAGGTTTTCTTTGGTTTTTAAAGTAACTGCTACTCAAAAACTGTGAATGCTACAGATGTCAAAATTAGTATTTAGTATTTACTCAAAAAATTATGATATAAGTGTTTCAACATTTTTTTAAAAATTTGGTTTCCAGGACATCAAATGTGGGGTGGAAAAAAGGGTTATTTGATTTCAAAATAACTGCTACTCAAAAACTGTAAGTGCTACAAATGTAAAAATTAGTATTTTGAAGTTTTGTGCCGGTTAAAAGTAGCTAAGTTCAGTTTATCACCGGTCGGGCCAAGCCGTTATTTTAGAGTCTTCACACGGGCCAGGCCAAACCTTAAATCAAAGTGGAACGGGCCGAGGTTTTTCACCAAGTATATAGATATTTTAGTGATTTTAGGGTGTTCAGTTGGGCCGGGCCAAACCTGAAGTCAAGGTGGGACGGGCCGAAGTTTTTCATCAAGTATATAGAACTTCTAAGCCTGTAAGAATGGGCCGGGCCTAATTCAGACGGGCTGTGCCGGGCCAGGAGTTTGGGTTTTTAAAACGGGCTGGGCTAAGTTGTCGACGGGCCGAGCCGAGACCTAAAAAATTGATCTCTACTATGGATGCACGGTTCAAACTCTCTAATTTCATGCGAGCGAAGCCGCTACGGGCACTGCTAGTTTTTTATATTTTGAATTAATTTAAATAATTTACTTAATTATATAAAATTTATAAAAATTGTAATTATATAATTATTTATAAATTAGTTTGCCATAGATAGCGGATTGTCACACAAAAACGTCTTACACAGACGTCTTACACAGACACGGGGTATCTATCTTATATATAAAAATGAAATGTTTGTTTGTTTGTTTGTCCGGGAATAAAATATAAACGGCCGAACAGATTTAATTGCATTTTGGCACACTTATGTAACTTATTCAAGCGGTGGTTCCTGTAAAGTTTTAAATAAATTTGTTTCTCCGTTGATGTTTTATCGACAAAAAACGTTTTGGTCAGCGGTAGTAAGTTGGAGTAAACTTTTTTTCTACAAAATAAAAATAAATTAATTTATAGTTAAATTATACAGAATATTTTTAATTTTTTTCTTAAGTTTTAAAGGTTTTAAATATAATTATTAAATTAAATAAATATGTGTTTTGTTTAGTGCCGCCCATAGATATCTATGGTGCCGCCGGATACCTTTGTTTTGATTTCCCTTGTTATATATATACTAGAGATAGCCCGTCAAAAATGACGGAAGTTTTAAAATACGGCGCCCGTTATTATAAAAATAGTCAACAAAAACAAAATGACATTTGATAACCATAAAAAAAATTTATATATAAGCAAATCAAAAATTTTTGCGGCCATGGAAGCGAAAGAAACTGCACTGTTGTATGATCGAATATGTTGTCGAAAATTTTGTCTATTTGGATTGGCCGTGTCTGACTTGAGGCTTTTAAGAAAATCGGGATATTCAAGTGTATTACCGTGAATGTCCATTGGTTTTGGCAACATTACTTTGCCTTTTCGACAACATGAAGTGAATAGTCCATCTGATGGTTGCTCTGCAGCAAAATTTCTTGATCGACAGGAAGTACATAAAACATCAAATTCACCACAATCATGTTGATCGAATTGAGTTTCGTTGAAATTAATTGCTTCGTTACGAACTGCCTCATTCGCACGATCTCATGCTAAAAGTTGGGAGATTGCATTAGCAGCTCAATTCATTGGGAGACATTTGTTCAACTGGATGGCGTTGCGAAGCAGCATTGGTTTCTCGATGTAGTTGCAATTCATTGGGAGACATTTGTTCAACTCGATGGCGTTGCGAGGCAGCATTAGTTTCTCGATGTAGATGCAATTCATTGGGAGACATTTGCAAAACTTGATGGCGTTGCGAGGCAGCATTGGTTTCTCAATGTAGACGCAATTCATCGGGAGACATTTGCAAAACTTGATGGCGTTGCGAGGCAGCATTGGTTTCTCGATGTAGACGCAATTCATTGGGAAACATTTGTTCAATTCGATGACGTTTTGAGGCAGCAATGGAAGTGTGAAGAGCTTCTAGATGTTGAGGAGTAAGTCGATAGACATAACGTTGTTGTGATGCGGCATGAGAAGCATGAAAAATTTGCAATTCCTCACTACACATTTGTGCAGCGCGTTGTTGATGAGCTTCTGCATCTAAAACTCGAGTTTTTGCTTTTGATTGTGGAGTTTGTCTTGCGCGATATCTCTGTTGCCTTTCTTTAGCTAGACGCCGTTTTCTCGACACAGGATCTTCGTAAATGTATAATACCTTTCCTTGTTGTAAATTAAATCCAGAGGCGTAGCGAGGAATTTTGGCGCCCGGGGCGAAACTATAAATTTTGCGCCCCCCCGGGCCTCCCCCCGTTGCAATGAAGAAGTTAAAGTTAAACACAATTTGAAGCCATTTCAAGTGAAACGAATTTTAATTTTAATCTATATACAGAGTATTACAGACGCAGAAAAAATGTCCGTGTTCGTTACAGTACTTTGCCTAACCAACAGTTGAGTTACAAGCTATAACAACGGCCCATTCATTCTTAAAATTATCATGATAATAAACGTACGTTATCCAAATTTATTTTTCTCGCCTTCATGCTTGCAAATTTGTTAATAATATCATCGAAGTTGATTTTTTCAGCTGTTTCCTTCTCGACACTTAGCAGTGACCCATAGATGCTCTAAGATACGAGTATTAGCTTCAGCTTGCTGAAGGAACGCTCGCAACTGGCTATTGATACTGCAATTGTTAAAAGAATTTGCAGAGCAATGCACAAGTCTCTTAGACTTTTTTCCTTCTATAATTGTAATCTTGTGAATTCAAAATGAAATTCTAACTTCAAAATGTACAGCCATCTCTGGTTTTTGTTCGTGAGTGTTCTGTCTTATCTTTTTTTTATTACGTTACGTGTCCTATTGTTCTTATCATTTGACTTTTGTTGAGAAAAAGATTCGATGTTTACTTCGTTCATACTTTTGCCGTTCTCTTAAGAACTAAAAGTGTAGGTTTATATGCGTGCGTTTTGGCGCCATCTTTTCGCGATCAGTATTTGAAAAAAAAATGCGTCAAGCAAAAATTTTATTTAAAATACCGTAAAGAACAGAAATAATTTTTTTAAAATCCACAAAACTCAGTGAGAATAAATGTAATAAATAAACGTCAATAAATGCACACACTGATGAAATTAAATATGGTCCTTAGGCTGTGTATCATAAACTTGATGTCATAAAGGAGGTGTGCTGCACAGGGCACAGACGTTCTAGATAGCAAAAGCAGCTTTCAAAACATTGGCTCTACGTCAACGATGTGAAATGACTGGTGGCTGGAGCATGAAGGGGTCACCAAGTTCCACCTTGCCTGAGCCGGAGATCTGTGCCTAGATTGTGGCTGGTGGGTTTGAAATGAAACACATGAGTGACATGGCTCTCTCCCTTCCTAAGAACCTAACAAGTTTGATGCTGCAGAACAACTAAATGGACTGAAGCAGCAGATATACAACTAGACTGTGGACGACATCCTGATGCAAGGAAGGAAACTACTGTTTTTCTTGCATCTTACGCAAACTTTGAGAGAGAGTTAGTCTAGCATGAATATACTGTATCTTCCTCTTTGGCGCCCCTCCAAGATGGCGCCCGGGGCAGCTCGCCCCTCCTACCCCCCTAGCTACGCCCCTGATTAAATCCTTTATATTATAATCTTGAGTTTAAACAAAAATGATTTATTATATCTAAGCTTTCGAACTAACTTGCGTTCTTTTTCAAAGATTGTAAAATCTGAACTTAATTAATAGGAAAAACAATACTAATATATATATATATATATATATATATATATATATATATATATATATATATATATATATATATATATATATATATATATATATATATGTATATATATATATATATATATATATATATATACAGAGATGGGCACTTTAACTACTGTAGTTGCAACTACTGTAGTTATAACTACATTGTTAGTAGTTATACAGTAGTTATAACTACTTCTGTTTTTGGGTAGTTGCCATGTAGTTATAACTACTTTTATGATCTAGTTAAGTAGTTATAACTATTTACGATTATTTAACTACTTTTAGTTAGGACTGAAGCAAAACTAAACCAGGTATGCAAAAGCGCATTAAACCAAGTTATGAAACCAATAGTAATTGCCATCGATGTACAGCAAGGGAAGAGGACAACATACCTGGATCATCTCATTCCGACTATAATTGGATTTCGATCAAAACTTGAAAGATCAACAGACAAATTGGTAGCTCCTCTTGTGGAGGCCTTGACCTCTGGCATCAAAAAGCTCTTTCAGTCTCTCTTAACAAACGATGAACACTTGATTGCGTCTGTGCTTCTACCACAGTTCAAGTTAAATTTCCTATTGGAAGGCAAAGGATTGGATGTCAAACGGAAAGTGCTAACATATATTCAACAACTTGCAGCATTAGACTACTGAAATTTGTGGAAACTGCCGACAAGAAACAGCTGCAACTGAATTTAGTAGACATGAAGACGAGGATGATTTGTATGAGGTTGATTAGCTAAGAACTGGAAAATTATCTGGGATCTAAAGCATCGAATGTTCAATCACTAAATGATTATCCATCTATACAGAGCGCGTTCATAAAATCAAATTCTACGCTTCCCAGCAGCTCAGCTGTTGAACGATTATTTAGTATTGCTGGATCATTCCATTATTACCGCTACAGAAATGCAAAATGACTGACACTTTGTTTGATAGTTTGGTATTTTTGAAGAGTCGTTCCAGTTTGAACAATTTTTCTACTTCTTTGTTATTCAAATTTTATGTATGAATAAAATAACACTCTGTTTTAATTATTAAATATTATTTTATATCCATTAAATGCAAATTTGTTGTTTTTATTTTTTATTTGCATAAGTAAATATACATTTATATACATAAAATGTGTTTTTAAAAAGTAGTTGAAAAGTAGTTCACTACTTTAGTAGTAGTTAACGAAGTAGTTATAACTACCTCTCTTCTAAAGTAGTTAACATGTAGTTTTAACTACTTCTGTCATGAGGTAGTTTGTAGGTAGTTATAACTACAATTGAAGTAGTTAGAGCCCATCACTGTATATATATATATATATATATATATATATATATATATATATATATATATATATATATATATATATATATATATATATATTCAAATAATTGGGTGTTAATTTTTCGTCGATACAGGCTCGGTTAAATTTTGTAATTATTATTATACATTTGCTCATATTATATGAGATAGTTCACGTAATTTAACTCGCCCACGAAGTTGTTCAAAGAACGCCCGATTATACAAATCTTTATTACTTTTTAACTTGCAAGTTTCGGCTATTAGAAGGACGTTCACTATGGTAGTTGTAAACACCAATTCGAGAAAGTAAGAAAGATGGTGAAATTGAGCAACGGGGATCACCGTCGTGAGAACGAGGTCTTTGGCGGGAAACTTTCATAGTTTTTGGTGACATGCTCGCAGTGTAGAGGTCAGGTGCAATAGATTTTCTGGGACACGCTGCTTCGTGGTCGATGGAGGATGAAGAAGCACAGGTAGGTAGATGAAAGAGAGAACCAGGACTGTACTGAGTTTCATTAGTTGGCATGGGGCGTCGTGGAGAAGAACGTTCGCTGTGGTAGTTATTAGCAACAATTCTAGGGTGTGAAAGATGATGAAGGAGAAGAACCAAGATTATAGATTTTTCTATTATCTCATATAATAGAAAAAGTTTGCAACAAAACTTGGTCAATAAAATTTAACCGAGCCTGTATCGACGATATATATATATATAGTTTGTAATAAGATCAGATCTAAACTAAATAAGATCATTGCGACTCTTATTAAAAAGAAGATAACAATTTTTTCTAAAATAATAGGTGACTATAAACCTGGTTATATTTATGGTAATGTTAAAATACATAAGAAAGATAACTCATTAAGACCTATTATTTCACAATGTCCTGCTGTTACTTATAATGTTGCTAAAGAAATTAATAAAATTATTTCTCCTTATTGTCCTTCTCAATATAGTCTTAAATCTTCTTATGATTTTGTTGATCTTATTCATAGTAATGGAAGTTCTAATATAATTGCGTCTTTAGATGTTGAAAGTTTGTTTACCAACGTACCTGTTATAGACACTATAAATATAATTTGTAAGTGTGTTTATTCACATCCTAGTATTCAACCTCCTCAAATCAGCCCTGAAGTCTTGAAAGAATTACTTTATATATGTACAACGCAATCTCCTTTTTTATCACCTAATGGAGACTTATATGTACAAATTGACGGTGTAGCTATGGGGTCCCCGTTGGGCCCGACTTTCGCTAATTTTTATATGGGTGATCTTGAAGCACGTGTATTTGAAAATCACACCAAACCTTTTCTGTATTGCCGTTATGTTGACGATATATTTGTTTCAGTTGATAACTTAGAAGAACTATTTAAACTGAGAGATGCATTTGTAAAAAATTCTAAACTACAATTTACTTATGAACTTGCTAATAATAAACATCAAATTCCTTTTTTGGATACTTTAGTTACTCGAAATGTATCAAAACTATCTTGCCAGGTCTATACTAAACCCACAAACACAGGCAATTGTCTTAATTATAATAGCGATTGCCCTGAAAGATATAAACTAAATGTTATTAATAATTATATAAATAGGGCCTATAAATTTTCAGAAACATGGTCTGAATTTCACAATGAAATTCTACAAGTGAAACAACTTTTGATAAATAATAATTATTCTAATTCTATTGTTGATGCAACTATAAATAAATTTATGTCACGTATTACTGATAAAAAACATGTTTCAAAACCTAATACCAATAACTCATCAAATTCTTGTATAATTCCATTATATTATGCTAATCAGATGTCTAATAATTATAAAATAGATGAAAAAGTGTTGAAAAACATTGTGTATGATAATATTAAGGTTGTAAATAAAGTTAATACACTCAAGTTACACATCTATTATAATAATGGAAAAACTCATAATCTTTTAATTAAAAATAGTATAAATAATGTTTCTAGCCTTGTAGCACAAACCAACCTAGTGTACCAATTTTCGTGTCCGTTTCCACATGGTCAGGTGGAAAATTACATTGGTCATACTAGAACTACTCTGTCTCGTAGATTGACTATGCATTGTCAAAGTGGTGCCATATACCAACATATGTCAACACAACATTCAATCAAACCATCACATAAATTTCTAATTGATAACACCAGTATACTAATGAAAGAAAATCAACCCATTAAGTTAAAATTAAAAGAAGCTTTAGCTATTAATAAATGTAAGCCTTTAATTAATAAACAATGGTATTCTTTTGATTTAACTCTTAAACTTTTTGGTTCTCTAAATAGTAATAAAACTAATAAAAATAATAATAATAATAATAATAATAAATGTTTTAACTCATTTACAACTTCTGTTAAAAATATGCATGTTAATAGTGCCAATGTTTCTTCAGGTATTTCTTCGTTGAATGAATGTTTTGTACCAGACGTTTGTGTTTCAAAGGTTATAGATAATGTATGTGATTCTTCTTCCAGTCACGTCCTTGAAGTTGACCGTAATTCCGTTGTTAAAGGCTTTACTAACTGATCTTAATTATTTAGTTATTACTGTTATTATTATAATTATTTTAATTTAAATATTTTTTATGTTGTTACATTTGTATATAATGAATTTAAATTTTATTTTAATTGTATTTTAATTCCTTTCAATTAGTTGTATCTTTTACCATTTAGTCACTGCATTTTATTTTAAAAAGTTAAACGGCTCTGATGATGGCAAAAAATTGCCGAAATAGATCTATTAGCCTATAAGATTATGGAGTTTGTGTTTGGGAATAAATTATTTTTAAACCGATTTAGAGTATTGGAAAAAATTAAAAATAAAATCGATTCAGCCAAGTGCGCCACTTTTTTCAATCGAGTTTGCCTAAAAGAATATATATATATATATATATATATATATTTATATAAATGTTTGTATGTATGTATGTCCTTTATGCATTGCTACACCATACAACCGATCGTAATGAAATTTTCACACAACCTTGAGAGTCAAGGGAAATCAAATATAGTGAAAAAAATTTGAAATCCGTCACAAAATAAGCGGAGCGGAGCGGATGAGTGAGCGGGAACTATATACACATATATACACATACCAATACACACTTGGAGAGTTGTTAATGCTTGAGCGGCGTAGAGAATTGGAAAAAGGGGCCTCAACACAGAGAGGAAGAAGTCGGAGTTGTTTGAACGTGTCAGTAAGGTGGTGAAAGAAGGCTTGAATCCGGATAACTTCGTGGTTGAACTCCTCGACGAAACTCTTTTAAATAAATTTAAATTCTTGAGGACACAACAATGAAAAGATCTCCACGACAAGCTGTTGTTGCTGAGGGAGAAAATAAAAGATAAGGCTGGGGAAACTATGCTTGTTAAAAAAGAAAAAAATGACGGCATTTTGAAAAGAGAAATTTGTCTTGAATTCAGTCGTGACGTGACATCTTCAGAAGAGAAAGTTCCAATGCTTGTAGAAAGTGTCAGTAATAAACTTGTTCAAGTAGAGAATGAAACACAAATTTTTTGATAGCAATGATAATAATTTTGGAAGAATTGATAAAGACGAAAGATCTGCTTTAAACAAACAAGCTGATACTGATGATGCCATGAAAAAGTTTGGTCTTTTTTCTCTCAAAGCAACTGAAAAAGAATTATTCAAAGACCTTAGTGAAAAAGATGCTGGTGATGCACTGAAGAAATATGGTCTTTTATACTACAGTTCCATAGTAGAAAAAAGACAAAAGAAGATGCAGATAGTGAAAAGATTGAGCCCGTGATTAACCGAGAGAAACTGGAAGATTATGTTAATAAAGTTGTCAGCAGTGCTTTTGAAGAAGCTGTTAGTGCCAGTAATGAAGACGATTTGAAAAATGTGGAAAAGGAAATTAAAGACAAAGTGGTATCTAGTTTTCATAAAATTTCTGTTCAAAAAAGAATAAATTGAAGAACCAGGAATAACTAAATCGTGTACCGCTTGTCAACAATCAGTAACTGAGGTGAAACTGCAGTGTAAAGGATGTCCTAAATCCAACAATTTTGACCCAATGCCTGACGATGATTCATCCACTACTTCTACGACGACTGATTTTTTTAATCTTTTGAGCAGAATATATTTTCTGAAAATACCAGTACTCCACTAAGTTCTGACAGCCTCAAGTCTACCCGTGATCATGCAGTTGTACAACTACAAATACTACAGCACTCTGATATATTAGAGAACAGTGAAAAATTTTCTGCATAATTTTGATGACACAGTTGAGGGAACAGGCACTTGCTGACAAGGAAGCTGCTGATAGAAAGAGAAAAAAACTGAAGATAAAACTTCAATGCAAATTAACAGCCTGGAAAACATTACGACTATCACAGTGGAAGCTAAAGAAAAAGTGGAAGATCTTCTCGATGTATATCTGTCCTATTTCATTCGATCAATCGATTTGAAAAAGAATGAAGATGAACTTGCAATTGCATTCTCAAACAAAACATCTTCCGGAACAAAGGAAAGCGGTGGTGATTATGATGGCAAAAGCGGAAATGAAAAGAAATGTGTTGCTAGGAAAGAACCAAGGAAAGATGAAAGTTGTCCATATCAACCGGCGGTTAGCCAAGTATCATGGAACTTTAAAAAAATCTACTCTTGACGAGCAGAGCTGACTGTGATGTAATCGAGGACATCCCCAGTCGACGTGGCATGTTGTTGGGATTGAGTCGGTCTAGCGAGAGTTTGGTAAATGGCGGCCGTGACTTGAGATATTTGAATTTGTATCGGAAATTATACATAATCTATTTTCTTTTTGTTGATTTGTCCCATTAATGCACAGCGTCCTTTTTAAAGGACACTTCGTAATTCTAGTGCTAACTTTACACACCTTAGATTGTGATGATTAATATTTATCCTGTACACCCCTACGTTATTTGTCTAATGGATTAAACCGGATATGTACGTGTTTGTTGACATTTTATATGTTTATTGATAGTTTATAAATAAAGTTTACCGGAAATCGCATTTTTTGTTATGTCTCGACATAAAAGGTAAGTAATATTCATTTTTGTATAATTGTTTTTATAATATTGTTATAATAATGTTATAAAATCATCGCTTTTGCATTTATTATCAAACAATGGCCCTACGATGTCACCATAATTATTAATAGCTACAGAGCATGTTACAGGAATGTCCTTTAAAAAGGACGACATGCACACGTCGCTGAAGTTAGCAACAGTAGTTAACTTTGCCTGCATTATATAGGGAAATTTCAAAGTCGAGGCATTTTATTTTTTTTTAATATATTTTAATAGGAAATTAAAAAACAAAATGATCTGTACTATTTTCAACTAAATGCCTCAATTATTAACAGAGTTATATGGTAAAAACTATTGCGATTAAATCGATCGCGGTCTTTATTTACAATAGACTACTCAAAATCTGTTGCTAACTCTTCACGCATTTTATATAGAAAATTCAAAGTCGAGGCATTTTATTAAAATTTACATATTTTAATAGATATTTCAAAAACAAATCAATCTGTCCAAGTCTCATCAAAATATCGAAAAAATTAGCAGAGTAATTCAGTAAAAACTGTTCGATAAAATCTGTTGCTAACTCTTCACGCATTTTATATAGAAAATTCAAAGTCGAGGCATTTTAATAAAATTTACATATTTTAATAGATAGTTCAAAAACAAATCAATCTGTCCAAGTCTCATCAAAATATCGAAAAAAATAGCAGAGTAATTCAGTAAAAACTGTTCGATAAATGAAGATGCACCAAACCTGTCGTCTTTTTGTTGCTTACATTGGGATATGGTACTCCCGCAGTTGAAGTTTTGAACAAGTTTTGAAAATAGATTATGTACAAGTTCTTTCTTATCATTATTATTAATAATTAAAATAAGAGAAATAATAATTACAAAATAGAAAAATGTCGTTAATAATAATTTCATTAAATATATCCGCAAAGCGTAGATCTTTCCAATAATAGGAATAATATTAGCAAATTAGTTATTTTTCGTTATTAATAATATAATTAATAATTAAAATAATAAGAACAATAATTGCAAAATAGTAAATTGTCGTTAATAATAATAAAAATTGGGAAAATCCCTCCGACTAATACTTCGGTGATTTATTTATTTTCAACTTTATATTGAAAGATGACGTTGTATGCATTATATATATCCGCAAAGCGTTAAACTTTCGCGGCTAATAACTTTTTATTTAAACATTTTAACAAAAAAGTGCACTAACAAACCGTGTTCAGCGTCTCATAATCTATCAACGTGAGTTTTTTCAGACCTGTAGATGCTAATCGGGTGACATAATACATAATACATCATTGCGCTTTTATAGTAGGGAACCAGCACTTGACGCACGCTTCGCGCGCGAAGCGTGTGATTTTACATATTAATGGTAAAGGTAGTCGCACTCTAAGCTCAAAAACAACACCAATGCGCTATTATAGTAATAACTTTACACACGCTTCGCAAGCGAAGCGTGTGACTATTTTAGCCAGTATCTGATGATTTTTCACTTAAACACGTATTGGGATGGTCTTCTCTTTGATTGGAATGATTTTAGAAAATCTGCCTACAAAAAAAACCTTTAATGGGTGATTTTGAAAAAAACAGCCTACGAAAAAACCTATATTTATTGGGTGGTAGTGAAAAAGCCGCCTACGAAACAAACCTATATTGGATGTTTTTGGAAATAACAGCCTACGAAAAACACAATATTTATTGAATGGTATCGGAAAAACAGCATAGGAAAAAAAACAAACTGTAACGGCTAATATAGAAAAAAATTCCTACGAAAAAAAACCTTTAATGGGTGATATTGAAAAAAACATCCTACGAAAAAACCCAACCTTTAATGGCTGATAATGAAAAAAACCGCCTACAAAAAACCCAACCTTCAATGGCTGATATTGGGAAAACCCGCCGGTGATTTATTTATTTTCAACTTATTTATATTGAGTTATGGCGTATGCTCAAAATATATCCACAAAGCGTCGAACTTTCCAATAATAGGAATAATATTAGCAATTATTACAATAAGAGAACAATAATTGCAAAATAGTAAAATGTCGTTAATGATAATTTCATTAAATGTATCCGCAAAGCGTCGAACTTTCCAATAATAGGAATAATAGCAAATTAGTTAATTTTCGTTCATAATAACATTATTAATAATTAAAATAAGAGGAATAATAATTGCAAAATAGTAAAATGTCGTTAATAATAATTTCATTAAATGTATCCGCAAAGCGTAGAACTTTCCAATAATAGGAATAATATTAGCAAATTAGTTAATTTTCTTTATTAATAATATTATTAATAATTAAAATATTGGTACAATTTATATTTTTATATAATTATAATTGGGAAAAACCCGCCGGCTTTCTACTTCGAAGATTTATTTATTTTCAACTTGTTTAAATTGAAAGATGACGTACGATGCATTATATATATCTGCAAAGCGTAGAACTTTCGCGGCTAATAACTTTTTATTTAAACATTTTTAACATAAAGTGGCTTAACAAATTGTGTTCAGCGTCTCGTAATCTATAAACGTGAGTTTTTTCAGACCTGCAGATGCTAATCGGGTGATATACATAATACATACATCATTGCGCTTTTATAGTAGGGAACCAGCACTTGACGCACGCTTCGCGCGCGTGTGAGTTTTTACATATTAATAATAAAATTAGTCGCACTCAAATCGCACTCTAAGCCAAGCTAATAATAATTTACAACTTGTTAAAATTGGGAAAAACCCGCCGACTACTACTTCGGTGATTTATTTATTTTCAACTTGTTTATATTGAGTTATGGCGTATTCCAATAATAGGAATAATATTAGCAAATTAGTTAATTTTCGTAATTAATAATATTATTAATAATTAAAATAAAAGGAATGATAATAACAAAATAGAAAAATGTCGTTAATAATAATTTCATTAAATATTTCAGCAAAGCGTCGAACTTTCCAATAATAGAAATAATATTAGCAAAATAGTTAATCTTCGTTATTAATAATAATTAAAATAAGAGGAATAATAATTGCAAAATAGTAAATTGTCGTTAATAATAATTTACATAAATAAAAAACCCGCGACTACTACTTTGGTGATTTATTTATTTTCAACTTGTCTATATTTAGCGATGACGTACGATGCTATATATATCCGCAAAGCCACAAAGCGTCCAACTTTCCAATAATAGGAATAATATTAGCAAATTAGTTAATTTTCGTAATTAATAATATTATTAATAATTAAAATAAGAGGAATAATAAATACAAAATAGAAAAATGTCGTTAATAATAATTTCATTAAATATTTCCGCAAAGCGTCGAACTTTCCAATAATAGAAATAATATTAGCAAAATAGTTAATCTTCGTTATTAATAATAATTAAAATAAGAGGAATAATAATTGCAAAATAGTAAAATGTCGTTAATAATAATTTCATTAAATGTATCCGCAAAGCGTCGAACTTTCCAATAATCGGAATAATATTAGCAAAATAGTTAATCTTCGTTATTAATAATAATTAAAATAAGAGGAATAATAATTGCAAAATAGTAAATTGTCGTTAATAATAATTTACATAAATAAAAAACCCGCCGACTACTACTTCGGTGATTTATTTATTTTCAACTTGTCTATATTTAGCGATGACGTACGATGCTATATATATCGCAAAGCGTTAGACTTTCGCGGCTAATAACTTTTTATTTAAACAATTTAACAAAAAAGTGCCCTAACAAACCCTGTTCAGCGTCTCATAATCTATCAACGTGAGTTTTTTCAGACCTGCAGGTGCTATACATAATACATATATCATTGCGCTTTTATAGTAGGGAACCAGCGCTTGACGCACGCTTCGCGCACGAAGCGTGTGAGTTTTTACATATTAGTCGCACTCAAACCGCACTATAAGCTCAAAAACAACACCAATGCGCTAATATAGTAATAACTTTACGTGTGACTAATATAGTTAGTAGCAGATGATTTTTCACTTGGACACGTTTTGGAATGGTCTTCTATTTGATTGAATGATTTAGGAAAAAATGCCTACGTATAAAAACCTTTAATGGGCGATTTGGAAAAAACAGCCTACGAAAAAAACCATGTTAATTGGGTGATAATGAAGAACACTATTTATTTGATGGTATCGGAAAAACAGCCTATGAAAAAAACAACATTTATTGGGTGATAGCGAAAAAACCGCATACGAAAAGAACAACATATTTTGGGTGATAGTGAAAAAAAGCCTAAGAAAAAACCCAACTTTTAATAGCTGATAATGAAAAAAAAACCCAATCTTCAATAGGAATAATATTAGCAAATTAGTTAATTTTCGTAAATAATATTATTAATAATTAAAATAAGAGGAATAATAATTGCAACATAGTAAAATGTCGTTAATAATAATTTCATTAAATATATCCGCAAAGCGTCGAACTTTCCAATAATCGGAATAATATTAGCAAAATAGTTAATCTTTGTTATTAATAATAATTAAAATAAGAGGAATAATAATTGCAAAATAGTAAATTGTCGTTAATAATAATTTACAACTTGTTTAAAATTGGGAAAAACCCGCCGACTTCAATGGCTAAAATTGATAAAACCCGCTGACAAAATAAACACAAAAGTCCATTGTTAGCTTCGACGATCGTGCGGCAACTCCTATTTATTTATTTATTTTATTTTGTTTATATTGAGTGATGACGTAGGCTGTTTTTTATACATTATTATTATTATTCATTTGTTCGCTTCGAAGGTCGTCCACCGAATATTTTGTTTATGTTGTTTATTGTGTGATGACGTACGATGCATTATATATATCCGCATAGCGTTAAACTTTCGCGGCTAATAACTTTTTATTTAAACATTTTAGCAAAAAGTGCCCTAACAAACCGTGTTCAGCGTCTCATAATCTATCAACGTGAGTTTTTTCAGACCGGTAGATGCTAATCGGGTGACATAATACATAATACATACATATTACATCATTGCGCTTTTATAGTAGGGAAACATAATACATAATACATAATACATACATATTACATCATTGCGCTTTTATAGTAGGGAATCTTTTTAGTAATGAATTTATTGACGATGAAGTCTACAAAAATATTTGTATAGTTAATTTTTATAAGTAATTGCTTTATTCTAATCTATTCTGTAAAAATTTATCCAGTTTTCCGAGTACCTATAATATAGGTACATTTTGTATACCAGATATGTTGATGATATTTTTTTTGACGAAATCAGAAGCGGAAATAACTGATACTTGCTTGAACGAGGATAGCGAATGCCCAGATAGGTATAAAACGAGTGTGGTAAATATGTGGTATCTGTTGAGAGCATAATATCTCCGTTCAAGCAGGTACCAGTATTTGTTGGTTTTATATAAACTTTAGTAGTAAAACCGGTGTAGGAGGCAGGGTGGACTCTAGGCAACTTTTGGACTCTAGAGTACTATGTGCCTGCAGGCCTGCAGGTATCATGGACTCTAGAGTATAAAATCTCCAAACCCGAGGGTAGGAGGTACGATGGACATTAGTAGATTCTCATACTCTAGAGTCCGATATACCTGCGACACTTTGGACTCTAGAGTACAATATCCCTAGAGGTAGGATGGACTCTAGCCAAATTTAACAGTATAAAGTCCGAGATACCTGCAGACATAATGAACTCTAAAATACACCAAATGGTGTTATAGAAGGAAATTGAATTCATCGTCATCGATTTATGCAATTGACGAGAAACGGGAAAAGTGGTAATTAAAATCATCCAACGTTTTAAAATGTATTCTTAGAAATATTTTATTAATTTTGTAAACCGCTAAAAAAACAATAAATAAAGTTACAAAAAACAAAGCCAAGGTTAACCAGATGTTGTCAATGTTTAAAAATTAAGTTGCTTTTGAAATTCACTTTTATTGACACTCAATTCTTCAGTTTGCAAATCAAACGGAGCCGATTGGTCTGACTCAGCATCAGGAAAAAAAATTATATTCTGTTGGAAGGACTGCTTTGCGTCAGTACATCATTTTAAAAGTGTTTGTTCAATAGATTTGTGTCTGGCTGTACAAAAAACAAACAAATCACTTTGCCGGGCATTGGTACACCTTTCTTGGTTGCTTTCTAAAATTTCAGAAGACTTCCTTGAATTGTTCTGTTCTGATGCTCCACAAGTCCATTTGCCTCTGAGTGATAAACACTTGTTATTCTTTGTTTCGTTCCTGTCAGTCGATGTAATTCAGTAGTCACACAACCATGTCGACAAGTTAGTTTATAGAAAAAGTTAGCGAAGACTTCAGTTATATTTGAGGCGATAGGTTTTGCTTCAACCCATTTTCAAAAGTAATCAACAACGACGCAAATAGCAACATATCCGTCTGTTGTTTTTGGTAAAGTGCACAAATTCACGGCGATCTGTGACTAAACTTTGCTGGAAATAGGAATAGGCATTGTAGGAGCAGCCTTGCTGAAGTTAGTGTTTCCGCGTTGACAAGATTCACAAGTTGCGACAAATTCTCTCACACTCACGTTCATTCCTGGCCACCATACATCAGCGTCCAACAATTTAAGTAATGTTTTGTCCCTGCCAATATGTCCACCCATGGCTGTCGCTTGAATTGCCTGTTTCTACTTACTCCCTTCAGTATTATTAGTTTCATTGGCACAGTATGGTTTAGTTAAAGATTTTTACCACAACTGCCTTGATGAATTGCTTTTAGAATATCTCTTCTTATTTCTGCACTTTTTATTCCATGTAAATGTGCTGGGGCTATAGTTATACTGTTACTCTTTGCTTTTTGCTGGCGTATCGGTAATGCAGGACATCGTTGTTTAATAAGTATTTGTTGCACATTTTCGCTTGCTTGCTTTCTGACCTGGTCGTCCTTTCGTGTGTGCTGGATGAGAACCATCTCTTAAAAAATAGCTCAATGTCATCAAGTTGTTTTTCTTGTTTGTTCTTTAAATCACTTGCATCGCCCCCATTAATTTTGTGTTTTCAATTGCTATCATTCGCTTTAATCATATTTTCGTTTCTTTTAAAAGCAAAATTAAATGTTATTACACAATTTTTGAGTCCGAAACAGCCGATGGCTTTTTAAAACGGAAGTAGAAAATCGGGAACATTTAATTACATAGAGTAAAGTGTGTTCAAATTTATAAATGTGTATTAAACATGTAAACGATAAGTTGAAAATGCAAAATATTCCATAACATAGAGTAAAATTAAATTAAAAATTTGTGCTATAGTTTTCTATTCCTTAGATAGGGTAAACTATAGAGTACGAACAAGTATGGAACATTTAATAACATAGAGTAAAATGTAATCAAAATTATAAATTTGCATTAAACATGCAAACGGTAAGTTGAAAATGCAAAATATTCCATAACATAGAATAAAATTTAGCTAGAAATTAAAAATTTATGCTAGAGTTTTCCATTCCTTAGATAAGGTGGACTATAAAGTACATGTCACCTAACTAGAGTACGTTGTGCCTGGATGCTAACAAGGTAGACCGTACTCTAGAGTACACTATAACTAGGTATAGCCATAGAGTGCTAAAAACTATATAGAGCGTGCAGCTCAACCCAGCTGTGATTTCGTGCTGACTGAAGGGGTCATAACAAACGTAAACAACCGGTTCGCGATTAATAAGCTTCAGTTTGTCTTTCTGAGTGATCGTTCTATTTATAATAAAGTAAGTGAGCCAATACATTAAATTAAAGTTAAACAGTTTAGGTCTAAACAAATTCATGCTTTGGTATAATTAATAATTAAAGGTTTTTTTGTTCGGGAATCAAGCAATGACAGCAACGAGCATCGTGGATCGTTGCAAACCAAGCGATGTGAACATTTGCTAAATTAGAGTATTCCTCAATATTAATTATTAAGTTTGTTTTATGTTCATGCAGAAGCTAATAAAAGATTTGTTTTTATGAAGCAGTTTAATTTGTTTCTAATATATTTCAGACATCAACAAGTTCAATGCCGAAACGGTGTGCGGCTCCAGGCTGCCGATCTCTATATGGCTATGTCGACGATTTTAAATCTAAAGAAGTATCAATTCAAATTTCCAACTGATGAAAAATTTCAAAATAAGTGAATTAACTCTGTACCTCGGCCCGAAACTAATTAAAATTTGAGAAAAGCTTACATGTGCTCTGCATTTTACAGAACAAGATTTTTTTCAGAGACTGGATACTTATTTATGGCGGGCAAATTAAACTGAAGTCCAATGCGGCTCCATCAACATTTTCAAACTGTCCATCTTACCTCTAATTGGAAATTACAACTTCAAGATCAAATGCATCAAACTCAGAATCAGAAGAGAAAAAATGTCAGGGGCAGCGGATTGAGGAAGGAAACGTTTTAGCAAACCAGCAGACCTGTAGAGCATTTGTCGGTCTTACTCGATTTATATTAGCTGAAAAAAAGGATTATATCCTGACTGGTCAACTTTAATTAGATCCTATTGAAAAACGAATTGGTTGGTACAGACAGCTGCATGGTTCTATTTTTTTTTATATCAGTAAGACAAGTTCTTCAAGCAGAAAAAACAATTAGGCTTCAATATCTTGTTAAATATTCAAATTTTTCAATGAAGGATATGCACAGTGTTTCTTCTACTGCATAGGCAGAGAAAAGACTAGAAATTGATTTGAATGTCGGAAAGTTCATAACTAGTTTGTACCTGGATATCAAGAACAGATGGACGTTTGCAAGAAAAAAAAGCTGTGTTGCTTGCCAAACGTTTTTCAAAGAAAGTGATGACACACCGACATTAACAATTGAAGACTTTTCTGGAATTACAAAAGAAGAAACTTTAGCAAAATCAAGATTTCTTGAGCAGATCAACAGGGAAGGTTTATGTACTCGCAGTGACATTCTCTACATGACATGCTTGTATGCTTGGACTTTCTTGAAATAAAGCAAAATGAAGATGCAAAAAAGGGTTTTCTTGACACGACATAGCAGCAGCAAGTGTTTGTCCATGCCTTTCTTCAAGTCATGGAAAATACTCAAAACAGCCATAACATTTTGAAGCAAGTTTGTGAAGATGGCCATTCATTCAGAAAACATTTGTCAATAATTACTAGAAGAATGTTCAAGGTGAGGGTTAAAAGATAAAAACCTAATTAAAGAAATGAACGATAATATCAGAAAAAATGTCACAAAAAGAAGTTGTTATGAATAAAACCCATCATATAAAAAACTGCAAAGTTAAATTCTGATAATGGGAAATAAACTATATTAAAACTGAGAAATTGAATAAATAAAATTTTTAAATATGTTCATGCCTCCATGTTTGTGTATTAACTAAAATGATAAATTTATTATTTTTTAGTTATCTATCTAATGTATTCATACACAGAAATGCATTCAATCAACTCAAATATATATATATATATATATATATATATATATATATATATATATATATATATATATATATATATATATATATATATACGCGGAAATGCGACCGGGAACGCGACGGGAACGGGAAGGCGGAGAAGGAAACGGGAGCGAAAGAGACAAACATTAGAAAAACCTCTAAAATCCCCGGGCAACGCCGGGTGCCCCCGCTATATATATATATATATAAATGAATGTTTGTATGTATGTATGTATGTATGTATGTATGTATGTATGTATGTAGGTATGTCCTTTATGTATGTATATATGTATGTCCTTTATGCATTGCTACACCATTCATCCGATCGTAATAAAATTTTCACACAACTTGAGAGTCAAGGGGAATCAAATATAGAAAAGAAAAATTTGAAATCCGTCACAAAATTAACGGAGCGGAGCGGGTGAGTGAGCGGGAACTATATACATATAGATATATATGCTCATACATATACATATATAAATGAGCGAAAACGGGAACGGGAAGCCAACTGAGAGTGAAAGATAGAGCGGGAAAGGGTAAGCGACCGACAACGGGAATGCAACCGGGAGCGGGAAAGCGACCGGGAGCTGGAAAACGACCGAGAGCGCGAAAGCGACCGGGACCGGAAAAACGACCGGGAACGCGACGTGAACGGGAAAGCGGAGAAGCAAAGGGGAGCGAGAGAGACAAACATTAGAAAAACCTCTAAAACCCCGGGCAACGCCGGGTGCCCCCGCTAGTGTATATTATATATATATATATATATATATAATTAAAATTACCTATCTGGCAGCAATCTAGCTCTCGAGTCGAGCCGAAGTAAGGAGTTCTGAGCCTATCATAGTCGTAGTCTAATGTTAAGTAGCTCCGAAAGACTGAGACTTCTAGCCATCATTTTTTGGTGATGGTCGGTGGCTCAGTTGGTAAGAGCGCTTGCATTTAGGCGAGGCGGTGTTGCCGTAGACACGTGGGTTCGATTCCTAGTAGAGTCTTATATATATATATATATATATATATGTGAGCAACACCGTCTCGCATCATGCCAACTACCTTACCACCGCCAAAAAACAGAATTAGCTAATAAATTAGCTAGTGACGGATTGTAAGCCGTACAACTTATATAGACTATCGAGCATTGATTCGTACCCATTTATAGTCAAGTGTTGAAAATCGAGCAAAAGAGTG